>OX422223.1:1952500-2597500 GCA_949130495.1 Sambucus nigra
CTACGTGGTCAGTTCTTAAAAGTTACATTGGTCCCGTTCGAGGTGTTCGTGCCTCCTACGGGGTCGTTTGGGGGATGGTATGGGTTTTCACCGTTTAACGGCCTGTTTTCAAGTCAAAGTGTGATTTTTGCAAATTATCATCATACTCTCAAACCAGGAGACACGGGACTACGCGGTCAGTTCCTACAAGTTACATTGATCCCGTGCGAGGTTGTCGTGCCTCATACGGGGTCGTTTGGGGGCTGGTTTGGGTTTTCACCCTTTAACGGCCTGTTTTCAAGTCTAAGTGTGACTTTTGCAAATTATCGTCATACTCTCAAACCGAGAGACCCGGGACTACGCGGTCAGTTCCTACAACTTACATTGATCCCGTGCGAGGTGTTCGTGCTTCCTACGGGGTCGTTTGGGGGCTGGTTTTTTTATGTTTTCACCCCTTAACGGCCTGTTTTCAAGTCTAAGTGTGATTTTTCCAAATTATCATCATACTCTCAAACAGGGCGACCCGGGACTACGCGGTCAGTTCCTACAAGTTACATTGGTCCCGTGCGAGGTGTTCGTGCCTCCTACGAGGTCGTTTGGGTGCTGGTTTGGGTTTTCACCCTTTAACGGCCTATTTTATAGTCAAAGTGTGATTTTTCCAAACTTTCATCATTCTCTCAAATCGGGAGCCCAGGGACTACGCGGTCAGTTCCTACAAGTTACATTGGTCCCGTGGGAGGTGTTCGTGCCTCCTACGGGATCATTTTGGAGTGGTTTGGTTTTTCACCCTTTAATGGCCTATTTTCAAGTCAAAGTGTCATTTTTGCAAATTACTATCATACTATCAAATCGAGAGACCCGGGACTACGCGGTCAGTTCCTACAAGTTACATTGGTCTCGTGCGAGGTGTTCGCGCCTCCTTCGGGGTCGTTTGGGGGCTAGTTTCGGTTTTCACCCTTTAACGGACTGTTTTCAAGTCTAAGTGTGATTTTTACAAATTATCATCATACCCTCAAACCAGGAGACCCAGGACTACGCTGTCAGTTCCTACAAGTTGCATTGATCCCGTGCGAGGTGGTCGTGCCTCATACGAGGTCATATGGGGGCTGGTTTAGGTTTTCCCCCTTTAACGGCATGTTTTGAAGTCAAAGTGTGACTTTTGCAAATTATCGTCATACTCTCAAACCGGGAGATTCGGGACTATGCGGTCAGTTCCTACAAGTTACATTGGTCCCGTGCGAGGTGTCCGTGCCTCCTACGGGGTCGTTTAGGGGTTGGTTTGCGTTTTCACCCTTTAACGGCCTGTTTTATAGTCAAAGTGTGATTTTTGGAAATTATCGTCATTCTCTCAAACCGAGAGCCCCGGGACTAAGCGGTCAGTTCCTACAAGTACATTGGTCCCGTGGGAGGTGTTCGTGCATCCTATGGGATCGTTTTGGAGTGGTTTGGGTTTTCACCCTTTAACGGCCTGTTTTCAAGTCAAAGTCTGATTTTTGCAAATTATTGTCATACTCTCAAACTGAGAGACCCGGGACTACACGGTCAGTTCCTACAAATTACATTGGTCCCGTGCGAGGTGATCGTGCCTCCTACGGGGTCGTTTGGGGGCTGGTGTGGGTTTTCACCCTTTAACGGCCTATTTTCAAGTCTAAGTGTGATGTTTACAAATTATCATCGTACTCTCAAACCAGGAGACCCGGGACTACGCGGTCAGTTCCTACAAGTTACATTGATCCCGTGCGAGGTGGTCGTCCCTCATACGAGGTCGTTTGGGGGCTGGTTTGGGTTTTCACCGTTTTACGGCCTGTTTTCAAGTCTAATTGTGACTTTTGCAAATTATCGTCATACTCTCAAACCGGGAGATTCGGGACTACGCTGTCAGTTCCTACAAGTTACATTAGTCCCGTGTGAGGTGTCCGTGCCTCCTACGGGGTCGTTTGGGGGTTGGTTTGGGTTTTCACGCTTTAACGGACAGTTTTAAAGTCAAAGTGTGATTTTTGCTAATTATCGTCATACTCTAAAACCGGGAGACCCGGGACTAGGCGGTCAGTTCCTACAAGTTACATTGGTCCCGTGCGAGGTGTCCGTGCCTCCTATGGGGTCGTTTGGGGGTTGGTTTGGGTTTTCACCCTTTAACGGCCTGTTTTCAAGTCAAAGTGTGATTTTTGCAAATTATCATCATACTCTCAAACCAGGAGACACGGGACTACGCGGTCAGTTCCTACAAGTTACATTGATCCTGTGCGAGGTGGTCGTGCCTCATACGGGGTCGTTTGGGGGCTGGTTTGGGTTTTCACCCTCTAACGGCCTGTTTTCAAGTCTAAGTGTGACTTTTGCAAATTATCGTCATACTCTCAAACCGAGAGACTCGGGACTACGCGGTCAGTTACTAAAAGTTTCATTGGTCCCGTGCGAGGTGTTCGTGCCTGCTACGGGGTCGTTTGGGGGCTGGTTTTTTTTATGTTTTCAACCCTTAATGGTTTGTTTTCAAGTCTAAGTGTGATTTTTCCAAATTATCATCATACTCTCAAACTGGGAGACCCGGGACTACGCGGTCAGTTCCTACAAGTTACATTGGTCCCGTGCGAGGTGTTCGTGCCTCCTACGAGGTCGTTTGGGGGCTGGTTTATGTTTTCAACCTTTAACGGCCTGTTTTATAGTCAAAGTGTGACTTTTGCAAATTATCGTCATTCTCTCAAACCGGGAGCCCCGGGACTACGCGGTTAGTTCCTACAAGTTACATTGGTCCCGTGGGAGGTGTTCGTGCCTCCTACGGGATCGTTTTGGAGTGGTTTGGGTTTTCACCCTTTAACGGCCTCTTTTCAAGTCAAACTGTGATTTTTGCAAATTATTGTCATACTCTCAAACCGGGAGACCCGGGACTACGCGGTCAGTTCCTACAAGTTACATTGGTCCCGTGCGAGGTGTTCGTGCCTCCTACGAGGTCGTTTGGGGGCTGGTTTATGTTTTCAACCTTTAACGGCCTGTTTTATAGTCAAAGTGTGACTTTTGCAAATTATCGTCATTCTCTCAAACCGGGAGCCCCGGGACTACGCGATCAGTTCCTACAAGTTACATTGGTCCCGTGGGAGGTGTTCGTGCCTCCTACGGGATCGTTTTGGAGTGGTTTGGGTTTTCACCCATTAACGGCCTCTTTTCAAATCAAACTGTGATTTTTGCAAATTATTGTCATACTCTCAAACCGAGAGACCCGGGACTACGCGGTCAGTTCCAACAAGTTACATTGGTCTCGTGCGAGGTGTTCGTGCCTCCTACGGGGTTGTTTGGGGGCTAGTTTGGGTTTTCACCCTTTAACGGCCTGTTTTCAAGTCTAAGTGTGATTTTACAAATTATCATCATACTCTCAAACCAGGAGACCCAGGACTACGCGGTCAGTTCCTACAAGTTACATTGATCCCGTGCGAGGTGGTCGTGCCTCATACGAGGTCGTTTGGGGGCTGGTTTGGGTTTTCACCCTTTAACGACCTGTTTTCAAGTCTAAGTGTGACTTTTGCAAATTATCATCATACTCTCAAGCCGGGAGATTCGGGACTACGCGGTCAGTTCCTACAAGTTACATTGGTCCCGTGCGAGTTGTCCGTGCCTCCTACGGGGTCGTTTGGGGGCTGGTTTGGGTTTTCACGCTTTAACGGCCTGTTTTAAAGTCAAAGTGGGATTTTTGCAAATTATCGTCATACTCTAAAACAGAGAGACCCGGGACTACGTGGTCAGTTCCTAAAAGTTACATTGGTCCCGTTCGAGGTGTTCGTGCCTCCTACGGGGTCGTTTGGGGGCTGGTATGGGTTTTCACCCTTTAACGACCTGTTTTCAAGTCAAAGTGTGATTTTTGCAAATTATCATCATACTCTCAAACCAGGAGACCCGGGACTACGCGGTCAGTTCCTACAAGTTACATTGATCCCGTGCGAGGTGTTCGTGCCTCCTACGGGATCGTTTGGGTGCTGGTTTGGATTTTCAGCCTTTAATGACCTGTTTTCAAGTCTAAGTGTGACTTTTGCAAATTATCGTCATACTCTCAAACCGAGAGACCCGGGACTATGCGGTCAGTTCCTACAAGTTACATTGGTCCCGTGCGAGGTGTTCGTGCCTCCTACGGGATCGTTTGGGTGGTGGTTTGGATTTTCACCCTTTAACGGCCTGTTTTCACGTCTAAGTGTGATTTTTTAAAATTATCGTCATACTCTCAAACCAGGAGACCCGGGACTACGCGATCAGTTCCTATTAGTTACATTAGTCCCGTGCGAGGTGTTCGTGCCTCCTACGGGGTCGTTTGGGGGTTGGTTTGGGTTTTCACCCTTCAACGGCCTGTTTTCAAGTCAAAGTGTGATTTTTACAAATTATCATCAAACTCTCAAACCAGGAGACCCGGGACTATGCGGTCAGTTCCTACAAGTTACATTGTTCCCGTGCGAGGTGTTCGTGCCTCCTACGACATCGTTCGGGGGCTGGTTTGGGTTTTCAACCTTTAATGACCTGTTTTCAAGTATAAGTTTGACTTTTGCAAATTGTCATCATACTCTCAAACCGGGAGATCCGGGACTACGCGGTCAGTTCCTACAAGTTACATTGGTCCCGTGCGAGGTGTTCGTGCCTCCTACGGGGTCATTTGGTGGCTGGTTTGGGTTTTCACCCTTTAACGGCCTGTTTTCAAGTCTAAGTGTGATTTTTGCAAATTATCGTCATACTCTGAAACTAGGAGACCCGGGACTACTCGGTCAGTTCCTACAAGTTACATTGGTCCCGTGCGAGGTGTTCGTGCCTCCCACGGGGTCGTTTGGGGGCTTGTTTGGGTTTTAGCCATTCAACGGCCTGTTTTCAAGTCAAAGTGTGATTTTTGCAAATTACCATCAAACTCTCAAACCAGGAGACCCGGGACTACGCGGTCAGTTCCAACAAGTTACATTGATCCCGTGCAAGGTGTTCGTGCCACCTACGGCGTCGTTTGGGGGATGGTTTGTGTTTTCACCCTTTAATGACCTGTTTTCAAGTCTAAGTTTGACTTTAGCAAATTATCGTCATACTCTCAAATCGGGAGACCTGGGACTACGCGGTCAGTTCCTACAATTTACATTGGTCCCGTGCGAGGTGTTCGTGCCTCCTACGGGATCGTTTGGGTGCTGGTTTGGATTTTCACCCTTTAACGGCCTGTTTTCATGTCTAACTGTGATTTTTACAAATTATCATCATACTCTCAAACCGGGAGACCCGGGACTACGGGGTCAGTTCCTACAAGTTACATTGGTCCCGTGCGAGGTCTTCGTGCCTCCTATGGGATCGTTTGGGTGCTAATTTGGGTTTTCTCCCTTTAACGGTCTGTTTTCAAGTCAAAGTATTATTTTTGCAAATTATAGTCATACTCTCAAACTGGGAGATCCGGGACTATTCGATCAGCTCTTACAAGTTACATTGGTCCCATGCGAGGTGTTCGTGCCTCCTACGGGGTCGTTTGGGGCTGGTTTGGGTTTTCACCCTTTAACGACCTCTTTTCAAGTCTAATTGTGAATTTTGCAAGTTATCATCATACTCTCAAACCAGGAGACCCGGGACTACGCGATCAGTTCCTACAAGTTACATTGGTCCCGTGCGAGGTGTTCGTGCCTCCTACGGGGTGGTTTGGGGGCTAGTTTGGGTTTTCTCCCTTTAACGGCCTGTTTTCAAATCAAAGTGTGATTTTTGCAAATTATCGTCATACTCTCAAACCGGGAGACCCGGGACTACGTGGTCAGTTCCTACAAGTTACATTGGTCCCGTGCGAGGTGTTCGTGCCTCATACGGGATCGTTTGGGTGCTGATTTGGGTTTTCGCCCTTCAACGACCTGTTTTCATGTCAAAGTGTGATTTTTGCAAATTATCATCATACTCTAAAACCGGGAGACCCGGGACTACGCGGTCAGTTCCTACAATTTACATCGGTCCCGTGTGAGGTGTTCGTGCCTCCTACGGGGTCGTTTGGGGCCTAGTTTCGGTTTTCACCTTTCAACGACCTATTTACAAGTCAAAGTGTGATTTTTGCAAATTGTCATCATACTCTCAAATCGGGAGACCTAGGACTACGCGGTCAGTTCTACAAGTTACATTGATCCCGTGCGAGGTGTTCATCCCTCCTATTGGGTCGTTTGGGGGCTGGTTGGGGTTTTCACCCTTTAACGGCCTCTTGTCAAGTCTAAGTGTGATTTTTGCAAATTATCGTCATACTCTCAAATCGGGAGACCCAGGACTACTCGGTCAGTTCCTACAAGCTGCGTTGGTCCCGTGCGAGGTGTCTGTGCATCCTACGGGATCGTTTGGAGGCTGGTTTGGATTTTCACCCTTTAACGGCCTCTTTTCAAGTCTAACTGTGAGTTTTGCAAATTATCGTCATACTCTCAAATCGGGAGACCCGAAACAATGCGGTGAGTTCCTAAAAGTTACATTGGTCTCGTGCGAGGTGTTCGTGCCTCCTACGGGATCGTTTGGGGGCTGGTTTGGGTTTTCGCCCTTTAACGGCCTCTTTTCAAGTCAAACTGTGATATTTGCAAATTATTGTCATACTCTCAAACCGAGAGACCCGGGACTACGCGGTCAGTTCCTACAGGTTACATTGGTATCGTGCGAGGTGTTCGTGCCTCCTACGGGGTTGTTTGGGGGCTAGTTTGGGTTTTCACCCTTTAACGGCCTGTTTTCAAGTCTAAGTGTGATTCTTACAAATTATCATCATACTCTCAAACCAGGAGACCCAGGACTACGCGGTCAGTTCCTACAAGTTACATTGATCCCGTGCGAGGTGGTCGTGCCTCATACGAGGTTGTTTGGGGGCTGGTTTGGGTTTTCACCCTTTAAAGACCTGTTTTCAAGTCTAAGTGTGACTTTTGTAAATTCTCGTCACACTCTCAAGCCGGGAGATTCGGGACTACGCGGTCAGTTCCTTCAAGTTACATTGGTCCCGTGCGAGGTGTCCGTGCCTCCTACGGGGTTGTTTGGGGGCTGGTTTGGGTTTTCACGCTTTAACGGCCTGTTTTAAAGTCAAAGTGGGATTTTTGCAAATTATCGTCATACTCTAAAACAGGGAGACCCGGGACTACGTGGTCAGTTCCTAAAAGTTACATTGGTGCCGTTCGAGGTGTTCGTGCCTCCTACGGGTTCGTATGGGGCTGGTATGGGTTTTCACCCTTTAACGACCTGTTTTCAAGTCAAAGTGTGATTTTTGCAAATTATCATCGTACTCTCAAACCAGGAGACCCAGGACTACGCGGTCAGTTACTACAAGTTACATTGATCCCGTGCGAGGTGTTCGTGCCTCCTACGGGATCGTTTGGGTGCTGGTTTGGATTTTCACCCTTTAATGACCTGTTTTCAAGTCTATGTGTGACTTTTGCAAATTATCGTCATACTCTCAAACCGAGAGACCCGGGACTACGCGGTCAGTTCCTACAAGTTACATTGGTCCCGTGCGAGGTGTTCGTGCCTCCTACGGGATCGTTTGGGTGCTGGTTTGGATTTTCACCCTTTAACGGCCTGTTTTCACGTCTAAGTGTGATTTTTTAAAATTATCGTCATACTCTCAAACCAGGAGACCCGGGACTACGCGGTCAGTTCCTATAAGTTACATTAGTCCCGTGCGAGGTGTTCGTGCCTCCTACGGGGTCGTTTGGGGGCTGGTTTGGGTTTTCACCCTTCAACGGCCTGTTTTCAAGTCAAAGTGTGATTTTTTCAAATTATCATCAAACTCTCAAACCAGGAGACCCGGGACTACGCGGTCAGTTCCTACAAGTTACATTGTTCCCGTGCGAGGTGTTCGTGCCTCCTACGGCGTCGTTTGGGGGCTGGTTTGAGTTTTCAACCTTTAACGACCTGTTTTCAAGTATAAGTTTGACTTTTGCAAATTGTCGTCATACTCTCAAACCGGGAGATCCGGGACTACGCGGTCAGTTCCTACAAGTTACAGTGGTCCCGTGCGAGGTGTTCGTGCCTCCTACGGGGTCATTTGGGGGTTGGTTTGGGTTTTCACCCTTTAACGGCCTGTTTTCAGGTCTAAGTGTGATTTTTGCAAATTATCGTCATACTCTCAAACTAGGAGACCCGGGACTACGCGATCAGTTCCTACAAGTTACATTGGTCCCGTGCGAGGTGTTCGTGCCTCCTACGGGGTCGTTTGGGGGCTTGTTTGGGTTTTAGCCATTCAACGGCCTGTTTTCAAGTCAAAGTGTAATTTTTGCAAATTATCATCAAACTCTCAAACCAGGAGACCCGGGACTACGCGGTCAATTCCAACAAGTTACATTGCTCCCTTGCGAGGTGTTCGTGCCTCCTACGGGGTCGTTTGGGGGTTGGTTTGGGTTTTCACCCTTCAACGGCCAGTTTTCAATTCAAAGTGTGATTTTTTCAAATTATCATCGTACTCTCAAACCAGGAGACCCGGGACTACGCGGTCAGTTCCTACAAGTTACATTGATCCCATGCGAGGTGGTCGTCCCTCATACGAGGTCGTTTGGGGGCTGGTTTGGGTTTTCACCATTTTACGGCCTGTTTTCAAGTCTAATTTTGACTTTTGCAAATTATCGTCATACTCTCAAACTGGGAGATTCGGGACTACGAGGTCAGTTCCTACAAGTTACATTAGTCCCGTGTGAGGTGTCCGTGCCTCCTACGGGGTCGTTTGGGGGCTGGTTTGGGTTTTCACGCTTTAACGGCCTGTTTTCAAGTCAAAGTGTGATTTTTGCTAATTATCGTCATACTCTAAAACCGGGAGACCCGGGACTAGGCAGTCAGTTCCTACAAGTTACATTGGTCCCGTGCGAGGTGTTCGTGCCTCCTTCGGGGTCGTTTTCACCCTTCAACGACCTGTTTTCAAGTCAAAGTGTGATTTTTTCAAATTATCATCATACTCTCAAACCAGGAGACCCAGGACTACGCGGTCAGTTCCTACAAGTTACATTGATCCCGTGCGAGGTGGTCGTGCCTCATACGAGGTCGTTTGGGGGCTGGTTTGGGTTTTCAGAATTTAACGACCTGTTTTCAAGTCTAAGTGTGACTTTTGCAAATTATCGTCATACTCTCAAACCGAGAGATTCGGGACTACGCGTTCAGTTCCTACAAGTTACATTGGTCCCGTGCGAGGTGTCCATGCCTCCTACGGCGTCGTTTGGGGGCTGGTTTGGGTTTTCACGCTTTAACGACCTGGTTTAAAGTCAAAGTGTGATTTTTGCAAATTATCCTCATACTCTAAAATAGGGAGACCCGGGACTACGTGGTCAGTTCTTAAAAGTTACATTGGTCCCGTTCGAGGTGTTCGTGCCTCCTACGGGGTCGTTTGGGGGATGGTATGGGTTTTCACCCTTTAACGGCCTGTTTTCAAGTCAAAGTGTGATTTTTGCAAATTATCATCATACTCTCAAACCAGGAGACACGGGACTACGCGGTCAGTTCCTACAAGTTACATTGATCCCGTGCGAGGTTGTCGTGCCTCATACGGGGTCGTTTGGGGGCTGGTTTAGGTTTTCACCCTTTAACGGCCTGTTTTCAAGTCTAAGTGTGACTTTTGCAAATTATCGTCATACTCTCAAACCGAGAGACCCGGGACTACGCGGTCAGTTCCTACAACTTACATTGATCCCGTGCGAGGTGTTCGTGCTTCCTACGGGGTCGTTTGGGGGCTGGTTTTTTTATGTTTTCACCCCTTAACGGCCTGTTTTCAAGTCTAAGTGTGATTTTTCCAAATTATCATCATACTCTCAAACAGGGCGACCCGGGACTACGCGGTCAGTTCCTACAAGTTACATTGGTCCCGTGCGAGGTGTTCGTGCCTCCTACGAGGTCGTTTGGGTGCTGGTTTGGGTTTTCACCCTTTAACGGCCTATTTTATAGTCAAAGTGTGATTTTTCCAAACTTTCGTCATTCTCTCAAATCGGGAGCCCAGGGACTACGCGGTCAGTTCCTACAAGTTACATTGGTCCCGTGGGAGGTGTTCGTGCCTCCTACGGGATCATTTTGGAGTGGTTTGGTTTTTCACCCTTTAATGGCCTATTTTCAAGTCAAAGTGTCATTTTTGCAAATTACTATCATACTATCAAATCGAGAGACCCGGGACTACGCGGTCAGTTCCTACAAGTTACATTGGTCTCGTGCGAGGTGTTCGCGCCTCCTTCGGGGTCGTTTGGGGGCTAGTTTCGGTTTTCACCCTTTAACGGACTGTTTTCAAGTCTAAGTGTGATTTTTACAAATTATCATCATACCCTCAAACCAGGAGACCCAGGACTATGCTGTCAGTTCCTACAAGTTGCATTGATCCCGTGCGAGGTGGTCGTGCCTCATACGAGGTCATATGGGGGCTGGTTTAGGTTTTCCCCCTTTAACGGCATGTTTTGAAGTCAAAGTGTGACTTTTGCAAATTATCGTCATACTCTCAAACCGGGAGATTCGGGACTATGCGGTCAGTTCCTACAAGTTACATTGGTCCCGTGCGAGGTGTCCGTGCCTCCTACGGGGTCGTTTAGGGGTTGGTTTGCGTTTTCACCCTTTAACGGCCTGTTTTATAGTCAAAGTGTGATTTTTGGAAATTATCGTCATTCTCTCAAACCGAGAGCCCCGGGACTAAGCGGTCAGTTCCTACAAGTACATTGGTCCCGTGGGAGGTGTTCGTGCATCCTACGGGATCGTTTTGGAGTGGTTTGGGTTTTCACCCTTTAACGGCCTGTTTTCAAGTCAAAGTCTGATTTTTGCAAATTATTGTCATACTCTCAAACTGAGAGACCCGGGACTACACGGTCAGTTCCTACAAATTACATTGGTCCCGTGCGAGGTGATCGTGCCTCCTACGGGGTCGTTTGGGGGCTGGTGTGGGTTTTCACCCTTTAACGGCCTATTTTCAAGTCTAAGTGTGATGTTTACAAATTATCATCGTACTCTCAAACCAGGAGACCCGGGACTACGCGGTCAGTTCCTACAAGTTACATTGATCCCGTGCGAGGTGGTCGTCCCTCATACGAGGTCGTTTGGGGGCTGGTTTGGGTTTTCACCGTTTTACGGCCTGTTTTCAAGTCTAATTGTGACTTTTGCAAATTATCGTCATACTCTCAAACCGGGAGATTCGGGACTACGCTGTCAGTTCCTACAAGTTACATTAGTCCCGTGTGAGGTGTCCGTGCCTCCTACGGGGTCGTTTGGGGGTTGGTTTGGGTTTTCACGCTTTAACGGCCAGTTTTAAAGTCAAAGTGTGATTTTTGCTAATTATCGTCATACTCTAAAACCGGGAGACCCGGGACTAGGCGGTCAGTTCCTACAAGTTACATTGGTCCCGTGCGAGGTGTCCGTGCCTCCTATGGGGTCGTTTGGGGGTTGGTTTGGGTTTTCACCCTTTAACGGCCTGTTTTCAAGTCAAAGTGTGATTTTTGCAAATTATCATCATACTCTCAAACCAGGAGAGCCGGGACTACGCGGTCAGTTCCTACAAGTTACATTGATCCTGTGCGAGGTGGTCGTGCCTCATACGGGGTCGTTTGGGGGCTGGTTTGGGTTTTCACCCTCTAACGGCCTGTTTTCAAGTCTAAGTGTGACTTTTGCAAATTATCGTCATACTCTCAAACCGAGAGACTCGGGACTACGCGGTCAGTTACTAAAAGTTTCATTGGTCCCGTGCGAGGTGTTCGTGCCTGCTACGGGGTCGTTTGGGGGCTGGTTTTTTTTATGTTTTCAACCCTTAATGGTTTGTTTTCAAGTCTAAGTGTGATTTTTCCAAATTATCATCATACTCTCAAACTGGGAGACCCGGGACTACGCGGTCAGTTCCTACAAGTTACATTGGTCCCGTGCGAGGTGTTCGTGCCTCCTACGAGGTCGTTTGGGGGCTGGTTTATGTTTTCAACCTTTAACGGCCTGTTTTATAGTCAAAGTGTGACTTTTGCAAATTATCGTCATTCTCTCAAACCGGGAGCCCCGGGACTACGCGGTCAGTTCCTACAAGTTACATTGGTCCCGTGGGAGGTGTTCGTGCCTCCTACGGGATCGTTTTGGAGTGGTTTGGGTTTTCACCCTTTAACGGCCTCTTTTCAAGTCAAACTGTGATTTTTGCAAATTATTGTCATACTCTCAAACCGGGAGACCCGGGACTACGCGGTCAGTTCCTACAAGTTACATTGGTCCCGTGCGAGGTGTTCGTGCCTCCTACGAGGTCGTTTGGGGGCTGGTTTATGTTTTCAACCTTTAACGGCCTGTTTTATAGTCAAAGTGTGACTTTTGCAAATTATCGTCATTCTCTCAAACCGGGAGCCCCGGGACTACGCGGTCAGTTCCTACAAGTTACATTGGTCCCGTGGGAGGTGTTCGTGCCTCCTACGGGATCGTTTTGGAGTGGTTTGGGTTTTCACCCATTAACGGCCTCTTTTCAAATCAAACTGTGATTTTTGCAAATTATTGTCATACTCTCAAACCGAGAGACCCGGGACTACGCGGTCAGTTCCAACAAGTTACATTGGTCTCGTGCGAGGTGTTCGTGCCTCCTACGGGCTTGTTTGGGGGCTAGTTTGGGTTTTCACCCTTTAACGGCCTGTTTTCAAGTCTAAGTGTGATTTTACAAATTATCATCATACTCTCAAACCAGGAGACCCAGGACTACGCGGTCAGTTCCTACAAGTTACATTGATCCCGTGCGAGGTGGTCGTGCCTCATACGAGGTCGTTTGGGGGCTGGTTTGGGTTTTCACCCTTTAACGACCTGTTTTCAAGTCTAAGTGTGACTTTTGCAAATTATCATCATACTCTCAAGCCGGGAGATTCGGGACTACGCGGTCAGTTCCTACAAGTTACATTGGTCCCGTGCGAGTTGTCCGTGCCTCCTACGGGGTCGTTTGGGGGCTGGTTTGGGTTTTCACGCTTTAACGGCCTGTTTTAAAGTCAAAGTGGGATTTTTGCAAATTATCGTCATACTCTAAAACAGAGAGACCCGGGACTACGTGGTCAGTTCCTAAAAGTTACATTGGTCCCGTTCGAGGTGTTCGTGCCTCCTACGGGGTCGTTTGGGGGCTGGTATGGGTTTTCACCCTTTAACGACCTGTTTTCAAGTCAAAGTGTGATTTTTGCAAATTATCATCATACTCTCAAACCAGGAGACCCGGGACTACGCGGTCAGTTCCTACAAGTTACATTGATCCCGTGCGAGGTGTTCGTGCCTCCTACGGGATCGTTTGGGTGCTGGTTTGGATTTTCAGCCTTTAATGACCTGTTTTCAAGTCTAAGTGTGACTTTTGCAAATTATCGTCATACTCTCAAACCGAGAGACCCGGGACTATGCGGTCAGTTCCTACAAGTTACATTGGTCCCGTGCGAGGTGTTCGTGCCTCCTACGGGATCGTTTGGGTGGTGGTTTGGATTTTCACCCTTTAACGGCCTGTTTTCACGTCTAAGTGTGATTTTTTAAAATTATCGTCATACTCTCAAACCAGGAGACCCGGGACTACGCGATCAGTTCCTATTAGTTACATTAGTCCCGTGCGAGGTGTTCGTGCCTCCTACGGGGTCGTTTGGGGGCTGGTTTGGGTTTTCACCCTTCAACGGCCTGTTTTCAAGTCAAAGTGTGATTTTTACAAATTATCATCAAACTCTCAAACCAGGAGACCCGGGACTATGCGGTCAGTTCCTACAAGTTACATTGTTCCCGTGCGAGGTGTTCGTGCCTCCTACGACATCGTTCGGGGGCTGGTTTGGGTTTTCAACCTTTAATGACCTGTTTTCAAGTATAAGTTTGACTTTTGCAAATTGTCATCATACTCTCAAACCGGGAGATCCGGGACTACGCGGTCAGTTCCTACAAGTTACATTGGTCCCGTGCGAGGTGTTCGTGCCTCCTACGGGGTCATTTGGGGGCTGGTTTGGGTTTTCACCCTTTAACGGCCTGTTTTCAAGTCTAAGTGTGATTTTTGCAAATTATCGTCATACTCTGAAACTAGGAGACCCGGGACTACTCGGTCAGTTCCTACAAGTTACATTGGTCCCGTGCGAGGTGTTCGTGCCTCCCACGGGGTCGTTTGGGGGCTTGTTTGGGTTTTAGCCATTCAACGGCCTGTTTTCAAGTCAAAGTGTGATTTTTGCAAATTACCATCAAACTCTCAAACCAGGAGACCCGGGACTACGCGGTCAGTTCCAACAAGTTACATTGATCCCGTGCAAGGTGTTCGTGCCACCTACGGCGTCGTTTGGGGGATGGTTTGGGTTTTCACCCTTTAATGACCTGTTTTCAAGTCTAAGTTTGACTTTAGCAAATTATCGTCATACTCTCAAATCGGGAGACCTGGGACTACGCGGTCAGTTCCTACAATTTACATTGGTCCCGTGCGAGGTGTTCGTGCCTCCTACGGGATCGTTTGGGTGCTGGTTTGGATTTTCACCCTTTAACGGCCTGTTTTCATGTCTAACTGTGATTTTTACAAATTATCATCATACTCTCAAACCGGGAGACCCGGGACTACGCGATCAGTTCCTACAAGTTACATTGGTCCCGTGCGAGGTCTTCGTGCCTCCTATGGGATCGTTGGGGTGCTAATTTGGGTTTTCTCCCTTTAACGGCCTGTTTTCAAGTCAAAGTATTATTTTTGCAAATTATAGTCATACTCTCAAACTGGGAGATCCGGGACTATTCGATCAGCTCTTACAAGTTACATTGGTCCCATGCGAGGTGTTCGTGCCTCCTACGGGGTCGTTTGGGGCTGGTTTGGGTTTTCACCCTTTAACGACCTCTTTTCAAGTCTAATTGTGATTTTTGCAAGTTATCATCATACTCTCAAACCAGGAGACCCGGGACTACGCGATCAGTTCCTACAAGTTACATTGGTCCCGTGCGAGGTGTTCGTGCCTCCTACGGGGTGGTTTGGGGGCTAGTTTGGGTTTTCTCCCTTTAACGGCCTGTTTTCAAATCAAAGTGTGATTTTTGCAAATTATCGTCATACTCTCAAACCGGGAGACCCGGGACTACGTGGTCAGTTCCTACAAGTTACATTGGTCCCGTGCGAGGTGTTCGTGCCTCATACGGGATCGTTTGGGTGCTGATTTGGGTTTTCGCCCTTCAACGACCTGTTTTCATGTCAAAGTGTGATTTTTGCAAATTATCATCATACTCTAAAACCGGGAGACCCGGGACTACGCGGTCAGTTCCTACAATTTACATCGGTCCCGTGTGAGGTGTTCGTGCCTCCTACGGGGTCGTTTGGGGCCTAGTTTCGGTTTTCACCTTTCAACGACCTATTTACAAGTCAAAGTGTGATTTTTGCAAATTGTCATCATACTCTCAAATCGGGAGACCTAGGACTACGCGGTCAGTTCTACAAGTTACATTGATCCCGTGCGAGGTGTTCGTCCCTCCTATTGGGTCGTTTGGGGGCTGGTTGGGGTTTTCACCCTTTAACGGCCTCTTGTCAAGTCTAAGTGTGATTTTTGCAAATTATCGTCATACTCTCAAATCGGGAGACCCAGGACTACTCGGTCAGTTCCTACAAGCTGCGTTGGTCCCGTGCGAGGTGTCTGTGCATCCTACGGGATCGTTTGGAGGCTGGTTTGGATTTTCACCCTTTAACGGCCACTTTTCAAGTCTAACTGTGAGTTTTGCAAATTATCATCATACTCTCAAATCGGGAGACCCGAAACAATGCGGTGAGTTCCTAAAAGTTACATTGGTCTCGTGCGAGGTGTTCGTGCCTCCTACGGGATCGTTTGGGGGCTGGTTTGGGTTTTCTCCCTTTAACGGCCTCTTTTCAAGTCAAACTGTGATTTTTGCAAATTATTGTCATACTCTCAAACCGAGAGACCCGGGACTACGCGGTCAGTTCCTACAGGTTACATTGGTATCGTGCGAGGTGTTCGTGCCTCCTACGGGGTTGTTTGGGGGCTAGTTTGGGTTTTCACCCTTTAACGGCCTGTTTTCAAGTCTAAGTGTGATTCTTACAAATTATCATCATACTCTCAAACCAGGAGACCCAGGACTACGCGGTCAGTTCCTACAAGTTACATTGATCCCGTGCGAGGTGGTCGTGCCTCATACGAGGTTGTTTGTGGGCTGGTTTGGGTTTTCACGCTTTAACGGCCTGTTTTAAAGTCAAAGTGGGATTTTTGCAAATTATCGTCATACTCTAAAACAGGGAGACCCGGGACTACGTGGTCAGTTCCTAAAAGTTACATTGGTGCCGTTCGAGGTGTTCGTGCCTCCTACGGGTTCGTATGGGGCTGGTATGGGTTTTCACCCTTTAACGACCTGTTTTCAAGTCAAAGTGTGATTTTTGCAAATTATCATCATACTCTCAAACCAGGAGACCCGGGACTACGCGGTCAGTTACTACAAGTTACATTGATCCCGTGCGAGGTGTTCGTGCCTCCTACGGGATCGTTTGGGTGCTGGTTTGGATTTTCACCCTTTAATGACCTGTTTTCAAGTCTATGTGTGACTTTTGCAAATTATCGTCATACTCTCAAACCGAGAGACCCGGGACTACGCGGTCAGTTCCTACAAGTTACATTGGTCCCGTGCGAGGTGTTCGTGCCTCCTACGGGATCGTTTGGGTGCTGGTTTGGATTTTCACCCTTTAACGGCCTGTTTTCACGTCTAAGTGTGATTTTTTAAAATTATCGTCATACTCTCAAACCAGGAGACCCGGGACTACGCGGTCAGTTCCTATAAGTTACATTAGTCCCGTGCGAGGTGTTCGTGCCTCCTACGGGGTCGTTTGGGGGCTGGTTTGGGTTTTCACTCTTCAACGGCCTGTTTTCAAGTCAAAGTGTGATTTTTTCAAATTATCATCAAACTCTCAAACCAGGAGACCCGGGACTACGCGGTCAGTTCCTACAAGTTACATTGTTCCCGTGCGAGGTGTTCGTGCCTCCTACGGCGTCGTTTGGGGGCTGGTTTGGGTTTTCAACCTTTAACGACCTGTTTTCAAGTATAAGTTTGACTTTTGCAAATTGTCGTCATACTCTCAAACCGGGAGATCCGGGACTACGCGGTCAGTTCCTACAAGTTACATTGGTCCCGTGCGAGGTGTTCGTGCCTCCTACGGGGTCATTTGGGGGTTGGTTTGGGTTTTCACCCTTTAACGGCCTGTTTTCAGGTCTAAGTGTGATTTTTGCAAATTATCGTCATACTCTCAAACTAGGAGACCCGGGACTACGCGATCAGTTCCTACAAGTTACATTGGTCCCGTGCGAGGTGTTCGTGCCTCCTACGGGGTCGTTTGGGGGCTTGTTTGGGTTTTAGCCATTCAACGGCCTGTTTTCAAGTCAAAGTGTAATTTTTGCAAATTATCATCAAACTCTCAAACCAGGAGACCCGGGACTACGCGGTCAATTCCAACAAGTTACATTGATCCCGTGCGAGGTGTTCGTGCCACCTTCGGCGTCGTTTGGGGGATGGTTTGGGTTTTCACCCTTTAATGACCAGTTTTCAAGTCTAAGTTTGACTTTAGCAAATTATCGTCATACTCTCAAATCGGGAGACCTGGGACTACGCGGTCAGTTCCTACAATTTACATTGGTCCTGTGCGAGGTGTTCGTGCCTCCTACGGGATCGTTTGGGTGCTGGTTTTGATTTTCACCCTTTAACGGCCTGTTTTCATGTCTATGTGTGATTTTTACAAATTATCATAATACTCTCAAACCGGGAGACCCGGGACTACGCGGTCAGTTCCTACAAGTTACATTGGTCCCGTGCGAGGTGTTCGTGCCTCCTCTGGGATCGTTTGGGTGCTGATTTGGGTTTTCGCCCTTTAACGGCCTGTTTTCAAGTCAAAGTATTATTTTTGCAAATTATAGTCATACTCTCAAACTGGGAGATCCGGGACTATGCGATCAGCTCTTACAAGTTACATTGGTCCCATGTGAGGTGTTCGTGCCTCCTACGGGGTCGTTTGGGGGTTGGTGTGGGTTTTCACCCTTTAACGGCCTATTTTCAAGTCTAAGTGTGATGTTTTCAAATTATCATCGTACTCTCAAACCAGGAGACTCGGGACTACGCGGTCAGTTCCTACAAGTTACATTGATCCCGTGCGAGGTGGTCGTCCCTCATACGAGGTCGTTTGGGGGCTGGTTTGGGTTTTCACCATTTTACGGCCTGTTTTCAAGTCTAATTTTGACTTTTGCAAATTATCGTCATACTCTCAAACTGGGAGATTCGGGACTACGCGGTCAGTTCCTACAAGTTACATTAGTCCCGTGTGAGGTGTCCGTGCCTCCTACGGGGTCGTTTGGGGGCTGGTTTGGGTTTTCACGCTTTAACGGCCTGTTTTCAAGTCAAAGTGTGATTTTTGCTAATTATCGTCATACTCTAAAACCGGGAGACCCGGGACTAGGCAGTCAGTTCCTACAAGTTACATTGGTCCCGTACGAGGTGTTCGTGCCTCCTACGGGGTCGTTTTCACCCTTCAACGACCTGTTTTCAAGTCAAAGTGTGATTTTTTCAAATTATCATCATACTCTCAAACCAGGAGACCCGGGACTACGCGGTCAGTTCCTAAAAGTTACATTGATCCTATGCGAGGTGGTCGTGCCTCATACGGGGTCGTTTGGGGGCTGGTTTGGGTTTTCACCCTTTAACGGCCTATTTTCAAGTCTAAGTGTGACTTTTGCAAATTATCATCATACTCTCAAACCGAGAGACTCGGGACTACGCGGTCAGTTCCTACAAGTTTCATTGGTCCCGTGCGAGGTGTTCGTGCCTGCTACGGGGTCGTTTGGGGGCTGGTTTTTTTATGTTTTCAACCCTTAATGGTCTGTTTTCAAGTCTAAGTGTGATTTTTCCAAATTATCATCATACTCTTAAACTGGGAGACCCGAGACTACGCGGTCAGTTCCTACAAGTTACATTGGTCCCGTGCGAGGTGTTCGTGCCTCCTACGAGGTCGTTTGGGGGCTGGTTTGGGTTTTCAACCTTTAACGGCCTGTTTTATAGTCAAAGTGTGACTTTTGCAAATTATCGTCATTCTCTCAAACCGGGAGCCCCGGGACTACGCGGTCAGTTCCTACAAGTTACTTTGGTCCCGTGGGAGGTGTTCGTGCCTCCTACGGGATCGTTTTGGAGTGGTTTGGGTTTTCACCCTTTAACGGCCTCTTTTCAAGTCAAACTGTGATTTTTGCAAATTATTGTCATACTCTCAAATCGGGAGACCCGGGACTACGCAGTCAGTTCCTACAAGTTACATTGGTCTCGTGTGAGGTGTTCGTGCCTCCTACGGGGTTGTTTGGGGGCTAGTTTGGGTTTTCACCCTTTAACGGCCTGTTTTCAAGTCTAAGTGTGATTTTTACAAATTATCATCATACTCTCAAACCAGGAGACCCAGGACTACGCGGTCAGTTCCTATAAGTTACATTGATCCCGTGCGAGGTGGTCGTGCCTCATACGAGGTCGTTTGGGGGCTGGTTTGGTTTTTCACAATTTAACGACCTGTTTTCAAGTCTAAGTGTGACTTTTGCAAATTATCGTCATACTCTCAAGCCGGGAGATTCGGGACTACGCGGTCAGTTCCTACAAGTTACATTGGTCCCGTGCGAGGTGTCCGTGCCTCCTACGGGGTCGTTTGGGGGCTGGTTTGGGTTTTCACACTTTAACGACCTGTTTTAAAGTCAAAGTGTGATTTTTGTAAATTATTGTCATACTCTAAAACTGGGAGACCCGGGACTAGGCGGTCAGTTCCTACAAATTACATTGGTCCCGTGCGAGGTGTGCGTGCCTCCTACGGGGTCGTTTGGGGGTTGGTTTGGGTTTTCACCCTTTAACGGCCTGTTTTCAACTCAAAGTGTGATTTTTGTAAATTATCATCATACTCTCAAACCAGGAGACCCGGGACTATGCGGTCAGTTCCTACAAGTTACATTGATCCTGTGCGAGGTGGTCGTGCCTCATACGGGGTCGTTTGGGGGCTAGTTTGGGTTTTCACCCTTTAACGGCCTGTTTTCAAGTCTATGTGTGACTTTTGCGAATTATCATCATACTTTCAAACCGAGAGACTCGGGACTACGCGGTCAGTTCCTACAAGTTTCATTGGTCCTGTGCGAGGTGTTCGTGCCTGCTACGGGGTCGTTTGGGGGCTGGTTTTTTTATGTTTTCACCCCTTAATGGTCTGTTTTCAAGTCTAAGTGTGATTTTTCCAAATTATCATCATACTCTCAAATTGGGAGACCCGGGACTACGCGGTTAGTTCCTACAAGTTACATTGGTCCCGTGCGAGGTGTTCGTGCCTCCTACGAGGTCGTTTGGGGGCTGGTTTGGGTTTTCAACCTTTAACGGCCTGTTTTATAGTCAAAGTGTGATTTTTGCAAATTATCGTCAATCTCTCAAACCGGGAGCCCCGGGACTACGCGGTCAGTTCCTACAAGTTACATTGGTCCCGTGGGAGGTGTTCGTTCCTCCTACGGGATCGTTTTGGAGTGGTTTGGGTTTTCACCCTTTAACGGCCTGTTTTCAAGTCAAACTGTGATTTTTGCAAATTATTGTCCTACTCTCAAACCGAGAGACCCGGGACTACGCGGTCAGTTCCTACAAGTTACATTGGTCTCGTGCGAGGTGTTTGTGCCTCCTACGGGGTCGTTTGGGGGCTACTTTGGGCTTTCACCCTTTAACGGCCTGTTTTCAAGTCTAAGTGTGATTTTTTCAAATTATCATCATACTCTCAAACCAGGAGACCCAGGACTACGCGGCCAGTTCCTACAAGTTACATTGATCCCGTGCGAGGTGGTCGTGCCTCATACGAGGTCGTTTGGGGGCTGGTTTGGGTTTTCACCCTTTAACGACCTGTTTTCAAGTCTAAGTGTGACTTTTGCAAATTATCGTCATACTCTCAAACCGGGAGATTCAGGACTACGCGGTCAGTTCCTACAAGTTACATTGGTCCCGTGCGAGGTGTCTGTGCCTCCTACGGCGTCGTTTGGGGGCTGGTTTGGGTTTTCACGCTTTAACGGCCTGTTTTAAAGTCAAAGTGTGATTTTCGCAAATTATCGTCATACTCTAAAAGAGGGAGACCCGGGACTACGTGGTCAGTTCCTAAAAGTTACATTGGTCCCGTTCGAGGTGTTCGTGCCTCCTACGGGGTCGTTTGGGGGCTGGTATGGGTTTTCACCCTTTAACGGCCTGTTTTCAAGTCAAAGTGTGATTTTTGCAAATTATCATCATACTCTCAAACCAGGAGACCCGGGACTACGCGGTCAGTTCCTACAAGTTACATTGATCCCGTGCGAGGTGGTCGTGCCTCATACGGGGTCGTTTGGGGGCTGGTTTGGGTTTTCACCCTTTAACGGCATGTTTTCAAGTCTAAGTGTGACTTTTGCAAATTATCGTCATACTCTCAAACCGAGAGACCCGGGACTAGGCTGTCAGTTCCTACAACTTACATTGGTCCTGTGCGAGGTGTTCGTGCTTCCTACGGGGTCGTTTGGGGGCTGGTTTTTTTATGTTTTCACCCCTTAACGGCCTGTTTTCAAGTATAAGTGTGATTTTTCCAAATTATCATCATACTCTCAAATAGGGCGACCCGGGACTACGCGGTCAGTTCCTACAAGTTACATTGGTCCCGTGCGAGGTGTTCGTGCCTCCTACGAGGTCGTTTGGGGGCTGGTTTGGGTTTTCACCCTTTAACGGCCTATTTTATAGTCAAAGTGTGATTTTTGCAAACTTTCGTCATTCTCTCAAATCGGGAGCCCCGGGACTACGCGGTCAGTTCCTACAAGTTACATTGGTCCCGTGGGAGGTGTCCGTGCCTCCTACGGGATCGTTTTGGAGTGGTTTGGTTTTTCACCCTTTAATGGCCTATTTTCAAGTCAAAGTGTGATTTTTGCAAATTACTATCATACTCTCAAATCGAGAGACCCGGGACTACGCGGTCAGTTCCTACAAGTTACATTGGTCTCGTGCGAGGTGTTCGCGCCTCCTTCGGGGTCGTTTGGGGGCTAGTTTCGGTTTTCACCCTTTAACGGCCTGTTTCAAGTCTAAGTGTGATTTTTACAAATTATCATCATACCCTCAAACCAGGAGACCCAGGACTACGCTGTCAGTTCCTACAAGTTACATTGATCCCGTGCGAGGTGGTCGTGCCTCATACGAGGTCATTTGGGGGCTGGTTTGGGTTTTCACCCTTTAACGGCCTGTTTTCAAGTCAAAGTGTGACTTTTGCAAATTATCGTCATACTCTCAAACCGGGAGATTCGGGACTATGCGGTCAGTTCCTACAAGTTACATTGGTCCCGTGCGAGGTGTCCGTGCCTCCTACGGGGTCGTTTAGGGGTTGGTTTGGGTTTTCACCCTTTAACGGCCTGTTTTATAGTCAAAGTGTGATTTTTGGAAATTATCATCATTCTCTCAAACCGAGAGCCCCGGGACTACGCGGTCAGTTCCTACAAGTACATTGGTCCCGTGGGAGGTGTTCGTGCCTCCTACGGGATCGTTTTGGAGTGGTTTGGGTTTTCACCCTTTAACGGCCTGTTTTCAAGTCAAAGTCTGATTTTTGCAAATTATTGTCATACTCTCAAACCGAGAGACCCGGGACTACACGGTCAATTCCTACAAATTACATTGGTCCCGTGCGAGGTGTTCGTGCTTCCTACGGGGTCGTTTGGGGGCTGGTTTTTTTATGTTTTCACCCTTTAACGGCCTGTTTTCAAGTCTAAGTGTGATTTTTCCAAATTATCATCATACTCTCAAACAGGGCGACCCGGGACTACGCGGTCAGTTCCTACAAGTTACATTGGTCCCGTGCGAGGTGTTCGTGCCTCCTACGAGGTCGTTTGGGGGCTGGTTTGGGTTTTCACGCTTTAACGGCCTATTTTATAGTCAAAGTGTGATTTTTGCAAACTTTCGTCATTCTCTCAAATCGGGAGCCCCGGGACTACGCGGTCAGTTCCTACAAGTTACATTGGTCCCGTGGGAGGTGTTCGTGCCTCCTACGGGATCGGTTTGGAGTGGTTTGGTTTTTCACCCTTTAATGGCCTATTTTCAAGTCAAAGTGTGATTTTTGCAAATTACTATCATACTCTCAAATCGAGAGACCCGGGACTACGCGGTCAGTTCCTACACGTTACATTGGTCTCGTGCGAGGTGTTCGCGCCTCCTTCGGGGTCTTTTGGGGGCTAGTTTCAGTTTTCACCCTTTAACGGCCTGTTTTCAAGTCTAAGTGTGATTTTTACAAATTATCATCATACCCTCAAACCAGGAGACCCATGACTACGCTGTCAGTTCCTACAAGTTACATTGATCCCGTGCGAGGTGGTCGTGCCTCATACGAGGTCATTTGGGGGCTGGTTTGGGTTTTCACCCTTTAACGGCCTGTTTTCAAGTCAAAGTGTGACTTTTGCAAATTATCGTCATACTCTCAAACCGAGAGATTCGGGACTATGCGGTCAGTTCCTACAAGTTACATTGGTCCCGTGCGAGGTGTCCGTGCCTCCTACGGGGTCGTTTAGGGGTTGGTTTGGGTTTTCACCCTTTAACGGCCTGTTTTATAGTGAAAGTGTGATTTTTGGAAATTATCGTCATTCTCTCAAACCGAGAGCCCCGGGACTACGCGGTCAGTTCCTACAAGTACATTGGTCCCGTCGGAGGTGTTCGTGCCTCCTACGGGATCGTTTTGGAGTGGTTTGGGTTTTCACCCTTTAACGGCCTGTTTTCAAGTCAAAGTCTGATTTTTGCAAATTATTGTTATACTCTCGAACCGAGAGACCCGGGACTACACGGTCAGTTCCTACAAATTACATTGGTCCCGTGCGAGGTGATCGTGCCTCTTACGGGGTCGTTTGGGGGCTGGTGTGGGTTTTCACCCTTTAATGGCCTATTTTCAAGTCTATGTGTGATGTTTACAAATTATCATCGTACTCTCAAACCAGGAGACTCGGGACTATGCGGTCAGTTCCTACAAGTTACATCGATCCCGTGCGAGGTGGTCGTCCCTCATACAAGGTCGTTTGGGGGCTGGTTTGGGTTTTCACCGTTTTACGGCCTGTTTTCAAGTCTAATTGTGACTTTTGCAAATTATCGTCATACTCTCAAACCGGGAGATTCGGGACTACCCGGTCAGTTCCTACAAGTTACATTAGTCCCGTGTGAGGTGTCCGTGCCTCCTACGGGGTCGTTTGGGGGCTGGTTTGGGTTTTCACGCTTTAACGGCCTGTTTTAAAGTCAAAGTGTGATTTTTGCTAATTATCGTCATACTCTAAAATCGGGAGACCCGGGACTAGGCGGTCAGTTCCTACAAGTTACATTGGTCCCGTGCGAGGTGTTCGTGCCTCCTACGGGGTCGTTTGGGGGTTGGTTTGGGGTTTCACCCTTTAACGGCCTGTTTTCAAGTCAAAGTGTGATTTTTGCAAATTATCATCATACTCTCAAACCAGGAGAGCCGGGACTACGCGGTCAGTTCCTACAAGTTACATTGATCCTGTGCGAGGTGGTCATGCCTCATATAGGGTCGTTTGGGGGCTGGTTTGGGTTTTCACCCTTTAACGGCCTGTTTTCGAGTCTAAGTGTGACTTTTGCAAATTATCGTCATACTCTCAAACCGAGAGACTCGGGACTATGCGGTCAGTTCCTACAAGTTTCATTGGTCCCGTGCG
Source organism: Sambucus nigra (assembly GCA_949130495.1). Lineage (NCBI taxonomy): Eukaryota > Viridiplantae > Streptophyta > Magnoliopsida > Dipsacales > Adoxaceae > Sambucus > Sambucus nigra. The sequence continues at coordinate 1,977,040 of OX422223.1, forward strand.
AGGTGTTCGTGCCTGCTACGGGGTCGTTTGGGGGCTGGTTTTTTTATGTTTTCAACCCTTAATGGTCTGTTTTCAAGTCTAAGTGTGATTTTTCCAAATTATCATCATACTCTCAAACTGGGAGACCCGGGACTACGCGGTCAGTTCGTACAAGTTACATTGGTCCCGTGCGCGGTGTTCGTGCCTCCTACGAGGTCGTTTGGGGGCTGGTTTGGGTTTTCAACCTTTAACGGCCTGTTTTATAGTCAAAGTGTGATTTTTGCAAATTATCGTCAATCTCTCAAACCGGGAGCCCCGGGACTACGCGGTCAGTTCCTACAAGTTACATTGGTCCCGTGGGAGGTGTTCGTTCCTCCTACGGGATCGTTTTGGAGTGGTTTGGGTTTTCACCCTTTAACGGCCTGTTTTCAAGTCAAACTGTTATTTTTGCAAATTATTGTCATACTCTCAAACCGAGAGACCCGGGACTATGCGGTCAGTTCCTACAAGTTACATTGGTCTCGTGCGAGGTGTTCGTGTCTCCTACGGGGTTGTTTGGGGGCTAGTTTGGGTTTTCACCCTTTAACTTCCTGTTTTCAAGTCTAAGTGTGATTTTTACAAATTATCATCATACTCTCAAACCAGGAGACCCAGGACTACGCGGTCAGTTCCTACAAGTTACATTGATCTCGTGCTAGGTGGTCGTGCCTCATACGAGGTCGTTTGGGGGCTGGTTTGGGTTTTCACCCTTTAACGGCCTGTTTTCAAGTCTAAGTGTGACTTTTGCAAATTATCGTCATACTCTAAAACAGGGAGACCCGGGAGTACGTGGTCAGCTCCTAAAAGTTACATTGGTCCCGTTCGAGGTGTTCGTGCCTCCAACGGGGTCGTTTGGGGGCTGGTATGGGTTTTCACCCTTTAACGACCTGTTTTCAAGTCAAAGTGTGATTTTTGTAAATTATCATCATACTCTCAAACCAGGAGACCCGAGACTACGCGGTCAGTTCCTATAAGTTACATTGATCCCGTGCGAGGTGTACGTGCCTCCTACGGGATCGTTTGGGTGCTGGTTTGGATTTTCACCCTTTAATGACCTGTTTTCAAGTCTAAGTGTGACTTTTGCAAATTATCGTCATACTCTCAAACCGAGAGACCCGGGACTACGCGGTCAGTTCCTACATGTTACATTGGTCCCGTGCGAGGTGTTCGTGCCTCCTATGGGATCGTTTGGGTGCTGGTTTGGATTTTCACCCTTTAACGGCCTGTTTTCACGTCTAAGTGTGATTTTTTAAAATTATCGTCATACTCTCAAACCAGGAGACCCGGGACTACGCGGTCAGTTCCTATAAGTTACATTAGTCCCGTGCGAGGTGTTCGTGCCTCCAACGGGGTCGTTTGGGGGCTGGTTTGGGTTTTCACCCTTCAACGGCCTCTTTTCAAGTCAAAGTGTGATTTTTACAAATTATCATCAAACTCTCAAACCAGGAGACCCGGGACTACGCGGTCAGTTCCTACAAGTTACATTGTTCCCGTGCGAGGTGTTCGTGCCTCCTACAACGTCGTTTAGGGGCTGGTTTGGGTTTTCAACCTTTAACGACCTGTTTTCAAGTATAAGTTTGACTTTTGCAAATTGTCGTCATACTCTCAAACCGGGAGATCCGGGACTACGCGGTCAGTTCCTACAAGTTACATTGGTCCCGTGCGAGGTGTTCGTGCCTCCTATGGGGTCATTTGGGTGCTGGTTTGGGTTTTCACCCTTTAACGGCCTATTTTCAAGTCTAAGTGTGATTTTTGCAAATTATCGTCATACTCTCAAACTAGGAGACCCGGGACTACGCGATCAGTTCCTACAAGTTACATTGGTCCCTTGCGAGGTGTTCGTGCCTCCTACGGGGTCGTTTGGGGGCTTGTTTGGGTTTTAGCGATTCAACGGCCTGTTTTCAAGTCAAAGTGTGATTTTTGCAAATTATAATCAAACTCTCAAACCAGGAGACCCGGGACTACGCGGTCAGTTCCTACAAGTTACATTGGTCCCGTGCGAGGTGTTCGTGCCTCCTCTGGGATCGTTTGGGTGCTGATTTGGGTTTTCGCCCTTTAACGGCATGTTTTCAAGTCAAAGTATTATTTTTGCAAATTATAGTCATACTCTCAAACTGGGAGATCCGGGACTATGCGATCAGCTCTTACAAGTTACATTGGTCCCATGTGAGGTGTTCGTGCCTCCTACGGGGTCGTTTGGGGGTTGGTGTGGGTTTTCACCCTTTAACGGCCTATTTTCAAGTCTAAGTGTGATGTTTTCAAATTATCATCGTACTCTCAAACCAGGAGACCCGGGACTACGCGGTCAGTTCCTACAAGTTACATTGATCCCGTGCGAGGTGGTCGTCCCTCATACGAGGTCGTTTGGGGGCTGGTTTGGGTTTTCACCATTTTACGGCCTGTTTTCAAGTCTAATTTTGACTTTTGCAAATTATCGTCATACTCTCAAACTGGGAGATTCGGGACTACGCGATCAGTTCCTACAAGTTTCATTAGTCCCGTGTGAGGTGTCCGTGCCTCCTACGTGGTCGTTTGGGGGCTGGTTTGGGTTTTCACGCTTTAACGGCCTGTTTTCAAGTCAAAGTGTGATTTTTGCTAATTATCGTCATACTCTAAAACCGGGAGACCCGGGACTAGGCAGTCAGTTCCTACAAGTTACATTGGTCCCGTGCGAGGTGTTCGTGCCTCCTACGGGGTCGTTTTCACCCTTCAACGACCTGTTTTCAAGTCAAAGTGTGATTTTTTCAAATTATCATCATACTCTCAAACCAGGAGACCCGGGACTACGCGGTCAGTTCCTAAAAGTTACATTGATCCTGTGCGAGGTGGTCGTGCCTCATACGGGGTCGTTTGGGGGCTGGTTTGGGTTTTCACCCTTTAACGGCCTATTTTCAAGTCTAAGTGTGACTTTTGCAAATTATCGTCATACTCTCAAACCGAGAGACTCGGGACTATGCGGTCAGTTCCTACAAGTTTCATTGGTCCCGTGCGAGGTGTTCGTGCCTGCTACGGGGTCGTTTGGGGGCTGGTTTTTTTATGTTTTCAACCCTTAATGGTCTGTTTTCAAGTCTAAGTGTGATTTTTCCAAATTATCATCATACTCTTAAACTGGGAGACCCGAGACTACGCGGTCAGTTCCTACAAGTTACATTGGTCCCGTGCGAGGTGTTCGTGCCTCCTACGAGGTCGTTTGGGGGCTGGTTTGGGTTTTCAACCTTTAACGGCCTGTTTTATAGTCAAAGTGTGACTTTTGCAAATTATCGTCATTCTCTCAAACCGGGAGCCCCGGGACTACGCGGTCAGTTCCTACAAGTTACATTGGTCCCGTGGGAGGTGTTCGTGCCTCCTACGGGATCGTTTTGGAGTGGTTTGGGTTTTCACCCTTTAACGGCCTCTTTTCAAGTCAAACTGTGATTTTTGCAAATTATTGTCATACTCTCAAATCGGGAGACCCGGGACTACGCAGTCAGTTCCTACAAGTTACATTGGTCTCGTGTGAGGTGTTCGTGCCTCATACGGGGTTGTTTGGGGGCTAGTTTGGGTTTTCACCCTTTAACGGCCTGTTTTCAAGTCTAAGTGTGATTTTTACAAATTATCATCATACTCTCAAACCAGGAGACCCAGGACTACGCGGTCAGTTCCTACAAGTTACATTGATCCCGTGCGAGGTGGTCGTGCCTCATACGAGGTCGTTTGGGGGCTGGTTTGGTTTTTCACAATTTAACGACCTGTTTTCAAGTCTAAGTGTGACTTTTGCAAATTATCGTCATACTCTCAAGCCGGGAGATTCGGGACTACGCGGTCAGTTCCTACAAGTTACATTGGTCCCGTGCGAGGTGTCCGTGCCTCCTACGGGGTCGTTTGGGGGCTGGTTTGGGTTTTCACCCTTCAACGGCCTCTTTTCAAGTCAAAGTGGGATTTTTGCAAATTATTGTCATACTCTAAAACTGGGAGACCCGGGACTAGGCGGTCAGTTCCTACAAATTACATTGGTCCCGTGCGAGGTGTGCGTGCCTCCTACGGGGTCGTTTGGGGGTTGGTTTGGGTTTTCACCCTTTAACGGCCTGTTTTCAACTCAAAGTGTGATTTTTGTAAATTATCATCATACTCTCAAACCAGGAGACCCGGGACTATGCGGTCAGTTCCTACAAGTTACATTGATCCTGTGCGAGGTGGTCGTGCCTCATACGGGGTCGTTTGGGGGCTAGTTTGGGTTTTCACCCTTTAACGGCCTGTTTTCAAGTCTATGTGTGATTTTTGCGAATTATCATCATACTTTCAAACAGAGAGACTCGGGACTACGCGGTCAGTTCCTACAAGTTTCATTGGTCCTGTGCGAGGTGTTCGTGCCTGCTACGGGGTCGTTTGGGGGCTGGTTTTTTTATGTTTTCACCCCTTAATGGTCTGTTTTCAAGTCTAAGTGTGATTTTTCCAAATTATCATCATACTCTCAAATTGGGAGACCCGGGACTACGCGGTTAGTTCCTACAAGTTACATTGGTCCCGTACGAGGTGTTCGTGCCTCCTACGAGGTCGTTTGGGGGCTGGTTTGGGTTTTCAACCTTTAACGGCCTGTTTTATAGTCAAAGTGTGATTTTTGCAAATTATCGTCAATCTCTCAAACCGGGAGCCCCGGGACTACGCGGTCAGTTCCTACAAGTTACATTGGTCCCGTGGGAGGTGTTCGTTCCTCCTACGGGATCGTTTTGGAGTGGTTTGGGTTTTCACCCTTTAACGGCCTGTTTTCAAGTCAAACTGTGATTTTTGCAAATTATTGTCATACTCTCAAACCGAGAGACCCGGGACTACGCGGTCAGTTCCTACAAGTTACATTGGTCTCGTGCGAGGTGTTTGTGCCTCCTACGGGGTCGTTTGGGGGCTACTTTGGGCTTTCACCCTTTAACGGCCTGTTTTCAAGTCTAAGTGTGATTTTTACAAATTATCATCATACTCTCAAACCAGGAGACCCAGGACTATGCGGCCAGTTCCTACAAGTTACATTGATCCCGTGCGAGGTGGTCGTGCCTCATACGAGGTCGTTTGGGGGCTGGTTTGGGTTTTCACCCTTTAACGACCTGTTTTCAAGTCTAAGTGTGACTTTTGCAAATTATCGTCATACTCTCAAACCGGGAGATTCAGGACTACGCGGTCAGTTCCTACAAGTTACATTGGTCCCGTCCGAGGTGTCTGTGCCTCCTACGGCGTCGTTTGGGGGCTGGTTTGGGTTTTCACGCTTTAACGGCCTGTTTTAAAGTCAAAGTGTGATTTTCGCAAATTATCGTCATACTCTAAAAGAGGGAGACCCGGGACTACGTGGTCAGTTCCTAAAAGTTACATTGGTCCCGTTCGAGGTGTTCGTGCCTCCTACGGGGTCGTTTGGGGGCTGGTATGGGTTTTCACCCTTTAACGGCCTGTTTTCAAGTCACAGTGTGATTTTTGCAAATTATCATCATACTCTCAAACCAGGAGACCCGGGACTACGCGGTCAGTTCCTATAAGTTACATTGATCCCGTGCGAGGTGGTCGTGCCTCATACGGGGTCGTTTGGGGGCTGGTTTGGGTTTTCACCCTTTAACGGCATGTTTTCAAGTCTAAGTGTGACTTTTGCAAATTATCGTCATACTCTCAAACCGAGAGACCCGGGACTACGCGGTCAGTTCCTACAACTTACATTGGTCCTGTGCGAGGTGTTCGTGCTTCCTACGGGGTCGTTTGGGGGCTGTTTTTTTTATGTTTTCACCCCTTAACGGCCTGTTTTCAAGTATAAGTGTGATTTTTCCAAATTATCATCATACTCTCAAACAGGGCGACCCGGGACTACGCGGTCAGTTCCTACAAGTTACATTGGTCCCGTGCGAGGTGTTCGTGCCTCCTACGAGGTCGTTTGGGGGCTGGTTTGGGTTTTCACCCTTTAACGGCCTATTTTATAGTCAAAGTGTGATTTTTGCAAACTTTCGTCATTCTCTCAAATCGGGAGCCCCGGGACTACACGGTCAGTTCCTACAAGTTACATTGGTCCCGTGGGAGGTGTCCGTGCCTCCTACGGGATCGTTTTGGAGTGGTTTGGTTTTTCACCCTTTAATGGCCTATTTTCAAGTCAAAGTGTGATCTTTGCAAATTACTATCATACTCTCAAATCGAGAGACCCGGGACTACGCGGTCAGTTCCTACAAGTTACTTTGGTCTCGTGCGAGGTGTTCGCGCCTCCTTCGGGGTCGTTTGGGGGCTAGTTTCGGTTTTCACCCTTTAACGGCCTGTTTCAAGTCTAAGTGTGATTTTTACAAATTATCATCATACCCTCAAACCAGGAGACCCAGGACTACGCTGTCAGTTCCTACAAGTTACATTGATCCCGTGCGAGGTGGTCGTGCCTCATACGAGGTCATTTGGGGGCTGGTTTGGGTTTTCACCCTTTAACGGCCTGTTTTCAAGTCAAAGTGTGACTTTTGCAAATTATCGTCATACTCTCAAACCGGGAGATTCGGGACTATGCGGTCAGTTCCTACAAGTTACATTGGTCCCGTGCGAGGTGTCCGTGCCTCCTACGGGGTCGTTTAGGGGTTGGTTTGGGTTTTCACCCTTTAACGGCCTGTTTTATAGTCAAAGTGTGATTTTTGGAAATTATCATCATTCTCTCAAACCGAGAGCCCCGGGACTACGCGGTCAGTTCCTACAAGTACATTGGTCCCGTGGGAGGTGTTCGTGCCTCCTACGGGATCATTTTGGAGTGGTTTGGGTTTTCACCCTTTAACGGCCTGTTTTCAAGTCAAAGTCTGATTTTTGCAAATTATTGTCATACTCTCAAACCGAGAGACCCGGGACTACACGGTCAATTCCTACAAATTACATTGGTCCCGTGCGAGGTGTTCGTGCTTCCTACGGGGTCGTTTGGGGGCTGGTTTTTTTATGTTTTCACCCTTTAACGGCCTGTTTTCAAGTCTAAGTGTGATTTTTCCAAATTATCATCATACTCTCAAACAGGGCGACCCGGGACTACGCGGTCAGTTCCTACAAGTTACATTGGTCCCGTGCGAGGTGTTCGTGCCTCCTACGAGGTCGTTTGGGGGCTGGTTTGGGTTTTCACGCTTTAACGGCCTATTTTATAGTCAAAGTGTGATTTTTGCAAACTTTCGTCATTCTCTGAAATCGGGAGCCCCGGGACTACGCAGTCAGTTCCTACAAGTTACATTGGTCCCGTGGGAGGTGTTCGTGCCTCCTATGGGATCGTTTTGGAGTGGTTTGGTTTTTCACCCTTTAATGGCCTATTTTCAAGTCAAAGTGTGATTTTTGCAAATTACTATCATACTCTCAAATCGAGAGACCCGGGACTACGCGGTCAGTTCCTACACGTTACATTGGTCTCGTGCGAGGTGTTCGCGCCTCCTTCGGGGTCTTTTGGGGGCTAGTTTCAGTTTTCACCCTTTAACGGCCTGTTTTCAAGTCTAAGTGTGATTTTTACAAATTATCATCATACCCTCAAACCAGGAGACCCAGGACTACGCTGTCAGTTCCTACAAGTTACATTGATCCCGTGCGAGGTGGTCGTGCATCATACGAGGTCATTTGGGGGCTGGTTTGGGTTTTCACCCTTTAACGGCCTGTTTTCAAGTCAAAGTGTGACTTTTGCAAATTATCGTCATACTCTCAAACCGAGAGATTCGGGACTATGCGGTCAGTTCCTACAAGTTACATTGGTCCCGTGCGAGGTGTCCGTGCCTCCTACGGGGTCGTTTAGGGGTTGGTTTGGGTTTTCACCCTTTAACGGCCTGTTTTATAGTGAAAGTGTGATTTTTGGAAATTATCGTCATTCTCTCAAACCGAGAGCCCCGGGACTACGCGGTCAGTACCTACAAGTACATTGGTCCCGTGGGAGGTGTTCGTGCCTCCTACGGGATCGTTTTGGAGTGGTTTGGGTTTTCACCCTTTAACGGCCTGTTTTCAAGTCAAAGTCTGATTTTTGCAAATTATTGTAATACTCTCGAACCGAGAGACCCGGGACTACACGGTCAGTTCCTACAAATTACATTGGTCCCGTGCGAGGTGATCGTGCCTCTTACGGGGTCGTTTGGGGGCTGGTGTGGGTTTTCACCCTTTAATGGCCTATTTTCAAGTCTATGTGTGATGTTTACAAATTATCATCGTACTCTCAAACCAGGAGACTCGGGACTACGCGGTCAGTTCCTACAAGTTACATCGATCCCGTGCGAGGTGGCCGTCCCTCATACGAGGTCGTTTGGGGGCTGGTTTGGGTTTTCACCGTTTTACGGCCTGTTTTCAAGTCTAATGGTGACTTTTGCAAATTATCGTCATACTCTCAAACCGGGAGATTCGGGACTACCCGGTCAGTTCCTACAAGTTACATTAGTCCCGTGTGAGGTGTCCGTGCCTCCTACGGGGTCGTTTGGGGGCTGGTTTGGGTTTTCACGCTTTAACGGCCTGTTTTAAAGTCAAAGTGTGATTTTTGCTAATTATCGTCATACTCTAAAATCGGGAGACCCGGGACTAGGCGGTCAGTTCCTACAAGTTACATTGGTCCCGTGCGAGGTGTTCGTGCCTCCTACGGGGTCGTTTGGGGGTTGGTTTGGGGTTTCACCCTTTAACGGCCTATTTTCAAGTCAAAGTGTGATTTTTGCAAATTATCATCATACTCTCAAACCAGGAGAGCCGGGACTACGCGGTCAGTTCCTACAAGTTACATTGATCCTGTGCGAGGTGGTCGTGCCTCATACAGGGTCGTTTGGGGGCTGGTTTGGGTTTTCACCCTTTAACGGCCTGTTTTCAAGTCTAAGTGTGACTTTTGCAAATTATCGTCATACTCTCAAACCGAGAGACTCGGGACTATGCGGTCAGTTCCTACAAGTTTCATTGGTCCCGTGCGAGGTGTTCGTGCCTGCTACGGGGTCGTTTGGGGGCTGGTTTTTTTATGTTTTCAACCCTTAATGGTCTGTTTTCAAGTCTAAGTGTGATTTTTCCAAATTATCATCATACTCTCAAACTGGGAGACCCGGGACTACGCGGTCAGTTCGTACAAGTTACATTGGTCCCGTGCGAGGTGTTCGTGCCTCCTACGAGGTCGTTTGGGGGCTGGTTTGGGTTTTCAACCTTTAACGGCCTGTTTTATAGTCAAAGTGTGACTTTTGCAAATTATCGTCATTCTCTCAAACCGGGAACTCCGGGACTACGCGGTCAGTTCCTACAAGTTACATTGGTCCCGTGGGAGGTGTTCGTGCCTCCTACGGGATCGTTTTGGAGTGGTTTGGGTTTTCACCCTTTAACAGCCTCTTTTCAAGCCAAACTGTTATTTTTGCAAATTATTGTCATACTCTCAAACCGAGAGACCCGGGACTATGCGGTCAGTTCCTACAAGTTACATTGGTCTCGTGCGAGGTGTTCGTGTCTCCTACGGGGTTGTTTGGGGGCTAGTTTGGGTTTTCACCCTTTAACTTCCTATTTTCAAGTCTAAGTGTGATTTTTACAAATTATCATCATACTCTCAAACCAGGAGACCCAGGACTACGCGGTCAGTTCCTACAAGTTACATTGATCCCGTGCTAGGTGGTCGTGCCTCATACGAGGTCGTTTGGGGGCTGGTTTGGGTTTTCACCCTTTAACGACCTGTTTTCAAGTCTAAGTGTGACTTTTGCAAATTATTGTCATACTCTCAAGCCGGGAGATTCGGGACTACGCGGTCAGTTCCTATAAGTTACATTGGTCCCGTGCGAGGTGTCCGTGCCTCCTACGGGGTCGTTTGGGGGCTGGTTTGGGTTTTCACGCTTTAACGGCCTGTTTTAAAGTCAAAGTGGGATTTTTGCAAATTATCGTCATACTCTAAAACAGGGAGACCCGGGAGTACGTGGTCAGCTCCTAAAAGTTACATTGGTCCCGTTCGAGGTGTTCGTGCCTCCAACGGGGTCGTTTGGGGGCTGGTATGGGTTTTCACCCTTTAACGACCTGTTTTCAAGTCAAAGTGTGATTTTTGTAAATTATCATCATACTCTCAAACCAGGAGACCCGAGACTACGCGGTCAGTTCCTATAAGTTACATTGATCCCGTGCGAGGTGTTCGTGCCTCCTACGGGATCGTTTGGGTGCTGGTTTTGATTTTCACCCTTTAATGACCTGTTTTCAAGTCTAAGTGTGACTTTTGCAAATTATCGTCATACTCTCAAACCGAGAGACCCGGGACTACGCGGTCAGTTCCTACATGTTACATTGGTCCCGTGCGAGGTGTTCGTGCCTCCTATGGGATCGTTTGGGTGCTGGTTTGGATTTTCACCCTTTAACGGCCTGTTTTCACGTCTAAGTGTGATTTTTTAAAATTATCGTCATACTCTCAAACCAGGAGACCCGGGACTACGCAGTCAGTTCCTATAAGTTACATTAGTCCCGTGCGAGGTGTTCGTGCCTCCAACGGGGTCGTTTGGGGGCTGGTTTGGGTTTTCACCCTTCAACGGCCTCTTTTCAAGTCAAAGTGTGATTTTTACAAATTATCATCAAACTCTCAAACCAGGAGACCCGGGACTACGCGGTCAGTTCCTACAAGTTACATTGTTCCCGTGCGAGGTGTTCATGCCTCCTACAACGTCGTTTAGGGGCTGGTTTGGGTTTTCAACCTTTAACGACCTGTTTTCAAGTATAAGTTTGACTTTTGCAAATTGTCGTCATACTCTCAAACCGGGAGATCCGGGACTACGCGGTCAGTTCCTACAAGTTACATTGGTCCCGTGCGAGGTGTTCGTGCCTCCTATGGGGTCATTTGGGGGCTGGTTTGGGTTTTCACCCTTTAACGGCCTATTTTCAAGTCTAAGTGTGATTTTTGCAAATTATCGTCATACTCTCAAACTAAGAGACCCGGGACTACGCGATCAGTTCCTACAAGTTACATTGGTCCCATGCGAGGTGTTCGTGCCTCCTACGGGGTCGTTTGGGGGCTTGTTTGGGTTTTAGCGAGTCAACGGCCTGTTTTCAAGTCAAAGTGTGATTTTTGCAAATTATCATCAAACTCTCGAACCAGGAGACCCGGGACTACGCGGTCAGTTCCAACAAGTTACATTGATCCCGTGCGAGGTGTTCGTGCCACCTACGGCGTCGTTTGGGGGATGGTTTGGGTTTTCACCCTTTAATGACCTGTTTTCAACTCTAAGTTTGACTTTAGCAAATTATCGTCATACTCTCAAATCGGGAGACCTGGGACTACGCGGTCAGTTCCTATAATTTACATTGGTCCCGTGCGAGGTGTTCATGCCTCCTACGGGATCGTTTGGGTGCTGGTTTGGATTTTCACCCTTTAACGGCCTATTTTCATGTCTAAGTGTGATTTTTACAAATTATCATCATACTCTCAAATCGGGAGACCCGGGACTACGCGGTCAGTTTCTACAAGTTACATTAGTCCCGTGCGAGGTGTTCGTACCTCCTATGGGATCGTTTGGGTGCTGATTTGGGTTTTCGCCCTTTAACGGCCTGTTTTCAAGTCAAAGTATTATTTTTGCAAATTATAGTCATACTCTCAAACTGGGAGATCCGGGACTATGCGATCAGCTCTTACAAGTTACATTGGTCCCATGCGAGGTGTTCGTGCCTCCTACGGGGTCGTTTGGGGCTGGTTTGGGTTTTCACCCTTTAACGGCCTCTTTTCAAGTCTAATTGTGATTTTTGCAAGTTATCGTCATACTCTCAAACCAGGAGACCCGGGACTACGCGATCAGTTCCTACAAGTTACATTGGTCCCGTGCGAGGTGTTCGTGCCTCCTACGGGGTGGTTTGGGGGCTGGTTTGGGTTTTCTCCCTTTAACGGCCTGTTTGCAAATCAAAGTGTGATTTTTGCAAATTATCGTCGTACTCTCAAACCGGGAGACCCAGGACTACGCGGTCAGTTCTTACAAGTTTCATTGGTCCCGTGCGAGGTGTTCGTGCCTCCTACGGGATCGTTTGGGGGATGGTTTGGGAGTTCACCCTTTAACGACCTGTTTTCAAGTCTAAGTTTGACTTTTGCAAATTATCGTCATACTCTCAAACCGGGAGACCCGGGACTACGCGGTCAGTTCCAACAAGTTACATTGGTCCCGTGCGAGGCGTTCGTTCCTCCTACGGGATCGTTTGGGTGTTGGTTTGGATTTTCACCCTTTAACGGCATGTTTTCACGTCTAAGTGTGATTTTTACAAATTATCATCATACTCTCAAACCGAGAGACCCGGGACTACGTGGTCAGTTCCTACAAGTTACATTGGTCCCGTGCGAGGTGTTCGTGCCTCATACGGGATCGTTTGGGTGCTGATTTGGGTGTTCGCCCTTCAACGAACTGTTTTCATGTCAAAGTGTGATTTTTTCAAATTATCATCATACTCTAAAACCGGGAGACCCGGGACTACGCGGTCAGTTCCTACAATTTACATCGGTCCCGTGTGAGGTGTTCGTGCCTCCTACGGGGTCGTTTGGGGGCTAGTTTCGGTTTTCATCTTTCAACGGCCTATTTACAAGTCAAAGTGTTATTTTTGTAAATTATCATCATACTCTCAAATCGGGAGACCTGGGACTACGCGGTCAGTTCTACAAGTTACATTGATCCCGTGCGAGGTGTTCGTGCCTCCTATTGGGTCGTTTGGGGGCTGGTTGGGGTTTTCACCCTTTAACGGCCTGTTGTCAAGTCTAAGTGTGATTTTTGCAAATTATCGTCATACTCTCAAATCGGGAGACCCAGGACTACTCGGTCAGTTCCTACAAGCTGCGTTGGTCCCGTGCGAGGTGTCTGTGCATCCTACGGGATCGTTTGGAGGCTGGTTTGGATTTTCACCCTTTAACGGCCTCTTTTCAAGTCTAAGTGTGAGTTTTGCAAATTATCATCATACTCTCAAATCGGGAGACCCGAAACAATGCGGTCAGTTCCTAAAAGTTACATTGGTCTCGTGCGAGGTGTTCGTGCCTCCTACGGGATCGTTTGGGGGCTGGTTTGGGTTTTCGCCCTTTAACGGCCTCTTTTCAAGTCAAACTGTGATTTTTGCAAATTATTGTCATACTCTCAAACCGAGAGACCCGGGACTACGCGGTCAGTTCCTACAAGTTACATTGGTCTCGTGCGAGGTGTTCGTGTCTCCTACGGGGTTGTTTGGGGGCTAGTTTGGGTTTTCACCCTTTAACTTCCTGTTTTCAAGTCTAAGTGTGATTTTTACAAATTATCATCATACTCTCAAACCAGGAGACCCAGGACTACGCGGTCAGTTCCTACAAGTTACATTGATCCCGTGCTAGGTGGTCGTGCCTCATACGAGGTCGTTTGGGGGCTGGTTTGGGTTTTCACCCTTTAACGACCTGTTTTCAAGTCTAAGTGTGACTTTTGCAAATTATTGTCATACTCTCAAGCCGGGAGATTCGGGACTACGCGGTCAGTTCCTATAAGTTACATTGGTCCCGTGCGAGGTGTCCGTGCCTCCTACGGGGTCGTTTGGGGGCTGGTTTGGGTTTTCACGCTTTAACGGCCTGTTTTAAAGTCAAAGTGGGATTTTTGCAAATTATCGTCATACTCTAAAACAGGGAGACCCGGGAGTACGTGGTCAGCTCCTAAAAGTTACATTGGTCCCGTTCGAGGTGTTCGTGCCTCCAACGGGGTCGTTTGGGGGCTGGTATGGGTTTTCACCCTTTAACGACCTGTTTTCAAGTCAAAGTGTGATTTTTGTAAATTATCATCATACTCTCAAACCAGGAGACCCGAGACTATGCGGTCAGTTCCTATAAGTTACATTGATCCCGTGCGAGGTGTTCGTGCCTCCTACGGGATCGTTTGGGTGCTGGTTTGGATTTTCACCCTTTAATGACCTGTTTTCAAGTCTAAGTGTGACTTTTGCAAATTATCGTCATACTCTCAAACCGAGAGTCCCGGGACTACGCGGTCAGTTCCTACATGTTACATTGGTCCCGTGCGAGGTGTTCGTGCCTCCTATGGGATCGTTTGGGCGCTGGTTTGGATTTTCACCCTTTAACGGCCTGTTTTCACGTCTAAGTGTGATTTTTTAAAATTATCGTCATACTCTCAAACCAGGAGACCCGGGACTACGCGGTCAGTTCCTATAAGTTACATTAGTCCCGTGCGAGGTGTTCGTGCCTCCAACGGGGTCGTTTGGGGGCTGGTTTGGGTTTTCACCCTTCAACGGCCTCTTTTCAAGTCAAAGTGTGATTTTTACAAATTATCATCAAACTCTCAAACCAGGAGACCCGGGACTACGCGGTCAGTTCCTACAAGTTACATTGTTCCCGTGCGAGGTGTTCGTGCCTCCTACAACGTCGTTTAGGGGCTGGTTTGGGTTTTCAACCTTTAACGACCTGTTTTCAAGTATAAGTTTGACTTTTGCAAATTGTCGTCATACTCTCAAACCGGGAGATCCGGGACTACGCGGTCAGTTCCTACAAGTTACATTGGTCCCGTGCGAGGTGTTCGTGCCTCCTATGGGGTCATTTGGGGGCTGGTTTGGGTTTTCACCCTTTAACGGCCTATTTTCAAGTCTAAGTGTGATTTTTGCAAATTATCGTCATACTCTCAAACTAGGAGACCCGGGACTACGCGATCAGTTCCTACAAGTTACATTGGTCCCGTGCGAGGTGTTCGTGCCTCCTACGGGGTCGTTTGGGGGCTTGTTTGGGTTTTAGCGATTCAACGGCCTGTTTTCAAGTCAAAGTGTGATTTTTGCAAATTATCATCAAACTCTCAAACCAGGAGACCCGGGACTACGCGGTCAGTTCCAACAAGTTACATTGATCCCGTGCGAGGTGTTCGTGCCACCTACGGCGTCGTTTGGGGGATGGTTTGGGTTTTCACCCTTTAATGACCTGTTTTCAACTCTAAGTTTGACTTTAGCAAATTATCGTCATACTCTCAAATCGGGAGACCTGGGACTACGCGGTCAGTTCCTATAATTTACATTGGTCCCGTGCGAGGTGTTCATGCCTCCTACGGGATCGTTTGGGTGCTGGTTTGGATTTTCACCCTTTAACGGCCTGTTTTCATGTCTAAGTGTGATTTTTACAAATTATCATCATACTCTCAAATCGGGAGACCCGGGACTACGCGGTCAGTTTCTACAAGTTACATTAGTCCCGTGCGAGGTGTTCGTACCTCCTATGGGATCGTTTGGGTGCTGATTTGGGTTTTCGCCCTTTAACGGCCTGTTTTCAAGTCAAAGTATTATTTTTGCAAATTATAGTCATACTCTCAAACTGGGAGATCCGGGACTATGCGATCAGCTCTTACAAGTTACATTGGTCCCATGCGAGGTGTTCGTGCCTCCTACGGGGTCGTTTGGGGCTGGTTTGGGTTTTCACCCTTTAACGGCCTCTTTTCAAGTCTAATTGTGATTTTTGCAAGTTATCGTCATACTCTCAAACCAGGAGACCCGGGACTACGCGATCAGTTCCTACAAGTTACATTGGTCCCGTGCGAGGTGTTCGTGCCTCCTACGGGGTGGTTTGGGGGCTGGTTTGGGTTTTCTCCCTTTAACGGCCTGTTTGCAAATCAAAGTGTGATTTTTGCAAATTATCGTCATACTCTCAAACCGGGAGACCCAGGACTACGCGGTCAGTTCTTACAAGTTTCATTGGTCCCGTGCGAGGTGTTCGTGCCTCTTACGGGATCGTTTGGGGGATGGTTTGGGAGTTCACCCTTTAACGACCTGTTTTCAAGTCTAAGTTTGACTTTTGCAAATTATCGTCATACTCTCAAACCGGGAGACCCGGGACTACGCGGTCAGTTCCAACAAGTTACATTGGTCCCGTGCGAGGCGTTCGTTCCTCCTACGGGATCGTTTGGGTGTTGGTTTGGATTTTCACCCTTTAACGGCATGTTTTCACGTCTAAGTGTGATTTTTACAAATTATCATCATACTCTCAAACCGAGAGACCCGGGACTACGTGGTCAGTTCCTACAAGTTACATTGGTCCCGTGCGAGGTGTTCGTTCCTCATACGGGATCGTTTGGGTGCTGATTTGGGTGTTCGCCCTTCAACGAACTGTTTTCATGTCAAAGTGTGATTTTTTCAAATTATCATCATACTCTAAAACCGGGAGACCCGGGACTACGCGGTCAGTTCCTACAATTTACATCGGTCCCGTGTGAGGTGTTCGTGCCTCCTACGGGGTCGTTTGGGGGCTAGTTTCGGTTTTCATCTTTCAACGGCCTATTTACAAGTCAAAGTGTTATTTTTGTAAATTATCATCATACTCTCAAATCGGGAGACCTGGGACTACGCGGTCAGTTCTACAAGTTACATTGATCCCGTGCGAGGTGTTCGTGCCTCCTATTGGGTCGTTTGGGGGCTGGTTGGGGTTTTCACCCTTTAACGGCCTGTTGTCAAGTCTAAGTGTGATTTTTGCAAATTATCGTCATACTCTCAAATCGGGAGACCCAGGACTACTCGGTCAGTTCCTACAAGCTGCGTTGGTCCCGTGCGAGGTGTCTGTGCATCCTACGGGATCGTTTGGAGGCTGGTTTGGATTTTCACCCTTTAACGGCCTCTTTTCAAGTCTAAGTGTGAGTTTTGCAAATTATCATCATACTCTCAAATCGGGAGACCCGAAACAATGCGGTCAGTTCCTAAAAGTTACATTGGTCTCGTGCGAGGTGTTCGTGCCTCCTACGGGATCGTTTGGGGGCTGGTTTGGGTTTTCGCCCTTTAACGGCCTCTTTTCAAGTCAAACTGTGATTTTTGCAAATTATTGTCATACTCTCAAACCGAGAGACCCGGGACTACGCGGTCAGTTCCTACAAGTTACATTGGTCTCGTGCGAGGTGTTCGTGCCTCCTACGAGGTTGTTTGGGGGCTAGTTTGGGTTTTCACCCTTTAACGGCCTGTTTTCAAGTCTAAGTGTGATTTTTACAAATTATCATCATACTCTCAAACCAGGAGACCCAGGACTACGCGGTCAGTTCCTACAAGTTACATTGATCCCGTACGAGGTGGTCGTGCCTCATACGAGGTCGTTTGGGGGCTAGTTTGGGTTTTCACCCTTTAAAGACCTGTTTTCAAGTCTAAGTGTGACTTTTGCAAATTATCGTCATACTCTCAAGCCGGGAGATTCGGGACTACGCGTTCAGTTCCTACAAGTTACATTGGTCCCGTGCGAGGTGTCCGTGCCTCCTACAGGGTCGTTTGGGGGCTGGTTTGGGTTTTCACGCTTTAACGGCCTGTTTTAAAGTCAAAGTGGGATTTTTGCAAATTATCGTCATACTCTAAAACAGGGAGACCCGGGACTACATGGTCAGTTCCAAAAAGTTACATTGGTACCGTTCGAGGTGTTCGTGCCTCCTACGGGTTCGTTAGGGGGCTGGTATGGGTTTTCACCCTTTAACGACCTGTTTTCAAGTCAAAGTGTGATTTTTGCAAATTATCATCATACTCTCAAACCAGGAGACCCGGGACTACGCGGTCAGTTCCTACAAGTTACATTGATCCCGTGCGAGGTGTTCGTGCCTCCTACGGGATCGTTTGGGTGTTGGTTTGGATTTTCACCCTTTAATGACATGTTTTCAAGTCTAAGTGTGACTTTTGCAAATTATCGTCATACTCTCAAACCGAGAGACCCGGGACTACGCGGTCAGTTCCTACAAGTTACATTGGTCCCGTGCGAGGTGTTCGTGCCTCCTACGGGATCGTTTGGGTGCTGGTTTGGATTTTCACCCTTTAACGGCCTGTTTTCACGTCTAAGTGTGATTTTTTAAAATTTTCGTCATACTCTCAAACCAGGAGACCCGGGACTACGCGGTCAGTTCCTATAAGTTACATTAGTCCCGTGCGAGGTGTTCGTGCCTCCTACGGGGTCGTTTGGGGGCTGGTTTGGGTTTTCACCCTTCAACGGCCTGTTTTCAAGTCAAAGTGTGATTTTTTCAAATTATCAACAAACTCTCAAACCAGGAGACCCGGGACTACGCGATCAGTTCCTACAAGTTACATTGTTCCCGTGCGAGTTGTTCGTGCCTCCTACGGCGTCGTTTGGGGGCTAGTTTGGGTTTTCAACCTTTAACGACCTGTTTTCAAGTATAAGTTTGACTTTTGCAAATTGTCGTCATACTCTCAAACCGGGAGATCCGGGTCTACGCGGTCAGTTCCTACAAGTTACATTGGTCCCGTGCGAGGTGTTCGTGCCTCCTACGGGGTCATTTGGGGGCTGGTTTGGGTTTTCACCCTTTAACGGCTTGTTTTCAAGTCTAAGTGTGATTTTTGCAAATTATCGTCATACTCTCAAACTAGGAGACCCGGGACTACGCGATCAGTTCCTACAGGTTACATTGGTCCCGTGCGAGGTGTTCGTGCCTCCTACGGGGTCGTTTGGGGGATTGTTTGGGTTTTAGCCATTCAACGGCCTGTTTTCAAGTCAAAGTGTGAGTTTTGCAAATTATCATCAAACTCTCAAACCAGGAGACCCGGGACTACGCGGTCAATTCCAACAAGTTACATTGATCCCGTGCGAGGTGTTCGTGCCACCTACGGCGTCGTTTGGGGGATGGTTTGGGTTTTCACCCTTTAATGACCTGTTTTCAAGTCTAAGTTTGACTTTAGCAAATTATCGTCATACTCTCAAATCGGGAGACCTGGGACTACGCGGTCAGTTCCTACAATTTACATTGGTCCCGTGCGAGGTGTTCGTGCCTCCTACGGGATCGTTTGGGTGCTGGTTTGGGTTTTCACCCTTTAACGGCCTCTTTTCAAGTCTAATTGTGATTCTTGCAAGTTATCGTCATACTCTCAAACCAGGAGACCCGGGACTACGCGGTCAGTTCCTACAAGTTACATTGGTCCCGTGCGAGGTGTTCGTACCTCCTACGGGGTGGTTTGGGGGCTGGTTTGGGTTTTCTCCCTTTAACGGCCTGTTTCAAATCAAAGTGTGATTTTTGCAAATTATCATCATACTCTCAAACCGGGAGACCTGGGACTACGCGGTCAGTTTTTACAAGTTTCATTGGTCCCGTGCGAGGTGTTCGTGCCTCCAACGGGATCGTTTGGGGGATGGTTTGGGAGTTCACCCTTTAACCACCTGTTTTCAAGTCTAAGTTTGACTTTTGCAAATTATCGTCATACTCTCAAACCGGGAGACCCGAGACTACGCGGTCAGTTCCAACAAGTTACATTGGTCCCGTGCGAGGCGTTCGTACCTCCTACGGGATCGTTTGGGTGTTGGTTTGGATTTTCACCCTTTAACGGCATGTTTTCACATCTAAGTGTGATTTTTACAAATTATCATCATACTCTCAAACCGAGAGACCCGGGACTACGTGGTCAGTTCCTACAAGTTACATTGGTCCCGTGCGAGGTGTTCGTGCCTCATACGGGATCGTTTGGGTGCTGATTTGGTTTTTCGCCCTTCAACGACCTGTTTTCATGTCAAAGTGTGATTTTTGCAAATTATCATCATACTCTAAAACCGGGAGACCCGGGACTACGCGGTCAGTTCCTACAATTTACATCGGTCCCGTGTGAGGTGTTCGTGCCTCCTACGGGGTCGTTTGGGGGCTAGTTTCGGTTTTCACTTTTCAACGGCCTATTTTCAAGTCAAAGTGTGATTTTTGCAAATTATCATCATACTCTCAAATCGGGAGACCTGGGACTACGCGGTCAGTTCTATAAGTTACATTGATCCCGTGCGAGGTGTTCGTTCCTCCTATTGGGTCGTTTGGGGGCTGGTTGGGGTTCTCACCCTTTAACGGCCTGTTGTCAAGTCTAAGTGTGATTTTTGCAAATTATCGTCATTCTCTCAAATCGGGAGACCCAGGACTACTCGGTCAGTTCCTACAAGCTGCGTTGGTCCCGTGCGAGGTGTATGTGCATCCTACGGGATCGTTTGGAGGCTGGTGTGGATTTTCACCCTTTAACGGCCTCTTTTCAAGTCTAAGTGTGAGTTTTGCAAATTATCGTCATACTCTCAAATCGGGAGACCCGAAACAATGCGGTCAATTCCTAAAAGTTACATTGGTCTCGTGCGAGGTGTTCGTGCCTCCTACGGGATCGTTTGGGGGCTGGTTTGGGTTTTCGCCCTTTAACGGCCTATTTTCAAGTCAAAGTGTGATGTTTGCAAATTATCGTAATACTTTCAAACCAGGAGATCCGGGACTACGCGGTCAGTTCCTACAAGTTACATTGGTCCCGTGCGAGGTGATCGTGCCTCGTACGGGGTCGTTTGGGGGTTGGTTTGGTTTTTCACCCTTTAACGGCATGTTTTCAACTCAAAGTGTGATTTTTGCAAATTATCGTCATACTCTCAAAACGGGAGCCCAGGACTATGCGGTGAGTTCCTACAAGTTACATTGGTCCTGTGCGAGGTGTCCGTGCTTCCTACGGGATCGTTTGGGGCTGGTTTGGATTTTCACCCTTTAACGGCCTGTTTTCAAGTCTAAGTGTGATTTTTGCAAATTATCGTCATACTCTCAAACCGGGAGACCTGGAACTACGCGGTCAGTTCCTACAAGTTACATTGGTCCCGTGCAAGGTGTTCGTGCCTCCTACAGGTCCGTTTGGGGGCTGGTTTAGGTTTTCACCCTTTAACGGCCTATTTTAAAGTCAAGGTGTGATTTTTGCAAATTATCGTCATACTCTCAAACAGGGAGACCCGGGACTACGCGGTCAGTTCCTACAAGTTACATTGGTCCCATGCGAGGTGTTCGTGCCTCCTACGGGATCGTTTGGGGGTGGTTTGGGTTTTCACCCTTTAACGGCCTGTTTTCAAGTTTAAGTGTGATTTTTCAAATTATCATCATACTCTCAAACCGGGAGACCCGGGACTACGCGGTCAGTTCCTACAAGTGACATTGGTTCCGTGCGAGGTGTTTGTGCCTCCTACGGGATCGTTTGGGGGTGGTTTGGGTTTTCACCCTTTAACGACCTGTTTTCAAGTCAAAGTGTGATTTTTCCAAATTATTGTCATACTCACAAACCGAGAGACCCGGGACTACGCAGTCAGTTCCTACAAGTTACATTGGTCCCGTGCGAGGTGTTCGTGCCTCCTACGGGATCGTTTGGGGTTGGTTTGGGTTTTCACCCTTTAACGGCTTGTTTTCAAGTCTAAGTGTGATTTTTGCAAATTATTGTCATACTCTCAAATCGGGAGCCCCGGATTATGCGGTCACTTCCTACAAGTTGCATTGGTCCCGTGCAAGGTGTCTGTGCCTCCTACGGGATCGTTTGGGGGCTGGTTTGGATTTTCACCCTTTAACGGACTGTTTTCAAGTCTAAGTGTGATTTTTGCAAATTATCATGATACTCTCAAATCGGGAGACCTGGAACTACGCGATCAGTTCCTACAAATTACATTGGTCCCGTACGAGGTGTTCGTGCCTCCTACGGGATCGTTTGGGGGCTGGTTTGGGTGTTCGCACTTTAACGGCCTGCTTTCAAGTCAAAGTGTGAATTTTGCAAATTATCGTCATAGTCTCAAACTGGGAGATCCGGGACTACGCGGTCAGTTCCTACAAGTTACATTGGTCCCGTGCGAGGTGTTCGTGCCTCCTATGGGATCGTTTGGGTGCTGATTTGGGTTTTCGCCCTTTAACGGCCTATTTTCAAGTCAAAGTATTATTTTTGCAAATTATAGTCATACTCTCAAACTGGGAGATCCGGGACTATGTGATCAGCTCTTACAAGTTACATTGGTCCCATGCGAGGTGTTCGTGCCTCCTACGGGGTCGTTTGGCGCTGGTTTGGGTTTTCACCCTTTAACGGCCTCTTTTCAAGTCTAATTGTGATTTTTGCAAGTTATCATCATACTCTCAAACCAGGAGACCCGGGACTACGCGATCATTTCCTAAAAGTTACATTGGTCCCGTGCGAGGTGTTCGTGCCTCCTACGGGGTGGTTTGGGGGCTGGTTTGGGTTTTCTCCCTTTAATGGCCTGTTTTCAAATCAAAGTGTGATTTTTGCAAATTATCGTCATACTCTCAAACCGGGAGACCCGGGACTACGCGGTCAGTTTTTACAAGTTTCATTGGTCCCGTGCGAGGTGTTCGTGCCTCCTACGGGATCGTTTGGGGGATGGTTTGGGAGTTCACCCTTTAACGACCTGTTTTCAAGTCTAAGTTTGACTTTTGCAAATTATCGTCATACTCTCAAACCGGGAGACCCGGGACTACGCGGTCAGTTCCAACAAGTTACATTGGTCCCGTGCGAGGCGTTCGTTCCTCCTACGGGATCGTTTGGGTGTTGGTTTGGATTTTCACCCTTTAACGGCATGTTTTCACGTCTAAGTGTGATTTTTACAAATTATCATCATACTCTCAAACCGAGAGACCCGGGACTACGTGGTCAGTTCCTACAAGTTACATTGGTCCCGTGCGAGGTGTTCGTGCCTCATACGGGATCGTTTGGGTGCTGATTTGGGTTTTCGCCCTTCAACGACCTGTTTTCATTTCAAAGTGTGATTTTTGCAAATTATCATCATACTCTAAAACCGGGAGACCCGGGACTACGCGGTCAGTTCCTACAATTTACATCGATCCCGTGTGAGGTGTTCGTGCCTCCTACGGGGTCGTTTGTGGGCTAGTTTCGGTTTTCACCTTTCAACGGCCTATTTTCAAGTCAAAGTGTGATTTTTGCAAATTATCATCATACTCTCAAATGGGGAGACCTGGGACTACGCGGTCAGTTCTACAAGTTACATTGATCCCGTGCGAGGTGTTCGTGCCTCCTATTGGGTCGTTGGGGGCTGGTTGGGGTTTTCACCCTTTAACGGCCGGTTGTCAAGTCTAAGTGTGATTTTTGCAAATTATCGTCATACTCTCAAATCGGGAGACCCAGGACTACTCGATCAGTTCCTACAAGCTGCGTTGGTCCCGTGCGAGGTGTCTGTGCATCCTACGGGATCGTTTGGAGGCTGGTTTGGATTTTCACCCTTAAACGGCCTCTTTTCAAGTCTAAGTGTGAGTTTTGCAAATTATCGTCATACACTCAAATCGGGAGACCCGAAACAATGCGGTCAGTTCCTAAAAGTTACATTGGTCTCGTGCGAGGTGTTCGTGCCTCCTACGGGATCGTTTGGGGGCTGGTTTGGGTTTTCGCCCTTTAACGGCCTATTTTCAAGTCAAAGTGTGATTTTTGCAAATTATCGTAATACTTTCAAACCAGGAGATCCGGGACTACGCGGTCAGTTCCTACAAGTTACATTGGTCCCGTGCGAGGTGATCGTGCCTCGTACGGGGTCGTTTGGGGGTTGGTTTGGTTTTTCACCCTTTAACGGCCTGTTTTCAAGTCTAAGTGTGATTTTTGCAAATTATCGTTATACTCTCAAACTGGGAGCCCAGGACTATGCGGTGAGTTCCTACAAGTTACATTGGTCCTGTGCGAGGTGTCCGTGCTTCCTACGGGATCGTTTGGGGCTGGTTTGGATTTTCACCCTTTAACGGCCTGTTTTCAAGTCTAAGTGTGATTTTTACAAATTATCGTCATACTCTCAAACCGGGAGACCTAGAACTACGCGGTCAGTTCCTACAAGTTACATTGGTCCCGTGCGAGGTGTTCGTGCCTCCTACGGGATCGTTTGGGGGTGGTTTGGGTTTTCACCCTTTAACGGCCTGTTTTCAAGTTTAAGTGTGATTTTTCAAATTATCATCATACTCTCAAACCGGGAGACCCGGGACTACGCGGTCAGTTCCTACAAGTGACATTGGTTCCGTGCGAGGTGTTTGTGCCTCCTACGGGATCGTTTGGGGGTGGTTTGGGTTTTCACCCTTTCACGACCTGTTTTCAAGTCAAAGTGTGATTTTTCCAAATTATTGTCATACTCACAAACCGAGAGACCCGGGACTACGCAGTCAGTTCCTACAAGTTACATTGGTCCCGTGCGAGGTGTTCGTGCCTCCTACGGGATCGTTTGGGGTTGGTTTGGGTTTTCACCCTTTAACGGCTTGTTTTCAAGTCTAAGTGTGATTTTTGCAAATTATTGTCATACTCTCAAATCGGGAGCCCCGGATTATGCGGTCACTTCCTACAAGTTGCATTGGTCCCGTGCAAGGTGTCTGTGCCTCCTACGGGATCGTTTGGGGGCTGGTTTGGATTTTCACCCTTTAACGGACTGTTTTCAAGTCTAAGTGTGATTTTTGCAAATTATCATGATACTCTCAAATCGGGAGACCTGGAACTACGCGATCAGTTCCTACAAATTACATTGGTCCCGTACGAGGTGTTCGTGCCTCCTACGGGATCGTTTGGGGGCTGGTTTGGGTGTTCGCACTTTAACGGCCTGCTTTCAAGTCAAAGTGTGAATTTTGCAAATTATCGTCATAGTCTCAAACTGGGAGATCCGGGACTACGCGGTCAGTTCCTACAAGTTACATTGGTCCCGTGCGAGGTGTTCGTGCCTCCTATGGGATCGTTTGGGTGCTGATTTGGGTTTTCGCCCTTTAACGGCCTATTTTCAAGTCAAAGTATTATTTTTGCAAATTATAGTCATACTCTCAAACTGGGAGATCCGGGACTATGCGATCAGCTCTTACAAGTTACATTGGTCCCATGCGAGGTGTTCGTGCCTCCTACGGGGTCGTTTGGCGCTGGTTTGGGTTTTCACCCTTTAACGGCCTCTTTTCAAGTCTAATTGTGATTTTTGCAAGTTATCATCATACTCTCAAACCAGGAGACCCGGGACTACGCGATCATTTCCTAAAAGTTACATTGGTCCCGTGCGAGGTGTTCGTGCCTCCTACGGGGTGGTTTGGGGGCTGGTTTGGGTTTTCTCCCTTTAATGGCCTGTTTTCAAATCAAAGTGTGATTTTTGCAAATTATCGTCATACTCTCAAACCGGGAGACCCGGGACTACGCGGTCAGTTTTTACAAGTTTCATTGGTCCCGTGCGAGGTGTTCGTGCCTCCTACGGGATCGTTTGGGGGATGGTTTGGGAGTTCACCCTTTAACGACCTGTTTTCAAGTCTAAGTTTGACTTTTGCAAATTATCGTCATACTCTCAAACCGGGAGACCCGGGACTACGCGGTCAGTTCCAACAAGTTACATTGGTCCCGTGCGAGGCGTTCGTTCCTCCTACGGGATCGTTTGGGTGTTGGTTTGGATTTTCACCCTTTAACGGCATGTTTTCACGTCTAAGTGTGATTTTTACAAATTATCATCATACTCTCAAACCGAGAGACCCGGGACTACGTGGTCAGTTCCTACAAGTTACATTGGTCCCGTGCGAGGTGTTCGTGCCTCATACGGGATCGTTTGGGTGCTGATTTGGGTTTTCGCCCTTCAACGACCTGTTTTCATTTCAAAGTGTGATTTTTGCAAATTATCATCATACTCTAAAACCGGGAGACCCGGGACTACGCGGTCAGTTCCTACAATTTACATCGATCCCGTGTGAGGTGTTCGTGCCTCCTACGGGGTCGTTTGTGGGCTAGTTTCGGTTTTCACCTTTCAACGGCCTATTTTCAAGTCAAAGTGTGATTTTTGCAAATTATCATCATACTCTCAAATGGGGAGACCTGGGACTACGCGGTCAGTTCTACAAGTTACATTGATCCCGTGCGAGGTGTTCGTGCCTCCTATTGGGTCGTTGGGGGCTGGTTGGGGTTTTCACCCTTTAACGGCCGGTTGTCAAGTCTAAGTGTGATTTTTGCAAATTATCGTCATACTCTCAAATCGGGAGACCCAGGACTACTCGATCAGTTCCTACAAGCTGCGTTGGTCCCGTGCGAGGTGTCTGTGCATCCTACGGGATCGTTTGGAGGCTGGTTTGGATTTTCACCCTTAAACGGCCTCTTTTCAAGTCTAAGTGTGAGTTTTGCAAATTATCGTCATACACTCAAATCGGGAGACCCGAAACAATGCGGTCAGTTCCTAAAAGTTACATTGGTCTCGTGCGAGGTGTTCGTGCCTCCTACGGGATCGTTTGGGGGCTGGTTTGGGTTTTCGCCCTTTAACGGCCTATTTTCAAGTCAAAGTGTGATTTTTGCAAATTATCGTAATACTTTCAAACCAGGAGATCCGGGACTACGCGGTCAGTTCCTACAAGTTACATTGGTCCCGTGCGAGGTGATCGTGCCTCGTACGGGGTCGTTTGGGGGTTGGTTTGGTTTTTCACCCTTTAACGGCCTGTTTTCAAGTCTAAGTGTGATTTTTGCAAATTATCGTTATACTCTCAAACTGGGAGCCCAGGACTATGCGGTGAGTTCCTACAAGTTACATTGGTCCTGTGCGAGGTGTCCGTGCTTCCTACGGGATCGTTTGGGGCTGGTTTGGATTTTCACCCTTTAACGGCCTGTTTTCAAGTCTAAGTGTGATTTTTACAAATTATCGTCATACTCTCAAACCGGGAGACCTAGAACTACGCGGTCAGTTCCTACAAGTTACATTGGTCCCGTGCGAGGTGTTCGTGCCTCCTACGGGATCGTTTGGGGGTGGTTTGGGTTTTCACCCTTTAACGGCCTGTTTTCAAGTTTAAGTGTGATTTTTCAAATTATCATCATACTCTCAAACCGGGAGACCCGAGACTACGCGGTCAGTTCCTACAAGTGACATTGGTTCCGTGCGAGGTGTTCGTGCCTCCTACGGGATCGTTTGGGGGTGGTTTGGGTTTTCACCCTTTAACGACATGTTTTCAAGTCAAAGTGTCATTTTTCCAAATTATTGTCATACTCACAAACCGAGAGACCCGGGACTACGCGGTCAGTTCCTACAAGTTACATTGGTCCCGTGCGAGGTGTTCGTGCCTCCTACGGGATCGTTTGGGGTTGGTTTGGGTTTTCACCCTTTAACGGCTTATTTTCAAGTCTAAGTGTGATTTTTGCAAATTATCGTCATACTCTAAAATCGGGAGCCCCGGATTATGCGGTCACTTCCTACAAGTTACATTGGTCCCGTGCAAGGTGTCTGTGCCTCCTACGGGATCGTTTGGGGGCTAGTTTGGATTTTCACCCTTTAACGGACTGTTTTCAAGTCTAAGTGTGATTTTTGCAAATTATCATGATACTCTAAAATCGGGAGACCTGGAACTACGCGGTCAGTTCCTACAAATTACATTGGTCCCGTACGAGGTGTTCGTGCCTCCTACGGGATCGTTTGGGGGCTGGTTTGGGTGTTCGCACTTTAACGGCCTGTTTTCAAGTCAAAGTGTGAATTTTGCAAATTATCATCATACTCTCAAACCGGGAGATCCGGGACTACGCGGTCAGTTCCTTCAAGTTACATTGGTCCCCTGCGAGGTGTTCGTGCCTCCAACGGGTTCCTTTGGGGGCTGGTTTGGGTTTTCACCCTTTAACGGCTTGTTTTTAAGTCTAAGTGTGATTTTTTCAAATTATCGTCATACTCTAAAATCGGGAGACCCGGGACTACGCGGTCAGTTCCTAAGAGTTACATTGGTCCCGTGCGAGGTCTTCGTGCCTCCTACGGGGTCGTTTGGGGGTTGGTTTGGGTTTTCACCCTTCAACGGCCTGTTTTCAAGTCAAAGTGTGATTTTTACAAATTATTATCATACTCTCAAACCAGGAGACCCGGGACTACGCGGTCAGTTCCAACAAGTTACATTGATCCCGTGCGAGGTGATCGTGCCTCGTACGGGGTCGTTTGGGGGTTGGTTTGGGTTTTCACCCTTTAGCGGCCTGTTTTCAAGTCTAAGTGTGATTTTTGCAAATTATCGTCATACTCTCAAACCGGGAGCCCAGGACTATGCGGTGAGTTCCTACAAGTTACATTGGTCCCGTGCGAGGTGTCCGTGCCTGCTACGGGGTCGTTTGGGGCTGGTTTGGGTTTTCACCCTTTAACGACCTGTTTTCAAGTCAAAGTGTGATTTTTCCAAATTATTTTCATACTCACAAACCGAGAGACCCGGGACTACGCGATCAGTTCCTACAAGTTACATTGGTCCCATGCGAGGTGTTCGTACCTCCTACGGGATCGTTTGGGGTTGGTTTGGGTTTTCACCCTTTAACGGCTTGTTTTCAAGTCTAAGTGTGATTTTTGCAAATTATCGTCATACTCTCAAATCGGGAGCCCCGGATTATGCGGTCACCTCCTACAAGTTACATTGGTCCCGTGCAAGGTGTCTGTGCCTCCTACGGGATCGTTTGGGGGCTGGTTTGGATTTTCACCCTTTAACGGAATGTTTTCAAGTCTAAGTGTGATTTTTGCAAATTATCATGATACTCTCAAATAGGGAGACCAGGAACTACGCGGTCAGTTCTTACAAATTACATTGGTCCCGTACGAGGTGTTCGTGCCTCCTACGGGATCGTTTGGGGGCTGGTTTGGGTGTTCGCACTTTAACGGCCTGTTTTCAAGTCAAAGTGTGAATTTTGAAAATTATCGTCATACTCTCAAACCGGGAGATCCGGGACTACGCGGTCAGTTCCTTCAAGTTACATTGGTCCCCTGCGAGGTGTTCGTGCCTCCAACGGGTTCCTTTGGGGGCTGGTTTGGGTTTTCATCCTTTAACGGCTTGTTTTTAAGTCTAAGTGTAATTTTTTCAAATTATCGTCATACTCTAAAATCGGGAGACCCGGGACTACGCGGTCAGTTCCTAAGAGTTACATTGGTCCCGTGCGAGGTCTTCGTGCCTCCTACGGGGTCGTTTGGGGGTTGGTTTGGGTTTTCACCCTTCAACGGCCTGTTTTCAAGTCAAAGTGTGATTTTTACAAATTATTATCATACTCTCAAACCAGGAGACCCGGGACTACGCGGTCAGTTCCAACAAGTTACATTGATCCCGTGCGAGGTGATCGTGCCTCGTACGGGGTCGTTTGGGGGTTGGTTTGGGTTTTCACCCTTTAACGGCCTGTTTTCAAGTCTAAGTGTGATTTCTGCAAATTATCGTCATACTCTCAAATCGGGAGCCCAGGACTATGCGGTGAGTTCCTACAAGTTACATTGGTCCCGTGCGAGGTGTCCGTGCCTGCTACGGGGTCGTTTGGGGCTGGTTTGGGTTTTCACCCTTTAACGACCTGTTTTCAAGTCAAAGTGTGATTTTTCCTAATTATTTTCATACTCACAAACCGAGAGACTCGGGACTACGCGATCAGTTCCTACAAGTTACATTGGTCCCGTGCGAGGTGTTCGTACCTCCTACGGGATCGTTTGGGGTTGGTTTGGGTTTTCACACTTTAACGGCTTGTTTTCAAGTCTAAGTGTGATTTTTGCAAATTATCGTCATACTCTCAAATCGGGAGCCCCGGATTATGCGGTCACCTCCTACAAGTTACATTGGTCCCGTGCAAGGTGTCTGTGCCTCCTACGGGATCGTTTGGGGGCTGGTTTGGATTTTCATCCTTTAACGGAATGTTTTCAAGTCTAAGTGTGATTTTTGCAAATTATCATGATACTCTCAAATCGGGAGACCAGGAACTACGCGGTCAGTTCTTACAAATTACATTGGTCCCGTACGAGGTGTTCGTGCCTCCTACGGGATCGTTTGGGGGCTGGTTTGGGTGTTCGCACTTTAACGGCCTGTTTTCAAGTCAAAGTGTGAATTTTGCAAATTATCATCATACTCTCAAACCGGGAGATCCGGGACTACGCGGTCAGTTCCTACCAGTTAAATTGGTCCCCTGCGAGTTGTTCATGCCTCCAACGGGTTCGTTTGGGGGCTGGTTTGGGTTTTCACCCTTTAACGGCTTGTTTTCAAGTCTAAGTGTGATTTTTTCAAATTATTGTCATACTCTAAAATCGGGAGACCCGGGACTACGCGGTCAGTTCCTAACAGTTACATTGGTCCCGTGCGAGGTCTTCGTGCCTCCAACGGGATCGTTTGGGGGTTGGTTCGGGTTTTCACCCTTCAACGGCCTGTTTTCAAGTCAAAGTGTGATTTTTACAAATTATTATCATACTCTCAAACCAGGAGACCCGGGACTACGCGGTCAGTTCCTACAAGTTACATTGGTCCCCTGCGAGGTGTTCGTGCCTCCAACGGGGTCGTTTGCGGGCTGGTTTGGGTTTTCACCCTTTAACGGCTTGTTTTCAAGTCTAAGTGTGATTTTTGCAAATTATCGTCATACTCTAAAATCGGGAGACCCGGGACTACGCGGTTCGTTCCTAATAGTTACATTGGTCCCTTACGAGGTGTTCGTGCCTCCTACGGGGTCGTTTGGGGGTTGGTTTGGGTTTTCAATATTCAATGGCTTGTTTTCAAGTCAAAGTGTGATTTTTTCATATTATCATCATACTCTCAAACCAGGAGACCCGGGAATACGCGGTCAGTTCCTACAAGTTACATTGATCCCGTGCGAGGTGTTCGTGCCTCCTACGGGGTCGTTTGGGGGCTGGTTTGGGTTTTCACCCTTTAACGACCTGTTTTCAAGTCTAAGTTTGACTTTTGCTAATTATCATCATACTCTCAAACCGGGAGACTCGGGACTACGCGGTCAGTTCCTACAAGTTACATCGGTCCCGTGCGAGGCGTTCGTGCCTCATACGGGATCGTTTGGGTGTTGGTTTGGATTTTCACCCTTTAACGGCATGTTTTCACGTCTAAGTGTGATTTTTACAAATTATCATCTTACTCTCAAACCGAGAGACCCGGGACTACGCGGTCAGTTCCTACAAGTTACATTGGTCCCGTGCGAGGTGTCCGTGCATCTTACGGGATCGTTTGGGTGTTGGTTTGGATTTTCACCCTTTAATGGCCTCTTTTCAAGTCTAGGTGTGATTTTTGCAAATTATCGTCATACTCTCAAACCGGGAGACTCGGAACAACGCGGTCAGTTCCTACAAGTTACATTCGTCTCGTGCGAGGTGTTCGTGCCTCCTACGGGATCGTTTGGGGGTTGGTTTGGGTTTTCGCCCTTCAAGGGCTGTTTTCAAGTCAAAGTGTGATTTTTGCAAATTATCATAATACTCTCAAACCGGTAGATCTGGGACTACGCGGTCAGTTCCTACAAGTTACATTGGTCCCGTGCGTGGTGATCGTGCCTCGTACGGGGTCGTTTGGGGGTTGGTTTGGGTTTTTACCCTTTAACGGCCTGTTTTCAAGTCTAAGTGTGATTTTTGCGGATTATTGTCATACTCTCAAACCGGGAGACCCGGGACTACGCGGTCAGTTCCTACAAGTTACATTGGTCCCGTGCGAAGTGTTCGTGCCTCCTACGGGTTCGTTTGGGCACTGGTTTGGGTTTTCACCCATTAACGGCCTGTTTTAAAGTCAAAGTTTGATTTTTGTAAATTATCGTCACACTCTCAAACCGGGAGACCCAGGACTACGCGGCAGTTCCTACAAGTGACATTGGTCCCGTGCGAGGTGTTCGTGCCTCCCACGGGATCGTTTGGGGGTGGTGTGGTTTTACACCCTTTAACGGCCTGTTTTCAAGTCAAAGTGTGATTTTAAAAAATTATTGTCATACTCACAAACCGAGAGACCCGGGACTACGCGGTCAGTTCCTACTAGTTACATTGGTCCCGTGCGAGGTGTTCGTGCCTCTTACGGGATCGTTTGGGGTTGGTTTGGGTTTTCACCCTTTAACGGCTTGTTTTCAAGTCTAAGTGTGATTTTTCCAAATTATCGTCATACTCTCAAATAGGGAGCCCCGGACTATGCGGTCACTTGTTACAAGTTACATTGGTCCCGTGGGAGGTGTCCGTGCCTCCTACGGGATCATTTGGGGGCTGGTTTGGATTTTCACCCTTTAACGACCTATTTTCAAGTCTAAGTGTGATTTTTGCAAATTATCGTCATACTCTCAAACCGGGAGACCTGGAACTACGCGGACAGTTCCTACAAGTTGCATTGGTCCCGTACGAGGTGTTCGTACCTCCTACGGGATCGTTTGGGGGCTGGTTTGGGAGTTCGCCCTTTAACGGCCTGTTTTCAAGTCAAAGTGTGATTTTTGAAAATTATCGTCATACTCTCAAACCGGGAGATCCGGGACTACGTGGTCAGTTCCTACAAGTTACATTGGTCCCCTGTGAGGTGTTCGTGCCTCCAACGGGGTAGTTTGCGGGCTGGTTTGGGTTTTCACCCTTTAACGGCTTGTTTTCAAGTCTAAGTGTGATTTTTGCAAATTATCGTCATACTCTCAAATCGGGAGACCCGGGACTACGCGGTTCGTTCCTAATAGTTACATTGGTCCCTTACGAGGTGTTCGTGCCTCCTACGGGGTCGTTTGGGGGTTGGTTTGGGTTTTCAATATTCAACGGCTTGTTTTCAAGTCAAAGTGTGATTTTTTCATATTATCATCATACTCTCAAACCAGGAGACCCGGGAATACGCGGTCAGTTCCTACAAGTTACATTGATCCCGTGCGAGGTGTTCGTGCCTCCTACGGGGTTGTTTGGGGGCTGGTTTGGGTTTTCACCCTTTAACGACCTGTTTTCAAGTCTAAGTTTGACTTTTGCTAATTATCATCATACTCTCAAACCGGGAGACCCGGGACTACGCGGTCAGTTCCTACAAGTTACATTGGTCCCGTGCGAGGCGTTCGTGCCTCATACGGGATCGTTTGGGTGTTGGTTTGGATTTTCACCCTTTAACGGCATGTTTTCACGTCTAAGTGTGATTTTTACAAATTATCATCTTACTCTCAAACCGAGAGACCCGGGACTACGCGGTCAGTTCCTACAAGTTACATTGGTCCCGTGCGAGGTGTTCGTGCCTCCTACGGGATCGTTTCGGTGCTGATTTGGGTTTTCGCCCTTCAACGACCTGTTTTCAAGTCAAAGTGTGATTTTTGCAAATTATCGTCATACTCTCAAACTGGGAGATCCGGGACTACGCGATCAGTTCTTACAAATTACATTGGTCCCGTGCGAGGTGTTCGTGCCTCCTACGGGGTCGTTTGGGGCTGGTTTGTGTTTTCAGCCCTTAACGGCCTCTTTTCAAGTCTAAGTGTGATTTTTCCAAATTATCGCCATACTCTCAAATAGGGAGCCCCGGACTATGCGGTCACTTCCTACAAGTTACATTGGTCCCGTGGGAGGTGTCCGTACGTCCTACGGGATCGTTTGGGGGCTGGTTTTGATTTTCGCCCTTTAACGGCCTATTTTCAAGTCTAAGTGTGATTTTTGCAAATTATCATCATACTCTCAAACCGGGAGACCTGGAACTACGCGGACAGTTCCTACAAGTTGCATTGGTCCCGTACGAGGTGTTCGTACCTCCTACGGGATCGTTTGGGGGCTGGTTTGGGAGTTCGCCCTTTAACGGCCTGTTTTCAAGTCAAAGTGTGATTTTTGCAAATTATCGTCATACTCTCAAACCGGTAGATCCGAGACTACGCGGTCAGTTCCTACAAGTTACATTGGTCCCCTGCGAGGTGTTCGTGCCTCCAACGGGGTCGTTTGCGGGTTGGTTTGGGTTTTCACCCTTTAATGGCTTGTTTTCAAGTCTAAGTGTGATTTTTGCAAATTATCGTCATACTCTAAAATTGGGAGACCCGGGACTACGCGGTCAGTTCCTAACAGTTACATTGCTCCCTTGCGAGGTTTTCGTGCCTCCTACGGGGTCGTTTGGGGGTTGGTTTGGGTTTTCACCCTTCAACGGCCAGTTTTCAATTCAAAGTGTGATTTTTTCAAATTATCATCATACTCTCAAACCAGGAGACCCGGGACTACGCGGTCAGTTCCTACAAGTTACATTGATCCCGTACGAGGTGTTCGTGCCTCCTACGGGGTCGTTTGGGGGCTGGTTTGGGTTTTCACCCTTTAACGACCTGTTTTCAAGTCTAAGTCTGACTTTTGCTAATTATCGTCATACTCTCAAACCGGGAGATCCGGGACTACGCGGTCAGTTCCTACAAGTTACATTGGTCCCGTGCGAGGCGTTCGTGCCTCCTACGGGATCGTTTGGGTACTGGTTTGGATTTTCACCCTTTAACGCCATGTTTTCACGTCTAAGTGTGATTTTTACAAATTATCATCATACTCTCAAACCGAGAGACCCGGGACTACGCGGTCAGTTCCTACAAGTTACATTGGTCCCGTGCGAGGTGTTCGTGCCTCCTACGGGATCGTTTGGGTGCTGATTTGGGTTTTCGCCCTTCAACGACCTGTTTTCAAGTCAAAGTGTGATTTTTGCAAATTATCGTCATACTCTCAAACTGGGAGATCCGGGACTACGCGATCAGTTCTTACAAATTACATTGGTCCCGTGCGAGGTGTTCGTGCCTCCTACGGGGTCGTTTGGGGCTGGTTTGTGTTTTCACCCTTTAACGGCCTCTTTTCAAGTCTAATTGTGATTTTTGCAAATTATCATCATACTCTCAAACCGGGAGACCCGGGACTACGCGGTCAGTTCCTAGAAGTTACATTGGTCCCGTGCGAGGTGTCCGTGCATCCTACGGGATCGTTTGGGGGCTGGTTTGGATTTTCACCCTTTAACGGCTTGTTTTCAAGTTTAAGTGTGATTTTTCAAATTATCATCATACTCTCAAACCGGGAGACCCGGGACTACGCGGTCAGTTCCTACAAGTTACATTTGTCCCGTGCGAGGTGTTCGTGCCTCCTACGGGTTCGTTTGGGCGCGGGCTTGGGTTTTCACCCATTAACGGCCTGTTTTAAAGTCAAAGTGTGATTTTTGTAAATTATCGTCATACTCTCAAACCGGATTTTTGTAAATTATCGTCATACTCTCAAACCGGGAGACCCGGGACTACGCGGTCAGTTCCTACAAGTGACATTGGTTCCGTGCGAGGTGTTCGTGCCTCCTACGGGATCGTTTGGGGGTGGTTTGGGTTTTCACCCTTTAACGACCTGTTTTCAAGTCAAAGTGTGATTTTTCCAAATTATTGTCATACTCACAAACCGAGAGACCCGGGACTACGCGGTCAGTTCCTACAAGTTACATTGGTCCCGTGCGAGGTGTTCGTGCCTCCTACGGGATCGTTTGGGGTTGGTTTGGGTTTTCACCCTTTAACGGCTTGTTTTCAAGTCTAAGTGTGATTTTTGTAAAATATCGTCATACTCTCAAATCGGGAGCCCCGGACTATGAGATCACTTCCTACAAGTTACATTGGTCCCGTGCAAGGTGTATGTGCCTCCTACGGGGTCGTTTGGGGGCTGGTTTGGGTTTTCACCCTTCAACGGCCTGTTTTCAAGTCAAAGTGTCATTTTTACAAATTATTATCATACTCTCAAACCAGGAGACCCGTGACTACGCGGTCAGTTCCAACAAGTTACATTGATCCCGTGCGAGGTGTTCATGCCTCCTACGGGGTCGTTTGGGGGCTGGTTTGGGTTTTCACCCTTTAACGACCTGTTTTCAAGTCTAAGTTTGACTTTTGCAAATTATTGTCATACTCTCAAACCGAGAGACCCGGGACTACGCGATCAGTTCCAACAAGTTACATTGGTCCCGTGCGAGGCGTTCGTGCCTCCTACGGGATCATTTGGCTGTTGGTTTGGATTTTCACCCTTTAACGGCATGTTTTCACGTCTAAGTGTGATTTTTACAAATTATCATCATACTCTCAAACCGAGAGACCCGAGACTACGCGGTCAGTTCCTACAAGTTACATTGGTCCCGTGCGAGGTGTTCATGCCTCCCACGGGATCGTTTGGGTGCTGATTTGGGTTTTTGCCCTTCAACGACCTGTTTTCATGTCAAAGTGTGATTTTTGCAAATTATCATCATACTCTTAAACCGGGAGACCTGGGACTACGCGGTCAGTTCCTAAAAGTTACATTGATCCCGTGCGAGGTGTTCGTGCCTCCTATTGGGTCGTTTGGGGGATGGTTGGGGTTTTCACCCTTTAACGGCCTGTTGTCAAGTCTAAGTGTAATTTTTGCAAATTATCGTCATACTCTCAAATCGGGATACCCAGGACTACGCGGTCTATTCCTACAAGTTACATAGGTCCCGTGCGAATTGTCCGTGCATCCTATGGGATCGTGTGGGGGTTGGTTTGGATTTTCACCCTCTAACGGCCTCTTTTCAAGTCTAAGTGTGATTTTTGCAAATTATCATCATACTCTCAAACCGGGAGACCCAGAACAACGCGGTCAGTTCCTACAAGTTACATTGGTCTCGTGCGAGGTGTTCGCGCCTCCTACGGGATCGTTTGGTGGTTGGTTTGGGTTTTCGCCCTTCAAGGGCTGTTTTCAAGTCAAAGTGTAATTTTTGCAAATTATCATAATACTCTCAAACCGGGAGATCCGGGACTACGCGGTCAGTTCCTACAAGTTACATTGGTCCCGTGCGAGGTGAACGTGCCTCCTACGGGGTCGTTTGGGGGTTGGTTTGGGTTTTCACCCTTTAACGGCCTGTTTTCAAGTCTAAGTGTGATTTTTGCAAATTATCATCATACTCTCAAACCGGGAGACTCGGGACTACGCGGTCAGTTCCTACAAGTTACATCGGTCCCGTACGAAGTGTTCGTGCCTCCTACGGGTTCATTTGGCCGCGGGTTTGGGTTTTCACCCATTAACGGCCTGTTTTAAAGTCAAAGTTTGATTTTTGTAAATTATCGTCATACTCTTAAACCGGGAGACCCGGGACTATGCGGCAGTTCCTACAAGTGACATTGGTCCCGTGCGAGGTGTTCGTGCCTCCCACGGGATCGTTTGGGGGTGGTTTGGGTTTTCACCCTTTAACGGCATGTTTTCAAGTCAAAGTGTGATTTTAAAAAATTATTGTCATACTCACAAACCGAGAGACCCGAGACTACGCGGTCAGTTCCTATTAGTTACATTGGTCTCGTGTGAGGTGTTCGTGCCTCCAACGGGATCGTTTGGGGTTGGTTTGGGTTTTCACCCTTTAACGGCTTGTTTTCAAGTCTAAGTGTGATTTTTCCAAATTATCGGCATACTCCCAAATCGGGAGCCCCGGACTATGCGGTCACTTCCAACAAGTTACATTGGTCCCGTGGGAGGTGTCCATGCCTCCTACGGGATCGTTTGGGGGCTGGTTTGGATTTTCACCCTTTTACGGCCTATTTTCAAGTCTAAGTGTGATTTCTGCAAATTATCGTCATACTCTCAAACCGGGAGCCCTGGAACTAGGTGGACAGTTCCTACAAGTTGCATTGGTCCCGTACGAGGTGTTCGTACCTCCTACGGGATCGTTTGGGGGCTGGTTTGGGAGTTCGCCCTTTAACGGCCTGTTTTCAAGTCAAAGTGTGATTTTTGCAAATTATCGTCATACTCTAAAACCGGGAGATCTGGGACTACGCGATCAGTTCCTAACAGTTACATTGGTCCCCTGCGTGGTGTTCGTGCCTCCAACGGGGTCGTTTGCGGGCTGGTTTGGGTTTTCACCTTTTAACGACTTGTTTTAAAGTCTAAGTGTGATTTTTGCAAATTATCGTCATACTCTAAAATCGGGATACCCGGGACTACGCGGTCAGTTCCTAACAGTTACATTGGTCCCTTGCGAGGTGTTCGTGCCTCCTACGGGGTCATTTGGGGATAGGTTTGGGTTTTCACCCTTCAACGGCCTATTTTCATGTCGAAGTGTGATTTTTTCAAATTATCATCATACTCTCAAACCAGGAGACCCGGGACTA
The DNA here is from genome assembly GCA_949130495.1 of Sambucus nigra. Taxonomy (NCBI): domain Eukaryota; kingdom Viridiplantae; phylum Streptophyta; class Magnoliopsida; order Dipsacales; family Adoxaceae; genus Sambucus; species Sambucus nigra. The sequence continues at coordinate 2,014,438 of OX422223.1, forward strand.
CGCGGTCAGTTCCTACAAGTTACATTGATCCCGTGCGAGGTGTTCGTGCCTCCTACGTGGTCGTTTGGGGGCTGGTTTGGGTTTTCACCCTTTAATGACCTGTTTTCAAGTCTAAGTTTGACTTTTGCTAATTATCATCATGCTCTCAAACCGGGAGACCCGGGACTACGCGGTCAGTTCCTACAAGTTACATTGGTCCCGTGCGAGGCGTTCGTGCCTCCTACGGGATCGTTTGGGTGCTTGTTTGGATTTTCACCCTTTAATGGCATGTTTTAACGTCTAAGTGTGATTTTTACAAATTATCATCATACTCTCAAACCGAGAGACCCGGGACTACGCGGTCAGTTCCTACAAGTTACATTGGTCCCGTGCGAGGTGTTCGTGCCTCCTACGGGATCGTTTGGGTGCTGATTTGGGTTTTCGCCCTTCAACGACCTCTTTTCAAGTCAAAGTGTGATTTTTGCAAATTATCGTCATACTCTCAAAATGGGAGATCCGGGACTACGCGATCAGTTCTTACAAATTACATTGGTCCCGTGCAAGGTGTTCGTGCCTCCTACGGGGTCGTTTGGGGCTGGTTTGTGTTTTCACCCTTTAACGGCCTCTTTTCAAGTCTAATTGTGATTTTTGCAAATTATCGTCATACTCTCAAACCGGGAGATCCGGGACTACACGGTCAGTTCCTACAAGTTACATTGGTCCCGTGCGAGGTGTCCGTGCATCCTACGGGATCGTTTGGGGGCTGGTTTGGATTTTCACCCTTTAACGGCCTCTTTTCAAGTCTAAGTGTGATTTTTCAAATTATCATCATACTCTCAAACCGAGAGACCCGGAATAACGCGGTCAATTCCTATAAGTTACATTGGTATTGTGCGAGGTGTTCGTGCCTCCTACGGGATCGTTTGGGGGCTGGTTTGGGTTTTTGCCCTTTAACGGCCTGTTTTCAAGTCAAAGTGTGATTTTTGTAAATTATGGTAATACTCTCAAACCGGGAGATCCGGGAAGCCGCGGTCAGTTCCTACTAGTTACATTGGTCCCGTACGAGGTGTTGGTGCCTCGTACGGGGTCGTTTGGGGGTTGGTTTGGGTTTTCACCCTTTAACGGCCTATTTTCAAGTCTAAGTGTGATTTTTGAAAATTATCGTCATACTCTCAAACCGGGAGCCCCGGACAATGCGGTCCGTTCCTACAAGTTACATTGGTCCCGTGCGAGGTGTCCGTGCCTCCTACGGGATCGTTTGGGGGCTGGTTTTGATTTTTACCCTTTAACGGCCTGTTTTCAAGTCTAAGTGTGATTTTTGTAAATTATCGTCATACTCTCAAACTGGGAGACCTGGAACTACGCGGTCAGTTCCTACAAGTTACATTGGTCCCGTGCGAGGTGTTCGTGCCTCCTACGGGAACGTTTGGGGGCGGGTTTGGGTTTTCGCCCTTTAACCGCCTGTTTTCAAGTCAAAGTGTGATTTTAGGAAAATATCATAATAGTCTCAAACCGGGAGATCCGGGACTACGCGGTCAGTTCCTACAAGTTACATTGGTCCCGTGCGAGGCGTTCGTGCCTCCTACGGGATCGTTTGGGTGCTGGTTTGGATTTTCACCCTTTAACGCCATGTTTTCACGTCTAAGTGTGATTTTTACAAATTATCATCATACTCTCAAACCGAGAGACCCGGGACTACGCGGTCAGTTCCTACAAGTTACATTGGTCCCGTGCGAGGTGTTCGTGCCTCCTACGGGATCGTTTGGGTGCTGATTTGGGTTTTCGCCCTTCAACGACCTGTTTTCAAGTCAAAGTGTGATTTTTGCAAATTATCGTCATACTCTCAAACTGGGAGATCCGGGACTACGCGATCAGTTCTTACAAATTACATTGGTCCCGTGCGAGGTGTTCGTGCCTCCTACGGGGTCGTTTGGGGCTGGTTTGTGTTTTCACCCTTTAACGGCCTCTTTTCAAGTCTAATTGTGATTTTTGCAAATTATCATCATACTCTCAAACCGGGAGACCCGGGACTACGCGGTCAGTTCCTAGAAGTTACATTGGTCCCGTGCGAGGTGTCCGTGCATCCTACGGGATCGTTTGGGGGCTGGTTTGGATTTTCACCCTTTAACGGCTTGTTTTCAAGTTTAAGTGTGATTTTTCAAATTATCATCATACTCTCAAACCGGGAGACCCGGGACTACGCGGTCAGTTCCTACAAGTTACATTTGTCCCGTGCGAGGTGTTCGTGCCTCCTACGGGTTCGTTTGGGCGCGGGCTTGGGTTTTCACCCATTAACGGCCTGTTTTAAAGACAAAGTGTGATTTTTGTAAATTATCGTCATACTCTCAAACCGGATTTTTGTAAATTATCGTCATACTCTCAAACCGGGAGACCCGGGACTACGCGGTCAGTTCCTACAAGTGACATTGGTTCCGTGCGAGGTGTTCGTGCCTCCTACGGGATCGTTTGGGGGTGGTTTGGGTTTTCACCCTTTAACGACCTGTTTTCAAGTCAAAGTGTGATTTTTCCAAATTATTGTCTTACTCACAAACCGAGAGACCCGGGACTACGCGGTCAGTTCCTACAAGTTACATTGGTCCCGTGCGAGGTGTTCGTGCCTCCTACGGGATCGTTTGGGGTTGGTTTGGGTTTTCACCCTTTAACGGCTTGTTTTCAAGTCTAAGTGTGATTTTTGTAAAATATCGTCATACTCTCAAATCGGGAGCCCCGGACTATGAGATCACTTCCTACAAGTTACATTGGTCCCGTGCAAGGTGTATGTGCCTCCTACGGGGTCGTTTGGGGGCTGGTTTGGGTTTTCACCCTTCAACGGCCTGTTTTCAAGTCAAAGTGTCATTTTTACAAATTATTATCATACTCTCAAACCAGGAGACCCGTGACTACGCGGTCAGTTCCAACAAGTTACATTGATCCCGTGCGAGGTGTTCATGCCTCCTACGGGGTCGTTTGGGGGCTGGTTTGGGTTTTCACCCTTTAACGACCTGTTTTCAAGTCTAAGTTTGACTTTTGCAAATTATTGTCATACTCTCAAACCGAGAGACCCGGGACTACGCGATCAGTTCCAACAAGTTACATTGGTCCCGTGCGAGGCGTTCGTGCCTCCTACGGGATCGTTTGGCTGTTGGTTTGGATTTTCACCCTTTAACGGCATGTTTTCACGTCTAAGTGTGATTTTTACAAATTATCATCATACTCTCAAACCGAGAGACCCGAGACTACGCGGTCAGTTCCTACAAGTTACATTGGTCCCGTACGAGGTGTTCATGCCTCCCACGGGATCGTTTGGGTGCTGATTTGGGTTTTTGCCCTTCAACGACCTGTTTTCATGTCAAAGTGTGATTTTTGCAAATTATCATCATACTCTTAAACCGGGAGACCTGGGACTACGCGGTCAGTTCCTAAAAGTTACATTGATCCCGTGCGAGGTTTTCGTGCCTCCTATTGGGTCGTTTGGGGGATGGTTGGGGTTTTCACCCTTTAACGGCCTGTTGTCAAGTCTAAGTGTAATTTTTGCAAATTATCATCATACTCTCAAATCGGGATACCCAGGACTACGCGGTCTATTCCTACAAGTTACATTGGTCCCGTGCGAATTGTCCGTGCATCCTATGGGATCGTGTGGGGGTTGGTTTGGATTTTCACCCTCTAACGGCCTCTTTTCAAGTCTAAGTGTGATTTTTGCAAATTATCATCATACTCTCAAACCGGGAGACCCAGAACAACGCGGTCAGTTCCTACAAGTTACATTGGTCTCGTGCGAGGTGTTCGCGCCTCCTACGGGATCGTTTGGTGGTTGGTTTGGGTTTTCGCCCTTCAAGGGCTGTTTTCAAGTCAAAGTGTAATTTTTGCAAATTATCATAATACTCTCAAACCGGGAGATCCGGGACTACGCGGTCAGTTCCTACAAGTTACATTGGTCCCGTGCGAGGTGAACGTGCCTCCTACGGGGTCGTTTGGGGGTTGGTTTGGGTTTTCACCCTTTAACGGCCTGTTTTCAAGTCTAAGTGTGATTTTTGCAAATTATCATCAGACTCTCAAACCGGGAGACTCGGGACTACGCGGTCAGTTCCTACAAGTTACATCGGTCCCGTACGAAGTGTTCGTGCCTCCTACGGGTTCATTTGGCCGCGGGTTTGGGTTTTCACCCATTAACGGCCTGTTTTAAAGTCAAAGTTTGATTTTTGTAAATTATCGTCATACTCTTAAACCGGGAGACCCGGGACTATGCGGCAGTTCCTACAAGTGACATTGGTCCCGTGCGAGGTGTTCGTGCCTCCCACGGGATCGTTTGGGGGTGGTTTGGGTTTTCACCCTTTAACGGCATGTTTTCAAGTCAAAGTGTGATTTTAAAAAATTATTGTCATACTCACAAACCGAGAGACCCGAGACTACGCGGTCAGTTCCTATTAGTTACATTGGTCTCGTGTGAGGTGTTCGTGCCTCCAACGGGATCGTTTGGGGTTGGTTTGGGTTTTCACCCTTTAACGGCTTGTTTTCAAGTCTAAGTGTGATTTTTCCAAATTATCGGCATACTCCCAAATCGGGAGCCCCGGACTATGCGGTCACTTCCAACAAGTTACATTGGTCCCGTGGGAGGTGTCCATGCCTCCTACGGGATCGTTTGGGGGCTGGTTTGGATTTTCACCCTTTTACGGCCTATTTTCAAGTCTAAGTGTGATTTCAGCAAATTATCGTCATACTCTCAAACCGGGAGCCCTGGAACTAGGTGGACAGTTCCTACAAGTTGCATTGGTCCCGTACGAGGTGTTCGTACCTCCTACGGGATCGTTTGGGGGCTGGTTTGGGAGTTCGCCCTTTAACGGCCTGTTTTCAAGTCAAAGTGTGATTTTTGCAAATTATCGTCATACTCTAAAACCGGGAGATCCGGGACTACGCGATCAGTTCCTAACAGTTACATTGGTCCCCTGCGTGGTGTTCGTGCCTCCAACGGGGTCGTTTGCGGGCTGGTTTGGGTTTTCACCTTTTAACGACTTGTTTTAAAGTCTAAGTGTGATTTTTGCAAATTATCGTCATACTCTAAAATCGGGATACCCGGGACTACGCGGTCAGTTCCTAACAGTTACATTGGTCCCTTGCGAGGTGTTCGTGCCTCCTACGGGGTCATTTGGGGATAGGTTTGGGTTTTCACCCTTCAACGGCCTATTTTCATGTCAAAGTGTGATTTTTTCAAATTATCATCATACTCTCAAACCAGGAGACCCGGGACTACGCGGTCAGTTCCTACAAGTTACATTGATCCCGTGCGAGGTGTTCGTGCCTCCTACGTGGTCGTTTGGGGGCTGGTTTGGGTTTTCACCCTTTAATGACCTGTTTTCAAGTCTAAGTTTGACTTTTGCTAATTATCATCATGCTCTCAAACCGGGAGACCCGGGACTACGCGGTCAGTTCCTACAAGTTACATTGGTCCCGTGCGAGGCGTTCGTGCCTCCTACGGGATCGTTTGGGTGCTTGTTTGGATTTTCACCCTTTAATGGCATGTTTTAACGTCTAAGTGTGATTTTTACAAATTATCATCATACTCTCAAACCGAGAGACCCGGGACTACGCGGTCAGTTCCTACAAGTTACATTGGTCCCGTGCGAGGTGTTCGTGCCTCCTACGGGATCGTTTGGGTGCTGATTTGAGTTTTCGCCCTTCAACGACCTCTTTTCAAGTCAAAGTGTGATTTTTGCAAATTATCGTCATACTCTCAAAATGGGAGATCCGGGACTACGCGATCAGTTCTTACAAATTACATTGGTCCCGTGCAAGGTGTTCGTGCCTCCTACGGGGTCGTTTGGGGCTGGTTTGTGTTTTCACCCTTTAACGGCCTCTTTTCAAGTCTAATTGTGATTTTTGCAAATTATCGTCATACTCTCAAACCGGGAGATCCGGGACTACACGGTCAGTTCCTACAAGTTACATTGGTCCCGTGCGAGGTGTCCGTGCATCCTACGGGATCGTTTGGGGGCTGGTTTGGATTTTCACCCTTTAACGGCCTCTTTTCAAGTCTAAGTGTGATTTTTCAAATTATCATCATACTCTCAAACCGAGAGACCCGGAATAACGCGGTCAATTCCTATAAGTTACATTGGTATTGTGCGAGGTGTTCGTGCCTCCTACGGGATCGTTTGGGGGCTGGTTTGGGTTTTTGCCCTTTAACGGCCTGTTTTCAAGTCAAAGTGTGATTTTTGTAAATTATGGTAATACTCTCAAACCGGGAGATCCGGGAAGCCGCGGTCAGTTCCTACTAGTTACATTGGTCCCGTACGAGGTGTTGGTGCCTCGTACGGGGTCGTTTGGGGGTTGGTTTGGGTTTTCACCCTTTAACGGCCTATTTTCAAGTCTAAGTGTGATTTTTGAAAATTATCGTCATACTCTCAAACCGGGAGCCCCGGACAATGCGGTCCGTTCCTACAAGTTACATTGGTCCCGTGCGAGGTGTCCGTGCCTCCTACGGGATCGTTTGGGGGCTGGTTTTGATTTTTACCCTTTAACGGCCTGTTTTCAAGTCTAAGTGTGATTTTTGTAAATTATCGTCATACTCTCAAACTGGGAGACCTGGAACTACGCGGTCAGTTCCTACAAGTTACATTGGTCCCGTGCGAGGTGTTCGTGCCTCCTACGGGAACGTTTGGGGGCGGGTTTGGGTTTTCGCCCTTTAACCGCCTGTTTTCAAGTCAAAGTGTGATTTTAGGAAAATATCATAATAGTCTCAAACCGGGAGATCCGGGACTACGCGGTCAGTTCCTACAAGTTACATTGGTCCCGTGCGAGGCGTTCGTGCCTCCTACGGGATCGTTTGGGTGCTGGTTTGGATTTTCACCCTTTAACGCCATGTTTTCACGTCTAAGTGTGATTTTTACAAATTATCATCATACTCTCAAACCGAGAGACCCGGGACTACGCGGTCAGTTCCTACAAGTTACATTGGTCCCGTGCGAGGTGTTCGTGCCTCCTACGGGATCGTTTGGGTGCTGATTTGGGTTTTCGCGCTTCAACGACCTGTTTTCAAGTCAAAGTGTGATTTTTGCAAATTATCGTCATACTCTCAAACTGGGAGATCCGGGACTACGCGATCAGTTCTTACAAATTACATTGGTCCCGTGCGAGGTGTTCGTGCCTCCTACGGGGTCGTTTGGGGCTGGTTTGTGTTTTCACCCTTTAACGGCCTCTTTTCAAGTCTAATTGTGATTTTTGCAAATTATCATCATACTCTCAAACCGGGAGACCCGGGACTACGCGGTCAGTTCCTAGAAGTTACATTGGTCCCGTGCGAGGTGTCCGTGCATCCTACGGGATCGTTTGGGGGCTGGTTTGGATTTTCACCCTTTAACGGCTTGTTTTCAAGTTTAAGTGTGATTTTTCAAATTATCATCATACTCTCAAACCGGGAGACCCGGGACTACGCGGTCAGTTCCTACAAGTTACATTTGTCCCGTGCGAGGTGTTCGTGCCTCCTACGGGTTCGTTTGGGCGCGGGCTTGGGTTTTCACCCATTAACGGCCTGTTTTAAAGTCAAAGTGTGATTTTTGTAAATTATCGTCATACTCTCAAACCGGATTTTTGTAAATTATCGTCATACTCTCAAACCGGGAGACCCGGGACTACGCGGTCAGTTCCTACAAGTGACATTGGTTCCGTGCGAGGTGTTCGTGCCTCCTACGGGATCGTTTGGGGGTGGTTTGGGTTTTCACCCTTTAACGACCTGTTTTCAAGTCAAAGTGTGATTTTTCCAAATTATTGTCTTACTCACAAACCGAGAGACCCGGGACTACGCGGTCAGTTCCTACAAGTTACATTGGTCCCGTGCGAGGTGTTCGTGCCTCCTACGGGATCGTTTGGGGTTGGTTTGGGTTTTCACCCTTTAACGGCTTGTTTTCAAGTCTAAGTGTGATTTTTGTAAAATATCGTCATACTCTCAAATCGGGAGCCCCGGACTATGAGATCACTTCCTACAAGTTACATTGGTCCCGTGCAAGGTGTATGTGCCTCCTACGGGGTCGTTTGGGGGCTGGTTTGGGTTTTCACCCTTCAACGGCCTGTTTTCAAGTCAAAGTGTCATTTTTACAAATTATTATCATACTCTCAAACCAGGAGACCCGTGACTACGCGGTCAGTTCCAACAAGTTACATTGATCCCGTGCGAGGTGTTCATGCCTCCTACGGGGTCGTTTGGGGGCTGGTTTGGGTTTTCACCCTTTAACGACCTGTTTTCAAGTCTAAGTTTGACTTTTGCAAATTATTGTCATACTCTCAAACCGAGAGACCCGGGACTACGCGATCAGTTCCAACAAGTTACATTGGTCCCGTGCGAGGCGTTCGTGCCTCCTACGGGATCGTTTGGCTGTTGGTTTGGATTTTCACCCTTTAACGGCATGTTTTCACGTCTAAGTGTGATTTTTACAAATTATCATCATACTCTCAAACCGAGAGACCCGAGACTACGCGGTCAGTTCCTACAAGTTACATTGGTCCCGTGCGAGGTGTTCATGCCTCCCACGGGATCGTTTGGGTGCTGATTTGGGTTTTTGCCCTTCAACGACCTGTTTTCATGTCAAAGTGTGATTTTTGCAAATTATCATCATACTCTTAAACCGGGAGACCTGGGACTACGCGGTCAGTTCCTAAAAGTTACATTGATCCCGTGCGAGGTGTTCGTGCCTCCTATTGGGTCGTTTGGGGGATGGTTGGGGTTTTCACCCTTTAACGGCCTGTTGTCAAGTCTAAGTGTGATTTTTGCAAATTATCGTCATACTCTCAAATCGGGATACCCAAGACTACGCGGTCTATTCCTACAAGTTACATTGGTCCCGTGCGAATTGTCCGTGCATCCTATGGGATCGTGTGGGGGTTGGTTTGGATTTTCACCCTTTAACGGCCTCTTTTCAAGTCTAAGTGTGATTTTTGCAAATTATCATCATACTCTCAAACCGGGAGACCCAGAACAACGCGGTCAGTTCCTACAAGTTACATTGGTCTCGTGCGAGGTGTTCGCGCCTCCTACGGGATCGTTTGGGGGTTGGTTTGGGTTTTCGCCCTTCAAGGGCTGTTTTCAAGTCAAAGTGTAATTTTTGCAAATTATCATAATACTCTCAAACCGGGAGATCCGGGACTACGCGGTCAGTTCCTACAAGTTACATTGGTCCCGTGCGAGGTGAACGTGCCTCCTACGGTGTCGTTTGGGGGTTGGTTTGGGTTTTCACCCTTTAACGGCCTGTTTTCAAGTCTAAGTGTGATTTTTGCAAATTATCATCATACTCTCAAACCGGGAGACTCGGGACTACGCGGTCAGTTCCTACAAGTTACATCGGTCCCGTACGAAGTGTTCGTGCCTCCTACGGGTTCATTTGGCCGCGGGTTTGGGTTTTCACCCATTAACGGCCTGTTTTAAAGTCAAAGTTTGATTTTTGTAAATTATCGTCATACTCTTAAACCGGGAGACCCGGGACTATGCGGCAGTTCCTACAAGTGACATTGGTCCCGTGCGAGGTGTTCGTGCCTCCCACGGGATCGTTTGGGGGTGGTTTGGGTTTTCACCCTTTAACGGCATGTTTTCAAGTCAAAGTGTGATTTTAAAAAATTATTGTCATACTCACAAACCGAGAGACCCGAGACTACGCGGTCAGTTCCTATTAGTTACATTGGTCTCGTGTGAGGTGTTCGTGCCTCCAACGGGATCGTTTGGGGTTGGTTTGGGTTTTCACCCTTTAACGGCTTGTTTTCAAGTCTAAGTGTGATTTTTCCAAATTATCGGCATACTCCCAAATCGGGAGCCCCGGACTATGCGGTCACTTCCAACAAGTTACATTGGTCCCGTGGGAGGTGTCCATGCCTCCTACGGGATCGTTTGGGGGCTGGTTTGGATTTTCACCACTTTACGGCCTATTTTCAAGTCTAAGTGTGATTTCTGCAAATTATCGTCATACTCTCAAACCGGGAGCCCAGGAACTAGGTGGACAGTTCCTACAAGTTGCATTGGTCCCGTACGAGGTGTTCGTACCTCCTACGGGATCGTTTGGGGGCTGGTTTGGGAGTTCGCCCTTTAACGGCCTGTTTTCAAGTCAAAGTGTGATTTTTGCAAATTATCGTCATACTCTAAAACCGGGAGATCCGGGACTACGCGATCAGTTCCTAACAGTTACATTGGTCCCCTGCGTGGTGTTCGTGCCTCCAACGGGGTCGTTTGCGGGCTGGTTTGGGTTTTCACCTTTTAACGGCTTGTTTTAAAGTCTAAGTGTGATTTTTGCAAATTATCGTCATACTCTAAAATCGGGATACCCGAGACTACGCGGTCAGTTCCTAACAGTTACATTGGTCCCTTGCGAGGTGTTCGTGCCTCCTACGGGGTCATTTGGGGATAGGTTTGGGTTTTCACCCTTCAACGGCCTATTTTCATGTCGAAGTGTGATTTTTTCAAATTATCATCATACTCTCAAACCAGGAGACCCGGGACTACGCGGTCAGTTCCTACAAGTTACATTGATCCCGTGCGAGGTGTTCGTGCCTCCTACGGGGTCGTTTGGGGGCTGGTTTGGGTTTTCACCCTTTAATGACCTGTTTTCAAGTCTAAGTTTGACTTTTGCTAATTATCGTCATGCTCTCAAACCGGGAGACTCGGGACTACGCGGTCAGTTCCTACAAGTTACATTGGTCCCGTGCGAGGCGTTCGTGCCTCCTACGGGATCGTTTGGGTGCTTGTTTGGATTTTCACCCTTTAATGGCATGTTTTAACGTCTAAGTGTGATTTTTACAAATTATCATCATACTCTCAAACCGAGAGACCCGGGACTACGCGGTCAGTTCCTACAAGTTACATTGGTCCCGTGCGAGGTGTTCGTGCCTCCTACGGGATCGTTTGGGTGCTGATTTGGGTTTTCGCCCTTCAACGACCTCTTTTCAAGTCAAAGTGTGATTTTTGCAAATTATCGTCATACTCTCAAAATGGGAGATCCGGGACTACGCGATCAGTTCTTACAAATTACATTGGTCCCGTGCAAGGTGTTCGTGCCTCCTACGGGGTCGTTTGGGGCTGGTTTGTGTTTTCACCCTTTAACGGCCTCTTTTCAAGTCTAATTGTGATTTTTGCAAATTATCGTCATACTCTCAAACCGGGAGATCCGGGACTACACGGTCAGTTCCTACAAGTTACATTGGTCCCGTGCGAGGTGTCCGTGCATCCTACGGGATCGTTTGGGGGCTGGTTTGGATTTTCACCCTTTAACGGCCTCTTTTCAAGTCTAAGTGTGATTTTTCAAATTATCATCATACTCTCAAACCGAGAGACCCGGAATAACGCGGTCAATTCCTATAAGTTACATTGGTATTGTGCGAGGTGTTCGTGCCTCCTACGGGATCGTTTGGGGGCTGGTTTGGGTTTTTGCCCTTTAACGGCCTGTTTTCAAGTCAAAGTGTGATTTTTGTAAATTATGGTAATACTCTCAAACCGGGAGATCCGGGAAGCCGCGGTCAGTTCCTACTAGTTACATTGGTCCCGTATGAGGTGTTGGTGCCTCGTACGGGGTCGTTTGGGGGTTGGTTTGGGTTTTCACCCTTTAACGGCCTATTTTCAAGTCTAAGTGTGATTTTTGAAAATTATCGTCATACTCTCAAACCGGGAGCCCCGGACAATGCGGTCCGTTCCTACAAGTTACATTGGTCCCGTGCGAGGTGTCCGTGCCTCCTACGGGATCGTTTGGGGGCTGGTTTTGATTTTTACCCTTTAACGGCCTGTTTTCAAGTCTAAGTGTGATTTTTGTAAATTATCGTCATACTCTCAAACCGGGAGACCTGGAACTACGCGGTCAGTTCCTACAAGTTACATTGGTCCCGTGCGAGGTGTTCGTGCCTCCTACGGGATCGTTTGGGGGCGGGTTTGGGTTTTCACCCTTTAACCGCCTGTTTTCAAGTCAAAGTGTGATTTTAGGAAAATATCATAATAGTCTCAAACCGGGAGATCCGGGACTACGCGGTCTGTTCCTACAAGTTACATTGGTTCCGTGCGAGATGTTCGTGCCTCCTACGGGGTCGTTTGGGGGCTGGTTTGGGTTTTCACCCTTTAACGGCCTGTTTTCAAGTCTAAGTTTGATTTTTGCAAATTATCATCATACTCACAAACCGGGAGACCTGGGACTACGCGGTCAGTTCCTACAAGTTACATTGGTCCCGTGCGAGGTGTTCGTGCCTCCTACGGGTTCGTTTGGGGGCTGGTTTGGGTTTTCACCCTTTAACGGCCTGTTTTTAAGTCAAAGCGTGATTTCTTTAAATTATCGTCATACTCTCAAACCGGGTGTCACGGGACTACGCGGTCAGTTCCTACAAGTTACATTGGTCCCGTGCGAGGTGTTCGTGCCTCCTACGGGATCGTTTGGGGGTGGTTTGGGTTTTCACCATTTAACGGCCTGTTTTAAAGTCAAAGTGTGATTTTTGCAAATTATCGTCATACTTTCAAACCGGGAGACCCGGGACTACGCGATCAGTTCCTACAAGTTACTTTGGTCCCGTGCGAGGTGTTCATGCCTCCTACGGGATCGTTTTGGGGTGGTTTGGGTTTTCACCCTTTATCGGCTTGTTTTCAAGTCTAAGTGTGATTTTTGCAAATTATCATCATACTCTCAAACCGGGAGACCCGGGACTACGCGGTCAGTTCCTACAAGTTTCATTGGTCCCGTGCGAGGTGTTCGTGCCTCCTACGGGGTCGTTTGGAGGCTGGTTTGGATTTTCACCCTTTAACGGCCTGTTTTAAAGTCAAAGTGTGATTTTTGCAAATTATCGTCATACTCTCAAACCGGGAGACCCGGGACTACGCGGTCAGTTCCTTCAAGTTACATTGGTACCGTGCGAGGTCTTCGTGCCTCCTACGGGGTCGTTTGGGGGTTGGTTTGGGTTTTCACCCTTCAACGGCCTGTTTTCAAGTCAAAGTGTGATTTTTACAAATTATTATCATACTCTCAAACCAGGAGACCCGGGACTACGCGGTCAGTTCCAACAAGTTACATTGATCCCGTGCGAGGTGATCGTGCCTCGTACGGGGTCGTTTGGGGGTTGGTTTGGGTTTTCACCCTTTAACGGCCTGTTTTCAAGTCTAAGTGTGATTTCTGCAAATTATCGTCATACTCTCAAATCGGGAGCCCAGGACTATGCGGTGAGTTCCTACAAGTTACATTGGTCCCGTGCGAGGTGTCCGTGCCTGCTACGGGGTCGTTTGGGGCTGGTTTGGGTTTTCACCCTTTAACGACCTGTTTTCAAGTCAAAGTGTGATTTTTCCAAATTATTTTCATACTCACAAACCGAGAGACTCGGGACTACGCGATCAGTTCCTACAAGTTACATTGGTCCCGTGCGAGGTGTTCGTACCTCCTACGGGATCGTTTGGGGTTGGTTTGGGTTTTCACACTTTAACGGCTTGTTTTCAAGTCTAAGTGTGATTTTTGCAAATTATCGTCATACTCTCAAATCGGGAGCCCCGGATTATGCGGTCACCTCCTACAAGTTACATTGGTCCCGTGCAAGGTGTCTGTGCCTCCTACGGGATCGTTTGGGGGCTGGTTTGGATTTTCATCCTTTAACGGAATGTTTTCAAGTCTAAGTGTGATTTTTGCAAATTATCATGATACTCTCAAATCGGGAGACCAGGAACTACGCGGTCAGTTCTTACAAATTACATTGGTCCCGTACGAGGTGTTCGTGCCTCCTACGGGATCGTTTGGGGGCTGGTTTGGGTGTTCGCACTTTAACGGCCTGTTTTCAAGTCAAAGTGTGAATTTTGCAAATTATCATCATACTCTCAAACCGGGAGATCCGGGACTACGCGGTCAGTTCCTACCAGTTAAATTGGTCCCCTGCGAGTTGTTCATGCCTCCAACGGGTTCGTTTGGGGGCTGGTTTGGGTTTTCACCCTTTAACGGCTTGTTTTCAAGTCTAAGTGTGATTTTTTCAAATTATTGTCATACTCTAAAATCGGGAGACCCGGGACTACGCGGTCAGTTCCTAACAGTTACATTGGTCCCGTGCGAGGTCTTCGTGCCTCCTACGGGATCGTTTGGGGGTTGGTTCGGGTTTTCACCCTTCAACGGCCTGTTTTCAAGTCAAAGTGTGATTTTTACAAATTATTATCATACTCTCAAACCAGGAGACCCGGGACTACGCGGTCAGTTCCTACAAGTTACATTGGTCCCCTGCGAGGTGTTCGTGCCTCCAACGGGGTCGTTTGCGGGCTGGTTTGGGTTTTCACCCTTTAACGGCTTGTTTTCAAGTCTAAGTGTGATTTTTGCAAATTATCGTCATACTCTAAAATCGGGAGACCCGGGACTACGCGGTTCGTTCCTAATAGTTACATTGGTCCCTTACGAGGTGTTCGTGCCTCCTACGGGGTCGTTTGGGGGTTGGTTTGGGTTTTCAATATTCAACGGCTTGTTTTCAAGTCAAAGTGTGATTTTTTCATATTATCATCATACTCTCAAACCAGGAGACCCGGGAATACGCGGTCAGTTCCTACAAGTTACATTGATCCCGTGCGAGGTGTTCGTGCCTCCTACGGGGTCGTTTGGGGGCTGGTTTGGGTTTTCACCCTTTAACGACCTGTTTTCAAGTCTAAGTTTGACTTTTGCTAATTATCATCATACTCTCAAACCGGGAGACTCGGGACTACGCGGTCAGTTCCTACAAGTTACATCGGTCCCGTGCGAGGCGTTCGTGCCTCATACGGGATCGTTTGGGTGTTGGTTTGGATTTTCACCCTTTAACGGCATGTTTTCACGTCTAAGTGTGATTTTTACAAATTATCATCTTACTCTCAAACCGAGAGACCCGGGACTACGCGGTCAGTTCCTACAAGTTACATTGGTCCCGTGCGAGGTGTCCGTGCATCTTACGGGATCGTTTGGGTGTTGGTTTGGATTTTCACCCTTTAATGGCCTCTTTTCAAGTCTAGGTGTGATTTTTGCAAATTATCGTCATACTCTCAAACCGGGAGACTCGGAACAACGCGGTCAGTTCCTACAAGTTACATTCGTCTCGTGCGAGGTGTTCGTGCCTCCTACGGGATCGTTTGGGGGTTGGTTTGGGTTTTCGCCCTTCAAGGGCTGTTTTCAAGTCAAAGTGTGATTTTTGCAAATTATCATAATACTCTCAAACCGGTAGATCTGGGACTACGCGGTCAGTTCCTACAAGTTACATTGGTCCCGTGCGTGGTGATCGTGCCTCGTACGGGGTCGTTTGGGGGTTGGTTTGGGTTTTTACCCTTTAACGGCCTGTTTTCAAGTCTAAGTGTGATTTTTGCGGATTATTGTCATACTCTCAAACCGGGAGACCCGGGACTACGCGGTCAGTTCCTACAAGTTACATTGGTCCCGTGCGAAGTGTTCGTGCCTCCTACGGGTTCGTTTGGGCACTGGTTTGGGTTTTCACCCATTAACGGCCTGTTTTAAAGTCAAAGTTTGATTTTTGTAAATTATCGTCACACTCTCAAACCGGGAGACCCAGGACTACGCGGCAGTTCCTACAAGTGACATTGGTCCCGTGCGAGGTGTTCGTGCCTCCCACGGGATCGTTTGGGGGTGGTGTGGTTTTACACCCTTTAACGGCCTGTTTTCAAGTCAAAGTGTGATTTTAAAAAATTATTGTCATACTCACAAACCGAGAGACCCGGGACTACGCGGTCAGTTCCTACTAGTTACATTGGTCCCGTGCGAGGTGTTCGTGCCTCTTACGGGATCGTTTGGGGTTGGTTTGGGTTTTCACCCTTTAACGGCTTGTTTTCAAGTCTAAGTGTGATTTTTCCAAATTATCGTCATACTCTCAAATAGGGAGCCCCGGACTATGCGGTCACTTGTTACAAGTTACATTGGTCCCGTGGGAGGTGTCCGTGCCTCCTACGGGATCATTTGGGGGCTGGTTTGGATTTTCAACCTTTAACGGCCTATTTTCAAGTCTAAGTGTGATTTTTGCAAATTATCGTCATACTCTCAAACCGGGAGACCTGGAACTACGCGGACAGTTCCTACAAGTTGCATTGGTCCCGTACGAGGTGTTCGTACCTCCTACGGGATCGTTTGGGGGCTGGTTTGGGAGTTCGCCCTTTAACGGCCTGTTTTCAAGTCAACGTGTGATTTTTGAAAATTATCGTCATACTCTCAAACCGGGAGATCCGGGACTACGTGGTCAGTTCCTACAAGTTACATTGGTCCCCTGTGAGGTGTTCGTGCCTCCAACGGGGTAGTTTGCGGGCTGGTTTGGGTTTTCACCCTTTAACGGCTTGTTTTCAAGTCTAAGTGTGATTTTTGCAAATTATCGTCATACTCTCAAATCGGGAGACCCGGGACTACGCGGTTCGTTCCTAATAGTTACATTGGTCCCTTACGAGGTGTTCGTGCCTCCTACGGGGTCGTTTGGGGGTTGGTTTGGGTTTTCAATATTCAACGGCTTGTTTTCAAGTCAAAGTGTGATTTTTTCATATTATCATCATACTCTCAAACCAGGAGACCCGGGAATACGCGGTCAGTTCCTACAAGTTACATTGATCCCGTGCGAGGTGTTCGTGCCTCCTACGGGGTTGTTTGGGGGCTGGTTTGGGTTTTCACCCTTTAACGACCTGTTTTCAAGTCTAAGTTTGACTTTTGCTAATTATCATCATACTCTCAAACCGGGAGACCCGGGACTACGCGGTCAGTTCCTACAAGTTACATTGGTCCCGTGCGAGGCGTTCGTGCCTCATACGGGATCGTTTGGGTGTTGGTTTGGATTTTCACCCTTTAACGGCATGTTTTCACGTCTAAGTGTGATTTTTACAAATTATCATCTTACTCTCAAACCGAGAGACCCGGGACTACGCGGTCAGTTCCTACAAGTTACATTGGTCCCGTGCGAGGTGTTCGTGCCTCCTACGGGATCGTTTCGGTGCTGATTTGGGTTTTCGCCCTTCAACGACCTGTTTTCAAGTCAAAGTGTGATTTTTGCAAATTATCGTCATACTCTCAAACTGGGAGATCCGGGACTACGCGATCAGTTCTTACAAATTACATTGGTCCCGTGCGAGGTGTTCGTGCCTCCTACGGGGTCGTTTGGGGCTGGTTTGTGTTTTCAGCCCTTAACGGCCTCTTTTCAAGTCTAAGTGTGATTTTTCCAAATTATCGCCATACTCTCAAATAGGGAGCCCCGGACTATGCGGTCACTTCCTACAAGTTACATTGGTCCCGTGGGAGGTGTCCGTACGTCCTACGGGATCGTTTGGGGGCTGGTTTTGATTTTCGCCCTTTAACGGCCTATTTTCAAGTCTAAGTGTGATTTTTGCAAATTATCATCATACTCTCAAACCGGGAGACCTGGAACTACGCGGACAGTTCCTACAAGTTGCATTGGTCCCGTACGAGGTGTTCGTACCTCCTACGGGATCGTTTGGGGGCTGGTTTGGGAGTTCGCCCTTTAACGGCCTGTTTTCAAGTCAAAGTGTGATTTTTGCAAATTATCGTCATACTCTCAAACCGGTAGATCCGAGACTACGCGGTCAGTTCCTACAAGTTACATTGGTCCCCTGCGAGGTGTTCGTGCCTCCAACGGGGTCGTTTGCGGGTTGGTTTGGGTTTTCACCCTTTAATGGCTTGTTTTCAAGTCTAAGTGTGATTTTTGCAAATTATCGTCATACTCTAAAATTGGGAGACCCGGGACTACGCGGTCAGTTCCTAACAGTTACATTGCTCCCTTGCGAGGTTTTCGTGCCTCCTACGGGGTCGTTTGGGGGTTGGTTTGGGTTTTCACCCTTCAACGGCCAGTTTTCAATTCAAAGTGTGATTTTTTCAAATTATCATCATACTCTCAAACCAGGAGACCCGGGACTACGCGGTCAGTTCCTACAAGTTACATTGATCCCGTACGAGGTGTTCGTGCCTCCTACGGGGTCGTTTGGGGGCTGGTTTGGGTTTTCACCCTTTAACGACCTGTTTTCAAGTCTAAGTCTGACTTTTGCTAATTATCGTCATACTCTCAAACCGGGAGATCCGGGACTACGCGGTCAGTTCCTACAAGTTACATTGGTCCCGTGCGAGGCGTTCGTGCCTCCTACGGGATCGTTTGGGTGCTGGTTTGGATTTTCACCCTTTAACGCCATGTTTTCACGTCTAAGTGTGATTTTTACAAATTATCATCATACTCTCAAACCGAGAGACCCGGGACTACGCGGTCAGTTCCTACAAGTTACATTGGTCCCGTGCGAGGTGTTCGTGCCTCCTACGGGATCGTTTGGGTGCTGATTTGGGTTTTCGCCCTTCAACGACCTGTTTTCAAGTCAAAGTGTGATTTTTGCAAATTATCGTCATACTCTCAAACTGGGAGATCCGGGACTACGCGATCAGTTCTTACAAATTACATTGGTCCCGTGCGAGGTGTTCGTGCCTCCTACGTGGTCGTTTGGGGCTGGTTTGTGTTTTCACCCTTTAACGGCCTCTTTTCAAGTCTAATTGTGATTTTTGCAAATTATCATCATACTCTCAAACCGGGAGACCCGGGACTACGCGGTCAGTTCCTAGAAGTTACATTGGTCCCGTGCGAGGTGTCCGTGCATCCTACGGGATCGTTTGGGGGCTGGTTTGGATTTTCACCCTTTAACGGCTTGTTTTCAAGTTTAAGTGTGATTTTTCAAATTATCATCATACTCTCAAACCGGGAGACCCGGGACTACGCGGTCAGTTCCTACAAGTTACATTTGTCCCGTGCGAGGTGTTCGTGCCTCCTACGGGTTCGTTTGGGCGCGGGCTTGGGTTTTCACCCATTAACGGCCTGTTTTAAAGTCAAAGTGTGATTTTTGTAAATTATCGTCATACTCTCAAACCGGATTTTTGTAAATTATCGTCATACTCTCAAACCGGGAGACCCGGGACTACGCGGTCAGTTCCTACAAGTGACATTGGTTCCGTGCGAGGTGTTCGTGCCTCCTACGGGATCGTTTGGGGGTGGTTTGGGTTTTCACCCTTTAACGACCTGTTTTCAAGTCAAAGTGTGATTTTTCCAAATTATTGTCATACTCACAAACCGAGAGACCCGGGACTACGCGGTCAGTTCCTACAAGTTACATTGGTCCCGTGCGAGGTGTTCGTGCCTCCTACGGGATCGTTTGGGGTTGGTTTGGGTTTTCACCCTTTAACGGCTTGTTTTCAAGTCTAAGTGTGATTTTTGTAAAATATCGTCATACTCTCAAATCGGGAGCCCCGGACTATGAGATCACTTCCTACAAGTTACATTGGTCCCGTGCAAGGTGTATGTGCCTCCTACGGGGTCGTTTGGGGGCTGGTTTGGGTTTTCACCCTTCAACGGCCTGTTTTCAAGTCAAAGTGTCATTTTTACAAATTATTATCATACTCTCAAACCAGGAGACCCGTGACTACGCGGTCAGTTCCAACAAGTTACATTGATCCCGTGCGAGGTGTTCATGCCTCCTACGGGGTCGTTTGGGGGCTGGTTTGGGTTTTCACCCTTTAACGACCTGTTTTCAAGTCTAAGTTTGACTTTTGCAAATTATTGTCATACTCTCAAACCGAGAGACCCGGGACTACGCGATCAGTTCCAACAAGTTACATTGGTCCCGTGCGAGGCGTTCGTGCCTCCTACGGGATCATTTGGCTGTTGGTTTGGATTTTCACCCTTTAACGGCATGTTTTCACGTCTAAGTGTGATTTTTACAAATTATCATCATACTCTCAAACCGAGAGACCCGAGACTACGCGGTCAGTTCCTACAAGTTACATTGGTCCCGTGCGAGGTGTTCATGCCTCCCACGGGATCGTTTGGGTGCTGATTTGGGTTTTTGCCCTTCAACGACCTGTTTTCATGTCAAAGTGTGATTTTTGCAAATTATCATCATACTCTTAAACCGGGAGACCTGGGACTACGCGGTCAGTTCCTAAAAGTTACATTGATCCCGTGCGAGGTGTTCGTGCCTCCTATTGGGTCGTTTGGGGGATGGTTGGGGTTTTCACCCTTTAACGGCCTGTTGTCAAGTCTAAATGTAATTTTTGCAAATTATCGTCATACTCTCAAATCGGGATACCCAGGACTACGCGGTCTATTCCTACAAGTTACATTGGTCCCGTGCGAATTGTCCGTGCATCCTATGGGATCGTGTGGGGGTTGGTTTGGATTTTCACCCTCTAACGGCCTCTTTTCAAGTCTAAGTGTGATTTTTGCAAATTATCATCATACTCTCAAACCGGGAGACCCAGAACAACGCGGTCAGTTCCTACAAGTTACATTGGTCTCGTACGAGGTGTTCGCGCCTCCTACGGGATCGTTTGGTGGTTGGTTTGGGTTTTCGCCCTTCAAGGGCTGTTTTCAAGTCAAAGTGTAATTTTTGCAAATTATCATAATACTCTCAAACCGGGAGATCCGGGACTACGCGATCAGTTCCTACAAGTTACATTGGTCCCGTGCGAGGTGAACGTGCCTCCTACGGGGTCGTTTGGGGGTTGGTTTGGGTTTTCACCCTTTAACGGCCTGTTTTCAAGTCTAAGTGTGATTTTTGCAAATTATCATCATACTCTCAAACCGGGAGACTCGGGACTACGCGGTCAGTTCCTACAAGTTACATCGGTCCCGTACGAAGTGTTCGTGCCTCCTACGGGTTCATTTGGCCGCGGGTTTGGGTTTTCACCCATTAACGGCCTGTTTTAAAGTCAAAGTTTGATTTTTGTAAATTATCGTCATACTCTTAAACCGGGAGACCCGGGACTATGCGGCAGTTCCTACAAGTGACATTGGTCCCGTGCGAGGTGTTCGTGCCTCCCACGGGATCGTTTGGGGGTGGTTTGGGTTTTCACCCTTTAACGGCATGTTTTCAAGTCAAAGTGTGATTTTAAAAAATTATTGTCATACTCACAAACCGAGAGACCCGAGACTACGCGGTCAGTTCCTATTAGTTACATTGGTCTCGTGTGAGGTGTTCGTGCCTCCAACGGGATCGTTTGGGGTTGGTTTGGGTTTTCACCCTTTAACGGCTTGTTTTCAAGTCTAAGTGTGATTTTTCCAAATTATCGGCATACTCCCAAATCGGGAGCCCCGGACTATGCGGTCACTTCCAACAAGTTACATTGGTCCCGTGGGAGGTGTCCATGCCTCCTACGGGATCGTTTGGGGGCTGGTTTGGATTTTCACCCTTTTACGGCCTATTTTCAAGTCTAAGTGTGATTTCTGCAAATTATCGTCATACTCTCAAACCGGGAGCCCTGGAACTAGGTGGACAGTTCCTACAAGTTGCATTGGTCCCGTACGAGGTGTTCGTACCTCCTACGGGATCGTTTGGGGGCTGGTTTGGGAGTTCGCCCTTTAACGGCCTGTTTTCAAGTCAAAGTGTGATTTTTGCAAATTATCGTCATACTCTAAAACCGGGAGATCCGGGACTACGCGATCAGTTCCTAACAGTTACATTGGTCCCCTGCGTGGTGTTCGTGCCTCCAACGGGGTCGTTTGCGGGCTGGTTTGGGTTTTCACCTTTTAACGACTTGTTTTAAAGTCTAAGTGTGATTTTTGCAAATTATCGTCATACTCTAAAATCGGGATACCCGGGACTACGCGGTCAGTTCCTAACAGTTACATTGGTCCCTTGCGAGGTGTTCGTGCCTCCTACGGGGTCATTTGGGGATAGGTTTGGGTTTTCACCCTTCAACGGCCTATTTTCATGTCAAAGTGTGATTTTTTCAAATTATCATCATACTCTCAAACCAGGAGACCCGGGACTACGCGGTCAGTTCCTACAAGTTACATTGATCCCGTGCGAGGTGTTCGTGCCTCCTACGTGGTCGTTTGGGGGCTGGTTTGGGTTTTCACCCTTTAATGACCTGTTTTCAAGTCTAAGTTTGACTTTTGCTAATTATCATCATGCTCTCAAACCGGGAGACCCGGGACTACGCGGTCAGTTCCTACAAGTTACATTGGTCCCGTGCGAGGCGTTCGTGCCTCCTACGGGATCGTTTGGGTGCTTGTTTGGATTTTCACCCTTTAATGGCATGTTTTAACGTCTAAGTGTGATTTTTACAAATTATCATCATACTCTCAAACCGAGAGACCCGGGACTACGCGGTCAGTTCCTACAAGTTACATTGGTCCCGTGCGAGGTGTTCGTGCCTCCTACGGGATCGTTTGGGTGCTGATTTGGGTTTTCGCCCTTCAACGACCTCTTTTCAAGTCAAAGTGTGATTTTTGCAAATTATCATCATACTCTCAAAATGGGAGATCCGGGACTACGCGATCAGTTCTTACAAATTACATTGGTCCCGTGCAAGGTGTTCGTGCCTCCTACGGGGTCGTTTGGGGCTGGTTTGTGTTTTCACCCTTTAACGGCCTCTTTTCAAGTCTAATTGTGATTTTTGCAAATTATCGTCATACTCTCAAACCGGGAGATCCGGGACTACACGGTCAGTTCCTACAAGTTACATTGGTCCCGTGCGAGGTGTCCGTGCATCCTACGGGATCGTTTGGGGGCTGGTTTGGATTTTCACCCTTTAACGGCCTCTTTTCAAGTCTAAGTGTGATTTTTCAAATTATCATCATACTCTCAAACCGAGAGACCCGGAATAACGCGGTCAATTCCTATAAGTTACATTGGTATTGTGCGAGGTGTTCGTGCCTCCTACGGGATCGTTTGGGGGCTGGTTTGGGTTTTTGCCCTTTAACGGCCTGTTTTCAAGTCAAAGTGTGATTTTTGTAAATTATGGTAATACTCTCAAACCGGGAGATCCGGGAAGCCGCGGTCAGTTCCTACTAGTTACATTGGTCCCGTACGAGGTGTTGGTGCCTCGTACGGGGTCGTTTGGGGGTTGGTTTGGGTTTTCACCCTTTAACGGCCTATTTTCAAGTCTAAGTGTGATTTTTGAAAATTATCGTCATACTCTCAAACCGGGAGCCCCGGACAATGCGGTCCGTTCCTACAAGTTACATTGGTCCCGTGCGAGGTGTCCGTGCCTCCTACGGGATCGTTTGGGGGCTGGTTTTGATTTTTACCCTTTAACGGCCTGTTTTCAAGTCTAAGTGTGATTTTTGTAAATTATCGTCATACTCTCAAACTGGGAGACCTGGAACTACGCGGTCAGTTCCTACAAGTTACATTGGTCCCGTGCGAGGTGTTCGTGCCTCCTACGGGAACGTTTGGGGGCGGGTTTGGGTTTTCGCCCTTTAACCGCCTGTTTTCAAGTCAAAGTGTGATTTTAGGAAAATATCATAATAGTCTCAAACCGGGAGATCCGGGACTACGCGGTCAGTTCCTACAAGTTACATTGGTCCCGTGCGAGGCGTTCGTGCCTCCTACGGGATCGTTTGGGTGCTGGTTTGGATTTTCACCCTTTAACGCCATGTTTTCACGTCTAAGTGTGATTTTTACAAATTATCATCATACTCTCAAACCGAGAGACCCGGGACTACGCGGTCAGTTCCTACAAGTTACATTGGTCCCGTGCGAGGTGTTCGTGCCTCCTACGGGATCGTTTGGGTGCTGATTTGGGTTTTCGCCCTTCAACGACCTGTTTTCAAGTCAAAGTGTGATTTTTGCAAATTATCGTCATACTCTCAAACTGGGAGATCCGGGACTACGCGATCAGTTCTTACAAATTACATTGGTCCCGTGCGAGGTGTTCGTGCCTCCTACGGGGTCGTTTGGGGCTGGTTTGTGTTTTCACCCTTTAACGGCCTCTTTTCAAGTCTAATTGTGATTTTTGCAAATTATCATCATACTCTCAAACCGGGAGACCCGGGACTACGCGGTCAGTTCCTAGAAGTTACATTGGTCCCGTGCGAGGTGTCCGTGCATCCTACGGGATCGTTTGGGGTCTGGTTTGGATTTTCACCCTTTAACGGCTTGTTTTCAAGTTTAAGTGTGATTTTTCAAATTATCATCATACTCTCAAACCGGGAGACCCGGGACTACGCGGTCAGTTCCTACAAGTTACATTTGTCCCGTGCGAGGTGTTCGTGCCTCCTACGGGTTCGTTTGGGCGCGGGCTTGGGTTTTCACCCATTAACGGCCTGTTTTAAAGTCAAAGTGTGATTTTTGTAAATTATCGTCATACTCTCAAACCGGATTTTTGTAAATTATCGTCATACTCTCAAACCGGGAGACCCGGGACTACGCGGTCAGTTCCTACAAATGACATTGGTTCCGTGCGAGGTGTTCGTGCCTCCTACGGGATCGTTTGGGGGTGGTTTGGGTTTTCACCCTTTAACGACCTGTTTTCAAGTCAAAGTGTGATTTTTCCAAATTATTGTCTTACTCACAAACCGAGAGACCCGGGACTACGCGGTCAGTTCCTACAAGTTACATTGGTCCCGTGCGAGGTGTTCGTGCCTCCTACGGGATCGTTTGGGGTTGGTTTGGGTTTTCACCCTTTAACGGCTTGTTTTCAAGTCTAAGTGTGATTTTTGTAAAATATCGTCATACTCTCAAATCGGGAGCCCCGGACTATGAGATCACTTCCTACAAGTTACATTGCTCCCGTGCAAGGTGTATGTGCCTCCTACGGGGTCGTTTGGGGGCTGGTTTGGGTTTTCACCCTTCAACGGCCTGTTTTCAAGTCAAAGTGTCATTTTTACAAATTATTATCATACTCTCAAACCAGGAGACCCGTGACTACGCGGTCAGTTCCAACAAGTTACATTGATCCCGTGCGAGGTGTTCATGCCTCCTACGGGGTCGTTTGGGGGCTGGTTTGGGTTTTCACCCTTTAACGACCTGTTTTCAAGTCTAAGTTTGACTTTTGCAAATTATTGTCATACTCTCAAACCGAGAGACCCGGGACTACGCGATCAGTTCCAACAAGTTACATTGGTCCCGTGCGAGGCGTTCGTGCCTCCTACGGGATCGTTTGGCTGTTGGTTTGGATTTTCACCCTTTAACGGCATGTTTTCACGTCTAAGTGTGATTTTTACAAATTATCATCATACTCTCAAACCGAGAGACCCGAGACTACGCGGTCAGTTCCTACAAGTTACATTGGTCCCGTGCGAGGTGTTCATGCCTCCCACGGGATCGTTTGGGTGCTGATTTGGGTTTTTGCCCTTCAACGACCTGTTTTCATGTCAAAGTGTGATTTTTGCAAATTATCATCATACTCTTAAACCGGGAGACCTGGGACTACGCGGTCAGTTCCTAAAAGTTACATTGATCCCGTGCGAGGTGTTCGTGCCTCCTATTGGGTCGTTTGGGGGATGGTTGGGGTTTTCACCCTTTAACGGCCTGTTGTCAAGTCTAAGTGTAATTTTTGCAAATTATCGTCATACTCTCAAATCGGGATACCCAGGACTACGCGGTCTATTCCTACAAGTTACATTGGTCCCGTGCGAATTGTCCGTGCATCCTATGGGATCGTGTGGGGGTTGGTTTGGATTTTCACCCTCTAACGGCCTCTTTTCAAGTCTAAGTGTGATTTTTGCAAATTATCATCATACTCTCAAACCGGGAGACCCAGAACAACGCGGTCAGTTCCTACAAGTTACATTGGTCTCGTGCGAGGTGTTCGCGCCTCCTACGGGATCGTTTGGTGGTTGGTTTGGGTTTTCGCCCTTCAAGGGCTGTTTTCAAGTCAAAGTGTAATTTTTGCAAATTATCATAATACTCTCAAACCGGGAGATCCGGGACTACGCGGTCAGTTCCTACAAGTTACATTGGTCCCGTGCGAGGTGAACGTGCCTCCTACGGGGTCGTTTGGGGGTTGGTTTGGGTTTTCACCCTTTAACGGCCTGTTTTCAAGTCTAAGTGTGATTTTTGCAAATTATCATCATACTCTCAAACCGGGAGACTCGGGACTACGCGGTCAGTTCCTACAAGTTACATCGGTCCCGTACGAAGTGTTCGTGCCTCCTACGGGTTCATTTGGCCGCGGGTTTGGGTTTTCACCCATTAACGGCCTGTTTTAAAGTCAAAGTTTGATTTTTGTAAATTATCGTCATACTCTTAAACCGGGAGACCCGGGACTATGCGGCAGTTCCTACAAGTGACATTGGTCCCGTGCGAGGTGTTCGTGCCTCCCACGGGATCGTTTGGGGGTGGTTTGGGTTTTCACCCTTTAACGGCATGTTTTCAAGTCAAAGTGTGATTTTAAAAAATTATTGTCATACTCACAAACCGAGAGACCCGAGACTACGCGGTCAGTTCCTATTAGTTACATTGGTCTCGTGTGAGGTGTTCGTGCCTCCAACGGGATCGTTTGGGGTTGGTTTGGGTTTTCACCCTTTAACGGCTTGTTTTCAAGTCTAAGTGTGATTTTTCCAAATTATCGGCATACTCCCAAATCGGGAGCCCCGGACTATGCGGTCACTTCCAACAAGTTACATTGGTCCCGTGGGAGGTGTCCATGCCTCCTACGGGATCGTTTGGGGGCTGGTTTGGATTTTCACCCTTTTACGGCCTATTTTCAAGTCTAAGTGTGATTTCTGCAAATTATCGTCATACTCTCAAACCGGGAGCCCTGGAACTAGGTGGACAGTTCCTACAAGTTGCATTGGTCCCGTACGAGGTGTTCGTACCTCCTACGGGATCGTTTGGGGGCTGGTTTGGGAGTTCGCCCTTTAACGGCCTGTTTTCAAGTCAAAGTGTGATTTTTGCAAATTATCGTCATACTCTAAAACCGGGAGATCCGGGACTACGCGATCAGTTCCTAACAGTTACATTGGTCCCCTGCGTGGTGTTCGTGCCTCCAACGGGGTCGTTTGCGGGCTGGTTTGGGTTTTCACCTTTTAACGGCTTGTTTTAAAGTCTAAGTGTGATTTTTGCAAATTATCGTCATACTCTAAAATCGGGATACCCGAGACTACGCGGTCAGTTCCTAACAGTTACATTGGTCCCTTGCGAGGTGTTCGTGCCTCCTACGGGGTCATTTGGGGATAGGTTTGGGTTTTCACCCTTCAACGGCCTATTTTCATGTCGAAGTGTGATTTTTTCAAATTATCATCATACTCTCAAACCAGGAGACCCGGGACTACGCGGTCAGTTCCTACAAGTTACATTGATCCCGTGCGAGGTGTTCGTGCCTCCTACGTGGTCGTTTGGGGGCTGGTTTGGGTTTTCACCCTTTAATGACCTGTTTTCAAGTCTAAGTTTGACTTTTGCTAATTATCATCATGCTCTCAAACCGGGAGACCCGGGACTACGCGGTCAGTTCCTACAAGTTACATTGGTCCCGTGCGAGGCGTTCGTGCCTCCTACGGGATCGTTTGGGTGCTTGTTTGGATTTTCACCCTTTAATGGCATGTTTTAACGTCTAAGTGTGATTTTTACAAATTATCATCATACTCTCAAACCGAGAGACCCGGGACTACGCGGTCAGTTCCTACAAGTTACATTGGTCCCGTGCGAGGTGTTCGTGCCTCCTACGGGATCGTTTGGGTGCTGATTTGGGTTTTCGCCCTTCAACGACCTCTTTTCAAGTCAAAGTGTGATTTTTGCAAATTATCGTCATACTCTCAAAATGGGAGATCCGGGACTACGCGATCAGTTCTTACAAATTACATTGGTCCCGTGCAAGGTGTTCGTGCCTCCTACGGGGTCGTTTGGGGCTGGTTTGTGTTTTCACCCTTTAACGGCCTCTTTTCAAGTCTAATTGTGATTTTTGCAAATTATCGTCATACTCTCAAACCGGGAGATCCGGGACTACACGGTCAGTTCCTACAAGTTACATTGGTCCCGTGCGAGGTGTCCGTGCATCCTACGGGATCGTTTGGGGGCTGGTTTGGATTTTCACCCTTTAACGGCCTCTTTTCAAGTCTAAGTGTGATTTTTCAAATTATCATCATACTCTCAAACCGAGAGACCCGGAATAACGCGGTCAATTCCTATAAGTTACATTGGTATTGTGCGAGGTGTTCGTGCCTCCTACGGGATCGTTTGGGGGCTGGTTTGGGTTTTTGCCCTTTAACGGCCTGTTTTCAAGTCAAAGTGTGATTTTTGTAAATTATGGTAATACTCTCAAACCGGGAGATCCGGGAAGCCGCGGTCAGTTCCTACTAGTTACATTGGTCCCGTACGAGGTGTTGGTGCCTCGTACGGGGTCGTTTGGGGGTTGGTTTGGGTTTTCACCCTTTAACGGCCTATTTTCAAGTCTAAGTGTGATTTTTGAAAATTATCGTCATACTCTCAAACCGGGAGCCCCGGACAATGCGGTCCGTTCCTACAAGTTACATTGGTCCCGTGCGAGGTGTCCGTGCCTCCTACGGGATCGTTTGGGGGCTGGTTTTGATTTTTACCCTTTAACGGCCTGTTTTCAAGTCTAAGTGTGATTTTTGTAAATTATCGTCATACTCTCAAACTGGGAGACCTGGAACTACGCGGTCAGTTCCTACAAGTTACATTGGTCCCGTGCGAGGTGTTCGTGCCTCCTACGGGAACGTTTGGGGGCGGGTTTGGGTTTTCGCCCTTTAACCGCCTGTTTTCAAGTCAAAGTGTGATTTTAGGAAAATATCATAATAGTCTCAAACCGGGAGATCCGGGACTACGCGGTCAGTTCCTACAAGTTACATTGGTCCCGTGCGAGGCGTTCGTGCCTCCTACGGGATCGTTTGGGTGCTGGTTTGGATTTTCACCCTTTAACGCCATGTTTTCACGTCTAAGTGTGATTTTTACAAATTATCATCATACTCTCAAACCGAGAGACCCGGGACTACGCGGTCAGTTCCTACAAGTTACATTGGTCCCGTGCGAGGTGTTCGTGCCTCCTACGGGATCGTTTGGGTGCTGATTTGGGTTTTCGCCCTTCAACGACCTGTTTTCAAGTCAAAGTGTGATTTTTGCAAATTATCGTCATACTCTCAAACTGGGAGATCCGGGACTACGCGATCAGTTCTTACAAATTACATTGGTCCCGTGCGAGGTGTTCGTGCCTCCTACGGGGTCGTTTGGGGCTGGTTTGTGTTTTCACCCTTTAACGGCCTCTTTTCAAGTCTAATTGTGATTTTTGCAAATTATCATCATACTCTCAAACCGGGAGACCCGAGACTACGCGGTCAGTTCCTATAAGTTACATTGGTCCCGTGCGAGGTGTCCGTGCATCCTACGGGATCGTTTGGGGGCTGGTTTGGATTTTCACCCTTTAACGGCTTGTTTTCAAGTTTAAGTGTGATTTTTCAAATTATCATCATACTCTCAAACCGGGAGACCCGGGACTACGCGGTCAGTTCCTACAAGTTACATTTGTCCCGTGCGAGGTGTTCGTGCCTCCTACGGGTTCGTTTGGGCGCGGGCTTGGGTTTTCACCCATTAACGGCCTGTTTTAAAGTCAAAGTGTGATTTTTGTAAATTATCGTCATACTCTCAAACCGGATTTTTGTAAATTATCGTCATACTCTCAAACCGGGAGACCCGGGACTACGCGGTCAGTTCCTACAAGTGACATTGGTTCCGTGCGAGGTGTTCGTGCCTCCTACGGGATCGTTTGGGGGTGGTTTGGGTTTTCACCCTTTAACGACCTGTTTTCAAGTCAAAGTGTGATTTTTCCAAATTATTGTCTTACTCACAAACCGAGAGACCCGGGACTACGCGGTCAGTTCCTACAAGTTACATTGGTCCCGTGCGAGGTGTTCGTGCCTCCTACGGGATCGTTTGGGGTTGGTTTGGATTTTCACCCTTTAACGGCTTGTTTTCAAGTCTAAGTGTGATTTTTGTAAAATATCGTCATACTCTCAAATCGGGAGCCCCGGACTATGAGATCACTTCCTACAAGTTACATTGGTCCCGTGCAAGGTGTATGTGCCTCCTACGGGGTCGTTTGGGGGCTAGTTTGGGTTTTCACCCTTCAACGGCCTGTTTTCAAGTCAAAGTGTCATTTTTACAAATTATTATCATACTCTCAAACCAGGAGACCCGTGACTACGCGGTCAGTTCCAACAAGTTACATTGATCCCGTGCGAGGTGTTCATGCCTCCTACGGGGTCGTTTGGGGGCTGGTTTGGGTTTTCACCCTTTAACGACCTGTTTTCAAGTCTAAGTTTAACTTTTGCAAATTATTGTCATACTCTCAAACCGAGAGACCCGGGACTACGCGATCAGTTCCAACAAGTTACATTGGTCCCGTGCGAGGCGTTCGTGCCTCCTACGGGATCGTTTGGCTGTTGGTTTGGATTTTCACCCTTTAACGGCATGTTTTCACGTCTAAGTGTGATTTTTACAAATTATCATCATACTCTCAAACCGAGAGACCCGAGACTACGCGGTCAGTTCCTACAAGTTACATTGGTCCCGTGCGAGGTGTTCATGCCTCCCACGGGATCGTTTGGGTGCTGATTTGGGTTTTTGCCCTTCAACGACCTGTTTTCATGTCAAAGTGTGATTTTTGCAAATTATCATCATACTCTTAAACCGGGAGACCTGGGACTACGCGGTCAGTTCCTAAAAGTTACATTGATCCCGTGCGAGGTGTTCGTGCCTCCTATTGGGTCGTTTGGGGGATGGTTGGGGTTTTCACCCTTTAACGGCCTGTTGTCAAGTCTAAGTGTGATTTTTGCAAATTATCGTCATACTCTCAAATCGGGATACCCAGGACTACGCGGTCTATTCCTACAAGTTACATTGGTCCCGTGCGAATTGTCCGTGCATCCTATGGGATCGTGTGGGGGTTGGTTTGGATTTTCACCCTTTAACGGCCTCTTTTCAAGTCTAAGTGTGATTTTTGCAAATTATCATCATACTCTCAAACCGGGAGACCCAGAACAACGCGGTCAGTTCCTACAAGTTACATTGGTCTCGTGCGAGGTGTTCGCGCCTCCTACGGGATCGTTTGGGGGTTGGTTTGGGTTTTCGCCCTTCAAGGGCTGTTTTCAAGTCAAAGTGTAATTTTTGCAAATTATCATAATACTCTCAAACCGGGAGATCCGGGACTACGCGGTCAGTTCCTACAAGTTACATTGGTCCCGTGCGAGGTGAACGTGCCTCCTACGGTGTCGTTTGGGGGTTGGTTTGGGTTTTCACCCTTTAACGGCCTGTTTTCAAGTCTAAGTGTGATTTTTGCAAATTATCATCATACTCTCAAACCGGGAGACTCGGGACTACGCGGTCAGTTCCTACAAGTTACATCGGTCCCGTACGAAGTGTTCGTGCCTCCTACGGGTTCATTTGGCCGCGGGTTTGGGTTTTCACCCATTAACGGCCTGTTTTAAAGTCAAAGTTTGATTTTTGTAAATTATCGTCATACTCTTAAACCGGGAGACCCGGGACTATGCGGCAGTTCCTACAAGTGACATTGGTCCCGTGCGAGGTGTTCGTGCCTCCCACGGGATCGTTTGGGGGTGGTTTGGGTTTTCACCCTTTAACGGCATGTTTTCAAGTCAAAGTGTGATTTTAAAAAATTATTGTCATACTCACAAACCGAGAGACCCGAGACTATGCGGTCAGTTCCTATTAGTTACATTGGTCTCGTGTGAGGTGTTCGTGCCTCCAACGGGATCGTTTGGGGTTGGTTTGGGTTTTCACCCTTTAACGGCTTGTTTTCAAGTCTAAGTGTGATTTTTCCAAATTATCGGCATACTCCCAAATCGGGAGCCCCGGACTATGCGGTCACTTCCAACAAGTTACATTGGTCCCGTGGGAGGTGTCCATGCCTCCTACGGGATCGTTTGGGGGCTGGTTTGGATTTTCACCCTTTTACGGCCTATTTTCAAGTCTAAGTGTGATTTCTGCAAATTATCGTCATACTCTCAAACCGGGAGCCCTGGAACTAGGTGGACAGTTCCTACAAGTTGCATTGGTCCCGTACGAGGTGTTCGTACCTCCTACGGGATCGTTTGGGGGCTGGTTTGGGAGTTCACCCTTTAACGGCCTGTTTTCAAGTCAAAGTGTGATTTTTGCAAATTATCGTCATACTCTAAAACCGGGAGATCCGGGACTACGCGATCAGTTCCTAACAGTTACATTGGTCCCCTGCGTGGTGTTCGTGCCTCCAACGGGGTCGTTTGCGGGCTGGTTTGGGTTTTCACCTTTTAACGGCTTGTTTTAAAGTCTAAGTGTGATTTTTGCAAATTATCGTCATACTCTAAAATCGGGATACCCGAGACTACGCGGTCAGTTCCTAACAGTTACATTGGTCCCTTGCGAGGTGTTCGTGCCTCCTACGGGGTCATTTGGGGATAGGTTTGGGTTTTCACCCTTCAACGGCCTATTTTCATGTCGAAGTGTGATTTTTTCAAATTATCATCATACTCTCAAACCAGGAGACCCGGGACTACGCGGTCAGTTCCTACAAGTTACATTGATCCCGTGCGAGGTGTTCGTGCCTCCTACGGGGTCGTTTGGGGGCTGGTTTGGGTTTTCACCCTTTAATGACCTGTTTTCAAGTCTAAGTTTGACTTTTGCTAATTATCGTCATGCTCTCAAACCGGGAGACCCGGGACTACGCGGTCAGTTCCTACAAGTTACATTGGTCCCGTGCGAGGCGTTCGTGCCTCCTACGGGATCGTTTGGGTGCTTGTTTGGATTTTCACCCTTTAATGGCATGTTTTAACGTCTAAGTGTGATTTTTACAAATTATCATCATACTCTCAAACCGAGAGACCCGGGACTACGCGGTCAGTTCCTACAAGTTACATTGGTCCCGTGCGAGGTGTTCGTGCCTCCTACGGGATCGTTTGGGTGCTGATTTGGGTTTTCGCCCTTCAACGACCTCTTTTCAAGTCAAAGTGTGATTTTTGCAAATTATCGTCATACTCTCAAAATGGGAGATCCGGGACTACGCGATCAGTTCTTACAAATTACATTGGTCCCGTGCAAGGTGTTCGTGCCTCCTACGGGGTCGTTTGGGGCTGGTTTGTGTTTTCACCCTTTAACGGCCTCTTTTCAAGTCTAATTGTGATTTTTGCAAATTATCGTCATACTCTCAAACCGGGAGATCCGGGACTACACGGTCAGTTCCTACAAGTTACATTGGTCCCGTGCGAGGTGTCCGTGCATCCTACGGGATCGTTTGGGGGCTGGTTTGGATTTTCACCCTTTAACGGCCTCTTTTCAAGTCTAAGTGTGATTTTTCAAATTATCATCATACTCTCAAACCGAGAGACCCGGAATAACGCGGTCAATTCCTATAAGTTACATTGGTATTGTGCGAGGTGTTCGTGCCTCCTACGGGATCGTTTGGGGGCTGGTTTGGGTTTTTGCCCTTTAACGGCCTGTTTTCAAGTCAAAGTGTGATTTTTGTAAATTATGGTAATACTCTCAAACCGGGAGATCCGGGAAGCCGCGGTCAGTTCCTACTAGTTACATTGGTCCCGTACGAGGTGTTGGTGCCTCGTACGGGGTCGTTTGGGGGTTGGTTTGGGTTTTCACCCTTTAACGGCCTATTTTCAAGTCTAAGTGTGATTTTTGAAAATTATCGTCATACTCTCAAACCGGGAGCCCCGGACAATGCGGTCCGTTCCTACAAGTTACATTGGTCCCGTGCGAGGTGTCCGTGCCTCCTACGGGATCGTTTGGGGGCTGGTTTTGATTTTTACCCTTTCACGGCCTGTTTTCAAGTCTAAGTGTGATTTTTGTAAATTATCGTCATACTCTCAAACCGGGAGACCTGGAACTACGCGGTCAGTTCCTACAAGTTACATTGGTCCCGTGCGAGGTGTTCGTGCCTCCTACGGGATCGTTTGGGGGCGGGTTTGGGTTTTCACCCTTTAACCGCCTGTTTTCAAGTCAAAGTGTGATTTTAGGAAAATATCATAATAGTCTCAAACCGGGAGATCCGGGACTACGCGGTCTGTTCCTACAAGTTACATTGGTTCCGTGCGAGATGTTCGTGCCTCCTACGGGGTCGTTTGGGGGCTGGTTTGGGTTTTCACCCTTTAACGGCCTGTTTTCAAGTCTAAGTTTGATTTTTGCAAATTATCATCATACTCACAAACCGGGAGACCTGGGACTACGCGGTCAGTTCCTACAAGTTACATTGGTCCCGTGCGAGGTGTTCGTGCCTCCTACGGGTTCGTTTGGGGGCTGGTTTGGGTTTTCACCCTTTAACGGCCTGTTTTTAAGTCAAAGCGTGATTTCTTCAAATTATCGTCATACTCTCAAACCGGGTGTCACGGGACTACGCGGTCAGTTCCTACAAGTTACATTGGTCCCGTGCGAGGTGTTCGTGCCTCCTACGGGATCGTTTGGGGGTGGTTTGGGTTTTCACCATTTAACGGCCTGTTTTAAAGTCAAAGTGTTATTTTTGCAAATTATCGTCATACTTTCAAACCGGGAGACCCGGGTCTACGCGATCAGTTCCTACAAGTTACTTTGGTCCCGTGCGAGGTGTTCATGCCTCCTACGGGATCGTTTTGGGGTGGTTTGGGTTTTCACCCTTTATCGGCTTGTTTTCAAGTCTAAGTGTGATTTTTGCAAATTATCATCATACTCTCAAACCGGGAGACCCGGGACTACGCGGTCAGTTCCTACAAGTTTCATTGGTCCCGTGCGAGGTGTTCGTGCCTCCTACGGGGTCGTTTGGAGGCTGGTTTGGATTTTCACCCTTTAACGGCCTGTTTTAAAGTCAAAGTGTGATTTTTGCAAATTATCGTCATACTCTCAAACCGGGAGACCCGGGACTACGCGGTCAGTTCCTTCAAGTTACATTGGTACCGTGCGAGGTGTTCGTGCCTCCTACGGGATCGTTTGGGGGTGGTTTGGGTATTCACCGTTTAACGGCCTGTTTTAAAGTCAAAGTGTGATTTTTGCAAATTATCATCATACTCTCAAACCGGGAGATCCGGGACTACGCGGTGAGTTCCTACAAGTTACATTGGTCCCGTGCAAGGTGTTCGTGCCTCCTACGGGATCGTTTGGGGGTGGTTTGGGCTTTCACCTTTTAACGGCCTGTTTTCAAGTCTAAGTGTGATTTTTACAAATTATCATCATACTCTCAAATCGGGAGACCTGGAACTACGCGGTCCGTTCCTAAGGGTTACATTGGTCCCGTGCGAGGTGTTCGTGCCTCCTACGGGATCGTTTGGGGGCTCGTTTGGGTTTTCGCCCTTTAACGGCCTGTTTTCAAGTCAAAGTTTGATTTTTGCAAATTATCATCATACTCTTAAACCGGGAGATCCGGGACTACGCGGTCAGTTCCTACAAGTTACATTGGTCCCCTGTGAGGTGTTCGTGCCTCCTACGGGGTCGTTTGGGGGCTGGTTTGGGTTTTCACCCTTTAAGGGCCTGTTTTCAAGTCTTAGTGTGATTTTTGCAAATTATCATCATACTCTCAAACCGGGAGACCTGGGACTACGCGGTCAGGTCGTACAAGTTACATTGGTCCCGTGCGAGGTGTTCGTGCCTGCTACGAGTTCGTTTGGGGGCTGGTTTGGGTTTTCACCCTTTAACGGCCTGTTTTAAAGTCAAAATGTGATTTTTGCAAATTATCGTCATACTCTCAAACCGGGAGACCCAGGACTACGCGGTCAGTTCCTACAAGTTACATTGGTCACGTGCGAGGTGTTCGTGCCTCCTACGGGATCGTTTGGGGGTGGTTTGGGTGTTCACCCTTTAATCGCCTATTTTCAAGTCTAAGTGTGATTTTTGCAAATTATCATCATACTCTCAAACCGGGAGACCCGGGACTACACGGTTATTTCCCAGAAGTTACATTGGTCCCGTGCGAGGTGTTCGTGAC
Source organism: Sambucus nigra (assembly GCA_949130495.1). Classification (NCBI taxonomy): domain Eukaryota; kingdom Viridiplantae; phylum Streptophyta; class Magnoliopsida; order Dipsacales; family Adoxaceae; genus Sambucus; species Sambucus nigra. The sequence goes on from OX422223.1 coordinate 2,050,020, forward strand.
TCCTACGGGTTCATTTGGGCGCTGGTTTGGGTTTTCACCCTTTAACGGCATGTTTTAATGTCAAAGTGTGATTTTTGCAAATTATCATCATACTCTCAAACCGGGAGACCCGGGACTATGCGGTCAGTTCCTACAAGTTACATTGGTCCCGTGCGAGGTGTTCGTGCCTCCTACGGGATCGTTTAGGGGTGGTTTGGGTTTTCACCCTTTAACGATTTGTTTTCAAGTCAAAGTGTGATTTTTATAAATTATTGTCATACTCTCAAACCGAGAGACCCGGGACTACGCGGTCAGTTCCTACAAGTTACATTGGTCCCATGCGAGGTGTTCGTGCCTCCAACGGGGTCGTTTGGGGGCTGGTTTGGGTTTTCACCCTTCAACGGCCTGTTTTCAAGTCAAAGTGTAATTTTTGCAAATTATCGTCATACTCTCGAACCGGGAGCCCCGAACTATGCGGTCACTTCCTACCAGTTACATTGGTCCCGTGCGAGGTGTCCGTGCCTCCTACGGGGTCATTTGGGGGCTGGTTTGGGTTTTCACCCTTTAACGACCTGTTTTCAAGTCAATGTTTGACTTTTGCAAATTATCGTCATACTCTCAAACCGGGAGACCGGGGACTACGCGGTCAGTTCCTACAAGTTACATTGGTCCCGTGCGAGGAGTTCGTGCCTCCTACGGGATCGTTTGGGTGCTGGTTTGGATTTTCACCCTTTAACGGCATGTTTTCACGTCTATGTGTGATTTTTACAAATTATCATCATACTATCAAACCGAGAGACCCGGGACTACGCGGTCAGTTCCTACAAGTTACATTGGTCCCGTGCGAGGTGTTCATGCCTCCTACGGGATCGTTTGGGTGCTGATTTGGGTTTTCGCCCTTCAACGACCTGTTTTCAAGTCAAAGTGTGATTTTTGCAAATTATCGTCATACTCTCGAACTGGGAGATCCGGGACTACGCGATCAATTCTTACAAATTACATTGGTCCCGTACGAGGTGTTCGTGCCTCCTATGGGGTCGTTTGGGGCTGGTTTGTGTTTTCACCCTTTAACGGTCTCTTTTCAAGTCTAATTGTGATTTTTGCAAATTATCGTCATACTCTCAAACCAGGAGACCCGGGACTACGCGGTCAGTTCCTACAAGTTACATTGGTCCCGTGCGAGGTGTCCGTGCATCCTACGGGATCGTTTGGGGGCTGGTTTAGATTTTCACCCTTTAACGGCCTCTTTTCAAGTCTAAGTGTGATTTTTCAAATTATCGTCATACTCTCAAACCGAGAGACCCGAAACAATGCGGTCAATTCCTACAAGTTACATTTGTCTTTTGCGAGGTGTTCGGGCCTCCTACGGGATCGTTTGGGGGCTGGTTTGGGTTTTCGCCCTTTAACGGCCTGTTTTCAAGTCAAAGTGTGATTTTTGCAAATTATGGTAATACTCTCAAATCGGGAGATCCGGGACTACGCGGTCAGTTCCTGCTAGTTACATTGATCCCGTGCGAGGTGTTCGTGCATCGTACGGGGTCGTTTGGGGGTTGGTTTGGGTTTTCACCCTTTAACGGCCTGTTTTCAAGTCTAAGTGTGATTTTTGAAAATTATCGTCATACTCTCAAACCGGGAGCCCCGGACAATGCGATCAGTTCCTACAAGTTACATTGGTCCCGTGCGAGGTGTTCGTGCCTCCTACTGGATCGTTCGGGGGCTGGTTTGGATTTTCACCCTTTAACGGCCTGTTTTCAACTCTAAATGTGATTTTTACAAATTATCGTCATACTCTCAAGCTGGGAGACCTGGAACTACGCGGTCAGTTCCTACAAGTTACATTGGTCCCGTACGAGGTGTTCGTGCCTCCTACGGGATCGTTTGGGGGCTGGTTTGGGTTTTCGCCCTTTAACGGCCTGTTTTCAAGTCAAAGTGTGATTTTTGCAAAATATCGTCATAGTCTCAAACCGGGAGATCCGGGACTACACGGTTTGTTCCTACAAGTTACATTGGTCCCGTGCGAGGTGTTCGTGCCTCCGACGGGGTCGTTTGGGGGCTGGTTTGGGTTTTCACCCTTTAACGGATTGTTTTCAAGTCTAATTGTAATTTTTGCAAATTATCAATCTACTCGCAAACCGGGAGACCTGGGACTACGCGGTCAGTTCCTAAAAGTTACATTGGTCCCGTGTGAGGTGTTCGTGCCTCCTACGGGTTCGTTTGGGGGTTGGTTTGGGTTTTCACCCTTTAACGGCCTATTTTAAAGTCAAAGTGTGATTTTTGCAAATTATCGTCATACTCTCAAACCGAGAGACCCGGGACTACGCGGTCAGTTCCTACAAGTTACATTGGTCCCGTGCGAGGTGTTCGTGCCTCCTACGTGATCGTTTGGGGGTGGTTTCGGTTTTCACCCTTTAACGGCTTGTTTTAAAGTCAAAGTGTAATTTTTGCAAATTATCGTCATACTTTCAAACCGGGAGACCCGGGACTACGCGGTCAGTTCCTACAAGTTACATTGGTCCCGTGCGAGGTGTTCGTGCCTCCTACGGGATTGTTTGGGGGTGGTTTGGGTTTTCACCCTTTAACGGCCTGTTTTCAAGTCTAAGTGTGATTTTTACAAATTATCATCACACTCTCAAACCAGGAGACCCGGGACTACGCGGTCAGTTCCTACAAGTTACATTGGTCCCGTACGAGGTGTTCGTGCCTCCTACGGGTTCGTTTGGGCGCTGGTTTGGGTTTTCACCCTTTAACGGCCTATTTTAAAGTCAAGGTGTGATTTTTGCAAATTATCGTCATACTCTCAAACCGGGAGACCCGGGACTACGCGGTCAGTTCCTACAAGTTACATTGGTCCCGTGCGAGGTGTTCGTGCCTCCTACGGGATCATTTGGGTTTTCACCCTTTGACGGCCTGTTTTAAAGTCAAAGTGTGATTTTTGCAAATTATCGTCATACACTCAAACCGGGAGACCCGGGACTACGCGGTCAGTTCCTACAAGTTACATTGGTCCCGTGCGAGGTGTTCGTGCCTCCTACGGGATCATTTGGGGGTGGTTTGTGTTTTCAAACTTTAACGGCCTGTTTTCAAGTCTAAGTGTGATTTTTACAAATTATCGTCATACTCTCAAACTGGTAGACCTGGAACTACGCGGTCCGTTCCTATAAGTTACATTGGTCCCGTGCGAGGTGTTCGTGCCTCCTACGGGATCGTTTGGAGATGGTTTGGGTTTTCACCCTTTGACGGCCTGTTTTAAAGTCAAAGTGTGATTTTTCTAAATTATCGTCATACACACAAACCGGGAGACCCGGGACTACGCGGTCAGTTCCTAAAAGTTACATTGGTCCCGTGGGAGGTGTTCGTGCCTCCTACGGGATCGTTTGGGGGTGGTTTGTGTTTTCACCCTTTAACGGCCTGTTTTCAAGTCTAAGTGTGATTTTTGCAAATTATCATCAAAATCTCAAACCGGGAGAACTGGGACTACGCGGTCAGTTCGTACAAGTTACATTGGTCCCGTGCGAGGTGTTCGTGCCTGCTACGAGTTCGTTTGGGGGCTGGTTTGGGTTTTCACCCTTTAACGGCTTGTTTTAAAGTCAAAGTGTGATTTTTCTAAGTTATCGTCATACTCTCAAACCGTGAGACCCGGGACTACATGGTCAGTTCCTACAAGTTACATTGGTCCCGTGCGAGGTGTTCGTACCTCCTACAGGATCGTTTGGGGGTGGTTTGGGTGTTCACCCTTTAACCGCCTGTTTTCAAGTCTAAGTGTGATTTTTGCAAATTATCATCATACTCTCAAACCGGGAGACCCGGGACTACGCGGTTAGTTCCTACAAGTTACATTGGTCCCGTGCGAGGTGTTCGTGACTCCTACGGGTTCGTTTGGGCGTTGGTTTGGGTTTTCACCCTTTAACGGCCTGTTTTAATGTCAAAGTGTGATTTTTGCAAATTATCGTCATACTCTCAAACCGGGAGACCCGGGACTACACGGTCAGTTCCTACAAGTTACATTGGTCCCGTGCGAGGTGTTCGTGCCTCCTACGGAATCGTTTAGGGGTGGTTTGGGTTTTCACCCTTTAACGGCCTATTTTCAAGTCAAAGTGTGATTTTTACAAATTATCATCACACTCTCAAACCAGGAGACCCGGGACTACGCGGTCAGTTCCTACAAGTTACATTGGTCCCGTACGAGGTGTTCGTGCCTCCTACGGGTTCGTTTGGGCGCTGGTTTGGGTTTTCACCCTTTAACGGCTTGTTTTAAAGTCAAAGTGTAATTTTTGCAAATTATCGTCATACTCTCAAACCGGGAGACCCGGGACTACGCGGTCAGTTCCTATAAGTTACATTGGTCCCATGCGAGGTGTTCGTGCCTCCTACGGGATCGTTTGGGGGCTGGTTTGGGTTTTCACCCTTTAACGGCCTGTTTTCATGTCTAAGTGTGATTTTGGCAAATTATCATCATACTCTCAAACCGGGAGGCCCGGGAATACGCGGTCAGTTCCTACAAGTCACATTGGTCCAGTGCGAGGTGTTCGTGCCTCCTACGGGATCGTTTGGGGGTGGTTTGGGTTTTCACCCTTTAACGGCCTGTTTTCAATTTTAAGTGTGATTTTTGCAAATTATCATCATACTCTCAAACCGGGAGACCCGGGACTAAGCGGTCAGTTCCTATAAGTTACATTGGTCCCGTGCGAGGTGTTCGTGCCTCCTACGGGTTCGTTTGGGCGTTGGTTTGGGTTTTCACCCATTAACGGCCTGTTTTCAAGTCAAAGTGTGATTTCAAAAAATTATTGTCATACTCACGAACCGAGAGACGCGGGACTACGCGGTCAGTTCCTACAAGTTACATTGGTCCCGTGCGAGGTGTTCGTGCCTCTTACGGGATCGTTTGGTGTTGGTTTGGGTTTTCACCCTTTAACGGCTTGTTTTCAAGTCAAAGTGTGATTTTTGCAAATTATCATCATACTCTCAAATCGGGAGCCCCGAACTTTGCGGACACTTCCTACAAGTTACATTGGTCACGTACGAGGTGTCCGTGCCTCCTACGGGATCGTTTGGGGGCTGGTTTGGATTTTCACCCTTTAACGGCCAGTTTTCAAGTCTAAGTGTGATTTTTGCAAATTATCGTCATACTCTCAAACCGGGAGACCTAGAACTACGCGGTCAGTTCCTACAAGTTGCATTGGTCCCGTACGAAGTGTTCGTGCCTCCTACGGGATCGTTTGGGGGCTGGTTTGGGTGTTCGCCCTTTAACGACCTGTTTTCAAGTCAAAGTGTGATTTTTGCAAATTATCGCCATACTCTCAAATCGGGAGATCCGGGACTGCGCGGTCAGTTCCTACAAGTTACATTGGTCCCTTGCGAGGTGTTCGTGCCTCCAACGGGGTCGTTTTGCGGCTGGTTTGGTTTTTCACCCTTTAACGGCTTGTTTTCAAGTCTAAGTGTGATTTTTGCAAATTATCATCATACTCTAAAATCGGGAGACCCGGGACTACGCGGTCAGTTCCTAACAGTTACATTGGTCCCGTACGAGGTGTTCGTGCCTCCTACGGGGTCGTTTGGGGGCTGGTTTGGGTTTTCACCCTTCAACGGTCTGTTTTCAAGTCAAAGTGTGATTTTTTCCAATTATCATCATACTCTCAAACTAGGAGACCCGGGCCTACGCGGTCAGTTCCTACAAGTTACATTGATCCTGTGCGAGGTATTCGTGCCTCCTACGGGGTCATTTGGTGGCTGGTTTGGGTTTTCACCCTTTAACGACCTGTTTTCAAGCCTAAGTTTGACTTTCATAAATTATCGTCATACTCTCAAACCGGGAGACCCGGGACTACGCAGTCAGTTCCTACAAGTTACAGTGGTCCCGTGCGAGGCGTTCGTGCCTCCTACGGGATCATTTGGGTGCTGGTTTTGATTTTCACCCTTTAACGGCACGTTTTCACGTCTAAGTGTGATTTTTACAAATTATCATCATACTCTCAAACCGAGAGACCCGGGACTACGCGGTCAGTTCCTACAAGTTACATTGGTCCCGTGCGAGGTGTTCGTGCCTCCTACGGGATCGTTTGGGTGCTGATTTGGGTTTTCAACCTTCAACGACCTGTTTTCAAGTCAAAGTGCAATTTTTGCAAATTATCATCATACTCTCAAACTGGGAGATCCGGGACTACGCGATCAGTTCTTACAAATTACATTGGTCCCGTGCAAGGTGTTCGTGCCTCCTACGGGGTCGTTTGGGGCTGGTTTGTGTTTTCACCCTTTAACGGCCTCTTCTCAAGTCTAATTGTGATTTTTGCAAATTGTTCGTCATACTCTCAAACCGGGAGACCCGGGACTACGCGGTCAGTTCCTACAAGTTACATTGGTCCCGTGCGAGGTGTCCGTGCATCCTATGGGATCGTTTGGGGGCTGGTTTGGAATTTCACCCTTCAACGGTCTGTTTTCAAGTCAAAGTGTGATTTTTTCAAATTATCATCATACTCTCAAACCAGGAGACCCGGGCCTACGCGGTCAGTTCCTACAAGTTACATTGATCCCGTGCGAGGTATTCGTGCCTCCTACGGGGTCATTTGGGGGCTGGTTTGGGTTTTCACCCTTTAACGACCTGTTTTTAAGCCCAAGTTTGACTTTCGTAAATTATCGTCATACTCTCAACCGGGAGACCCGGGACTACGCGGTCAGTTCCTACAAGTTACATTGGTCCCGTGCGAGGCGTTCGTGCCTCCTACGGGATCATTTGGGTGCTGGTTTTGATTTTCACCCTTTAACGGCACGTTTTCACGTCTAAGTGTGATTTTTACAAATTATCATCATACTCTCAAACCGAGAGACCCGGGACTACGCGGTCAGTTCCTACAAGTTACATTGGTCCCGTGCGAGGTGTTCGTGCCTCCTATGGGATTGTTTGGGTGCTGATTTGGGTTTTCAACCTTCAACGACCTGTTTTCAAGTCAAAGTGCAATTTTTGCAAATTATCGTCATACTCTCAAACTGGGAGATCCGGGACTACGCGATCAGTTCTTACAAATTACATTGGTCCCGTGCAAGGTGTTCGTGCCTCCTACGGAGTCGTTTGGGGCTGGTTTGTGTTTTCACCCTTTAACGGCCTCTTCTCAAGTCTAATTGTGATTTTTGCAAATTATCGTCATACTCTCAAACCGGGAGACCCGGGACTACGCGGTCAGTTCCTACAAGTTACATTGGTCCCATGCGAGGTGTCCGTGCATCCTATGGGATCGTTTGGAGGCTGGTTTCGATTTTTACCCTTTAATGGCCTCTTTTCAAGTCTAAGTGTGATTTTTGCAAATTATCATCATACTCTCAAACCGAGAGACCCGAAACAACGCGGTCAATTCCTACAAGTTACATTGGTCTTGTGCGAGGTGTTCGTGCCTCCTACGGGATCGTTTGGGGGTTGGTTTGGGTTTTCGCCCTTTAATGGACTGTTTTCAAGTCAAAGTGTGATTTTAGCAAATTATGGTAATACTCTCAAACCGGGAGATTCGGGACTACGCGGTCAGCTCCTACTTGTTACATTCATCCCGTGCGAGATGTCCGTGCCTCGTACGGGGTCGTTTGGGGGTTGGTTTGGGTTTTCACCCTTTAACAGAGGGTTTTCAAGTCTAAGTGTGCTTTTTGCAAATTGTCATCATACTCTCAAACCGAAAGACTTGGGACTACGCGGTCAGTTCCTAAAAGCTACATTGGTCCCGTGCGAGGTGTTCGTGCCTCCTACGGGTTCGTTATGGGGCTGGTTTGGGTTTTCTCCCTTTAACGGCCTGTTTTAAAGTCAAAGTGTGATTTTTGCAAATTATTGTCATACTCTCAAACCGGGAGACCCGGGACTACGCGGTAAGTTCCTACAAGTTACATTGGTCCCATGCGAGGTGTTCGAGCCTCCTACGGGATCGTTTGGGTGTGGTTTGGGTTTTCACCCTTTAACGGCCTGTTTTAAAGTCAAAGTGTCATTTTTGCAAATTATCGTCATACTCTGAAACCAGGAGACCCGGGACTACGCGGTCAGTTCCTACAAGTTACATTGGTCCCGTGCGAGGTGTTCGTTCCTCCTACGGGATCGTTTGGGGGTGGTTTGGGTTTTCACCCTTTAACGGCCTGTTTTCAAGTCTAAGTGTGATTTTTACAAATTATCGTCATACTCTCAAACCGGGAGACCTTGAACTACGCGGTCTGTTCCAACAAGTTACATTGGTACCGTGCGAGGTGTTCGTGCCTCCTACTGGATCGTTTGGGGGTTGGTTTGGGTTTTCGCCCTTTAACGGCCTGTTTTTAAGTCAAAGTGTGATTTTTGCAAATTATCGTCATACTCTCAAACCGGGAGATCCGGGACTACGTGGTCAGTTCCTACAAGTTACATTGGTCCTCTGCGAGGTGTTCGTGCCTCCTACGGGGTCGTTTGGGGGATGGTTTGGGTTTTCACCCTTTAACGGCCTATTTTCAAGTCCAAGTGTGATTTTTGCAAATTATCATCATACTCTCAAACCGGGAGACCTGGGACTACGCGGTCAGTTCGTACAAGTTACATTGGTCCCGTGTGAGGTGTTCGTGCCTGCTACGAGTTCGTTTGGGGGCTGGTTTGGGTTTTCACCCTTTAACGGCCTGTTTTAAAGTCAAAGTGTGATTTTTGCAAATTATCATCATACTCTCAAACCGGGAGACCCGGCACTACGCGGTCAGTTCCTACAAGTTACATTGGTCCCGTGCGAGGTGTTCGTGCCTCCTACGGGATCGTTTGGGGGTGGTTTGGGTTTTCACCCTTTAACGGCCTGTTTTCAAGTCTAAGTGTGATTTTTACAAATTATCGTCATACTCTCTAACCGGGAGTCCCGAGACTACGCGGTCAGTTCCTACAAGTTACATTGGTCCCGTGCGAGGTGTTCGTGCCTCCTACGGGATCGTTTGGGGCTGGTTTGGGTTTTCACCCTTTAACGGCCTGTTTTCAAGTCTAAGTGTGATTTTTACAAATTATCATCATACTCTCAAACCGGGAGACCTTGAACTACGCGGTCCGTTCCTACAAGTTACATTGATCCCGTGCGAGGTGTTCGTGCCTCCTACGGGATCGTTTGGGGGCTGGTTTGGGTTTTCGCCCTTTAATGGCCTGTTTTCACGTCAAAGTGTAATTTTTGCAAATTATCATCATACTCTCAAACCGGGAGATCCGGGACTACGCGGTCAGTTCCTACAAGTTACATTGGTCCTCTGCGAGGTGTTCGTGCCTCCTACGGGGTCGTTTGGGGGCTGGTTTGGGTTTTCACACTTTAACAGCCTGTTTTCATGTCTAAGTGTGATTTTTTGCAAATTATCATTATACTCTCAAACCGGGAGACCTGGGACTACGCGGTCAGTTCGTACAAGTTACATTGGTCCCGTGCGAGGTGTTCGTGCCTGCTACGAGTTCGTTTGGGGGCTGGTTTGGGTTTTCACCCTTTAACGGCCTGTTTTAAAGTCAAAGTGTGATTTTTGCAAATTATCGTCATACTCTCAAACCGGGAGACCCGGGACTACGCGGTCAGTTCCTACAAGTTACATTGGTCCCGTGCGTGGTGTTCGTGCCTCCTACGCGATCGTTTGGGGGTGGTTTGGGTGTTCACCATTTAACCGCCTGTTTTCAAGTCTAAGTGTGATTTTTGCAAATTATCATCATACTCTCAAACCGGGCGACACGGGACTACGCGGTTAGTTCCTACAAGTTACATTGGTCCCGTACGAGGTGTTCGTGACTCCTACGGGTTCGTTTGGGCGCTGGTTTGGGTTTTCACCCTTTAACGACCTGTTTTAATGTCAAAGTGTAATTTTTGCAAATTATCATCATACTCTCAAACCGGGAGACCCGAGACTACGCGGTCAGTTCCTATAAGTTACATTGGTCCCGTGCGAGGTGTTCGTGCCTCCTACGGCATCGTTTAGGGGTGGTTTGGGTTTTCACCCTTTAACGGCCTGTTTTCAAGTTAAAGTGTGATTTTTGCAAATTATTGTCATACTCTCAAACCGAGAGACCCGGAACTACGCGGTCAGTTCCTACAAGTTACATTGGTCCCATGTGAGGTGTTCGTGCCTCCTACGGGTTCGTTTGGACGCTGGTTTGGATTTTCACCCATTAACGGCCTGTTTTAAACTCAAAGTGTGATTTTTGCAAATTATCTTCATACTCTCAAACCGGGTGACCCGGGACTACGCGGTCAGTTCCTACAAGTGACATTGGTCCCGGGCGAGGTGTTCGTGCCTCGTACGGGGTCGTTTGGGGGTTGGTTTGGGTTTTCACCCTTTAACGGCCTGTTTTCAAGTCTAAGTGTATTTTTTGCAAATTATCGTCATACTCTCGAATCGGGAGCCCCGAACTATGCGGTCACTTCCTACAAGTTACATTGGTCCCGTGCGAGGTGTCCGTGCCTCCTACGGGATCGTTTGGGGGCTGGTTTGGGTTTTCACCCTTTAACGGCCTGTTTTCAAGTCTAAGTGTGATTTTTGCAAATTATCATCATACTCTCAAATCGGGAGACCTGGGACTACGCGGTCAGTTCCTACAAGTTACATTGGTTCCGTGCGAGGTGTTCGTGCCTCCTACAGGTTCGTTTGGAGGCTGGTTTGGGTTTTCACCCTCTAACGGCCTATTTTAAAGTCAAGTTGTGATTTTTGCAAATTATCATCATACTCTCAAACCAGGAGACCCGGGACTACGTGGTCAATTCCTACAAGTTACATTGGTCCCGTGCGAGGTGTTCGTGCCTCCTACGGGATCGTTTGGGGGTGGTTTGGGTTATCACCCTTTAACCGCCTGTTTTCAAGTCTAAGTGTGATATTTGCAAATTATCATCATACTCTCAAACCGGGAGACCCGGGACTACGCGGTTAGTTCCTACAAGTTACATTGGTCCCGTACGAGGTGTTCGTGACTCCTACGGGTTCGTTTGGGCGCTGGTTTGGGTTTTCACCCTTTAACGACCTGTTTTAATGTCAAAGTGTAATTTTTGCAAATTATCGTCATACTCTCAAACCGGGAGACCCGAGACTACGCGGTCAGTTCCTATAAGTTACATTGGTCCCGTGGGAGGTGTTCGTGCCTCCTACGGGATCGTTTGGGGGTGGTTTGGGTTTTCACCCTTTAACGGCCTGTTTTCAAGTTAAAGTGTGATTTTTGCAAATTATTGTCATACTCTCAAACCGAGAGACCCGGAACTACGCGGTCAGTTCCTACAAGTTACATTGGTCCCATGCGAGGTGTTCGTGCCTCCTACGGGTTCGTTTGGGCGCTGGTTTGGGTTTTCACCCATTAACGGCCTGTTTTAAACTCAAAGAGTGATTTTTGCAAATTATCTTCATACTCTCAAACCGGGTGACCCGGGACTACGCGGTCAGTTCCTACAAGTGACATTGGTCCCGGGCGAGGTGTTCGTGCCTCGTACGGGGTCGTTTGGGGGTTGGTTTGGGTTTTCACCCTTTAACGGCCTGTTTTCAAGTCTAAGTTTATTTTTTGCAAATTATCGTCATACTCTCGAATCGGGAGCCCCGAACTATGCGGTCACTTCCTACAAGTTACATTGGTCCCGTGCGAGGTGTCCGTGCCTCCTACGGGATCGTTTGGGGGCTGGTTTGGGTTTTCACCCTTTAACGGCCTGTTTTCAAGTCTAAGTGTGATTTTTGCAAATTATCATCATACTCTCAAATCGGGAGACCTGGGACTACGCGGTCAGTTCCTACAAGTTACATTGGTCCCGTGCGAGGTGTTCGTGCCTCCTACAGGTTCGTTTGGAGGCTGGTTTGGGTTTTCACCCTTTAACGGCCTATTTTAAAGTCAAGGTGTGATTTTTGCAAATTATCGTCATACTCTCAAACCAGGAGACCCGGGACTACGTGGTCAATTCCTACAAGTTACATTGGTCCCGTACGAGGTGTTCGTGCCTCCTACGGGATCGTTTGGGGGTGGTTTGGGTTTTCACCCTTTAACGGCCTGTTTTCATGTCTAAGTGTGATTTTTGCAAATTATCATCATACTCTCAAACCGGGAGACCCGGGACTACGCGATCAGTTCCTATAAGTTACATTGCTCCCGTGCGAGGTGTTCGTGCCTCCTACGGGTTCGTTTCGGCGCTGGTTTGGGTTTTCAACCATTAACGGCCTGTTTTAAAGTAAAAGTGTGATTTTTGCAAATTATCTTCATACTCTCAAACCGGGTGACCCGGGACTACGCGATCAGTTCCTACAAGTGACATTGGTCCCGGGCGAGGTGTTCGTGCCTCGTACGGGGTCATTTGGGGGTTGGTTTGGGTTTTCACCCTTTAACGGCCTGTTTTCAAGTCTAAGTGTATTTTTTGCAAATTATCGTCATACTCTCGAATCGGGAGCCCCGAACTATGCGGTCACTTCCTACAAGTTACATTGGTCCCGTGCGAGGTGTCCGTGCCTCCTACGGGATCGTTTGGGGGCTGGTTTGGGTTTTCACCCTTTAACGGCCTGTTTTCAAGTCTAAGTGTGATTTTTGCAAATTATCATCATACTCTCAAATCGGGAGACCGGGGACTACGCGGTCAGTTCCTACAAGTTACATTGGTCCCGTGCGAGGTGTTCGTGCCTCCTACAGGTTCGTTTGGGGGCTGGTTTGGGTTTTCACCCTTCAACGGCCTGTTTTCAAGTCAAAGGGTGATTTTTTCAAATTATCATTTTACTCTCAAACCAGGAGACCCAGGACTACGCGGTCAGTTCCTACAAGTTACATTGATCCCGTGCGAGATATTCGTGCCTCCTACGGGGTCGTTTGGGGGCTGGTTTGGGTTTTCACCCTTTAATGATCTGTTTTCAAGTCTAAGTTTGATTTTTTCAAATTATCATCATACTCTCAAACCCGGAGACCCGGGACTACGCGGTCAGTTCCTACAAGTTACATTGATCTCGTGCGAGGTATTCGTGCCTCCTACGGGGTCGTTTGGGGGCGGGTTTGGGTTTTCACCCTTTAACGGCATGTTTTCACGTCTAAGTGTGATTTTTACAAATTATCATCATACTCTCAAACCGAGAGACCCGGGACTATGCGATCAGTTCCTACAAGTTACATTGGTCCCGTGCGAGGTGTTCGTGCCTCCTACTAGATCGTTTGGGTGCTGATTTGGGTTTTCGCCCTTCAACGACCTGTTTTCAAGTCAAAGTGCGATTTTTGCAAATTGTCGTCAAACTCTCAAACTGGGAGATCCGGGACTACGCGATCAGTTCTTACAAATTACATTGGTCCCGTGCGAGGTGTTCGTGCCTCCTACGGGGTCGTTTGGGGCTGGTTTGTGTTTTCACCCTTTAACGGCCTCTTTTCAAGTCTAATTGTGATTTTTGCAAATTAACGTCATACTCTCAAACCGGGAGACCCGGGACTACGAGGTCAGTTCCTACAAGTTGCATTGGTCCCGTGCGAGGTGTCCGTACATCCTACGGGATCGTTTGGGGGCTGGTTTGGATTTTCACCCTTTAACGGCCTCTTTTCAAGTCTAAGTGTGATTTTTGCAAATTATCGTCATACTCTCAAACCGAGAGGCCCGTAATAACGCGGTCAATTCCTACAAGTTACATTGGTCTTGTGCGAGGTGTGCGTGCCTCCTACGGGATCGTTTGGGGGCTGGTTTCAAGTCAAAGTGTGATTTTTGCAAATTATGGTAATACTCTCAAACCGGGAGATCTGGGACTACGCGGTCTGTTCCTACTAGTAACATTGGTCCCGCGCGAGATGTTCATGCCTCGTACGGGGTCGTTTGGGGGTTGGTTTGGGTTTTCACCCTTTAACGGCCTGTTTTCAAGTCTAAGTGTGATTTTTGAAAATTATCATCATACTCTCAAACCGGGAGCCCCGGACAATGCGGTCAATTCCTACAAGTTACATTGGTCCCGTGTGAGGTGTCCGTGCCTCCTACGGGATCGTTTGGGGGCTGGTTTGGATTTTCACCATTTAACGGGCTATTTTCAAGTCTAAGTGTGATTTTTGCAAATTATCGTCATACTCTCAAACCGGGAGACCTGGAACTACGCGGTCAGTTCCTACAAGTTACATTGGTCCCGTGCGAGGTGTTCGTGCCTCCTACGGCATCGTTTGGGGGCTGGTTTTGGTTTTCGCCCTTTAACGGCCTGTTTTCAAGTCAAAGTGCGATTTTTGCAAATTATCTTCATAGTCTCAAACCGGGAGATCCGGGACTACGCGGTCTGTTCCTACAATTTATATTGGTCCCGTACGAGGTGTTCGTGCCTCCTACGGGGTCGTTTGGGGGCTGGTTTGGGTTTTCACCCTTTAACGGCCTGTTTTCAAGTCTAAGTGTGATTTTTGCAAATTATCATCATACTCGCAAACCGGGAGACCTGGGACTACGCGGTCAGTTCCTACAAGTTACATTGGTCCCGTACGAGGTGTTCGTGCCTCCTACGGGTTCGTTTGGGGGCTGGTTTGGGTTTTCACCCTTTAACGGCCTATTTTACAGCCAAAGTGTGATTTTTTCAAATTATCGTCATACTCTCAAACCGGGAGACCCGGGACTACGCGGTCAGTTCCTACAAGTTACATTGGTCCCGTGCGAGGTGTTCGTGCCTCCTACGGGATCGTTTGGTGGTGGTTTGGGTTTTCACCCTTTAACGGCCTGTTTTAAAGTCAAAGTGTGATTTTTGCAAATTATTGTCATAATCTTAAACCGGGAGACCCGGGACTGCGCGGTCAGTTCCTACAAGTTACATTGGTCCCGGGCGAGGTGTTCTTGCCTCCTATGGGATCGTTTGGGGGTGGGTTGGGTTTTCACCCTTTAACGGCCTATTTTAAAGTCAAAGTGTGATTTTTGCAAATTATCGTCATACTCTCAAACCGGGAGACCCGGGACTACGCGGTCAGTTCCTACAAGTTACATTGGTCCCGTGCGAGGTGTTCGTGCCTCCTACGGGATCGTTTGGGAGTGGTTTGGGTTTTCACCCTTTAACGGCCTATTTTCAAGTCTAAGTGTGATTGTTGCAAATTATAGTCATACTCTCAAACCGGGAGACCTAGAACTACGCGGTCTGTTCGTAAAAGTTGCATTGGTCCCGTGCGAGGTGTTCGTACCTCCTACGGGATCGTTTGGGTGCTGGTTTGGGTTTTTGCCCTTTAACGGCCTGTTTTCAAGTCAAAGTGTGATTTTTGCAAATTATCATCATACTCTCAAACCGGGAGATCCGGGACTACGCGGTCAGTTCCTACAAGTTACATTGGTCCCGTGCGAGGTGTTCGTGCCTCCTACGGGGTCGTTTGGGGGCTGGTTTGGGTTTTCACCCTATAACGGCCTGTTTTCAAGTCTAAGTGTGATTTTTGCAAATTATCATCATACTCTCAAACCGGGAGACCTGGGACTACGCGGTCAGTTCCTACAAATTACATTGGTCCCGTGCGAGGTGTTCGTGCCTCCTACGGGTTCGTTTGGGGGCTGGTTTGGGTTTTCACCCTTTAACGGCCTGTTTTAAAATCAAAGTGTGATTTTTTGCAAATTATCATCATACTCTCAAACCGGGAGACCCGGGACTACGCGGTCAGTTCCTACAAGTTACATTGGTCCCGTGCGAGGTGTTCGTGCCTCCTACGGGGTCGTTTGGTGTTGGTTTAGGTTTTCACCCTTTAACGGCTTGTTTTCAAGTCCAAGTGTGATTTTTGCAAATTATCGTCATACTCTCAAATCGGGAGACCCGAACTATGCGGTCACTTCCTACAAGTTACATTGGTCCCGTGCGAGGTGTCCGTGCCTCCTACGGGATTGTTCGGTGGCTGGTTAGGATTTTCACCCTTTAACGGCCTGTTTTGAAGTCTAAGTGTGATTTTTTCAAATTATCGTCATACTCTCAAACCAGGAGACCTGGAACTACGCGGTCAGTTCCTACAAGTTGCATTGGTCCCGTACGAGGTGTTCGTACCTCCTACGGGATGTTTGGGGGCTGGTTTGGGTGTTCCCCCTTTAACGGCCTGTTTTCAAGTCAAAGTGTGATTTTTGCAAATTATCATCATACTCTCAAACCGGGAGATCCGGGACTACGCGGTCAGTTCCTACAAGTTACATTGGTCCCCTGCGAGGTGTTCGTGCCTCCAACGGGGTCGTTTGGGGGCTGGTTTGGGTTTTCACCCTTTAACAACCTGTTTTCAAGTCAAAGTGTGATTTTTTCAAATTATCATCATACTCTCAAACCAGGAGACCCGGGACTACGCGGTCAGTTCCTACAAGTTACATTGGTCCCGTACGAGGTGTTCGTGCCTCCTACGGGGTCGTTTGGGGGTTGGTTTGGGTTTTCAACCTTTAACGGCCTGTTTTCAAGTCTAAGTGTGATTTTTGCAAATTGTCATCATACTCTCAAACCAAAAGACTTGGGACTACGCGGTCAGTTCCTACAAGTTACATTGGTCCCGTGCGAGGTGTTCGTGACTCCTACGGGTTCGTTTGGGGGCTGGTTTGGGCTTTCACCCTTTAACGGCCTATTTTAAAGTCAAAGTGTGATTTCTGCAAATTATCGTCATACTCTCAAACCGGGAGACCCGGGACTACGCCGTCAGTTCCTACAAGTTACATTGGTCCCGTGCGAGGTGTTCTTGCCTCCTATGGGATCGTTTGGGGGTGGTTTGGGTTTTCACCCTTCAACGGCCTATTTTAAAGTCAAAGTGTGATTTTTGTAAATTATCGTCATACTCTCAAACCAGGAGACCCGGGACTACGCGGTCAGTTCCTACAAGTTACATTTGTCCCGTGCGAGGTGTTCGTGCCTCCTACGGGATCGTTTGGGGGTGGTTTGGGTTTTCACCCTTTAACGGCCTATTTTCAAGTCTAAGTGTGATTTTTGCAAATTATAGTGATACTCTCAAACCGGGAGACCTGGAACTACGCGGTCCGTTCGTACAAGTTACATTGGTCCCGTGCGAGGTGTTCGTACCTCCTACGGGATCGTTTGGGGGCTGGTTTGGGTTTTCGCCCTTTAACGGCCTGTTTTCAAGTCAAAGTGTGATTTTTGCAAATTATCGTCATACTCTCAAACCGAGAGATCCGGGACTACGCGGTCAGTTCCTACAAGTTACATTGGTCCCGTGCGAGGTGTTCGTGCCTCCTACGGGGTCGTTTGGGGGCTGGTTTGGGTTTTCACCCTTTAACGGCCTGTTTTCAAGTCTAAGTGTGATTTTTGCAAATTATCATCATACTCTCAAACCGGGAGACCTGGGACAATGCGGTCAGTTCCTACAAATTACATTGGTCCCGTATGAGGTGTTCGTGCCTCCTACGGGTTCGTTTGGGGGCTGGTTTGGGTTTTCACCCTTCAACGGCCTGTTGTAAAGTCAAATTGTGATTTTTCCAAATTATCGTCATACTCTCAAACCGGGAGACCCGGGACTATGCGGTCAGTTCCTACAAGTTACATTGGTCCCGTGCGAGGTGTTCGTGCCTCCTACGGGATCGTTTGGGGGAGGTTTGGGTTTTCACCCTTTAACGGCCTATTTTCAAGTCTAAGTGTGATTGTGGCAAATTATAATCATACTCTCAAATCGGGAGACCTGGAACTACGCGGTCCGTTCGTACAAGTTGCATTGGTCCCGTGCGAGGTGTTCGTACCTCCTACGGGATCGTTTGGGTGCTGGTTTGGGTTTTTGCCCTTTAACGGCCTGTTTTCAAGTCAAAGTGTGATTTTTGCAAATTATCGTCATACTCTCAAACCGGGAGATCCGGGATTACGCGGTCAGTTCCTACAAGTTACATTGGTCCCGTGCGAGGTGTTCGTGCCTCCTACGGGGTCGTTTGGGGGCTGGTTTGGATTTTCACCCTTTAACGGCCTGCTTTCAAGTCTAAGTGTGATTTTTGCAAATTATCATCATACTCTCAAACCGGGAGACCTGGGACTACGCGGTCAGTTCCTACAAATTACATTGGTCCCGTGCGAGGTGTTCGTGCCTCCTAGGGGTTCGTTTGGGGGCTGGTTTGGGTTTTCACCCTTTAACGGCCTGTTTTAAAATCAAAGTGTGATTTTTGCAAATTATCGTCGTACTCTCAAACCGGGAGACCCGGGACTACGCGGTCAGTTCCTACAAGTTACATTGGTCCCGTGCGAGGTGTTCGTGCCTCCTACGGGATCGTTTGGTGTTGGTTTGGGTTTTCACCCTTTAACGGCTTGTTTTCAAGTCCAAGTGTGATTTTTGCAAATTATCGTCATACTCTCAAATCGGGAGACCCGAACTATGCGGTCACTTCCTACAAGTTACATTGGTCCCGTGCGAGGTGTCCGTGCCTCCTACGGGATCGTTCGGTGGCTGGTTAGGATTTTCACCCTTTAACGGCCTGTTTTGAAGTCTAAGTGTGATTTTTTCAAATTATCGTCATACTCTCAAACCAGGAGACCTGGAACTACGCGGTCAGTTCCTACAAGTTGCATTGGTCCCGTACGAGGTGTTCGTACCTCCTACGGGATCGTTTGGGGGCTGGTTTGGGTGTTCCCCCTTTAACGGCCTGTTTTCAAGTCAAAGTGTGATTTTTGCAAATTATCATCATACTCTCAAACCGGGAGATCCGGGACTACGCGGTCAGTTCCTACAAGTTACATTGGTCCCCTGCGAGGTGTTCGTGCCTCCAACGGGGTCGTTTGGGGGCTGGTTTGGGTTTTCACCCTTCAACGGCCTGTTGTAAAGTCAAATTGTGATTTTTCCAAATTATCGTCATACTCTCAAACCGGGAGATCCGGGACTATGCGGTCAGTTCCTACAAGTTACATTGGTCCCGTGCGAGGTGTTCGTGCCTCCTACGGGATCGTTTGGGGGAGGTTTGGGTTTTCACCCTTTAACGGCCTATTTTCAAGTCTAAGTGTGATTGTGGCAAATTATAATCATACTCTCAAATCGGGAGACCTGGAACTACGCGGTCCGTTCGTACAAGTTGCATTGGTCCCGTGCGAGGTGTTC
Organism: Sambucus nigra; assembly: GCA_949130495.1. NCBI lineage: Eukaryota > Viridiplantae > Streptophyta > Magnoliopsida > Dipsacales > Adoxaceae > Sambucus > Sambucus nigra. The sequence goes on from OX422223.1 coordinate 2,068,918, forward strand.
GTACCTCCTACGGGATCGTTTGGGTGCTGGTTTGGGTTTTTGCCCTTTAACGGCCTGTTTTCAAGTCAAAGTGTGATTTTTGCAAATTATCGTCATACTCTCAAACCGGGAGATCCGGGATTACGCGGTCAGTTCCTACAAGTTACATTGGTCCCGTGCGAGGTGTTCGTGCCTCCTACTGGGTCGTTTGGGGGCTGGTTTGGATTTTCACCCTTTAACGGCCTGCTTTCAAGTCTAAGTGTGATTTTTGCAAATTATCATCATACTCTCAAACCGGGAGACCTGGGACTACGCGGTCAGTTCCTACAAATTACATTGGTCCCGTGCGAGGTGTTCGTGCCTCCTAGGGGTTCGTTTGGGGGCTGGTTTGGGTTTTCACCCTTTAACGGCCTGTTTTAAAATCAAAGTGTGATTTTTGCAAATTATCGTCGTACTCTCAAACCGGGAGACCCGGGACTACGCGGTCAGTTCCTACAAGTTACATTGGTCCCGTGCGAGGTGTTCGTGCCTCCTACGGGATCGTTTGGTGTTGGTTTGGGTTTTCACCCTTTAACGGCTTGTTTTCAAGTCTAAGTGTGATTTTTGCAAATTATCGTCATACTCTCAAATCGGGAGCCCCGGACTATGCGGTCACTTCCTACAAGTTACATTGGTCACGTGCGAGGTGTCCGTGCCTCCTACGGGATCGTTTGGTGCCTGGTTAGGATTTTCACCCTTTAACGGCCTGTTTTGAAGTCTAAGTGTGATTTTTGCAAATTATCGTCATACTCTCAAACCGGGAGACCTGGAACTACGCGGTCAGTTCCTACAAGTTACATTGGTCCCGTTCGAGGTGTTCGTGCCTCCTACGGGATCGTTTGGGGGTGGTTTGGGTTTTCACCCTTTAACGGCCTATTTTCAAGTCTAAGTGTGATTGTTGCAAATTATAGTCATACTCTCAAATCGGGAGACCTGGAACTACGCGGTCCGTTCGTACAAGTTGCATTGGTCCCGTGCGAGGTGTTCGTACCTCCTACGGGATCGTTTGGGTGCTGGTTTGGGTTTTTGCCCTTTAACGGCCTGTTTTCAAGTCAAAGTGTGATTTTTGCAAATTATCGTCATACTCTCAAACCGGGAGATCCGGGACTACGCGGTCAGTTCCTACAAGTTACATTGGTCCCGTGCCAAGTGTTCGTGCCTCATACGGGGTCGTTTGGGGGCTGGTTTGGGTTTTCACCCTTTAACGGCCTATTTTCAAGTCTAAGTGTGATTTTTGCAAATTATCATCATACTCTCAAATCGGGAGACCAGGGACTACGCGGTCAGTTCCTACAAATTACATTGGTCCCGTGCGAGGTGTCCGTGCCTCCTACGGGTTCGTTTGGGGGCTCGTTTGGGTTTTCACCCTTTAACGGCCTGTTTTAAAATCAAAGTGTGATTTTTGCAAATTATCGTCATACTCTCAAACCGGGAGACCCGGGACTACGCGGTCAGTTCCTACAAGTTACATTGGTCCCGTGCGAGGTGTTCATTCCTCCTACGGGATCGTTTGGTGTTGGTTTGGGTTTTCACCCTTTAACGGCTTGTTTTCAAGTCTAAGTGTGATTTTTGCAAATTATCGTCATACTCTCAAATCGGGAGCCCCGGACTATGCGGTCAATTCCTAGAAGTTACATTGGTCACGTGCGAGGTGTCCGTGCCTCCTACGGGATCGTTTGGTGGCTGGTTAGGATTTTCACCCTTTAACGGCCTGTTTTGAAGTCTAAGTGTGATTTTTGCAAATTATCGTCATACTCTCAAACCGGGAGACCTGGAACTACGCGGTCAGTTCCTACAAGTTGCATTGGTCCCGTACGAGGTGTTCGTACCTCCTACGGGATCGTTTGGGGGCTGGTTTGGGTGTTCCCCCTTTTACGGCCTGTTTTCAAGTCAAAGTGTGATTTTTGCAAATTATCGTCATACTCTCAAACCGGGAGATCCGGGACTACGCGGTCAGTTCCTACAAGTTACATTGGTCCCCTGCGAGGTGTTCGTGCCTCTAACGGGGTCGTTTGGGGGCTGGTTTGGGTTTTCACCCTTTAACAGCCTGTTTTCAAGTCAAAGTGTGATTTTTTCAAATTATCATCATACTCTCAAACCAGGAGACCCGGGACTACGCGGTCATTTCCTACAAGTTACATTGGTCCCGTGCGAGGTGTTCGTGCCTCCTACGGGGTCGTTTGGTGGTTGGTTTGGGTTTTCAACCTTTAACGGCCTGTTTTCAAGTCTAAGTGTGATTTTTGGAAATTGTCATCATACTCTCAAACCAAAAGACTTGGGACTACGCGGTCTGTTCCTACAAGTTACATTGGTCCCGTGCGAGGTGTTCGTGACTCCTACGGGTTTGTTTGGGGGCTGGTTTGGGCTTTTACCCTTTAACGGCCTATTTTAAAGTCTAAGTGTGATTTCTGCAAATTATAATCATACTCTCAAACCGGGAGACTCGGGAGTACGCCGTCAGTTCCTACAAGTTACATTGGTCCCGTGCGAGGTGTTCTTGTCTCCTACGGGATCGTTTGGGGGTGGTTTGGGTTTTCACCCTTTAACGGCCAATTTTAAAGTCAAAGTGTGATTTTTATAAATTATCGTCATACTCTCAAATCGGGAGACCCGGGACTACGCGGTCAGTTCCTACAAGTTACATTGGTCCCGTGCGAGGTGTTCGTACCTCCTACGGGATCGTTTGGGGGTGGTTTGGGTTTTCACCCTTTAACGGCCTATTTTCAAGTCTAAGTGTGATTTTTGCAAATTATAGTCATACTCTCAAACCGGGAGACCTGGAACTACGCGGTCCGTTCGTACAAATTACATTGGTCCCGTGCGAGGTGTTCGTGCCTCCTACGGGTTCGTTTGGGGGCTGGTTTGGGTTTTCACCCTTTAACGGCCTGTTTTAAAATCAAAGTGTGATTTTTGCAAATTATCGTCGTACTCTCAAACCGGGAGACCCGGGACTACGCGGTCAGTTCCTACAAGTTACATTGGTCCCGTGCGAGGTGTTCGTGCCTCCTACGGGATCGTTTGGTGTTGGTTTGGGTTTTCACCCTTTAACGGCCTGTTTTCAAGTCTAGTGTGATTTTTTCAAATTATCGTCATACTCTCAAATCGGGAGCCCCGGACTATGCGGTCACTTCCTACAAGTTACATTGGTCACGTGCGAGGTGTCCGTGCCTCCTACGGGATCGTTTGGTGGCTGGTTAGGATTTTCACCCTTTAACGGACTGTTTTGAAGTCTAAGTGTGATTTTTGCAAATTATCGTCATACTCTCAAACCGGGAGACCAGGAACTACGCGGTCAGTTCCTACAAGTTACATTTCTCCCGTGCGAGGTGTTCGTGCCTCCTACGGGATCGTTTGGGGGTGGTTTGGGTTTTCACCCTTTAACGGCCTATTTTCAAGTCTAAGTGTGATTGTTGCAAATTATAGTCATACTCTCAAACCGGGAGACCTGGAACTACGCGGTCCGTTCGTACAAGTTGCATTGGTCCCGTGCGAGGTGTTCGTACCTCCTACGGGATCGTTTGGGTGCTGGTTTGGGTTTTTGCCCTTTAACGGCCTGTTTTCAAGTCAAAGTGTGATTTTTGCAAATTATCGTCATACTCTCAAACCGGGAGATCCGGGTCTACGCGGTCAGTTCCTACAAGTTACATTGGTCCCGTGCGAGGTGTTCGTGCCTCCTACGGGGTCGTTTGGGGGCTGGTTTGGGTTTTCACCCTTTAACGGCCTGTTTTCAACTCTAAGTGTGATTTTTGCAAATTATCATCATACTCTCAAACCGGGAGACCTGGGACTACACGGTCAGTTCCTACAAATTACAATGGTCCCGTGCGAGGTGTCCGTGCCTCCTACGGGTTCGTTTGGGGCCTGGTTTGGGTTTTCACCCTTTAACGGCCTGTTTTAAAATCAAAGTGTGATTTTTGCAAATTATCGTCATACTCTCAAACCGGGAGACCCGGGACTACGCGGTCAGTTCCTACAAGTTACATTGGTCCCGTGCGAGGTGTTCGTGCCTCCTACGGGATCGTTTGGTGTTGGTTTGGGTTTTCACCCTTTAACGGCTTGTTTTCAAGTCTAAGTGTGATTTTTGCAAATTATCGTCATACTCTCAAATCAGGAGCCCCGGACTATGCGGTCACTTCCTAGAAGTTACATTGGTCACGTGCAAGGTGTTCGTGCCTCCTACGGGATCGTTTGGTGGCTGATTAGGATTTTTAACCTTTAACGGCCTGTTTTGAAGTCTAAGTGTGATTTTTGCAAATTATCGTCATACTCTCAAACCGGGAGACCTGGAACTACGCGGTCAGTTCCTACAAGTTGCATTGGTCCCGGACGAGGTGTTCGTACCTCTTACGGGATCGTTTGGGGGCTGGTTTGGGTGTTCCCCCTTTTACGGCCTGTTTTCAAGTCAAAGTGTGATTTTTGCAAATTATCGTCATACTCTCAAACCGGGAGATCCGGGACTACGCGGTCAGTTCCTACAAGTTACATTGGTCCCCTGCGAGGTGTTCGTGCCTCCAACGGGGTCGTTTGTGGGCTGGTTTGGGTTTTCACCCTTTAACAGCCTGTTTTCAAGTCAAAGTGTGATTTTTTCAAATTATCATCATACTCTCAAACCAGGAGACCCGGGACTACCCGGTCAGTTCCTACAAGTTACATTGGTCCCGTGCGAGGTGTTCGTGCCTCCTACGGGGTCGTTTGGGGGTTGGTTTGGGTTTTCAACCTTTAACGGCCTGTTTTCAAGTCTAGGTGTGATTTTTGGAAATTTTCATCATACTCTCAAACCAAAAGACTTGGGACTACGCGGTCAGTTCCTACAAGTTACATTGGTCCCGTGCGAGGTGTTCATGACTCCTACGGGTTCGTTTGGGGGCTGGTTTGGGGTTTCACCCTTTAACGGCCTATTTTAAAGTCAAAGTGTGATTTCTGCAAATTATCGTCATACTCTCAAACCGGGAGACCCGGGACTACGCCGTCAGTTCCTACAAGTTACATTGGTCCCGTGCGAGGTGTTCTTGTCTCCCACGGGATCGTTTGGGGGTGGTTTGGGTTTTCACCCTTTAACGGCCTATTTTAAAGTCAAAGTGTGATTTTTGTAAATTATCGTCATACTCTCAAACCGGGAGACCCGGGACTACGCGATCAGTTCCTACAAGTTACATTGGTCCCGTGCGAGGTGTTCGTGCCTCCTACGGGATCGTTTGGGGGTGGTTTGGGTTTTCACCCTTTAACGGCCTATTTTCAAGTCTAAGTGTGATTTTTGCAAATTATAGTCATACTCTCAAACCGGGAGACCTGGAACTACGCGGTCCGTTCGTACAAGTTACATTGGTCCCGTGCGAGGTGTTCGTACCTCCTACGGGATCGTTTGGGGGCTGGTTTGGGTTTTCGCCCTTTAACGGCCTGTTTTCAAGTCAAAGTGTTATTTTTGCAAATTATCGTCATACTCTCAAACCGGGAGATCCGGGACTACGCGGTCAGTTCCTACAAGTTACATTGGTCCCGTGCGAGGTGTTCGTGCCTCCTACGAGGTCGTTTGGGGGCTGGTTTGGGTTTTCACCCTTTAACGGCCTGTTTTCAAGTCTAAGTGTGATTTTTGCAAATTATCATCATACTCTCAAACCGGGAGACCTGGGACTACGCGGTCAGTTCCTACAAATTACATTGGTCCCGTGTGAGGTTTTCGTGCCTCCTACGGGTTCGTTTGGGGGTTGGTTTGGGTTTTCACCCTTCAACGGCCTGTTTTAAAGTCAAAGTGTGATATTTGCAAATTATCGTCATACTCTCAAACCGGGAGACTCGGGACTACGCCGTCAGTTCCTACAAGTTACATTGGTCCCGTGCGAGGTGTTCGTACCTCCTACGGGATCGTTTGGGGGCTGGTTTGGGTTTTCGCCCTTTAACGGCCTGTTTTCAAGTCAAAGTGTTATTTTTGCGAATTATCGTCATACTCTCAAACCGGGAGATCCGGGACTACGCGGTCAGTTCCTACAAGTTACATTGGTCCCGTGCGAGGTGTTCGTGCCTCCTACGGGGTCGTTTGGGGGCTGGTTTGGATTTTCACCCTTTAACGGCCTATTTTCAAGTCTAAGTGTGATTTTTACAAATTATCTTCATACTCTGAAACCGGGAGACCTGGGACTACGCGGTCAGTTCCTACAAATTGCATTGGTCCTGTGCGAGGTCTTCGTGCCTCCTACGGGTTCGTTTGGGGGCTGGTTTAGGTTTTCACCCTTTAACGGCCTGTTTTAAAATCAAAGTGTGATTTTTGCAAATTATCGTCATACTCTCAAACCGGGAGACCCGGGACTACACGGTCAGTTCCTACAAGTTACATTGGTCCCGTGCGAGGTATTCGTGCCTCCTACGGGATCGTTTGGTGTTGGTTTGGGTTTTCACCCTTTAACGGCTTGTTTTCAAGTCTAAGTGTGATTTTTGCAAATTATCGTCATACTCTCAAATCGGGAGCCCCGGACTATGAGGTCACTTCCTACAAGTTACATTGGTCACGTGCGAGGTGTCCGTGCCTCCTACGGGATCGTTTGGTGGCTGGTTAGAATTTTCACCCTTTAACGGCCTGTTTTGAAGTCTAAGTGTGATTTTTGCAAATTATCGTCATACTCTCAAACCGGGAGACCTGGAACTACGCGGTCAGTTCCTACAAGTTGCATTGGTCCCGTACGAGGTGTTCGTACCTCCTACGGGATCGTTTGGGGACTGGTTTGGGTGTTCCCCCTTTAACGACCTGTTTTCAAGTCAAAGTGTGATTTTTGCAAATTATCATCATACTCTCAAACCGGGAGATCCGGGACTACGCGGTCAGTTCCTACAAGTTACATTGGTCCCCTGCGAGGTGTTCGTGCCTCCAACGGGGTCGTTTGGGGGCTGGTTTGGGTTTTCACCCTTTAACATCCTGTTTTCAAGTCAAAGTGTGATTTTTTCAAATTATCATCATACTCTCAAACCAGGAGACCCGGGACTACGCGGTCAGTTCCTACAAGTTACATTGGTCCCGTGCGAGGTGTTCGTGCCTCCTACGGGGTCGTTTGGGGGTTGGTTTGGGTTTTCAACCTTTAACGGCCTGTTTTTAAGTCTAAGTGTGATTTTTGCAAATTGTCATCATACTCTCAAACCAAAAGACTCGGGACTACGCGGTCAGTTCCTACAAGTTACATTGGTCCCGTGCGAGGTGTTCGTGACTCCTACGGGTTCGTTTGGGGGCTGGTTTGGGCTTTCACCCTTTAACGGCCTATTTTAAAGTCAAAGTGTGATTTCTGCAAATTATCGTCATACTCTCAAACCGGGCGACCCGGGACTACGCCGTCAGTTCCTACAAGTTACATTGGTCCCGTGCGAGGTGTTCGTGCCTCCTACGGGATCGTTTGGGGGCGGTTTGGGTTTTCACCCTTTAACGGCCTATTTTCAAGTCTAAGTGTGATTTTTGCAAATTATAGTCATACTCTCAAACCGGGAGACCTGGAACTACGCGGTCCGTTCGTACAAGTTACATTGGTCCCGTGCGAGGTGTTCGTACTTCCTACGGGATCGTTTGGGGGCTGGTTTGGGTTTTCGCCCTTTAACGGCCTGTTTTCAAGTCAAAGTGTGATTTTTGCAAATTATCGTCATACTCTCAAACCGGGAGATCCGGGACTACGCGGTCAGTTCCTACAAGTTACATTGGTCCCGTGCGAGGTGTTCGTGCCTCCTACGGGGTCGTTTGGGGGCTGGTTTGGGTTTTCACCCTTTAACGGCCTATTTTCAAGTCTAAGTGTGATTTTTGCAAATTATCGTCATACTCTCAAACCGGGAGATCCGGGACTACGCGGTCAGTTCCTACAAGTTACATTGGTCCCGTGCGAGGTGTTCGTGCCTCCTACGGGGTCGTTTGGGGGTTGGTTTGGGTTTTCAACCTTTAACGGCCTGTTTTCAAGTCTAAGTGTGATTTTTGCAAATTGTCATCATACTCTCAAACCAAAAGACTCGGGACTACTCGGTCAGTTCCTACAAGTTACATTGGTCCCGTGCGAGGTGTTCGTGACTCCTACGGGTTCGTTTGGGGGCTGGTTTGGGCTTTCACCCTTTAACGGCCTATTTTAAAGTCAAAGTGTGATTTCTGCAAATTATCGTCATACTCTGAAACCGGGAGACCCGGGACTACGCCGTCAGTTCCTACAAGTTACATTGGTCCCGTGCGAGGTGTTCTTGCCTCCTATGGGATCGTTTGGGGGTGGTTTGGGTTTTCACCCTTTAACGGCCTATTTTAAAGTCAAAGTGTGATTTTTGTAAATTATCGTCATACTCTCAAACCGGGAGACCCGGGACTACGCGGTCAGTTCCTACAAGTTACATTGGTCCCGTGCGAGGTGTTCGTGCCTCCTACGGGATCGTTTGGGGGTGGTTTGGGTTTTCACCCTTTAACGGCCTATTTTCAAGTCTAAGTGTGATTTTTGCAAATTATAGTCATACTCTCAAACCGGGAGACCTGGAACTACGCGGTCCGTTCGTACAAGTTACATTGGTCCCGTGCGAGGTGTTCGTACCTCCTACGGGATCGTTTGGGGGCTGGTTTGGGTTTTCACCCTTCAACGGCCTGTTTTAAAGTCAAAGTGTGATTTTTGCAAATTATCGTCATACTCTCAAACCGGGAGACCCGGGACTACGCGGTCAGTTCCTACAAGTTACATTGGTCCCGTGCGAGGTGTTCGTGCCTCCTACGGGATCGTTTGGTGTTGGTTTGGGTTTTCACCCTTTAACGGCTTGTTTTCAAGTCTAAGTGTGATTTTTGCAAATTATCGTCATACTCTCAAATCAGGAGCCCCGGACTATGCGGTCACTTCCTAGAAGTTACATTGGTCACGTGCGAGGTGTCCGTGCCTCCTACGGGATCGTTTGGTGGCTGGTTAGGATTTTCAACCTTTAACGGCCTGTTTTGAAGTCTAAGTGTGATTTTTGCAAATTATCGTCATACTCTCAAACCGGGAGACCTGGAACTACGCGGTCAGTTCCTACAAGTTGCATTGGTCCCGTACGAGGTGTTCGTACCTCTTACGGGATCGTTTGGGGGCTGGTTTGGGTGTTCCCCCTTTTACGGCCTGTTTTCAAGTCAAAGTGTGATTTTTGCAAATTATCGTCATACTCTCAAACCGGGAGATCCGGGACTACGCGGTCAGTTCCTACAAGTTACATTGGTCCCCTGCGAGGTGTTCGTGCCTCCAACGGGGTCGTTTGGGGGCTGGTTTGGGTTTTCACCCTTTAACAGCCTGTTTTCAAGTCAAAGTGTGATTTTTTCAAATTATCATCATACTCTCAAACCAGGAGACCCGGGACTACGCGGTCAGTTCCTACAAGTTACATTGGTCCCGTGCGAGGTGTTCGTGCCTCCTACGGGGTCGTTTGGGGGTTGGTTTGGGTTTTCAACCTTTAACGGCCTGTTTTCAAGTCTAGGTGTGATTTTTGGAAATTGTCATCATACTCTCAAACCAAAAGACTTGGGACTACGCGGTCAGTTCCTACAAGTTACATTGGTCCCGTGCGAGATGTTCGTGACTCCTACGGGTTCGTTTGGGGGTTGGTTTGGGCTTTCACCCTTTAACGGCCTATTTTAAAGTCAAAGTGTGATTTCTGCAAATTATCGTCATACTCTCAAACCGGGAGACCCGGGACTACGCCGTCAGTTCCTACAAGTTACATTGGTCCCGTGCGAGGTGTTCTTGCCTCCCACGGGATCGTTTGGGGGTGGTTTGGGTTTTCACCCTTTAACGGCCTATTTTAAAGTCAAAGTGTGATTTTTGTAAATTATCATCATACTCTCAAACCGGGAGACCCGGGACTACGCGATCAGTTCCTACAAGTTACATTGGTCCCGTGCGAGGTGTTCGTGCCTCCTACGGGATCGTTTGGGGGTGGTTTGGGTTTTCACCCTTTAACGGCCTATTTTCAAGTCTAAGAGTGATTTTTGCAAATTATAGTCATACTCTCAAACCGGGAGACCTGAACTACGCGGTCCGTTCGTACAAGTTACATTGGTCCCGTGCGAGGTGTTCGTACCTCCTACGGGATCGTTTGGGGGCTGGTATGGGTTTTCGCCCTTTAACGGCCTGTTTTCAAGTCAAAGTGTTATTTTTGCAAATTATCGTCATACTCTCAAACTGGGAGATCCGGGACTACGCGGTCAGTTCCTACAAGTTACATTGGTCCCGTGCGAGGTGTTCGTGCCTCCTACGGGGTCGTTTGGGGGCTGGTTTGGGTTTTCACCCTTTAACGGCCTGTTTTCAAGTCTAAGTGTGATTTTTGCAAATTATCATCATACTCTCAAACCGGGAGACCTGGGACTACGCGGTCAGTTCCTACAAATTACATTGGTCCCGTGTGAGGTTTTCGTGCCTCCTACGGGTTCGTTTGGCGGTTGGTTTGGGTTTTCACCCTTCAACGGCCTGTTTTAAAGTCAAAGTGTGATATTTGCAAATTATCGTCATACTCTCAAACCGGGAGACCCGGGACTTCGCCGTCAGTTCCTACAAGTTACATTGGTCCCGTGCGAGGTGTTCGTACCTCCTACGGGATCGTTTGGGGGCTGGTTTGGGTTTTCGCCCTTTAACGGCCTGTTTTCAAGTCAAAGTGTTATTTTTGCAAATTATCGTCATACTCTCAAATCGGGAGATCCGGGACTACGCGGTCAGTTCCTACAAGTTACATTGGTCCCGTGCAAGGTGTTCGTGCCTCCTACGGGGTCGTTTGGGGGCTGGTTTGGATTTTCACTTTTTAACGGCCTGTTTTCAAGTCTAAGTGTGATTTTTACAAATTATCATCATACTCTGAAACCGGGAGACCTGGGACTACGCGGTCAGTTCCTACAAATTACATTGGTCCTGTGCGAGGTCTTCGTGCCTCCTACGGGTTCGTTTGGGGGCTGGTTTGGGTTTTCACCCTTTAACGGCCTGTTTTAAAATCAAAGTGTGATTTTTGCAAATTATCGTCATACTCTCAAACCGGGAGACCCGGGACTACACGGTCAGTTCCTACAAGTTACATTGGTCCCGTGCGAGGTATTCGTGCCTCCTACGGGATCGTTTGGTGTTGGTTTGGGTTTTCACCCTTTAACGGCTTGTTTTCAAGTCTAAGTGTGATTTTTGCAAATTATCGTCATACTCTCAAATCGGGAGCCCCGGACTATGAGGTCACTTCCTACAAGTTACATTGGTCACGTGCGAGGTGTCCGTGCCTCCTACGGGATCGTTTGGTGGCTGGTTAGAATTTTCACCCTTTAACGGCCTGTTTTGAAGTCTAAGTGTGATTTTTGCAAATTATCGTCATACTCTCAAACCGGGAGACCTGGAACTACGCGGTCAGTTCCTACAAGTTGCATTGGTCCCGTACGAGGTGTTCGTACCTCCTACGGGATCGTTTGGGGACTGGTTTGGGTGTTCCCCCTTTAACGACCTGTTTTCAAGTCAAAGTGTGATTTTTGCAAATTATCATCATACTCTCAAACCGGGAGATCCGGGACTACGCGGTCAGTTCCTACAAGTTACATTGGTCCCCTGCGAGGTGTTCGTGCCTCCAACGGGGTCGTTTGGGGGCTGGTTTGGGTTTTCACCCTTTAACAGCCTGTTTTCAAGTCAAAGTGTGATTTTTTCAAATTATCATCATACTCTCAAACCAGGAGACCCGGGACTACGCGGTCAGTTCCTACAAGTTACATTGGTCCCGTGCGAGGTGTTCGTGCCTCCTACGGGGTCGTTTGGGGGTTGGTTTGGGTTTTCAACCTTTAACGGCCTGTTTTCAAGTCTAAGTGTGATTTTTGCAAATTGTCATCATACTCTCAAACCAAAAGACTCGGGACTACGCGGTCAGTTCCTACAAGTTACATTGGTCCCGTGCGAGGTGTTCGTGCCTCCTACGGGGTCGTTTGGGGGTTGGTTTGGGTTTTCAACCTTTAACGGCCTGTTTTCAAGTCTAAGTGTGATTTTTGCAAATTGTCATCATACTCTCAAACCAAAAGACTCGGGACTACGCGGTCAGTTCCTACAAGTTACATTGGTCCCGTGCGAGGTGTTCGTGCCTCCTACGGGGTCGTTTGGGGGTTGGTTTGGGTTTTCAACCTTTAACGGCCTGTTTTCAAGTCTAAGTGTGATTTTTGCAAATTGTCATCATACTCTCAAACCAAAAGACTCGGGACTACGCGGTCAGTTCCTACAAGTTACATTGGTCCCGTGCGAGGTATTCGTGCCTCCTACGGGATCGTTTGGTGTTGGTTTGGGTTTTCACCCTTTAACGGCTTGTTTTCAAGTCTAAGTGTGATTTTTGCAAATTATCGTCATACTCTCAAATCGGGAGCCCCGGACTATGAGGTCACTTCCTACAAGTTACATTGGTCACGTGCGAGGTGTCCGTGCCTCCTACGGGATCGTTTGGTGGCTGGTTAGAATTTTCACCCTTTAACGGCCTGTTTTGAAGTCTAAGTGTGATTTTTGCAAATTATCGTCATACTCTCAAACCGGGAGACCTGGAACTACGCGGTCAGTTCCTACAAGTTGCATTGGTCCCGTACGAGGTGTTCGTACCTCCTACGGGATCGTTTGGGGACTGGTTTGGGTGTTCCCCCTTTAACGACCTGTTTTCAAGTCAAAGTGTGATTTTTGCAAATTATCATCATACTCTCAAACCGGGAGATCCGGGACTACGCGGTCAGTTCCTACAAGTTACATTGGTCCCCTGCGAGGTGTTCGTGCCTCCAACGGGGTCGTTTGGGGGCTGGTTTGGGTTTTCACCCTTTAACAGCCTGTTTTCAAGTCAAAGTGTGATTTTTTCAAATTATCATCATACTCTCAAACCAGGAGACCCGGGACTACGCGGTCAGTTCCTACAAGTTACATTGGTCCCGTGCGAGGTGTTCGTGCCTCCTACGGGGTCGTTTGGGGGTTGGTTTGGGTTTTCAACCTTTAACGGCCTGTTTTCAAGTCTAAGTGTGATTTTTGCAAATTGTCATCATACTCTCAAACCAAAAGACTCGGGACTACGCGGTCAGTTCCTACAAGTTACATTGGTCCCGTGCGAGGTGTTCGTGACTCATACGGGTTCGTTTGGGGGCTGGTTTGGGCTTTCACCCTTTAACGGCCTATTTTAAAGTCAAAGTGTGATTTCTGCAAATTATCGTCATACTCTCAAATCGGGAGACCCGGGACTACGCCGTCAGTTCCTACAAGTTACATTGGTCCCGTGCGAGGTGTTCTTGCCTCCTATGGGATCGTTTGGGGGTGGTTTGGGTTTTCACCCTTTAACGGCCTATTTTAAAGTCAAAGTGTGATTTTTGTAAATTATCGTCATACTCTCAAATAGGGAGACCCGGGACTACGCGGTCAGTTCCTACAAGTTACATTCGTCCCGTGCGAGGTGTTCGTGCCTCCTACGGGATCGTTTGGGGGCGGTTTGGGTTTTCACCCTTTAACGGCCTATTTTCAAGTCTAAGTGTGATTTTTGCAAATTATAGTCATACTCTCAAACCGGGAGACCTGGAACTACGCGGTCCGTTCGTACAAGTTACATCGGTCCCGTGCGAGGTGTTCGTACCTCCTACGGGATCGTTTGGGAGCTGGTTTGGGTTTTCGCCCTTTAACGGCCTGTTTTCAAGTCAAAGTGTGATTTTTGCAAATTATCGTCATACTCTCAAACCGGGAGATCCGGGACTACGCGGTCAGTTCCTACAAGTTACATTGGTCCCGTGCGAGGTGTTCGTGCCTCCTACGGGGTCGTTTGGGGGCTGGTTTGGGTTTTCACCCTTTAACGGCCTGTTTTCAAGTCTAAGTGTGATTTTTGCAAATTATCATCATACTGTCAAATCGGGAGCCCCGGACTATGCGGTCACTTCCTACAAGTTACATTGTCACGTGCGAGGTGTCCGTGCTTCCTACGGGATCGTTTGAGGGCTGGTTTGGATTTTCACCCTTTAACGGCCTGTTTTGAAGTCTAAGTGTGATTTTTACAAATTATCGTCATACTCTCAAACCGGGAGACCTGGAACTACGCGGTCAGTTCCTACAAGTTGCATTGGTCACGTGCGAGGTGTTCGTGCCTCCTACGGGATCGTTTGGTGTTGGTTTGGGTTTTCACCCTTTAACGGCTTGTTTTCAAGTCTAAGTTTGATTTTTACAAATTATCGTCATACTCTCAAATCGGGAGCCCCGGACTATGCGGTCACTTCCTACAAGTTACATTGGTCACGTGCGAGGTGTCCGTGCCTCCTACGGGATCGTTTGGTGGCTGGTTTGGATTTTCACCCTTTACCGGCCTGTTTTGAAGTCTAAGTGTGATTTTTGCAAATTATCGTCATACTCTCAAACTGGGAGACCTGGAACTACGCGGTCAGTTCCTATAAGTTGCATTGGTCCCGTACGAGGTGTTAGTACCTCCTACGGGATCGTTTGGGGGCTGGTTTGGGTGTTCCCCCTTTAACGGCCTGTTTTGAAGTCAAAGTGTGATTTTTGCAAATTATCGTCATACTCTCAAACCGGGAGATCCGGGACTACGCGGTCAGTTCCTACAAGTTACATTGGTCCCCTGCGAGGTGTTCGTGCCTCCAACGGGGTCGTTTGGGGGCTGGTTTGGGTTTTCACCCTTTAACAGCCTGTTTTCAAGTCAAAGTGTGATTTTTTCAAATTATCATCATACTCTCAAACTAGGAGACTCGGGACTACGCGGTCAGTTCCTACAAGTTACATTGGTCCCGTGCGAGGTGTTCATACCTCCTACGGGGTCGTTTGGGGGCTGGTTTGGGTTTTCACCCTTTAATGACCTGTTTTCAAGTCTAAGTGTGATTTTTTCAAATTGTCATCATACTCTCAAACTGAAAGACTTGCGACTACGCGGTCAGTTCCTACAAGTTACATTGGTCCCGTGCGAGGTGTTCGTGCCTCCTACGGGTTCGTTTGGGGGCTGGTTTGGGTTTTCACCCTTTAACGGCCTGTTTTAAAGTCAAAGTGTGATTTCTGCAAATTATCATCATACTCTCAAACCGGGAGACCCGGGACTACGCCGTCAGTTCCTACAAGTTACATTGGTCCCGTACGAGGTGTTCTTGCCTCCTATGGGATCGTTTGGGGGTGGTTTGGGTTTTCACCCTTTAACGGCCTCTTTTAAAGTCAAAGTGTGATTTTTGCAAATTATCGTCATACTCTCAAACCGGGAGACCCGGGACTACGCGGTCAGTTCCTACAAGTTACATTGGTCCCGTGCGAGGTGTTTGTGCCTCCTACGGGATCGTTTGGGGGTGGTTTGGGTTTTCACTCTTTAACGGCCTATTTTCAAGTCTAAGTGTGATTGTTGCAAATTATAGTCATACTCTCAAACCGGGAGACCTGGAACTACGCGGTCCGTTCGTACAAGTTGGGTTGGTCCCGTGCGAGGTGTTCGTACCTCCTACGGGATCGTTTGGGGGCTGGTTTGGGTTTTAGCCCTTTAACGGCCTGTTTTCAAGTCAAAGTGTGATTTTTGCAAATTATCGTCATACTCTCAAACCGGGAGATCCGGGACTACGCGGTCAGTTCCTACAAGTTACATTGGTCCCGTGCGAGGTGTTCGTGCCTCCTACGGGGTCGTTTGGGGGTTGGTTTGGGTTTTCACCCTTTAACGGCCTGTTTTCAAGTCTAAGTGTGATTTTTGCAAATTATCATCATACTCTCAAACCGGGAGACCTGGGACTACGCGGTCAGTTCCTACAAATTACATTGGTCCCGTGCGAGGTGTTCGTGCCTCCTACGGGTTCGTTTGGGGGCTGGTTTGGGTTTTCACCCTATAACGGCCTGTTTTAAAATCAAAGTGTGATTTTTGCAAATTATCGTCATACTCTCAAACCGGGAGACCCGGGACTACGCGGTCAGTTCCTACAAGTTACATTGGTCCCGTGCGAGGTGTTCGTGCCTCCTACGGGATCGTTTGGTGTTGGTTTGGGTTTTCACCCTTTAATGGCTTATTTTCAAGTCTAAGTGTGATTTTTTCAAATTATCATCATACTCTCAAATCGGGAGCCCTGGACTATGCGGTCACTTCCTACAAGTTACATTGGTCACGTGCGAGGTGTCCGTGCCTCCTACGGGATCGTTTGGTGGCTGGTTAGGATTTTCACCCTTTAACGGCCTGTTTTGAAGTCTAAGTGTGATTTTTGCAAATTATCGTCATACTCTCAAACCGGGAGACCTGGAACTACGTGGTCAGTTCCTACAAGTTGCATTGGTCCCGTACGAGGTGTTCATACCTCCTACGGGATCGTTTGGGAGCTGGTTTGGGTGTTCCCCCTTTAACGGCCTGTTTTCAAGTCAAAGTGTGATTTTTGCAAATTATCGTCATACTCTCAAATCGGGAGATCCGGGACTACGCGGTCAGTTCCTACAAGTTACATTGGTCCCCTGCGAGGTGTTCGTGCCTCCAACGGGGTCGTTTGGGGGCTGGTTTGGGTTTTCACCCTTTAACAGCCTGTTTTCAAGTCAAAGTGTGATTTTTTCAAATTATCATCATACTCTCAAACCAGGAGATCCGGGACTACGCGGTCAGTTCCTACAAGTTACATTGGTCCCGTGCGAGGTGTTCGTGCCTCCTACGGGGTCGTTTGGGGGCTGGTTTGGGTTTTCACCCTTTAACGGCCTGTTTTCAAGTCTAAGTGTGATTTTTGCAAATTATCATCATACTCTCAAACCAAAAGACTTGGGACTACGCGGTCAGTTCCTACAAGTTACATTGGTCCCGTGCGAGGTGTTCGTGACTCCTACGGGTTCGTTTGGGGGCTGGTTTGGGCTTTCACCCTTTAACGGCCTATTTTAAAGTCAAAGTGTGATTTCTGCAAATTATCGTCATACTCTCAAACCGGGAGACCCGGGACTACGCCGTCAGTTCCTACAAGTTACATTGGTCCCGTGCGAGGTGTTCTTGCCTCCTATGGGATCGTTTGGGGGTGGTTTGGGTTTTCACCCTTTAACGGCCTATTTTAAAGTCAAAGTGTGATTTTTGCAAATTATCGTCATACTCTCAAACCGGGAGACCCGGGACTACGGGGTCAGTTCCTACAAGTTACATTGGTCCCGTGCGAGGTGTTCGTGCCTCCTACGGGATCGTTTGGGGGTGGTTTGGGTTTTCACCCTTTAACGGCCTATTTTCAAGTCTAAGTTTGATTTTTGCAAATTATAGTCATACTCTCAAACCGGGAGACCTGGAACTACGCGGTCCATTCATACAAGTTACATTGGTCCCGTGGGAGGTATTCGTACCTCCTACTGGATCGTTTGGGGGCTGGTTTGGGTTTTCGCCCTTTAACGGCCTGTTTTCAAGTCGAAGTGTGATTTTTGCAAATTATCGTCATACTCTCAAACCGGGAGATCCGGGACTACGCGGTCAGTTCCTACAAGTTACATTGGTCCTGTGCGAGGTGTTTGTGCCTCCTACGGGGTCGTTTGGGGGCTAGTTTGGGTTTTCACCCTTTAACGACCTGTTTTCAAGTCTAAGTGTGATTTTTGCAAATTATCATCATACTCTCAAACCGGGAGACCTGGGACTACGCGGTCAGTTCCTACAAATTACATTGGTCCCGTGTGAGGTGTTCGTGCCTCCTACGGGTTCGTTTGGGGGCTGGTTTGGGTTTTCACCCTTCAACGGCCTGTTTTAAAGTCAAAGTGTGATTTTTGCAAATTATCGTCATACTCTCAAACCGGGAGACCCGGGACTACGCGGTCAGTTCCTACAAGTTACATTGGTCCCGTGCGAGGTGTTCGTGCCTCCTACGGGATCGTTTGGTGTTGGTTTGGGTTTTCACCCTTTAACGGCTTGTTTTCAAGTCTAAGTGTGATTTTTGCAAATTATCGTCATACTCTCAAATCGGGAGACCTGGAACTACGCGGTCAGTTCCTACAAGTTGCATTGGTCCCGTACGAGGTGTTAGTACCTCCTACGGGATCGTTTGGGGGCTGGTTTGGGTGTTCCCCCTTTAACGGCCTATTTTCAAGTCAAAATGTGATTTTTGCAAATTATCGTCATACTCTCAAACCGGGAGATCCGGGACTACGCGGTCAGTTCCTACAAGTTACATTGGTCCCCTGCGAGGTGTTCGTGCCTCCAACGGGGTCGTTTGGGGGCTGGTTTGGGTTTTCAACCTTTAACAGCCTGTTTTCAAGTCAAAGTGTGATTTTTTCAAATTATCATCATACTCTCAAACCAGGAGACTCGGGACTACGCGGTCAGTTCCTATAAGTTACATTGGTCCCGTTCGAGGTGTTCGTGCCTCCTACGGGGTCGTTTGGGGGCTGGTTTGGGTTTTCACCCTTTAACGACCTGTTTTTAAGTCTAAGTGTGATTTTTTCAAATTGTCATCATACTCTCAAACCGAAAGACTTGGGACTACGCGGTCAGTTCCTACAAGTTACATTGGTCCCGTGCGAGGTGTTCGTGCCTCTTACGGGTTCGTTTGGGGGCTGGTTTGGGTTTTCACCCTTTAACGGCCTGTTTTAAAGTCAAAGTGTGATTTCTGCAAATTATCATCATACTCTCAAACCAAGAGACCCGGGACTACGCCATCAGTTCCTACAAGTTACATTGGTCCCGTGCGAGGTGTTCTTGCCTCCTATGGGATCGTTTGGGGGTGGTTTGGGTTTTCACCCTTTAACGGCCTATTTTAAAGTCAAAGTGTGATTTTTACAAATTATCGTCATACTCTCAAACCGGGAGACCCGGGACTACGCGGTCAGTTCCTACAAGTTACATTGGTCACGTGCGAGGTGTCCGTGCCTCCTACGGGATCGTTTGGGGGTGGTTTGGGTTTTCACCCTTTAACGGCCTATTTTCAAGTCTAAGTGTGATTGTTGCAAATTATAGTCATACTCTCAAACCGGGAGACCTGGAACTACGCGGTCCGTTCGTACAAGTTGCATTGGTCCCGTGCGAGGTGTTCGTACCTCCTACGGGATCGTTTGGGGACTGGTTTGGTTTTTTGCCCTTTAACGGCCTGTTTTCAAGTCAAAGTGTGATTTTTGCAAATTATCGTCATACTCTCAGCCCGGGAGATTCGGGACTACGCGGTCAGTTCCTACAAGTTACATTGGTCCCGTGCGAGGTGTTCGTGCCTCCTACGGGGTCGTTTGGGGGCTGGTTTGGGTTTTCACCCTTTAACGGCCTGTTTTCAAGTCTAAGTGTGATTTTTGCAAATTATCATCATACTCTCAAACAGAGAGACCTGGGACTACGCGGTCAGTCCCTACAAATTACATTGGTCCCGTGCGAGGTGTTCGTGCCTCCTACGGGTTCGTTTGGGGGCTGGTTTGGGTTTTCACCCTTTAACGGCCTGTTTTAAAATCAAAGTGTGATTTTTGCAAATTATCGCCATACTCTCAAACCGGGAGACCCGGGACTACGCGGTCAGTTCCTACAAGTTACATTGGTCCCGTGCGAGGTGTTCGTGCCTCCTACGGGATCGTTTGGTGTTGGTTTGGGTTTTCACCCTTTAACGGCTTGTTTTCAAGTCTAAGTGTGATTTTTGCAAATTATCGTCATACTCTCAAATCGGGAGCCCCGGACTATGCGGTCACTTTCGACAAGTTACATTGGTCACGTGCGAGGTGTCCGTGCCTCCTACGGGATCGTTTGGTGGCTGGTTAGGATTTTCACCCTTTAACGGCCTGTTTTGAAGTCTAAGTGTGATTTTTGCAAATTATCGTCATACTCTCAAACCAGGAGACCTGGAACTACGCGGTCAGTTCCTACAAGTTGCATTGGTCCCGTACGAGGTGTTCGTACCTCCTACGGGATCGTTTGGGGGCTGGTTTGGGTGTTCCCCCTTTAACGGCCTGTTTTCAAGTCAAAGTGTGATTTTTGCAAATTATCGTCATACTCTCAAACCGGGAGATCCGGGACTACGTGGTCAGTTCCTACAAGTTACATTGGTCCCCTGCGAGGTGTTCGTGCCTCCAACGGGGTCGTTTGGGGGCTGGTTTGGGTTTTCACCCTTTAACAGCCTGTTTTCAAGTCAAAGTGAGATTTTTTTAAATTATCATCATACTCTCAAACCAGGAGACCCGGGACTACGCGGTCAGTTCCTACAAGTTACATTGGTCCCGTGCGAGGTGTTCTTGCCTCCGACGGGGTCGTTTGGGGGCTGGTTTGGGTTTTCACCCTTTAACGGCCTGTTTTTAAGTCTAAGTGTGATTTTTGAAAATTGTCATCATACTCTCAAACCAAAAGACTTGGGACTACGCGGTCAGTTCCTACAAGTTGCATTGGTCCCGTGCGAGGTGTTCGTGACTCCTACGGGTTCGTTTGGGGGCTGGTTTGGGCTTTCACCCTTTAACGGCCTATTTTAAAGTTAAAGTGTGATTTCTACAAATTATCGTCATACTCTCAAACCGGGAGACCCGGGACTACACCGTCAGTTCCTACAAGTTACATTGGTCCCGTGCGAGGTGTTCTTGCCTCCTATGGGATCGTTTGGGGGTGGTTTGGGTTTTCACCCTTTAACGGCCTATTTTAAAGTCAAAGTGTGATTTTTGCAAATTATCGTCATACTCTCAAACCGAGAGACCCGGGACTACGCGGTCAGTTCCTACAAGTTACATTGGTCCCGTGCGAGGTGTTTGTGGCTCCTACGGGATCGTTTGGGGGTGGTTTGGGTTTTCACCCTTTAACGGCCTATTTTCAAGTCTAAGTGTGATTTTTTCAAATTATAGTCATACTCTCTAACCGGGAGACCTGGAACTACGCGGTCCGTTTGTACAAGTTACATTGGTCCCGTGCGAGGTGTTCGTACCTCCTACTGGATCGTTTGGGGGCTGGTTTGGGTTTTCGCCCTTTAACGGCCTGTTTTCAAGTCAAAGTGTGATTTTTGCAAATTATCGTCATACTCTCAAACCGGGAGATCCGGGACTACGCGGTCAGTTCCTACAAGTTACATTGGTCCCGTGCGAGGTGTTCGTGCCTCCTACGGGGTCGTATGGGGGCTGGTTTGGGTTTTCACCCTTTAACGGCCTGTTTTCAAGTCTAAGTGTGATTTTTGCAAATTATCATCATATTCTCAAACCGGAAGACCTAGGACTACGCGGTCAGTTCCTACAAATTACATTGGTCCCGTGCGAGGTGTTCGTGCCTCCTACGGGTTCGTTTGGGGTCTGGTTTGGGTTTTCACCCTTCAACGGCCTGTTTTAAAGTCAAAGTGTGATTTTTGCAAATTATCGTCATACTCTCAAACCGGGAGACCCGGGACTACGCGATCAGTTCCTACAAGTTACATTGGTCCCGTACGAGGTGTTCGTGCCTCTTACGGGATCGTTTGGTGTTGGTTTGGGTTTTCACCCTTTAACGGCTTGTTTTCAAGTCTAAGTGTGATTTTTGCAAATTATCGTCATACTCTCAAATCGGGAGCCCCGGACTATGCGGTCACTTCCTACAAGTTACATTGGTCACGTGCGAGGTGTCCGTGCCTCCTACGGGATCGTTTGGTGGCTGGTTTGGATTTTCACCCTTTAACGGCCTGTTTTGAAGTCTAAGTGTGATTTTTGCAAATTATCGTCATACTCTCAAACCGGGAGACCTGGAACTACGCGGTCAGTTCCTACAAGTTGCATTGGTCCCGTACGAGGTGTTAGTACCTCCTACGGGATCGTTTGGGGGCTGGTTTGGGTGTTCCCCCTTTAACGGCCTGTTTTCAAGTCAAAGTGTGATTTTTGCAAATTATCATCATACTCTCAAACCGGGAGATCCGGGACTACGCGGTCAGTTCCTACAAGTTACATTGGTCCCCTGCGAGGTGTTCGTGCCTCCAACGGGGTCGTTTGGGGGCTGGTTTGGGTTTTCACCCTTTAACAGCCTGTTTTCAAGTCAAAGTGTGATTTTTTCAAATTATCATCATACTCTCAAACCAAGAGACCTGGAACTATGCGGTCCGTTCGTACAAGTTACATTGGTCCCGTGCGAGGTGTTCGTACCTCCTACGGGATCGTTTGGGGGCTGGTTTGGGTTTTCGCCCTTTAACGGCCTGTTTTCAAGTCAAAGTGTGATTTTTGCAAATTATCATCATACTCTCAAACCGGGAGATCCGGGACTACGCGGTCAGTTCCTACAAGTTACATTGGTTCCGTGCGAGGTGTTCGTGCCTCCTACGGGATCGTTTGGGGGTGGTTTGGGTTTTCACCCTTTAACGGCCTATTGTCAAGTCTAAGTGTGATTTTTGCAAATTATAGTCATACTCTCAAACCGGGAGACCTGGAACTACGCGGTCCTTTCGTACAAGTTGCATTGGTCCCGTGCGAGGTGTTCGTACCTCCTACGGGATCGTTTGGGGGCTGGTTTGGGTTTTCACCCTTTAACGGCCTGTTTTCAAGTCTAAGTGTGCTTTTTGCAAATTGTCATCATACTCTCAAACCGAAAGACTTGGGACTACGCGGTCAGTTCCTACAAGTTACATTGGTCCCGTGCGAGGTGTTCGTGACTCCTACGGGTTCGTTTGGGGGCTGGTTTTGGCTTTCACCCTTTAACGGCCTATTTTAAAGTCAAAGTGTGATTTCTGCAAATTATCGTCATACTCTCAAACCAGGAGACCCGGGACTACGCCGTCAGTTCCTACAAGTTACATTGGTCCCGTGCGAGGTGTTCTTGCCTCCTACGGGATCGTTTGGGGGTGGTTTGGGTTTTCACCCTTTAACGGCCTGTTTTAAAGTCAAAGTGTGATTTTCGCAAATTATCATCATACTCTCAAACCGGGAGACCCGGGACTACGCGGTCAGTTCCTACAAGTTACATTGGTCCCGTGCGAGGTGTTCTTGCCTCCTACGGGATCGTTTGGGGGTGGTTTGGGTTTTCACACTTTAACAGCCTGTTTTCAAGTCTAAGTGTGATTTTTGCAAATTATCGTCATACTCTCAAACCGGGAGACCTGGAACTACGCGGTCCGTTCGTACAAGTTACATTGGTCCCGTGCGAGGTGTTCGTACCTCCTACGGGATCGTTTGGGGGCTGGTTTGGGTTTTCGCCCTTTAACGGCCTGTTTTCAAGTCAAAGTGTGATTTTTGCAAATTATCGTCAAACTCTCAAACCGGGAGATTCGGGACTACGCGATCAGTTCCTACAAGTTACATTGGTCCCGTGCGAGGTGTTCGTGCCTCCTACGGGGTCGTTTGGGGGCTGGTTTGGGTTTTCACCCTTTAACGGCCTGTTTTCAAGTCTAAGTGTGATTTTTGCAAATTATCATCATACTGTCAAACCGGGAGACCGGGGGCTACGCGGTCAGTTCCTACAAATTACATTGGTCCCGTGCGAGGTGTTCGTGCCTCCTACGGGTTCGTTTGGGGGTTGTTTTGGGTTTTCACCCTTTAACGGCCTGTTTTAAAGTCAAAGTGTGATTTTTGCAAATTATCGTCATACTCTCAAACCGGCAGATCCGGGACTACGCGGTCAGTTCCTCCAAGTTACATTGGTCCCGTGCGAGGTGTTCATGCCTCCTACGGGATCGTTTGGTGTTGGTTTGGGTTTTCACCCTTTAACGGCTTGTTTTCAAGTCTAAGTGTGATTTTTTCAAATTATCATCATACTCTCAAATCGGGAGTCCCGGACTATGCGATCACTTCCTACAAGTTACATTGGTCACGTGCGAGTTGTCCGTGCCTCCTACGGGATCGTTTGGTGGCTGGTTTGGATTTTCACCCTTTAACGGCCTGTTTTGAAGTCTAAGTGTGATTTTTGCAAATTATCATCATACTCTCAAACCGGGAGACCTGGAACTACGCGGTCAGTTCCGATAAGTTGCATTGGTCCCGTACGAGGTGTTCGTGCCTCCTACGGGATCGTTTGGGGGCTGGTTTGGGTGTTCCCCCTTTAACGGCCTGTTTTCAAGTCAAAGTTTGATTTTTGCAAATTATCGTCATACTCTCAAACCGGGAGATCCGGGACTACGCGGTCAGTTCCTACAAGTTACATTGGTCCCCTGCGTGGTGTTCGTGCCTCCAACGGGGTGGTTTGGGGGCTGGTTTGGGTTTTCACCCTTTAACAGCTTGTTTTCAAGTCTAAGTATGATTTTTGCAAATTATCGTCATACTCTAAAATCGGGAGACTCGGGACTACGCGGTCAGTTCCTAACAGTTACAATGGTCCCGTGCGAGGTGTTCGTGCCTCCTACGGGGTCGTTTGGGGGCTGGTTTGGGTTTTCACCCTTCAATGGCCTGTTTTCAAGTCAAAGTGTGATTTTTTCAAATTATCATCATACTCTCAAACCAGGAGACCCGGGACTACGCGGTCAGTTCCTACAAGTTACATTGATCCCCTGCGAGGTGTTCGTGCCTCCTACGGGATCGTTTGGGTGTTGGTTTGGATTTTCACCCTTTAACGGCATGTTTTCACGTCTAAGTGTGATTTTTACAAATTATCATCATACTCTCAAACCGAGAGACCCGGGACTACGCGGTCAGTTACTACAAGTTACATTGGTCCCGTGCGAGGTGTTCGTGCCTCCTACGGGATAGTTTGGGTGATGATTTGGGTTTTCGCCCTTCAACGACCTGTTTTCAAGTCAAAGGGCGATTTTTGCAAATTATCATCATAGTCTCAAACCGGGAGATCCGGGACTACGCGGTCTGCTCCTATAAGTTACATTGTTCCCGTGAGAGGTTTTCGTGCCTCCTACGGGGTCGTTTGGGGGCTGGTTTGGGTTTTCACCCTTTAACGGCCTGTTTTAAAGTCAAAGTGTGATTTTTGCAAAATATCATCATACTCTCAAACCGGGAGACCCGGGACTACGCGGTCAGTTCCTAAAAGTTACATTGGTCCCGTGCGAGGTGTCCGCGCATCCTACGGGATCGTTTGGGGGCTGGTTTGGATTTTCACCCTTTAACGGCATCTTTTCAAGTCTAAGTGTGATTTTTCAAATTTATCGTCATACTCTCAAATCGAGAGACCCGGAACAACGCGTTCAATTCCAACAAGTTACATTGGTCTTGTGCGAGGTGTTCGTGCCTCCTACGGGATCGTTTGGGGGATGGTTTAGGTTTTTGCCCTTTAACGGCCTGTTTTCAAGTCAAAGTGTGATTTTTGCAAATTATGGTAATACTCTCAAACCGGGAGATCCGGGACTACGCGGTCAGTTCCTACTAGTTACATTGGTCCGGTGCAAGGTGTTCGTGCCTCGTACGGGGTCGTTTGGGGGTGGTTTGGGTTTTCACCCTTTAACGGCCTGTTTTCAAGTCTAAGTGTGATTTTTGAAAATTATAGTCATACTCTCAAACCGGGAGCCCCACACAATGCGGTCACTTCCTACAAGTTACATTGGTCCCGTGCGAGGTGTCCGTGCCTCCTACGGGATCGTTTGGGGGCTGGTTTGGATTTTCACCCTTTAACGGCCTGTTTTCATGTCTATGTGTGATTTTTGCAAATTATCGGCAGACTCTCAAACCGGGAGACCTGGAACTATGCGGTCAGTTCCTACAAGTTACATTGGTCCCGTGCGAGGTGTTCGTGCCTCCTACGGGATCGTTTGGGGGCTGGTTTGGGTTTTCGCCCTTTAACGGCCTATTTTCAAGTCAAAGTGTGATTTTTGCAAATTATCGTGATAGTCTCAAACCGGGAGATCCGGGACTACGCGGTCTGCTCCTATAAGTTACATTGGTCCCATGCGAGGTGTTCGTGCCTCCTACGGGGTCGTTTGGGTGCTGGTTTGGGTTTTCACCCTTTAACGGCCTGTTTTAAAGTCAAAGTGTGATTTTTGCAAATTATCATCATACTCTCAAATTGGGAGACCCGGGACTACGCGGTCAGTTCCTACAAGTTACATTGGTCCCGTGCGAGGTGTTCGTGCCTCCTACGGGTTCGTTTGGGCGCTGGTTTGGGTTTTCATCCTTTAACGGCCTATTTTAAAGTCAAAGTGTGATTTTTGTAAATTATCGTCATACTCTCAAACGGGGAGACCTGGAACTACACGGTCAGTTCCTACAAGTTACATTGGTCCCGTGCGAGGTGTTCGTGCCTCCTATGGGATCGTTTGGGGGCTGGTTTTGGTTTTCGCCCTTTAACGGACTGTTTTCAAGTCAAAGTGTGATTTTTGTAAATTATCGTCATACTCTCAAACTGGGAGATCTGGGACTACGCGGTCAGTTACTACAAGTTACATTGGTCCCGTGCGAGGTGTTCGTGCCTCCTACGGGGTCGTTTGGGGGCTAGTTTGGGTGTTCACCCTTTAACGGCCTGTTTTCAAGTCAAAGTGTGATTTTTGCAAATTATCATCATACTCTAAAACCGGGAGACCCGGGACTACGCGGTCAGTTCCTTCAAGTTACATTGGTCCCGTGCGAGGTGTTCGTGCCTCCAACGGGGTCGTTTGATGGCTGGTTTGGGTTTTCACCCTTTAACGGCTTGTTTTCAAATCTAAGTGTTATTTTTTCAAATTATCGTCATACTCTCAAACTGGGAGCCCCGGGACTACGCGGTCAGTTCCTACAGGTTACATTGGTCCC
The DNA here is from genome assembly GCA_949130495.1 of Sambucus nigra. NCBI lineage: Eukaryota > Viridiplantae > Streptophyta > Magnoliopsida > Dipsacales > Adoxaceae > Sambucus > Sambucus nigra. The sequence goes on from OX422223.1 coordinate 2,095,392, forward strand.
TTGCGAGGTGTTCGTGACTCCTACGGGTTCGTTTGGGCGTTGGTTTGTGTTTTCACTCTTTAACGGCCTGTTTTAAAGTCAAAGTGTGATTTTTGCAAATTATCGTCATACTCTTAAACCGGGAGACCCGGGACTACGCGGTCTGTTGCTACAAGTAACATTGGTCCCATGCGAGGTGTTCGTGCCTCCTACGGGATCGTTTGGGGGTGGTTTGGGTTTTCACCCTTTAACGGCCTGTTTTCAAGTCAAAGTGTGATTTTTGCAAATTATTGTCATACTCTCAAACTGGGATCCCCGGGACTACGCCGTCAGTTCCTACAAGTTACATTGGTCCCGTGCGAGGTGTTCGTGACTCCTACGGGTTCGTTTGGTCGCTGGTTTGTGTTTTCACTCTTTAACGGCCTGTTTTAAAGTCAAAGTGTGATTTTTGCAAATTATCGTCATACTCTCAAACCGGGAGCCCCGGACAATGCGGTCACTTCCTACAAGTTACATTGGTCCCGTGCGAGGTGTCCGTGCCTCCTACGGGATCGTTTGGGGGCTGGTTTGGATTTTCACCCTTTAACGGCCTGTTTTCATGTCTATGTGTGATTTTTGCAAATTATCCGTATACTCTCAAATCGGGAGACCTAGAACTACGCGGTCAGTTCCTACAAGTTACATTGGTCCCGTGCGAGGGGTTCGTGCCTCCTACGGGATCGTTTGGGGGCTGGTTTGGGTTTTTGCCCTTTAACGGCCTATTTTCAAGTCAAAGTGTGATTTTTGCAAATTATCGTCATAGTCTCAAACCGGGAGATCCGGGACTACGCGGTCTGCTCCTATAAGTTACATTGGTCCCGTGCGAGGTGTTCGTGCCTCCTACGGGGTCGTTTGGGGGCTGGTTTGGGTTTTCACCCTTTAACGGCCTGTTTTAAAGTCAAACTGTGATTTTTGCAAATTATCATCATACTCTCAAACCGGGAGACCCGGGACTACGCGGTCAGTTCCTACAAGTTACATTGGTCCCGTGCGAGGTGTTCGTGCCTCCTACGGGTTCGTTTTGGGCGCTGGTTTGGGTTTTCACCCTTTAACGGCCTGTTTTAAAGTCAATTATCGTCATACTCTCAAACGGGGAGACCTGGAACTACACGGTCAGTTCCTACAAGTTACATTGGTCCCGTGCGAGGTGTTCGTGCCTCCTATGGGATCGTTTGGGGGCTGGTTTTGGTTTTCGCCCTTTAACGGCCTATTTTCAAGTCAAAGTGTGATTTTTACAAATTATCGTCATACTCTCAAATCGGGAGATCTGGGACTACGCGGTCAGTTACTACAAGTTACATTGGTCCCGTGCGAGGTGTTCGTGCCTCCTACGGGGTCGTTTGGGGGCTAGTTTGGGTTTTCACCCTTTAACGGCCTGTTTTCAAGTCTAAGTGTGATTTTTGCAAATTGTCATCAGAATCTCAAACCGAAAGACTTGGGACTACGCGGTCAGTTCCTACAAGTTACATTGGTCCCATGCGAGGTGTTCGTGCCTCCTACGGGTTCGTTTGGGGGCTGGTTTGGGTTTTCACCCTTTAACGGCCTGTTTTAAAGTCAAAGCGTGATTTTTACAAATTATCATCATACTCTCAAATCGGGAGACCCGGGACTACGCCGTCAGTTCCTATAAGTTACATTGGTCCCGTGCGAGGTGTTCGTGCCTCCTACGGGATCGTTTGGGGGTGGTTTGGGTTTTCACCCTTTAACGGCCTGTTTTCAAGTCTAAGTGTGATTTTTGCAAATTATCGTCATACTCTCAAACCGGGAGACCTGGAACTACATGGTCAGTTCCTACAAGTTACATTGGTCCCGTGCGAGGTGTTCGTGCCTCCTACGGGATCGTTTGGGTGCTGGTTTGGGTTTTCGCCCATTAACGGCCTGTTTTCAAGTCAAAGTGTGATTTTTGCAAATTATCGTCGTAGTCTCAAACCAGGAGATCCAAGACTACGCGGTCTGTTCCTGCAAGTTACATTGGTCCCGTTCGAGGTGTTCGTGCCTCCTACGGGGTCGTTTGGGGTCTGGTTTGGGTTTTCACGCTTTAACGGCCTATTTTCAAGTCTAAGTGTGATTTTTACAAATTATCATCATACTCGCAAACTGGGAAACCTGGGAAAACGCGGTCAGTGCCTACAAGTTACATTGGTCACGTGCGAGGTGTTCGTGCCTCCTACGGGTTCATTTGGGGGCTGGTTTGGGTTTCCACCCTTTAACGGCCTGTTTTAAAGTCAAAGTGTGATTTTTGCAAATTATCGTCATACTCTCAAACCGAGAGACCCGGGACTACGCGGTCAGTTCCTACAAGTTACATTGGTCCCGTGCGAGGTGTTCGTGCCTCCTACGGGATCGTTTGGGGGTGGTTAGGGTTTTCACCCTTTAACGGCCTGTTTTAAAGTCAAAGTGTGATTTTTGCAAATTATCGTCATACTCTCAAACCGGGAGACCCGGGACTACACGGTCGGTGCCTATAAGTTACATTGGTCCCGTGCGAGGTGTTCGTGCCTCCTACGGGATCGTTTGGGGGTGGTTTGGGTTTTCACCCTTTAACGGCCTGTTTTCAAGTCTAATTGTGATTTTTGCAGATAATCATCATACTCTTAAACCGGGAGACCCGGGACTACGCGGTCAGTTCCTACAAGTTACATTGGTCCCGTGCGAGGTGTTCGTGCCTCCTACGGGTTTGTTTTGGCGCTGGTTTGGGTTTTCACCCTTTAACGGCCTGTTTTAAAGTCAAAGTGTGATTTTTGCAAATTATCGTCATACTCTCAAACCGGGAGACCTGGAAGTACGCAGTCAGTTCCTACCAGTTACATTGGTCCCGTACGAGGTGTTCGTGCCTCCTATGGGATCGTTTGGGGGTGGTTTGGGTTTTCACCCTTTAACGGCCTGTTTTCAAGTCTATGTTTAATTTTTGCAAATTATCGTCATACTCTCGAACCAAGAGCCCCGAACTATGCGGTCACTTCCTACAAGTTACATTGGTCCCGTGCGAGGTGTCCGTGTCTCCTACGGGATCGTTTGGGGGCAGGTTTGGATTTTCTCCCTTTAACGACCTGTTTTCAAGTCTAAGTATGATTTTTGCAAATTATCGTCATACTCTCAAACCGGGAGACCTGGAACTACGCGGTCAGTTCCTATAATTTACATTGGTCCCGTGCGAGGTGTTCGTGCCTCCTACGGGATCGTTTGGGGGCTGGTTTTGGTGTTCGCCCTTTAACGACCTGTTTTAAAGTCAAAGTGTGATTTTTGCAAATTATTGTCATACTCTCAAACCGAGAGACCCGGGACTACGCGGTCAGTTCCTACAAGTTACATTGGTCCCGTGCGAGGTGTTCGTGCCTCCAACGGGGTCGTTTGGGGGCTGGTTTGGGTTTTCTGCCTTTAACGGCTTGTTTTCAAGTCTAAGTGTGATTTTTGCAAATTATCATCATACTCTAAAATCGAGAGACCCGGGACTACGCGGTCAGTTCCTAACAGTTACATTGGTCCCGTGCGAGGTGTTTGTGCCTCCTACTGGGTCGTTTGGGGGCTAGTTTGGGTTTTCACCCTTCAACGGCCTGCTTTCAAGTCAAAGTATGATTTTTTCAAAATATCATCATACGCTCATACCAGGAGACCCGGGACTACGCGGTCAGTTCCTATAAGTTAGATTGATCCCATGCGAGGTGTTCGTGCCTCCTACGGGGTCGTTTGGGGGCTGGTTTGGGTTTTCACCCTTTAACGACCTGTTTTCAAGTCTAAGTTTGATTTTTGCAAATTAACATCATACTCTCAAACCGGGAGACCCGAGACTACGCGGTCAGTTCCTACAAGTTACATTGGTCCTGTGCGAGTTGTTTGTGCCTCCTACGGGGTCGTTTGGGGGCTGGTTTGGGTTTTCACCCTTTAACGACCTGTTTTCAAGTCTAAGTATGATTTTTGCAAATTATCGTCATACTCTCAAGCCGGGAGACCTGGAACTACGCGGTCAGTTCCTACAAGTTACATTGGTCCCGTACGAGGTGTTCGTGCCTCCTACGGGATCGTTTGGGGGCTGGTTTTGGTGTTCGCCCTTTAACGACCTGTTTTAAAGTCAAAGTGTGATTTTTGCAAATTATTGTCATACTCTCAAACCGAGAGACCCGGGACTACGCGGTCAGTTCCTACAAGTTACATTGGTCCCGTGCGAGGTGTTCGTGCCTCCAACGGGGTCGTTTGGGGGCTGGTTTGGGTTTTCACCCTTTAACGGCTTATTTTCAAGTCTAAGTGTGATTTTTGCAAATTATCGTCATACTCTAAAATCGAGAGACCCGGGACTATGCGGTCAGTTCCTAACAGTTACATTGGTCCCGTGTGAGGTGTTCGTGCCTCCTACTGGGTCGTTTGGGGGCTAGTTTGGGTTTTCACCCTTCAACGGCCTGCTTTCAAGTCAAAGTATGATTTTTTCAAAATATCATCATACTCTCAAACCAGGAGACCCAGGACTACGCGGTCAGTTCCTATAAGTTACATGATCCCGTGCGAGGTGTTCGTGCCTCCTACGAGGTCGTTTGGGGGCTGGTTTGGGTTTTGACCCTTTAACGACCTGTTTTGAAGTCTAAGTTTGACTTTTGCAAATTAACATCATACTCTCAAACTGGGAGACCCGAGACTACGCGGTCAGTTCCTACAAGTTACATTGGTCATGTCCGAGTTGTTTGTGCCTCCTACGGGGTCGTTTGGGGGCTGGTTTGGGTTTTCACCCTTTAACGGCCTGTTTTCAAGTCAAAGTGTGATTTTTGAAAATTATCGTCATACTCTCAAACTGGGAGACTCGGGACTACGCGGTCAGTTTCTAGAAGTTACATTGGTCCCGTGCGAGGTGTTTGTGCCTCCTACGGGATCGTTTGGGGGCTGGTTTAGGAGTTCACCCTTTAACGTCCTGTTTTCAAGTCAAAGTGTGATTTTTGCAAATTATCATCATACTCTAAAACCGGGAGACCCGAGACTACGCGGTCAGTTCCTACAAGTTACATTGGTCCCGTGCGAGGTGTTCGTGACTCCTACGGGTTCGTTTGGGCGCTGGTTTGGGTTTTCACCCTTTAATGGCCTGTTTTAAAGTCAAAGTGTGATTTTTGCAAATTATCATCATACTCTCAAACCGGGAGACCCGGGACTACGCGGTTTGTTCCTACAAGTTACATTGGTCCCGTGCGAGGTGTTCGTGCCTCCTACGGGATCGTTTGGGGGTGGTTTGGGTTTTCACCGTTTAACGGCCTATTTTCAAGTCTAAGTGTAATTTTTGCAAAGTATCGTCATACTCTCGAACCGGGTGCCCCGAACTATGCGGTCACTTCCTATAAGTTACATTGGTCCCGTGCGAGGTGTCCGTGCCTCCTACGGGATCGTTTGGGGGAAGGTTTGGATTTTCACCCTTTAACGGCCTGTTTTCAAGTCTAAGTGTGATTTTTGCAAACTATCGTCATCCTCTCAAACCGGGAGACCGGGAACTACGTGGTCAGTTCCTACAAGTTACATTGGTCCCGTGCGAGGTGTTCGTGCCTCCTACGGGATCGTTTGGGGGCTGGTTTTGGTGTTCGCCCTTTAACGGCCTGTTTTAAAGTTAAAGTGTGATTTTTGCAAATTATTATCATACTCTCAAACCGAAAGACCCGAGACTACGCGGTCAGTTCCTACAAGTTACATTGGTCCTGTGATTTTTGCAAATTATTATCATACTCTCAAACCGAAAGACCCGAGACTACGCGGTCAGTTCCTACAAGTTACATTGGTCCCATGCGAGGTGTTCGTGCCTCGTATGGGGTCGTTTGGGGGTTGGTTTGGGTTTTCACCCTTTAACGGCCTGTTTTCAAGTCTAAGTGTAATTTTTGCAAATTATCGTCGTACTCTCGAACCGGGAGCCCCGAACTATGCGGTCACTTCCTACAAGTTACATTGGTCCCGTGCGAGGTGTCCGTGCCTCCTACGGGATCGTTTGGGGGCAGGTTTGGATTTTCACCCTTTAACGGCCTATTTTCATGTCTAAGTGTGATTTTTGCAAATTATCGTCATACTCTCAAACCGGGAGACCTGGAACTACGCGGTCAGTTCCTACAAGTTACATTGGTCCCGTGCGAGGTGTTCGTGCCTCCTACGGGATCGTTTCGGGGCTGGTTTTGGTGTTCGCCCTTTAACGGCCTGTTTTCACGTCAAAGTGTGATTTTTTCAAATTATCGTCATACTCTCAAACCGGGAGATCCGAGACTACGCGGTCAGTTCCTACAAGTTACATTGGTCCCGTGCTAGGTGTTCGTGCCTCCAACGGGGTCGTTTGGGGGCTGGTTTGGGTTTTCACCCTTTAACGGTTTGTTTTCAAGTCTAAGTGTGATTTTTGCATATTATCGTCATACTTTAAAATCGGGAGACCCGGGACTACGCGGTCAGTTCCTAACAGTTACATTGGTCCCGTGCGAGGTGTTCATGCCTCCTACTGGGTCGTTTGGGGGCTAGTTTGTGTTTTCACCCTTCAACGGCCTGCTTTCAATTCAAAGTGTGATTTTTTCAAAATATAATCATACTCTCAAACCAGGAGACCCGGGACTACGCGGTCAGTTCCTACAAGTTACATTGATCCCGTGCGAGGTGTCCGTGCCTCCTACGGGGTCGTTTGGGGGCTGGTTTGGGTTTTCAACTTTTAACGACCTGTTTTCAAGTCAAAGTGTGATTTTTGCAAATTATCGTCATACTCTCAAACTGGGAGACTCGGGACTACGCGGTCAGTTTCTACAAGTTACATTGGTTCCGTGCGAGGTGTTCGTGCCTCCTATGGGATCGTTTGGGGGTTGGTTTGGGATTTCGCCCTTTAACGTTCTGTTTTCAAGTCAAAGTGTGATTTTTGCAAATTATCATCAAACTCTAAAACCGGGAGACCTGGAACTACGCGGTCAGTTCCTACAAGTTACATTGGTCCCGTGCGAGGTGTTCGTGCCTCCTACGGGATCGTTTCGGGGCTGGTTTTGGTGTTCGCCCTTTAGCGTCCTGTTTTCATGTCAAAGTGTGATTTTTGCAAATTCTCGTCATACTCTCAAACCGGGAGATCCGAGACTACGCGGTCAGTTCCTACAAGTTACATTGGTCCCGTGCTAGGTGTTCGTGCCTCCAACGGGGTCGTTTGGGGGCTGGTTTGGGTTTTCACCCTTTAACGGCTTGTTTTCAAGTCTAAGTGTGATTTTTACAAATTATCGTCATACTCTCAAACCGGGAGCCCCGGACTATGCGGTCAGTTCCTACAAGTTACATTGGTCCCGTGCGAGGTGTCCGTACCTCCTACGGGATCGTTTGGGGGCTGGTTTGGATTTTCACCCTTTAACGGCCTGGTTTCAAGTCTAAGTGTGATTTTTCCAAATTATTGTCATACTCTCAAACCGGGAGACCGGGAACTACGCGATCAGTTCCTACAAGTTACATTGGTCCCGTGCGAGGTGTTCGTGCCTCCTACGGGATCGTTTTGGGGCTGGTTTGGGTTTTCACCCTTTAACGGCCTGTTTTCAAGTCAAAGTGTGATTTTTGCAAATTATCGGCATACTCTCAAACCGAGAGATCCGGGACTACGCGGTCAGTTCCTACAAGTTACATTGGTCCCGTGCGAGGTGTTTGTGCCTCCTACGGCGTCGTTTGGGGGATGGTTTGGGTTTTCACCCTTTAACGGCCTGTTTTCAAGTCAAAGTGTGATTTTTGCAAATTATCGTCATACTCTCAAACTGGGAGACTCGGGACTACGCGGTCAGTTTCTACAAGTTACATTGGTCCCGTGCGAGGTGTTCGTGCCTCCTACGGGATCGTTTGGGGGCTGGTTTGGGAGTTCACCCTTTAACGTCCTGTTTTTAAGTCAAAGTGTGATTTTTGCAAATTATCATCATACTCTAAAACCGGGAGACACGGGACTACGCGGTCAGTTCCTTCAAGTTACATTGGTCCCGTGCGAGGTGTTCGTGCCTCCAACGGGGTCGTTTTGGGGCTGGTTTGGGTTTTCACCCTTTAACGGCTTGTTTTCAAATCTATGTGTTATTTTTTCAAATTATCGTCATACTCTCAAACTGGGAGCCCCGGGACTACGCGGTCAGTTCCTACAAGTTACATTGGTCCCGTGCGAGGTGTTCGTGACTCTTACGGGTTCGTTTGGGCGCTGGTTTGTGTTTTCACTCTTTAACGGCCTGTTTTAAAGTCAAAGTGTGATTTTTGTAAATTATCGTCATACTCTCAAACCGGGAGACCCGGGACTACGCGGTCTGTTGCTACAAGTAACATTGGTCCCGTGCGAGGTGTTTGTGCCTCCTACGGGATCGTTTGGGGGTGGTTTGGGTTTTCACCCTTTAACGGCCTGTTTTCAAGTCAAAGTGTGATTTTTGCAAATTATTGCCATACTCTCAAACCGAGAGACCCGGGACTACGCGGTCAGTTCCTACAAGTTACAGTGGTCCCATGCGAGGTGTTCGTGCCTCGTACGGGGTCGTTTGGGGGTTGGTTTTGGTTTTCACCCTTTAACGGCCCTTTTCAAGTCTAAGTGTAATTTTTGCAAATTATCATCATACTCTCGAACCGGGAGCCCCGAACTATGCAGTCACTTCCTACAAGTTACATTGGTCCCGTGCGAGGTGTCCGTGCCTCCTACGGGATCGTTTGGGGGCAGGTTTGGATTTTCACCCTTTAACGTCCTATTTTCAAGTCTAAGTGTGATTTTTGCAAATTATCGTCATACTTTCAAACCGGGAGACCTGGAACTACGCGATCAGTTCCTACAAGTTACATTGGTCCCGTGCGAGGTGTTCGTGCCTCCTACGGGATCATTTGGGGGCCGGTTTTGGTGTTCGCCCTTTAACGGCCTGTTTTCAAGTCAAAGTGTGATTTTTGCAAATTATCGTCATACTCTCAAACCGGGAGATCCGGGACTACGCGGTCAGTTCCTATAAGTTACATTGGTCCCGTGCGAGGTGTTCGTGCCTCCTACGGGATCGTTTGGGGGCTGGTTTTGGTGTTCGCCCTTTAACGACCTGTTTTAAAGTCAAAGTGTGATTTTTGCAAATTATTGTCATACTCTCAAACCGAGAGACCCGGGACTACGCGGTCAGTTCCTACAAGTTACATTGGTCCCGTGCGAGGTGTTCGTGCCTCCAACGGGGTCGTTTGGGGGCTGGTTTGGGTTTTCTGCCTTTAACGGCTTGTTTTCAAGTCTAAGTGTGACTTTTGCAAATTATCGTCATACTCTAAAATCGGGAGACCCGGGACTACGCGGTCAGTTCCTAACAGTTACATTGGTCCCGTGCGAGGTGTTCGTGCCTCCTACTGGGTCGTTTGGGGGCTAGTTTGGGTTTTCACCCTTCAACGGCCTGCTTTCAAGTCAAAGTGTGATTTTTTCAAAATATCATCATACTCTCAAACCAAGAGACCCGGGACTACGCGATCAGTTCCTACAAGTTACATTGATCCCGTGCGAGGTGTTCGTGCCTCCTACGGGGTCGTTTGGGGGCTGGTTTGGGTTTTCACCCTTTAACTGCCTGTTTTCAAGTCAAAGTGTGATTTTTGCAAATTATCGTCATACTCTCAAACTGGGAGACTCGGGACTACGCGGTCAGTTTCTAAAAGTTACATTGGTCCCGTGCGAGGTGTTCGTGCCTCCTACGGGATCGTTTGTGGGCTGGTTTGGGAGTTCACCCTTTAACATCCTGTTTTCAAGTCAAAGTAAGATTTTTGCAAATTATCATCATACTCTAAAACCGGGAGACCCGGGACTACGCGGTCAGTTCCTACAAGTTACATTGGTCCCGTGCGAGGTGTTCGTGCCCCCAACGGGGTCGTTTGGGGGTTGGTTTGGGTTTTCACCCTTTAACGGCTTGTTTTCAAGTCTAAGTGTGATTTTTGCAAATTATCGTCATACTCTCAAACCGGGAACCCCGGACTATGCGGTCAGTTCCTACAAGTTACATTGGTCCCGTGCGAGGTGTCCGTGCCTCCTACGGGATCGTTTGGGGGCTGGTTTGGATTTTCACCCTTTAACGGCCTGTTTTCAAGTCTAAGTTTGACTTTTGAATATTAACGTCATACTCTCAAACCGGGAGACCCGGGACTACGCTGTCAGTTCCTACAAGTTACATTGGTCCCGTACGAGGTGTTTGTGCCTCCTACGGGGTCGTTTGGGGGCTGGTTTGGGTTTTCACCCTTTAACGGCCTGTTTTCAAGTCTAAGTGTGATTTTTACAAATTATCATCATACTCTCAAACCTGGAGATCCGGGACTACGCGGTCAGTTCCTACAACTTACATTGGTCCCGTGCGAGGTGTTCGTGCCTCCTACGGGGTCGTTTGGGGGCTGGTTTGGGTTTTCACCCTTTAACGACCTGTTTTCAAGTCTAAGTTTGACATTTGCAAATTATCGTCATACTCTCAAAACCGGGAGACCCGGGACTACGCGGTCAGTTCCTACAAGTAACATTGGTCCCGTGCCAGGTGTTCGTGCCTCCTACGGGATCGTTTGGGTGTTGGTTTGGATTTCCACCCTTTAACGGCCTGTTTTCACGTCTAAGTGTGATTTTTACAAATTATCATCATACTCTCAAACCTGGAGATCCGGGACTACGCGGTCAGTTCCTACAACTTACATTGGTCCCGTGCGAGGTGTTCGTGCCTCCTACGGGATCATTTGGGTGCTGATTTGGGTTTTCGCCCTTTAACGGCCTGTTTTCAAGTCAAAGTGTCATTTTTGAAAATTATCGTCATACTCTCAAACTGGGAGATCCGGGACTACGCGATCAGTTCTTACAAGTTACATTGGTCCCGTGCGAGGTGTTCGTGCCTCCTACGGGATCATTTGGGTGTTGGTTTGGATTTTCACCCTTTAACGGCCTGTTTTCACGTCTAAGTGTGATTTTTACAAATTATCATCATACTCTCAAACCGGGAGACCCGGGACTACGCGGTCAGTTCCTACAAGTTACATTGGTCCCGTGCGAGGTGTTCGTGCCTCCTACGGGATCATTTGGGTGCTGATTTGGGTATTCTCCCTTTAACGGCCTCTTTTCAAGTCAAAGAATTATTTTTGCAAATTATCATCATACTCTCAAACCGGGAGACCCGAGACTACGCGGTCAGTTCCTACAACTTACATTCGTCCCGTGCGAGGTGTTCGTGCCTCCTACGGGGTCGTTTGGGGGCTGGTTTGGGTTTTCACCATTTAACGGCCTATTTTCAAGTCAAAGTGCGATTTTTGCAAATTATCATCATACTCTCAAACTGGGAGACCCGGGACTACGCGGTCAGTTTCTACAAGTTACATTGGTCCCGTGCGAGGTGTTCGTTCCTCCTACGGGATCGTTTGGGGGCTGGTTTGGGAGTTCACCCTTTAACGTCCCGTTTTCAAGTAAAAGTGTTATTTTTGCAAATTATCATCAAACTCTAAAACCGGGAGACCCGGGACTACGCGGTCAGTTCCTACAATTTACATTGATCCCGTGCAAGATGTTCGTGCCTCCTATGGGGTCGTTTGGGGGCTGGTTTGGGTTTTCACCCTTTAACGACCTGTTTTCAAGTCTAAGTTTGACTATTGCAAATTATCGTCATACTCGCAAACCGGGAGACCCGGGACTACGCGGTCAGTTCCTACAAGTTACATTGGTCCCGTGCGAGGTGTTCGTGCCTCCTACGGGATCGTTTGGGTGTTGGTTTGGATTTCCACCCTTAAACGGCCTGTTTTCACGTCTAAGTGTGATTTTTACAAATTATCATCATACTCTCAAACCGGGAGACCCGGGACTACGCGGTCAGTTCCTACAACTTACATTGGTCCCGTCCGAGATGTCCGTGCCTCCTACGGGATCATTTGGGTGCTGTTTTGGGTTTTCGCCCTTTAACGGCCTGTTTTCAAGTCAAACTGTCATTTTTGCAAATTATCGTCATACTCTCAAACTGGGATATCCGGGACTACGCGATCAGTTCTTACAAGTTACATTGGTCCCGTGCGAGGTGTTCGTGCCTCCTACGGGGTCGTTTGGGGCTGGTTTGTGTTTTCACCCTTTAACGGCCTTTTTTCAAGTCTAATTGTGATTTTTGCAAATTATCTTCATACTCTCAAACCGGGAGACCCGGGACTACGTGGCCAGTTCCTACAACTTATATTGGTCCCGTGCGAGGTGTTTGTGCCTCCTACGGGGTCATTTGTGGGCTGGTTTGGGTTTTCACCCTTTAACGGCCTGTTTTTAAGTCAAAGTGTGATTTTTCCAAATTATTGTCATACTCTCAAACCGGGAGGCCCGGGACTACACGGTCAGTTTCTACAAGTTACATTGGTCCCGTGCGAGGTGTTCGTGCCTCCTACAGGATCGTTTGGGGGCTGGTTTGGGAGTTCACCTTTTAACGTCCTGTTTTCAAGTCAAAGTGTGATTTTTACAAATTATCATCATACTCTAAAACCGGGAGACCCGGGACTACGCGGTCAGTTCCTACAAGTTAGATTGGTCCCGTGGGAGGTGTTCGTGCCTCCAACGGTGTCTTTTGAGGGCTGGTTTGGGTTTTCACCCTTTAACGGCATATTTTCAAGTCTAAGTGTGATTTTTACAAATTATCGTCATACTCTCTAACCGGGAGCCCCGGACTATGCGGTCAGTTCCTACAAGTTACATTGGTCCCGTGCGAGGTGTCCACGCCTCCTACGGGATCGTTTGGGGGCTGGTTTGGATTTAAACCCTTTAACGGCCTATTTTCAAGTCTAAGTGTGATTTTTCCAAATTATCGTCATACTCTCAAACCGGGAGACTTGGAACTACGCGGTGAGTTCCTACAAGTTACATTGGTCCTGTGCGAGGTGTTCGTGCCTCCTACGGGGTCGTTTGGGGGCTGGTTTGGGTTTTCACCCTTTAACGGCCTGTTTTAAAGTCAAAGTGTGATTTTTGCAAATTATCATCATACTCTCAAACCGGGAGACCCGGGACTACGCGGTCAGTTCCTACAAGTTACATTGGTCCCGTGCGAGGTGTTCGTGCCTCCTACGGGTTCGTTTTGGGCGCTGGTTTGGGTTTTCACCCTTTAACGGCCTGTTTTAAAGTCAAAGTGTGATTTTTACAAATTATCGTCATACTCTCAAACGGGGAGACCTGGAACTACACGGTCAGTTCCTACAAGTTACATTGGTCCCGTGCGAGGTGTTCGTGCCTCCTATGGGATCGTTTGGGGGCTGGTTTTGGTTTTCGCCCTTTAACGGCCTATTTTCAAGTCAAAGTGTGATTTTTACAAATTATCGTCATACTCTCAAACCGGGAGATCTGGGACTACGCGGTCAGTTACTACAAGTTACATTGGTCCCGTGCGAGGTGTTCGTGCCTCCTACGGGGTCGTTTGGGGGCTAGTTTGGGTGTTCACCCTTTAACGGCCTGTTTTCAAGTCTAAGTGTGATTTTTGCAAATTGTCATCAGACTCTCAAACCGAAAGACTTGGGACTACGCGGTCAGTTCCTACAAGTTACATTGGTCCCATGCGAGGTGTTCGTGCCTCCTACGGGTTCGTTTGGGGGCTGGTTTGGGTTTTCACCCTTTAACGGCCTGTTTTAAAGTCAAAGCGTGATTTTTACAAATTATCATCATACTCTCAAATCGGGAGACCCGGGACTACGCCGTCAGTTCCTATAAGTTACATTGGTCCCGTGCGAGGTGTTCGTGCCTCCTACGGGATCGTTTGGGGGTGGTTTTGGTTTTCACCCTTTAACGGCCTGTTTTCAAGTCTAAGTGTGATTTTTGCAAATTATCGTCATACTCTCAAACCGGGAGACCTGGAACTACATGGTCAGTTCCTACAAGTTACATTGGTCCCGTGCGAGGTGTTCGTGCCTCCTACGGGATCGTTTGGGTGCTGGTTTGGGTTTTCGCCCATTAACGGCCTGTTTTCAAGTCAAAGTGTGATTTTTGCAAATTATCGTCGTAGTCTCAAACCAGGAGATCCAAGACTACGCGGTCTGTTCCTGCAAGTTACATTGGTCCCGTTCGAGGTGTTCGTGCCTCCTACGGGGTCGTTTGGGGTCTGGTTTGGGTTTTCACGCTTTAACGGCCTATTTTCAAGTCTAAGTGTGATTTTTACAAATTATCATCATACTCGCAAACTGGGAAACCTGGGACAACGCGGTCAGTGCCTACAAGTTACATTGGTCACGTGCGAGGTGTTCGTGCCTCCTACGGGTTCATTTGGGGGCTGGTTTGGGTTTTCAACCTTTAACGGCCTGTTTTAAAGTCAAAGTGTGATTTTTGCAAATTATCGTCATACTCTCAAACCGAGAGACCCGGGACTACGCGGTCAGTTCCTACAAGTTACATTGGTCCCGTACGAGGTGTCCGTGCCTCCTACGGGATCGTTTGGGGGTGGTTAGGATTTTCACCCTTTAACGGCCTGTTTTAAAGTCAAAGTGTGATTTTTGCAAATTATCGTCATACTCTCAAATCGGGAGACCCGGGACTACACGGTCGGTGCCTATAAGTTACATTGGTCCCGTGCGAGGTGTTCGTGCCTCCTACGGGATCGTTTGGGGGTGGTTTGGGTTTTCACCCTTTAACGGCCTGTTTTCAAGTCTAATTGTGATTTTTGCAAATTATCATCATACTCTTAAACCGGGAGACCCGGGACTACGCGGTCAGTTCCTACAAGTTACATTGGTCCCGTGCGAGGTGTTCGTGCCTCCTACGGGTTTGTTTTGGCGCTGGTTTGGGTTTTCACCCTTTAACGGCCTGTTTTAAAGTCAAAGTGTGATTTTTGCAAATTATCGTCATACTCTCAAACCGGGAGACCTGGAAGTACGCGGTCAGTTCCTACCAGTTACATTGGTCCCGTACGAGGTGTTCGTGCCTCCTATGGGATCGTTTGGGGGTGGTTTGGGTTTTCACCCTTTAACGGCCTGTTTTCAAGTCTATGTTTAATTTTTGCAAATTATCGTCATACTCTCGAACCGAGAGCCCCGAACTATGCGGTCACTTCCTACAAGTTACATTGGTCCCGTGCGAGGTGTCCGTGTCTCCTACGGGATCGTTTGGGGGCAGGTTTGGATTTTCTCCCTTTAACGACCTGTTTTCAAGTCTAAGTATGATTTTTGCAAATTATCGTCATACTCTCAAACCGGGAGACCTGGAACTACGCGGTCATTTCCTATAATTTACATTGGTCCCGTGCGAGGTGTTCGTGCCTCCTACGGGATCGTTTGGGGGCTGGTTTTGGTGTTCGCCCTTTAACGACCTGTTTTAAAGTCAAAGTGTGATTTTTGCAAATTATTGTCATACTCTCAAACCGAGAGACCCGGGACTACGCGGTCAGTTCCTACAAGTTACATTGGTCCCGTGCGAGGTGTTCGTACCTCCAACGGGGTCGTTTGGGGGATGGTTTGGGTTTTCAGCCTTTAACGGCTTGTTTTCAAGTCTAAGTGTGATTTTTGCAAATTATCATCATACTCTAAAATCGAGAGACCCGGGACTACGCGGTCAGTTCCTAACAGTTACATTGGTCCCGTGCGAGGTGTTTGTGCCTCCTACTGGGTCGTTTGGGGGCTAGTTTGGGTTTTCACCCTTCAACGGCCTGCTTTCAAGTCAAAGTATGATTTTTTCAAAATATCATCATACTCTCATACCAGGAGACCCGGGACTACGCGGTCAGTTCCTATAAGTTACATTGATCCCGTGCGAGGTGTTCGTGCCTCCTACGGGGTCGTTTGGGGGCTGGTTTGGGTTTTCACCCTTTAACGACCTATTTTCAAGTCTAAGTTTGATTTTTGCAAATTAACATCATACTCTCAAACCGGCAGACCCGAGACTACGCGGTCAGTTCCTACAAGTTACATTGGTCCTGTGCGAGTTGTTTGTGCCTCCTACGGGGTCGTTTGGGGGCTGGTTTGGGTTTTCACCCTTTAACGACCTGTTTTCAAGTCTAAGTATGATTTTTGCAAATTATCGTCATACTCTCAAACCGGGAGACCTGGAACTACGCGGTCAGTTCCTACAAGTTACATTGGTCCCGTGCGAGGTGTTCGTGCCTCCTACGGGATCGTTTGGGGGCTGGTTTTGGTGTTCGCCCTTTAACGACCTGTTTTAAAGTCAAAGTGTGATTTTTGCAAATTATTGTCATACTCTCAAACCGAGAGACCCGAGACTACGCGGTCAGTTCCTACAAGTTACATTGGTCCCGTGCGAGGTGTTCGTGCCTCCAACGGGGTCGTTTGGGGGCTGGTTTGGGTTTTCACCCTTTAACGGCTTGTTTTCAAGTCTAAGTGTGATTTTTGCAAATTATCATCATACTCTAAAATCGAGAGACCCGGGACTATGCGGTCAGTTCCTAACAGTTACATTGGTCCCGTGTGAGGTGTTTGTGCCTCCTACTGGGTCGTTTGGGGGCTAGTTTGGGTTTTCACCCTTCAACGGCCTGCTTTCAAGTCAAAGTATGATTTTTTCAAAATATCATCATACTCTCAAACCAGGAGACCCAGGACTACGCGGTCAGTTCCTATAAGTTACATTGATCCCGTGCGAGGTGTTCGTGCCTCCTACGGGGTCGTTTGGGGGCTGGTTTGGGTTTTGACCCTTTAACGACCTGTTTTGAAGTCTAAGTTTGACTTTTGCAAATTAACATCATACTCTCAAACTGGGAGACCCGAGACTACGCGGTCAGTTCCTACAAGTTACATTGGTCCTGTCCGAGTTGTTTGTGCCTCCTACGGGGTCGTTTGGGGGCTGGTTTGGGTTTTCACCCTTTAACGGCCTGTTTTCAAGTCAAAGTGTGATTTTTGAAAATTATCGTCATACTCTCAAACTGGGAGACTCGGGACTACGCGGTCAGTTTCTAGAAGTTACATTGGTCCCGTGCGAGGTGTTCGTGCCTCCTACGGGGTCGTTTGGGTGCTGGTTTGGGTTTTCGCCCATTAACGGCCTGTTTTCAAGTCAAAGTGTGATTTTTGCAAATTATCGTCGTAGTCTCAAACCAGGAGATCCAAGACTACGCGGTCTGTTCCTGCAAGTTACATTGGTCCCGTTCGAGGTGTTCGTGCCTCCTACGGGGTCGTTTGGGGTCTGGTTTGGGTTTTCACGCTTTAACGGCCTATTTTCAAGTCTAAGTGTGATTTTTACAAATTATCATCATACTCGCAAACTGGGAAACCTGGGACAACGCGGTCAGTGCCTACAAGTTACATTGGTCACGTGCGAGGTGTTCGTGCCTCCTACGGGTTCATTTGGGGGCTGGTTTGGGTTTTCAACCTTTAACGGCCTGTTTTAAAGTCAAAGTGTGATTTTTGCAAATTATCGTCATACTCTCAAACCGAGAGACCCGGGACTACGCGGTCAGTTCCTACAAGTTACATTGGTCCCGTACGAGGTGTCCGTGCCTCCTACGGGATCGTTTGGGGGTGGTTAGGATTTTCACCCTTTAACGGCCTGTTTTAAAGTCAAAGTGTGATTTTTGCAAATTATCGTCATACTCTCAAATCGGGAGACCCGGGACTACACGGTCGGTGCCTATAAGTTACATTGGTCCCGTGCGAGGTGTTCGTGCCTCCTACGGGATCGTTTGGGGGTGGTTTGGGTTTTCACCCTTTAACGGCCTGTTTTCAAGTCTAATTGTGATTTTTGCAAATTATCATCATACTCTTAAACCGGGAGACCCGGGACTACGCGGTCAGTTCCTACAAGTTACATTGGTCCCGTGCGAGGTGTTCGTGCCTCCTACGGGTTTGTTTTGGCGCTGGTTTGGGTTTTCACCCTTTAACGGCCTGTTTTAAAGTCAAAGTGTGATTTTTGCAAATTATCATCATACTCTCAAACCGGGAGACCTGGAAGTACGCGGTCAGTTCCTACCAGTTACATTGGTCCCGTACGAGGTGTTCGTGCCTCCTATGGGATCGTTTGGGGGTGGTTTGGGTTTTCACCCTTTAACGGCCTGTTTTCAAGTCTATGTTTAATTTTTGCAAATTATCGTCATACTCTCGAACCGAGAGCCCCGAACTATGCGGTCACTTCCTACAAGTTACATTGGTCCCGTGCGAGGTGTCCGTGTCTCCTACGGGATCGTTTGGGGGCAGGTTTGGATTTTCTCCCTTTAACGACCTGTTTTCAAGTCTAAGTATGATTTTTGCAAATTATCGTCATACTCTCAAACCGGGAGACCTGGAACTACGCGGTCATTTCCTATAATTTACATTGGTCCCGTGCGAGGTGTTCGTGCCTCCTACGGGATCGTTTGGGGGCTGGTTTTGGTGTTCGCCCTTTAACGACCTGTTTTAAAGTCAAAGTGTGATTTTTGCAAATTATTGTCATACTCTCAAACCGAGAGACCCGGGACTACGCGGTCAGTTCCTACAAGTTACATTGGTCCCGTGCGAGGTGTTCGTGCCTCCAACGGGGTCGTTTGGGGGATGGTTTGGGTTTTCAGCCTTTAACGGCTTGTTTTCAAGTCTAAGTGTGATTTTTGCAAATTATCATCATACTCTAAAATCGAGAGACCCGGGACTACGCGGTCAGTTCCTAACAGTTACATTGGTCCCGTGCGAGGTGTTTGTGCCTCCTACTGGGTCGTTTGGGGGCTAGTTTGGGTTTTCACCCTTCAACGGCCTGCTTTCAAGTCAAAGTATGATTTTTTCAAAATATCATCATACTCTCATACCAGGAGACCCGGGACTACGCGGTCAGTTCCTATAAGTTACATTGATCCCGTGCGAGGTGTTCGTGCCTCCTACGGGGTCGTTTGGGGGCTGGTTTGGGTTTTCACCCTTTAACGACCTATTTTCAAGTCTAAGTTTGATTTTTGCAAATTAACATCATACTCTCAAACCGGCAGACCCGAGACTACGCGGTCAGTTCCTACAAGTTACATTGGTCCTGTGCGAGTTGTTTGTGCCTCCTACGGGGTCGTTTGGGGGCTGGTTTGGGTTTTCACCCTTTAACGACCTGTTTTCAAGTCTAAGTATGATTTTTGCAAATTATCGTCATACTCTCAAACCGGGAGACCTGGAACTACGCGGTCAGTTCCTACAAGTTACATTGGTCCCGTGCGAGGTGTTCGTGCCTCCTACGGGATCGTTTGGGGGCTGGTTTTGGTGTTCGCCCTTTAACGACCTGTTTTAAAGTCAAAGTGTGATTTTTGCAAATTATTGTCATACTCTCAAACCGAGAGACCCGAGACTACGCGGTCAGTTCCTACAAGTTACATTGGTCCCGTGCGAGGTGTTCGTGCCTCCAACGGGGTCGTTTGGGGGCTGGTTTGGGTTTTCACCCTTTAACGGCTTGTTTTCAAGTCTAAGTGTGATTTTTGCAAATTATCATCATACTCTAAAATCGAGAGACCCGGGACTATGCGGTCAGTTCCTAACAGTTACATTGGTCCCGTGTGAGGTGTTTGTGCCTCCTACTGGGTCGTTTGGGGGCTAGTTTGGGTTTTCACCCTTCAACGGCCTGCTTTCAAGTCAAAGTATGATTTTTTCAAAATATCATCATACTCTCAAACCAGGAGACCCAGGACTACGCGGTCAGTTCCTATAAGTTACATTGATCCCGTGCGAGGTGTTCGTGCCTCCTACGGGGTCGTTTGGGGGCTGGTTTGGGTTTTGACCCTTTAACGACCTGTTTTGAAGTCTAAGTTTGACTTTTGCAAATTAACATCATACTCTCAAACTGGGAGACCCGAGACTACGTGGTCAGTTCCTACAAGTTACATTGGTCCTGTCCGAGTTGTTTGTGCCTCCTACGGGGTCGTTTGGGGGCTGGTTTGGGTTTTCACCCTTTAACGGCCTGTTTTCAAGTCAAAGTGTGATTTTTGAAAATTATCGTCATACTCTCAAACTGGGAGACTCGGGACTACGCGGTCAGTTTCTAGAAGTTACATTGGTCCCGTGCGAGGTGTTTGTGCCTCCTACGGGATCGTTTGGGGGCTGGTTTGGGAGTTCACCCTTTAACGTCCTGTTTTCAAGTCAAAGTGTGATTTTTGCAAATTATCATCATACTCTAAAACCGGGAGACCCGAGACTACGCGGTCAGTTCCTACAAGTTACATTGGTCCCGTGCGAGGTGTTCGTGACTCCTACGGGTTCGTTTGGGCGCTGGTTTGGGTTTTCACCCTTTAATGGCCTGTTTTAAAGTCAAAGTGTGATTTTTGCAAATTATCGTCATACTCTCAAACCGGGAGACCCGGGACTACGCGGTTTGTTCCTACAAGTTACATTGGTCCCGTGCGAGGTGTTCGTGCCTCCTACGGGATCGTTTGGGGGTGGTTTGGGTTTTCACCCTTTAACGGCCTATTTTCAAGTCTAAGTGTAATTTTTGCAAATTATCGTCATACTCTCGAACCGGGAGCCCCGAACTATGCGGTCACTTCCTACAAGTTACATTGGTCCCGTGCGAGGTGTCCGTGCCTCCTACGGGATCGTTTGGGGGCAGGTTTGGATTTTCACCCTTTAACGGCCTATTTTCAAGTCTAAGTGTGATTTTTGCAAATTATCGTCATACTCTCAAACCGGGAGACCTGGAACTACGCGGTCAGTTCCTACAAGTTACATTGGTCCCGTGCGAGGTGTTCGTGCCTCCTACGGGATCGTTTCGGGGCTGGTTTTGGTGTTCGCCCTTTAACGGCCTGTTTTCACGTCAAAGTGTGATTTTTTTCAAATTATCGTCATACTCTCAAACCGGGAGATCCGAGACTACACGGTCAGTTCCTACAAGTTACATTGGTCCCGTGCTAGGTGTTCGTGCCTCCAACGGGGTCGTTTGGGGGCTGGTTTGGGTTTTCACCCTTTAACGGTTTATTTTCAAGTCTAAGTGTGATTTTTGCATATTATCGTCATACTCTAAAATCGGGAGACCCGGGACTACGCGGTCAGTTCCTAACAGTTACATTGGTCCTGTGCGAGGTGTTCATGCCTCCTACTGGGTCGTTTGGGGGCTAGTTTGTGTTTTCACCCTTCAACGGCCTGCTTTCAATTCAAAGTGTGATTTTTTCAAAATATAATCATACTCTCAAACCAGGAGACCCGGGACTACGCGGTCAGTTCCTACAAGTTACATTGATCCCGTGCGAGGTGTCCGTGCCTCCTACGGGGTCGTTTGGGGGCTGGTTTGGGTTTTCAACTTTTAACGACCTGTTTTCAAGTCAAAGTGTGATTTTTGCAAATTATCGTCATACTCTCAAACTGGGAGACTCGGGACTATGCGGTCAGTTTCTACAAGTTACATTGGTTCCGTGCGAGGTGTTCGTGCCTCCTACGGGATCGTTTGGGGGTTGGTTTGGGATTTCGCCCTTTAACGTTCTGTTTTCAAGTCAAAGTGTGATTTTTGCAAATTATCATCAAACTCTAAAACCGGGAGACCTGGAACTACGCGGTCAGTTCCTACAAGTTACATTGGTCCCGTGCGAGGTGTTCGTGCCTCCTACGGGATCGTTTCGGGGCTGGTTTTGGTGTTCGCCCTTTAGCGTCCTGTTTTCAAGTCAAAGTGTGATTTTTGCAAATTCTCGTCATACTCTCAAACCGGGAGATCCGAGACTACGCGGTCAGTTCCTACAAGTTACATTGGTCCCGTGCTAGGTGTTCGTGCCTCCAACGGGGTCGTTTGGGGGCTGGTTTGGGTTTTCACCCTTTAACGGCTTGTTTTCAAGTCTAAGTATGATTTTTGCAAATTATCGTCATACTCTCAAACCGGGAGCCCCGGACTATGCGGTCAGTTCCTACAAGTTACATTGGTCCCGTGCGAGGTGTCCGTACCTCCTACGGGATCGTTTGGGGGCTGGTTTGGATTTTCACCCTTTAACGGCCTGTTTTCAAGTCTAAGTGTGATTTTTCCAAATTATTGTCATACTCTCAAACCGGGAGATCGGGAACTACGCGATCAGTTCCTACAAGTTACATTGGTCCCGTGCGAGGTGTTCGTGCCTCCTACGGGATCGTTTGGGGGCTGGTTTGGGTTTTCACCCTTTAACGGCCTGTTTTCAAGTCAAAGTGTGATTTTTGCAAATTATCGGCATACTCTCAAACCGAGAGATCCGGGACTACGCGGTCAGTTCCTACAAGTTACATTGGTCCCGTGCGAGGTGTTTGT
The DNA here is from genome assembly GCA_949130495.1 of Sambucus nigra. Taxonomy (NCBI): domain Eukaryota; kingdom Viridiplantae; phylum Streptophyta; class Magnoliopsida; order Dipsacales; family Adoxaceae; genus Sambucus; species Sambucus nigra. The sequence continues at coordinate 2,117,455 of OX422223.1, forward strand.
GCCTCCTACGGCGTCGTTTGGGGGATGGTTTGGGTTTTCACCCTTTAACGGCCTGTTTTCAAGTCAAAGTGTGATTTTTGCAAATTATCGTCATACTCTCAAACTGGGAGACTCGGGACTACGCGGTCAGTTTCTACAAGTTACATTGGTCCCGTGCGAGGTGTTCGTGCCTCCTACGGGATCGTTTGGGGGCTGGTTTGGGAGTTCACCCTTTAACGTCCTGTTTTTAAGTCAAAGTGTGATTTTTGCAAATTATCATCATACTATAAAACCGGGAGACCCGGGACTACGCGGTCAGTTCCTTCAAGTTACATTGGTCCCGTGCGAGGTGTTCGTGCCTCCAACGGGGTCGTTTTGGGGCTGGTTCGGGTTTTCACCCTTTAACGGCTTGTTTTCAAATCTAAGTGTTATTTTTTCAAATTATCGTCATACTCTCAAACTGGGAGCCCCGGGACTACGCGGTCAGTTCCTACAAGTTACATTGGTCCCGTGCGAGGTGTTCGTGACTCTTACGGGTTCGTTTGGGCGCTGGTTTGTGTTTTCACTCTTTAACGGCCTGTTTTAAAGTCAAAGTGTGATTTTTGCAAATTATCGTCATACTCTCAAACTGGGAGACCCGGGACTACGCGGTCTGTTGCTACAAGTAACATTGGTCCCGTGCGAGGTGTTCGTGCCTCCTACGGGATCATTTGGGGGTGGTTTGGGTTTTCACCCTTTAACGGCCTGTTTTCAAGTCAAAGTGTGATTTTTGCAAATTATTGTCATACTCTCAAACTGGGAGCCCCGGGACTACGCGGTCAGTTCCTACAAGTTACATTGGTCCCGTGCGAGGTGTTCGTAACTCCTACGGGTTCGTTTGGGTGCTGGTTTGTGTTTTCAGTCTTTAACGGCCTGTTTTAAAGTCAAAGTGTGATTTTTTTCAAATTATCGTCATACTCTCAAACCGGGAGACCCGGGACTACGCGGTCTGTTGCTACAAGTAACATTGGTCCCGTGCGAGGTGTTCGTGCCTCCTACGGGATCGTTTGGGGGTGGTTTGGGTTTTCACCCTTTAACGGCCTGTTTTCAAGTCAAAGTGTGATTTTTCCAAATTATTGTCATACTCTCAAACCGAGAGACCCGGGACTACGCGGTCAGTTCCTACAAGTTACAGTGGTCCCATGCGAGGTGTTCGTGCCTCGTACGGGGTCGTTTGGGGGTTGGTTTTGGTTTTCACCCTTTAACGGCCTGTTTTCAAGTCTAAGTGTAATTTTTGCAAATTATCATCATACTCTCGAACCGGGAGCCCCGAACTATGCGGTCACTTCCTACAAGTTACATTGGTCCCGTGCGAGGTGTCCGTGCCTCCTACGGGATCGTTTGGGGGCAGGTTTGGATTTTCACCCTTTAACGTCCTATTTTCAAGTCTAAGTGTGATTTTTGCAAATTATCGTCATACTTTCAAACCGGGAGACCTGGAACTACGCGATCAGTTCCTACAAGTTACATTGGTCCCGTGCGAGGTGTTCGTGCCTCCTACGGGATCGTTTGGGGGCTGGTTTTGGTGTTCACCCTTTAACGGCCAGTTTTCAAGTCAAAGTGTGATTTTTGCAAATTATCGTCATACTCTCAAACCGGGAGATCCGGGACTACGCGGTCAGTTCCTATAAGTTACATTGGTCCCATGCGAGGTGTTCGTGCCTCCAACGGGGTCGTTTGGGGGCTGGTTTGGGTTTTCACCCTTTAACGGCTTGTTTTCAAGTCTAAGTGTGACTTTTGCAAATTATCATCATACTCTAAAATCGGGAGACCCGGGACTACGCGGTCAGTTCCTAACAGTTACATTGGTCCCGTGCGAGGTGTTCGTGCCTCCTACTGGGTCGTTTGGGGGCTAGTTTGGGTTTTCACCCTTCAACGGCCTGCTTTCAAGTCAAAGTGTGATTTTTTCAAAATATCATCATACTCTCAAACCAAGAGACCCGGGACTACGCGATCAGTTCCTACAAGTTACATTGATCCCGTGCGAGGTGTTCGTGCCTCCTACGGGGTCGTTTGGGGGCTGGTTTGGGAGTTCACCCTTTAACATCCTGTTTTCAAGTCAAAGTAAGATTTTTGCAAATTATCATCATACTCTAAAACCGGGAGACCCGGGACTACGCGGTCAGTTCCTACAAGTTACATTGGTCCCGTGCGAGGTGTTCGTGCCCCCAACGGGGTCGTTTGGGGGTTGGTTTGGGTTTTCACCCTTTAACGGCTTGTTTTCAAGTCTAAGTGTGATTTTTGCAAATTATCGTCATACTCTCAAACCGGGAACCCCGGACTATGCGGTCAGTTCCTACAAGTTACATTGGTCCCGTGCGAGGTGTCCGTGCCTCCTACGGGATCGTTTGGGGGCTGGTTTGGATTTTCACCCTTTAACGGCCTGTTTTCAAGTCTAAGTTTGACTTTTGCATATTAATGTCATACTCTCAAACCGGGAGACCCGGGACTACGCGGTCAGTTCCTACAAGTTACATTGGTCCCGTACGAGGTGTTTGTGCCTCCTACGGGGTCGTTTGGGGGCTGGTTTGGGTTTTCACCCTTTAATGGCCTGTTTTCAAGTCAAAGTGTGATTTTTGCAAATTATCGTCATACTCTCAAACTGGGAGACTCGGGACTACGCGGTCAGTTTCTAAAAGTTACATTGGTCCCGTGCGAGGTGTTCGTGCCTCCTACGGGATCGTTTGTGGGCTGGTTTGGGAGTTCACCCTTTAACGTCCTGTTTTCAAGTCAAAGTGTGATTTTTGCAAATTATCATCATACTCTAAAACCGGGAGACCCGGGACTACGCGGTCAGTTCCTACAAGTTACATTGGTCCCGTGCGAGGTGTTCGTGCCTCCAACGGGGTCGTTTGGGGGCTGGTTTGGGTTTTCACCCTTTAACGGCTTGTTTTCAAGTCTAAGTGTGATTTTTGCAAATTATCTTCATACTCTCAAATCGGGAACCCCGGACTATGCGGTCAGTTCCTACAAGTTACATTGGTCCCGTGCGAGGTGTTCGTGCCTCCTACGGGATCGTTTGGGCGCTGGTTTGGATTTTCACCCTTTAACGACCTGTTTTCAAGTCTAAGTTTGACTTTTGCAAATTATCGTCATACTCTCAAAACCGGGAGACCCGGGACTACGCGGTCAGTTCCTACAAGTAACATTGGTCCCGTGCGAGGTGATCGTGCCTCCTACGGGATCGTTTGGGGGCTGGTTTGGGTTTTCACCCTTTAATGGCCTGTTTTCAAGTCAAAGTGTGATTTTTTCAAATTATCGGCATACTCTCAAACCAGGAGATCTGGGACTACGCGGTCAGTTCCTACAAGTTACATTGGTCCCGTACGAGGTGTTTGTACCTCCTACGGGGTCGTTTGGGGGCTGTTTTGGGTTTTCACCCTTTAACAGCTTGTTTTCAAGTCTAAGTGTGATTTTTGCAAATTATCATCATACTCTAAATTCGGGAGACCCGGGACTACGCGGTCAGTTCCTGACCGTTACATTGGTCCCGTGCGAGGTGTTCGTACCTCCTACGGGGTCGTTTGGGGGCTGGTTTGGGTTTTCACCCTTCAACGGGCTGTTTTCAAGTCAAAGTGGGATTTTTTCAAATTATCATCATACTCTCAAACCAGGACACCCTGGACTACACGGTCAGTTCTTACAAGTTACATTGATCCCGTGTGAGGTGTTCGTGCCTCCTACGGGGTCGTTTGGGGGCTGGTTTGGGTTTTCACCCTTTAACGACCTGTTTTCAAGTCTAAGTTTGACTTTTGCAAATTATCGTCATACTCTCAAAACCGGGAGACCCGGGACTACGCGGTCAGTTCCTACAAGTAACATTGGTCACGTGCCAGGTGTTCGTGCCTCCTACGGGATCGTTTGGGTGTTGGTTTGGATTTCGACCCTTTAACGGCCTGTTTTCACGTCTAAGTGTGATTTTTACAAATTATCATCATACTCTCAAACCTGGAGATCCGGGACTACGCGGTCAGTTCCTACAACTTACATTGGTCCCGTGCGAGGTGTTCGTGCCTCCTACGGGATCATTTGGGTGCTGATTTGGGTTTTCGCCCTTTAACGGCCTGTTTTCAAGTCAAAGTGTCATTTTTGAAAATTATCGTCATACTCTCAAACTGGGAGATCCGGGACTACGCGATCAGTTCTTACAAGTTACATTGGTCCCGTGCGAGGTGTTCGTGCCTCTTACGGGATCATTTGGGTGTTGGTTTGGATTTTCACCCTTTAACGGCCTGTTTTCACGTCTAAGTGTGATTTTTACAAATTATCATCATACTCTCAAACCGGGAGACCCGGGACTACGCGGTCAGTTCCTACAAGTTACATTGGTCCCGTGCGAGGTGTTCGTGCCTCCTACGGGATCATTTGGGTGCTGATTTGGGTATTCTCCCTTTAACGGCCTATTTTCAAGTCAAAGAATTATTTTTGCAAATTATCATCATACTCTCAAACCGGGAGACCCGAGACTACGCGGTCAGTTCCTACAACTTACATTCGTCCCGTGCGAGGTGTTCGTGCCTCCTACGGGGTCGTTTGGGGGCTGGTTTGGGTTTTCACCATTTAACGGCCTATTTTCAAGTCAAAGTGCGATTTTTGCAAATTATCGTCATACTCTCAAACCGGGAGACCCGGGACTACGCGGTCAGTTTCTACAAGTTACATTGGTCCCGTGCGAGGTGTTCGTTCCTCCTACGGGATCGTTTGGGGGCTGGTTTGGGAGTTCACCCTTTAACGTCCTGTTTTCAAGTAAAAGTGTTATTTTTGCAAATTATCATCAAACTCTAAAACCGGGAGACCCGGGACTACGCGGTCAGTTCCTACAATCTACATTGATCCCGTGCAAGATGTTCGTGCCTCCTACGGCGTCGTTTGGGGGCTGGTTTGGGTTTTCACCCTTTAACGACCTGTTTTGAAGTCTAAGTTTGACTTTTGCAAATTATCGTCATACTCTCAAACCGGGAGACCCGGGACTACGCGGTCAGTTCCTACAAGTTACATTGGTCCCGTGCGAGGTGTTCGTGCCTCCTACGGGATCGTTTGGGTGTTGGTTTGGATTTCCACCCTTAAACGGCCTGTTTTCACGTCTAAGTGTGATTTTTACAAATTATCATCATACTCTCAAACCGGGAGACCCGGGACTACGCGGTCAGTTCCTACAACTTACATTGGTCCCGTCCGAGGTGTCCGTGCCTCCTACGGGATCATTTGGGTGCTGTTTTGGGTTTTCGCCCTTTAACGGCCTGTTTTCAAGTCAAACTGTCATTTTTGCAAATTATCGTCATACTCTCAAACTGGGATATCCGGGACTACGCGATCAGTTCTTACAAGTTACATTGGTCCCGTGCGAGGTGTTCGTGCCTCCTACGGGGTCATTTGGGGCTGGTTTGTGTTTTCACCCTTTAACGGCCTTTTTTCAAGTCTAATTGTGATTTTTGCAAATTATCTTCATACTCTCAAACCGGGAGACCCGGGACTACGTGGCCAGTTCCTACAACTTATATTGGTCCCGTGCGAGGTGTTTGTGCCTCCTACGGGGTCATTTGTGGGCTGGTTTGGGTTTTCACCCTTTAACGGCCTGTTTTTAAGTCAAAGTGTGATTTTTCCAAATTATTGTCATACTCTCAAACCGGGAGGCCCGGGACTACACGGTCAGTTTCTACAAGTTACATTGGTCCCGTGCGAGGTGTTCGTGCCTCCTACAGGATCGTTTGGGGGTTGGTTTGGGAGTTCACCTTTTAACGTCCTGTTTTCAAGTCAAAGTGTGATTTTTACAAATTATCATCATACTCTAAAACCGGGAGACCCGGGACTACGCGGTCAGTTCCTACAAGTTAGATTGGTCCCGTGGGAGGTGTTCGTGCCTCCAACGGTGTCTTTTGGGGGCTGGTTTGGGTTTTCACCCTTTAACGGCATATTTTCAAGTCTAAGTGTGATTTTTACAAATTATCGTCATACTCTCTAACCGGGAGCCCCGGACTATGCGGTCAGTTCCTACAAGTTACATTGGTCCCGTGCGAGGTGTCCACGCCTCCTACGGGATCGTTTGGGGGCTGGTTTGGATTTAAACCCTTTAACGGCCTGTTTTCAAGTCTAAGTGTGATTTTTCCAAATTATCGTCATACTCTCAAACCGGGAGACTTGGAACTACGCGGTCAGTTCCTACAAGTTACATTGGTCCTGTGCGAGGTGTTCGTGCCTCCTACGGGGTCGTTTGGGGGCTGGTTTGGGTTTTTGCCCTTTAACGGCCTGTTTTAAAGTCAAAGTGTGATTTTTGTAAATTATCGTAATACTCTCAAACCGGGAGATTCGGGACTACGCAGTCAGTTCCTACAAGTTACATTGGTCCCGTACGAGGTGTTCGTGCCTCCTACGGGGTCGTTTGGGGGCTGGTTTGGGTTTTCACCCTTTAACCGCTTATTTTCAAGTCTAAGTGTGATTTTTATAAATTATCATCATAGTCTAAAATCGGGAGACCCGGGACTACGCGGTCAGTTCCTAACAGTTACATTGGTCCCGTGCGAGTTGTTCGTGGCTCCTATGGGGTCGTTTGGGGGCTGGTTTGGGTTTTCACCCTTCAACGGCCTGTTTTCAAGTCAAAGTGTGATTTTATCAAATTATCATCATACTCTCAAACCAGGAGACCCGGGAATACGCGGTCAGTTCCTACAAGTTACATTGATCCCGTGCGAGGTGTTCGTACCTCCTACGGGGTCGTTTGGGGGCTGGTTTGGGTTTTCACTCTTTAACGACCTGTTTTCAAGTCTAAGATTGACTTTTGCAAATTATCATCATACTCTCAAACTGGGAGACCCGGGACTACGCGTTCAGTTCCTACAAGTTATATTGGCCCCGTGCGAGGTGTCCGTGCCTCCTACGGGATCATTTGGGTGCTGGTTTGGATTTTCACCCTTTAACGGCCTGTTTTCAAGTCAAAGTGTGATTTTTGCAAATTATCGTCATACTCTCAAACCGGGAGACCCGGGACTACGCGGTCAGTTTCTACAAGTTACATTTGTCCCGTGCGAGGTGTTCGTTCCTCCTACGGGATCGTTTGGGGGCTGGTTTGGGAGTTTACCCTTTAACGTCCTGTTTTCAAGTCAAAGTGTTATTTTTGCAAATTATCATCATACTCTAAAACCGAGAGACCCGGCACTACGCGGTCAGTTCCTACAATTTACATTAGTCCCGTGCGACGTGTTCGTGCCTCCTACGGGATCATTTGGGTGTTGATTTGGGTTTTCACCCTTCAACGGCCTATTTTCAAGTCAAAGTGTGATTTTTGCAAATTATCAGCATACTCTCAAATCGGGAGACCCGGGACTACGCGGTCAGTTCCTACAAGTTACATTGATCCCGTGCGAGGTGTTCGTGCCTCCTATTGGGTCGTTTGGGGGCTGGTTGGGGTATTCACCCTTTAACGTCCAGTTGTCAAGTCTAAGGTGATTTTTGCAAATTATCATCATACTCTCAAACTGGGAGACCCGGGACTACGCGGTCAGTTCCTACAAGTTACATTGGTCTCGTGCGAGGTGTTCGTGCCTCCTACGGGGTCGTTTGGGGGCTGGTTTGGGTTTTCACCCTTTAACGGCCTGTTTTCAAGTCAAAGTGTGATTTTCGCAAATTATCATCATACTCTCAAACCGGGAGCCCCGGACTACGCGGTCAGTTCCTTCAAGCTACATTGGTCCCGTGCGAGGTGTCCGTGCCTCCTACGGGCTCGTTTGGGGGCTGGTTTGGATTTTCACCCTTTAACTACCTGTTTTCAAGTCTAAGTATAATTTTTGCAAATTATCGTCATACTCTCAAACCGGGAGACCCGGGACTACGCGGTCAGTTCCTACAAGTTACACTAGTCCCGTGCGAGGTGTTCGTACCTCCTACGGGATCGTTTGGGGGTGGTTTGGGTTTTCACCCTTTAACGGCTTGTTTTCTAGTCAAAGTGTGATTTTTGCGAATTATTGTCACTCTCAAACCGAGAGACCCGGGACTACGCGATCAGTTCCTACAAGTTACATTGGTCCCGTGCAAGGTGTTCGTGCCTCCTACGGGGTCGTTTGGGGGCTGGTTTGTGTTATCATCCTTTAACGACATATTTTCAAGTCTAAGTGTGATTTTTGCAAATTATCGTCATGCTCTCAAACGGGAGTCCCGGACTACGCGGTCAGTTCCTACAAGTTATATTGGTCCCGTGCGAGGTGTCCGTGCCTCCTACGGGATCGTTTGGGGGCTGGTTTGGATTTTCACCCTTTAACGGCCAGTTTTGAAGTCTAAGTGTGATTTTTGCAAATTATCATCATACTCTCAAACCGGGAGACTCGAAGCAACGCGATCAGTTCCTACAAGTTATATTGGTCCCGTGCGAGGTGTTCGTGCCTCCTACGGGATCGTTTGGGGGCTGGTTTGGGTTTTCGCCCATTAACGGCCTGTTTTCAAGTCAAAGTTTGATTTTTGCAAATTATAATCATACTCTCAAAATCGGGAGATCCGGAACTACGCGGTCAGTTCCTTCAAGTTACATTGGTCCCGTACAAGGTGTTCGTGCCTCCTACGGGGTCGTTTGGGGGCTGGTTTGGGTTTTCACCCTTTAACGGCATGTTTTCAAGTCTAAGTGTGATTTTTCCAAATTATCATCATACTCTCAAACCGGGAGACCCGGAACAACGCGGTCAATTCCTACAAGTTACATTGGTCCCGTGCGTGGTGTTCGTGCCTCCTACGGGGTCGTTTGGGGGCTGGTTTGGGTTTTCACCCATTAACGGCCTATTTTCAAGTCAAAGTGTGATTTTTGCAAATTATTGTCATACTCTCAAACCGGGAGATCCAGGACTATGCGGTCAGTTCCTACAAGTTACATTGGTCTCGTGCGAGGTGTTTGTGCCTCCTACGGGGTCGTTTGGGGGCTGGTTTGGGTTTCACCCTTTAACGGTCTGTGTTCAAGTCTAAGTGTGATTTTTGTAAATTATCGTCATACTCTCAAACCGGGAGACCCGGGACTACGCGGTCAGTTTCTACAAGTTACATTGGTCCCGTGTGAGGTGTTCGTGCCTCCTACGGGATCGTTTGGGGGCTGGTTTGGGAGTTCCCCCTTTAACGTCCTATTTTTAAGTAAAAGTGTTATTTTTGCAAATTATCATCATACTCTAAAACCGGGAGACCCGGGACTACGCGGTCAGTTCCTACAATTTACATTGGTCCCGTGTGAGGTGTTCGTGCCTCCTACGGGGTCGTTTGGGGGCTGGTTTGGGTTTTCACCCTTCAACGGCCTATTTTCAAGTCAAAGTGTGATTTTTGCAAATTATCATCATACTCTCAAATCGGGAGACTCTGGACTACGCGGTCAGTTCCTACAAGTTACATTGATCCCGTGCGAGGTAATCGCGCCTCCTATTGGGTCGTTTGGGGGCTGGTTGGGGTATTCACCCTTTAACGGCCTGTTATCAAGTCTAAGGTGATTTTTGCAAATTATCATCATACTCTCAAACTGGGAGACCCGGAACTACGCGGTCAGTTCCTACAAGTTACATTGGTCCCGTGCGAGGTGTTCGTGCCTCCTACGGGGCCATTTGGGGGCTGGTTTGGATTTTCTCTCTTTAACGGCCTGTTTTCAAGTCAAAGTGTGATTTTTGCAAATTATCATCATACTCTCAAACCGGGAGCCCTGGACTACGCGGTCAGTTCCTTCAAGTTACATTGGTCCCTTGCGAGGTGTCCGTGCCTCCTACGGGATCGTTTTGGGGCTAGTTTGGATTTTCACCCTTTAACGGCCTGTTTTCAAGTCTAAGTATGATTTTTGCAAATTATCGTCGTACTCTCAAATCGGGAGACCCGGGACTACGAGGTCAGTTCCTACAAGTTACACTGGTCCCGTGCGAGGTGTTCGTGCCTCCTACGGGATCGTTTGGGGGTGGTTTGGGCTTTCACCCTTTAACGACCTGTTTTCTAGTCAAAGTGTGTTTTTTGCAAATTATTGTCATACTCTCAAACCGAGAGACCCGGGACTACGCGACCAGTTCCTACAAGTTATATTGGCCCCGTGGGAGGTGTTCGTGCCTAATACGGGATCGTTTGGGGGCTCGTTTGGGTTTTCGCCCTTTAACGGCCTGTTTTCAAGTCAAAGTGTGATTTTTGCAAATTATCATCATACTCGCAAACCGGGACACCCGGGACTACGCGGTCAGTTCCTAAAAGTTACATTGGTCCCGTGCGAGGTGTTCGTGCCTCCTACGGGATCCTTTGGGGGCTGGTTTGGGTTTTCGCCCTTTAACGGCCTGTTTTCAAGTCTAAGTGTGATTTTTCCAAATTATCATCATACTCTCAAATCGAGAGATCCGAAACTACGCGGTCAGTTCCTACAAGTTACATTGGTCCTGTGCGAGGTGTTCGTGCCTCCTACGGGGTCGTTTGGGGGCTGGTTTGGGTTTTCACCCTTTAACAGCCTGTTTTCAAGTCTAAGCGTGATTTTTGCAAATTATTGTCATGCTCTCAAACGGGTGCCCCGGACTACGCGGTCAGTTCCTACAAGTTACATTAGTCCCGTGCGAGGTGTTCGTGCCTCCTACGGGATCGTTTGGGGGCTGGTTTGGATTTTCACCCATTAACGGCCTGTTTTCAAGTCCAAGTGTGATTTTTGCAAATTATCATCATACTCTCAAACCGGGAGACCCGGAGCAATGCGGTTAGTTCCTACAAGTTATATTCGTCCCGTGCGAGGTGTTCGTGCCTCCCACGGGATCGTTTGGGGGCTCGTTTGGGTTTTCGCCCTTTAACGGCCTGTTTTCAAGTCTAAGTGTGATTTTTCCAAATTATCATCATACTCTCAAACCAGGAGACCCGGGACTACGCGGTTAGTTCCTACAAGTTACATTGGTCCCATGCGAGGTGTCTGTGCCTCCTACGTGGTCGTTCGGGGGCTGGTTTAGGTTTTCACCCTTTAACGGCCTGTTTTCAAGTCAAAGTGTGATTTTTGCAAATTATCATCATACTCTCAAACCGAGAGACCCAGAGCAACGCGGTCAGTTCCTACAAGTTATATTAGTCCCGTGCGAGGTGTTCGTGCCTCCTACGGGATCGTTTGGGGGCTGGTTTGGGTTTTCGCCCTTTAACGGCCTGTTTTCAAGTCTAAGTGTGATTTTTCCAAATTATCATCATACTCTCAAATCAAGAGATCCGGAACTACACGGTCAGTTCCTACAAGTTACATTGGTCCCGTGCGAGGTGTTCGTGCCTCCTACGGGGTCGTTTGGGGGCTGGTTTGGGTTTTCACCCTTTAACAGTCTGTTTTCAAGTCTAAGTGTGATTTTTGCAAATTATTGTCATGCTCTCAAACGGGAACCCCGGACTACGCGGTCAGTTCCTACAAGTTACATTGGTCCCGTGCGAGGTGTTCGTGCCTCCTACGGGATCGTTTGGGGGCTGGTTTGGATTTTCACCCTTTAACGGCCTGTTTTCAAGTCTAAGTGTGATTTTTGCAAATTATAATCATACTCTCAAACTGGGAGACCTGGAGCAACGCGGTTAGTTCCTACAAGTTATATTCGTCCCGTGCGAGGTGTTCGTGCCTCCTACGGGATCGTTTGGGGGCTCGTTTGGGTTTTCGCCCTTTAATGGCCTGTTTTCAAGTCTAAGTGTGATTTTTCCAAATTATCATCATACTCTCAAACCGGGAGACCCGGGACTACGCGGTCAGTTCCTACAAGTTACATTGGTCCCGTGCGAGGTGTTCATGCCTCCTACGTGGTCGTTTGGGGGCTGGTTTAGGTTTTCACCCTTTAACGGCCTGTTTTCAAGTCAAAGTGTGATTTTTGCAAATTATCATCATACTCTCAAATCGGGAGACCCGGAGCAACACGGTCAGTTCCTACAAGTTATATTGGTCCCGAGCGAGGTGTTCGTTCCTCCTACGGGATCGTTTGGGGGCTGGTTTGGGTTTTCGCCCTTTAACGGCCTGTTTTCAAGTCTAAGTGGGATTTTTCCAAATTATCATCATACTCGCAAATCGGGAGATCCAGAACTACGCGGTGAGTTCCTAAAAGTTACATTGGTCCCGTGCGAGGTGGTCGTGCCTCCTACGGGGTCGTTTGGGGGCTGGTTTGGGTTTTCACCCTTTAACGGCCTGTTTTCAAGTCTAAGTGTGATTTTTCGAAATTATCATCATACTCTCAAATCGGGAGACCCGGGACTACGCAGTCAGTTCTAACAAGTTACATTGGTCCCGTGCGAGTTGTTCGTGCCTCCTACGGGGTCGTTTGAGGGATGGTTTGGGTTTTCACCCTTTAACGGCCTGTTTTCAAGTCAAAGTGTGATTTTTGCAAATTATTGTCATACTCTCAAACCGATGGACCCAGGACTACGCGGTCAGTTCCTACAAGTTTGATTGATCCCGTGCGAGGTGTTCGTGCCTCCTACGGGGTCGTTTGGGGGCTGGTTTGGGTTTTCACCCTTTAACGGCCTGTCTTCAAGTCTAAGTGTGATTTTAGCAAATTATCGTCATACTCTCAAATTGGGAGCCCCGGACTATGCGGTCTGTTCCTACAAGTTACATTGGTCCCGTGCGAGGTGTCCGTGCCTCCTACGGGATCGTTTGGGGGCTGGTTTGGGTTTTCACCCTTTAACGGACTATTTTAAAAAAGTGTGATTTTTGCAAATTATCGTCATACTCTCAAACTGGGAGACCCGAAACTTCACGGTCAGTTCCTACTAGTTACATTGGTCCCGTGAGAGGTGTTCGGGCCTCCTATGGGATCATTTGGGGGTTGGTTTGGGTTTTCGCCCTTTAACGGCCTGTTTTCAAGTCAAAGTGTGATTTTTGCAAATTATTGTCATACTCTCAAACCGATAGACCCGGGACTATGCGGTCAGTTCCTACAAGTTACATTGGTCCCGTGCGAGGTTTTCGTGCCTCCTACGGGGTCATTTGGGGGCTGGTTTGGGTTTTCACCCTTTAACGGCCTGTTTTCAAGTCTAAGTGTGATTTTTGCAAATTATCGTCATACTCCCAAATCGGGAGCCCCGGACTATGCGGTCACTTCCTACAAGTTACATTGGTCCCGGGCGAGGTGTCCGTGCCTCCTACGAGATCATTTGGGGGCGGGTTTGGGTTTTCACCCTTTAACGGACTATTTTAAAAAAGTGTGATTTTTGCAAATTATCGTCATACTCTCAAACCGGGAGACTTGAAATTACACGGTCAGTTCCTACTTGTTACATTGGTCCCGTACGAGGTGTTCGTGCCTCCTACGGGATCATTTGGGGGCTGGTTTGGATTTTCTCCCTTTAACGGCCTATTTTCTAGTTAATGTCTGATTTTTGTAAATTATCGTAATACTCTCAAACCGGGAGCCCCGGACTACGCGGTCAGTTCCTACAAGTTACATTGGTCTCGTGCGAGGTGTCCGTGCCTCCTACGGGATCGTTTGGGGGCTGGTTTGGATTTTCACCCTTTAACGGCCTGTTTTCAAGTCTAAGTGTGATTTTTGCAAATTATCGGCATACTCTCAAACCGGGAGACCCGGAACAACGCGGTCAGTTCCTACAAGTTACATTGGTACAGTGCGAGGTGTTCGTGCCTCCTACGGGATCGTTTGGGGGCTGGTTTGGGTTTTCGCACTTTAACGGCCTGTTCTCAAGTCAAAGTGTGATTTTTGCAAATTATAATCATACTCTCAAACCGGGAGATCCGGAACTACGCGGTCAGTTCCTACAAGTTACATTGGTCCCGTGCGAGGTGTTCGTGCCTCCTACGTGGTCGTTTGGGGGCTGGTTTAGGTTTTCACCCTTTAATGGCCTGTTTTCAAGTCAAAGTGTTATTTTTGCAAATTATCATCATACCCTCAAATCGGGAGATCCGGAACTACGCGGTCAGTTCCTACAAGTTACATTGGTCCCGTACGAGGTGGTCGTGCCTCCTACGGGGTCGTTTGGGGGCTGGTTTGGGTTTTCACCCTTTAACGGCCTGTTTTCAAGTCTAAGTGTGATTTTTCGAAATTATCATCATACTCTCAAACCGGGAGACCCGGGACTACGCAGTCAGTTCCTACAAGTTACATTGGTCCCGTGCGAGTTGTTTGTGCCTCCTACGGGGTCGTTTGAGGGCTAGTTTGGGTTTTCACCCTTTAACGGCCTGTTTTCAAGTCAAAGTGTGATTTTTGCAAATTATTGTCATACTCTCAAACCGATGGACTCAGGACTACGCGGTCAGTTCCTACAAGTTTCATTGGTCCCGTGCGAGGTGTTCATGCCTCCAACGGGGTCGTTTGGGGGCTGGTTTGGGTTTTCACCCTTTAACCGCCTATTTTCTAGTCAAAGTGTGATTTTTGCAAATTATTGTCATGCTCTCAAACGGGAGCCCCGGACTACGCAGTCAGTTCCTACAAGTTACATTGGTCCCGTGCGAGGTTTTCGTGCCTCCTACGGGGTCATTTGGGGGCTGGTTTGGGTTTTCACCCTTTAACGGCCTGTTTTCAAGTCTAAGTGTGATTTTTGCAAATTATCGTCATACTCCCAAATCGGGAGCCCCGGACTATGCGGTCAGTTCCTACCAGTTACATTGGTCCCGTGCGAGGTGTCCGTGCCTCCAACAAGATCATTTGGGGGCGGGTTTGGGTTTTCACCCTTTAACGGACTATTTTAAAAAAGTGTGATTTTTGCAAATTATCGTCATACTCTCAAACCGGGAGACTTGAAATTACACGGTCAGTTCCTACTTGTTACATTGGTCCCGTGCGAGGTGTTCGTGCCTCCTACGGGATCATTTGGGGGCTGGTTTGGATTTTCTCCCTTTAACGGCCTGTTTTCTAGTCAATGTCTGATTTTTGTAAATTATCGTAATACTCTCAAATCGGGAGCCCCGGACTACGCGGTCAGTTCCTACAAGTTACATTGGTCTCGTGCGAGGTGTCCGTGCCTCCTACGGCATCGTTTGGGGGCTGGTTTGGATTTTCACTCTTTAACGGCCTGTTTTCAAGTCTAAGTGTGATTTTTGCAAATTATCGGCATACTCTCAAACCGAGAGACCCGGAACAACGCGGTCAGTTCCTACAAGTTACATTGGTACAGTGCGAGGTGTTCGTGCCTCCTACGGGATCGTTTGGGGGCTGGTTTGGGTTTTCGCACTTTAACGGCCTGTTCTCAAGTCAAAGTGTGATTTTTGCAAATTATAATCATACTCTCAAACCGGGAGATCCGGAACTACGCGGTCAGTTCTTACAAGTTACATTGGTCCCGTGCGAGGTGTTCGTGCCTCGTGGCCGTTTGGGGGCTGGTTTATGTTTTCACCCTTTAACGGCCTGTTTTCAAGTCAAAGTGTTATTTTTGCAAATTATCATTATACTCTCAAATCGGGAGATCCGGAACTACGCGGTCAGTTCCTACAAGTTACATTGGTCCCGTACGAGGTGGTCGTGCCTCCTACGGGGTTGTTTGGGGGCTGGTTTGGGTTTTCACCCTTTAACGGCCTGTTTTCAAGTCTAAGTGTGATTTTTCGAAATTATCATCATACTCTCAAACCGGGAGACCCGGGACTAGGCAGTCAGTTCCTACAAGTTACATTGGTACCGTGCGAGTTGTTCGTGCCTCCTATGGGGTCGTTTGAGGGTTGGTTTGGGTTTTCACCCTTTAACGGCCTGTTTTCAAGTCAAAGTGTGATTTTTGCAAATAATTGTCATACTCTCAAGCCGATGAACTCAGGACTACGCGGTCAGTTCCTACAAGTTTCATTGGTCCCGTGCGAGGTGTTCGTGCCTCCTACGGGGTCGTTTGGGGGCTGGTTTGGGTTTTCACCCTTTAATGGCCTATTTTCTAGTCAAAGTGTGATTTTTGCAAATTATTGTCATGCTCTCAAACGAGAGCCCTGGACTACGCAGTCAGTTCCTACAGGTTACATTGGTCCCGTGCGAAGTGTTCGTGCCTCCTACGGGATCGTTTGGGGGTTGGTTTGGGTTTTCACCCTTTAACGGACTATTTTAAAAAAGTGTGATTTTTTCAAATTATCATCATACTCTCAAACTGGGAGACCCGAAACTACACGGTCAGTTCCTACTAGTTACATTGGTCCCGTGCGAGGTGTTCGTACCTCCTACTGGATCGTTTGGGGGCTGGTTTGGGTTTTCTCCCTTTAACGGCCTGTTTTCAAGTCAAAGTGTGATTTTTGCAAATTATTGTCATACTCTCAAACCGAGAGACCCGGGACTACGCGGTCAGTTCCTACAAGTTACATTGGTCCCGTGCGAGATTTTCGTGCCTCCTACGGGGTCATTTGGGGGCTGGTTTGGGTTTTCATCCTTTAACGGCCTATTTTCAAGTCTAAGTGTGATTTTTGCAAATTATCGTCATACTCCCAAATCGGGAGCCCCGGACTATGCGGTCAGTTCCTACAAGTTACATTGGTCCCGTGCGAGGAGTCCGTGCCTCCTACGAGATCGTTTGGGGGCGGGTTTGGGTTTTCACCCTTTAACGGACTACTTTAAAAAAGTGTGATTTTTGCAAATTATCGTCATACTCTCAAACCGTGAGACTTGAAACTACACGGTCAGTTCCTACTAGTTACATTGGTCCCATGCGAGGTGTTCGTGCCTCCTACGGGATCATTTGGGGGCTGGTTTGGATTTTTGCCCTTTAACAGCCTGTTTTCTAGTCAATGTCTGATTTTTGCAAATTATCGTAATACTCTCAAACCGGGAGCCCCGGACTACGCGGTCAGTTCCTACAAGTTACATTGGTCCCGTACGAGGTGTCCGTACCTCCTACGGGGTCATTTGGGGGCTGGCTTGGGTTTTCACCCTTTAACGGCCTGTTTTCAAGTCTAAGTGTGCTTTTTGCAAATTGTCATCATACTCTCAAACCGAAAGACTTGGGACTACGCGGTCAGTTCCTACAAGTTACATTGGTCCCGTGCGAGGTGTCCGTGCCTCCTACGGGATCGTTTGGGGTCTGGTTTGGGTTTTCACCCTTTAACAGACTATTTTAAAAAAGTGTGATTTTTGTAAATTATCGTCATACTCTTAAACCGGGAGACCCGAAACTACACGGTCAGTTCCTACTAGTTACATTGGTCCCGTGCGAGGGGTTCGTGCCTCCTATAGGATCATTTGGGGGCTAGTTTGGGTTTCGCCCTTTAACGGCCTGTTTTCTAGTCAAAGTGTGATTTTTGCAAATTATCGTAATACTCTCAAACCGGGAGATCCGGGACTACGCGGTTAGTTCCTACAAGTTACATTGGTCCCGTGCGAGGTGTTCGTGCCTCCTACGGGGTCGTTTGGAGGCTGGTTTGGGTTTTCACCCTTTAACGGCCTGTTTTAAAGTCAAAGTGTGATTTTTGCATATTATCATCATTCTCTCAAACCGGGAGACCCGGGACTACGCGGTCAGTTCCTAGAAGTTACATCGGTCCCGTGGGAGGTGTTCGTGCCTCCTACGGGATCGTTTTGGAGTGGTTTGGGTTTTCACCCTTTAACGGTCTGTTTTCAAGTCAAAGTGTGATTTTTGCAAAATATTTTAATACTCTCAAACTGGGAGCCCCAGACTACGCGGTCAGTTCCTACAAGTTACATTGGTCCCGTGCGAAGTGTCCGTGCCTCCTACGGGATCGTTTGGGGGCTGGTTTGGATTTTCACCCTTTAACGGCCTGTTTTCAAGTCTAAGTGTGATTTTTGCAAATTATCGTCATGCTCTCAAACCGGGAGACCCGAATCAATGCGGTCAGTTCCTACAAGTTACATTGCTCCCGTGCGAGGTGTTCGTGCCTCCTACGGGATCCTTTGGGGGCTGGTTTGGGTTTTCGCCCTTTAACGACCTGTTTTCATGTCAAAGTGTGCTTTTTTCTAATTATAATCATACTCTCAAACCGGGAGATCCGAAACTACTCCGTCAGTTCCTAAAAGTTACATTGGTCCCGTGCGAGGTGTTCGTGCCTCCTACGGGGTCGTTTGGGGGCTGGTATGGGTTTTCACCCTTTAACGGCCTGTTTTCAAGTCTAAGTGTGATTTTTCCAAATTATCATCATACTCTCAAACCGAGAGACCCGGGACTACGCGGTCAGCTCCTACAATTTACATTGGTCCCGTGCGAGGTGTTCGTGCCTCCTACGGGATCGTTTGGGGGCTGGTTTGGATTTTCACCCTTTAACGGCCTGTTTTCAATTCTAAGTGTAATTTTTGCAAATTATCATCATACTCTCAAACCGGGAGACCCGGAGCAACGCGGTCAGTTCCTACAAGTTATATTTGTCCCGTGCGAGGTGTTCGTGCCTCCTACGGGAACGTTTGGGGGCTCGTTTGGGTTTTCGCCCTTTAACGGCCTGTTTTCAAGTCTAAGTGTGATTTTTCCAAATTATCATCATACTCTCAAATTGGGGGAACCGAAACTACGCGGTCAGTTCCTACAAGTTACATTGGTCCCGTGCGAGGTGTTCGTGCCTCCTACGGGGTCGTTTGGGGGCTTGTTTGGGTTTTCACCCTTTAACGGCCTGTTTTCAAGTCTAAGTGTGATTTTTGCAAATTATTGTCATGCTCTCAAACGGGAGCCCCGGACTACGCGGTCAGTTCCTACAAGTTACATTGGTCCCGTGCGAGGTGTTCGTGCCTCCTACGGGATCGTTTGGGGGCTGGTTTGGATTTTCACCCTTTAACGGCCTGTTTTCAAGTCTAAGTGTGATTTTTGCAAATTATCATCATAATCTCAAACCGTTAGACCCGGAGCAACGCGGTCAGTTCCTACAAGTTATATTCGTCCCGTGCGAGGTGTTCGTGCCTCCTACGGGATCGTTTGGGGGCTCGTTTGGGTTTTCGCACTTTAACGGCCTGTTTTCAAGTCTAAGTGTGATTTTTCCAAATTATCATCATACTCTCAAACCGGGAGACCCGAGACTATGCGGTCAGTTCCTACAAGTTACATTGGTCCCGTGCGAGGTGTTCGTGCCTCCTACGTTGTCGTTTGGGGGCTGGTTTGGGTGTTCACCATTTAACGGCCTGTTTTCAAGTCAAAGTGTGATTTTTGCAAATTATCATCATACTCTCAAACCGGGAGACCCGGAGTAACGCGGTCAGTTCCTACAAGTTATATTGGTCCCGTGCGAGGTGTTCGTGCCTCCTACGGGATCGTTTGGGGGCTGGTTTGGGTTTTCGCCCTTTAACGGCCTGTTTTCAAGTCTAAGGGCGATTTTTCCAAATTATCATCATACTCTCAAATCGGGAGATCCGGAACTACGCGGTCAGTTCCTACAAGTTACATTGGTCCCGTGCGAGGTGTTCGTGCCTCCTACGGGGTCGTTTGGGGGCTGGTTTGGGTTTTCACCCTTTAACGGCCTGTTTTCAAGTCTAAGTGTGATTTTAGCAAATTATCATCATACTCTCAAACCGAGGGACCCGGGACTATGCGCTCAGTTCCTACAAGTAACATTGGTCCCGTGCGAGGTGTTCGTGCCTCATACGGGGTCGTTTGGGGGCTGGTTTGGGTTTTCACCCTTTAACTGCCTATTTTCTAGTCAAAGTGTGATTTTTGCAAATTATTGTCATGCTCTCAAACGGGAGCCCCGGACTACGCAGTCAGTTCCTACAAGTTACATTGGTCCCGTGCGAGGTGTTCGTGCCTCCTACGGGAGCGTTTGGGGGCTGGTTTGGATTTTCACCCTTTAACGGCCTGTTTTCAAGTCTAAGTGTGATTTTTGCAAATATCATCATACTCTCAAACCGGGAGACCCAGAGCAACGCGGTCAGTTCCTACAAGTTATATTCGTCCCGTGCGAGGTGTTCGTGCCTCCTATGGGATCGTTTCGGGGCTCGTTTGGGTTTTCGCCCTTTAACGGCCTATTTTCAAGTCTAAGTGTGATTTTTCCAAATTATCATCATACTCTCAAACCGGGAGACCCGTGACTACGCGGTCAGTTCCTACAAGTTACATTGGTCCCGTGCGAGGTGTTCGTGCCTCCTACGTGGTCGTTTGGGGGCTGGTTTGGGTTTTCACCCTTTAACGGCCTGTTTTCAAGTCAAAGTGTGATTTTTGCAAATTATCATCATACTCTCAAACCGGGAGACCCGGAGCAACGCGTTCAGTTCATACAATTTATATTGGTCCCCTGCGAGGTGTTCGTGCCTCCTACGGGATCGTTTTGGGGCTGGTTTAGGTTTTCGCCCTTTAACGGCCTGTTTTCAAGTCTAAGTGTGATTTTTCCAAATTATCATCATACTCTCAAATCGGGAGATCCGGAACTACGCGGTCAGTTCCTACAAGTTACATTGGTGCCGTGTTAGGTGTTCGTGCCTCCTACGGGGTCGTTTGGGGGCTGGTTTGGGTTTTCACCTTTAACGGCCTGTTTTCAAGTCTAAGTGTGATTTTTCCAAATTATCATCATACTCTCAATATGGGAGACCCGGGACTACGCGGTCAGTTCCTACAAGTTACATTGGTCCCGTGCGAGTTGTTCGTGCCTCCTACGGGGTCGTTTGGGGGCTGGTTTGGGTTTTCACCCTTTAACGGCCTGTTTTCAAGTCAAAGTGTGATTTTTGTAAATTATTGTCATACTCTCAAACCGAGGGACCCGGGACTACGCGGTCAGGTCCTACAAGTTACATTGGTCCCATGCGAGGTGTTCGTGCCTCCTACGGGGTCGGTTGGGGGCTGGTTTGGGTTTTCACCCTTTAACGGCCTGTCTTCAAGTCTAAGTGTGATTTTAGCAAATTATCGTCATACTCTCAAATCGGGAGCCCCGGACTATGCGGTCTGTTCCTACAAGTTACATTGGTCCCGTGCGAGGTGTTCGTGCCTCCTACGGGATCGTTTGGGGGCTGGTTTGGGTTTTCACCCTTTAACGGACTATTTTAAAAAAGTGTGATTTTTGCAAATTATCGTCATACTCTCAAACCGAGAGACCCAAAACTACACGGTCAGTCCCTTCTAGTTACATTGGTCCCGTGCGAGGTGTTCGTGCCTCCTACGAAATCATTTGGGGGCTGGTTTGGATTTTCACCCTTTAACGGCCTGTTTTCTAGTCAAAGTGTGATTTTTGCAAATTATCGTAATACTCTCAAATCGGAAGATCCGGGACTACGCGGTCAGTTCCTACAAGTTACATTGGTCCCGTACGAGGTGTTCGTGCCTCCTACGGGATCGTTTGGGGGCTGGTTTGGGTTTTCGTCCTTATACGGCCTGTTTTCAAGTCAAAGTGTGATTTTTGCTAATTATCATCATACTCTCAAACCGGGAGCCCCGGACTACGCGGTCAGTTCCTACAAGTTACATTGGTCCCGTGCGCGGTGTCCGTGCCTCCTACGGGATCGTTTGGGGGCTGGTTTGGATTTTCACCCTTTAAATGCCTGTTCTCAAGTCTAAGTGTGATTTTTGCAAATTATCGTCATACTCTCAAATGGGGAGACTCGGAACAAAGCGGTCAGTTCCTACAAGTTACATTGGTCCCGTGCGAGGTGTTCATGCCTCTGACGGGATCATTTTGGTGCAGATTTGGGTTTTCGCCCTTTAACGGCATGTTTTCAAGTCAAAGTGTGATTTTTGCAAATTATAATCATACTCTCAAACCGGGAGATATGGAACTACGCGGTTAGTTCCTACAAGTTACATTGGTCCCGTGCGAGGTGTTTGTGCCTCCTACGGGGTCGTTTGGGGGCTGTTTTTTTTATGTTTTCACCCCTTAACGGCCTGTTTTCAAGTCTAAGTGTGATTTTTCCAAATTATCATCATACTCTCAAACCGGGAGACCCGATACTACGCGGTCAGGTCCTACAAGTTACATTGGTCCCGTGCGAGGTGTTCGTGCCTCCTACGGGGTCGTTTGGCGGCTGGTTTGGGTTTTCACCCTTTAACGACCTGTTTTCAAGTCTAAGTGTGATTTTTGCAAATTATTGTCATACTCTCAAATCCGGAGCCCCGAACTATGCGGTCAGTTCCTACAAGTTACATTGGTCCCGTTCGAGGTGTCCGTGCCTCCTACGGGATCGTTTGGGGGCTTGTTTGGGTTTTCACCCTTTAACGGACTATTTTAAAAAAGTGTGATTTTTGCAAATTATCGTCATACTCTCAAACCGAGAGACCCGAAACTACACGGCAGTCCATACTAGTTACATTAGTCCCATACGAGGTGTTCGTGCCTCCTACGGGATCATTTGGGGGCTGGTTTGGGTTTTCACCCTTTAACGGCCTGTTTTCTAGTCAAAGTGTGATTTTTGCAAATTATCGTGATACTCTCAAACCGGAAGATCGGGGACTACGCGGTCAGTTCCTACAAGTTACATTGGTCCCGTGCGAGGTGTTCGTGCCTCCTATGGGATCGTTTGGGGGTGGTTTGGATTTTCGTCCTTATACGGCCTGTTTTCAAGTCAAAGTGTGATTTTTGCTAATTATCATCATAATCTCAAACCGGGAGCCCCGGACTACGTGGTCAGTTCCTACAAGTTACATTGGACCCGTGCGAGGTGTCCGTGCCTCCTACGGGATCGTTTGGGGGCTAGTTTGGATTTTCACCCTTTAACGACCTGTTTTCAAGTCTAAGTGTGATTTTTGCAAATTATCGTCATACTCTCAAACCGGGAGACCCGGGACTACGCGGTCAGTTCCTACAAGTTACATTGGACCCGTGCGAGGTGTCCGTGCCTCCTACGGGATCGTTTGGGGGCTAGTTTGGATTTTCACCCTTTAACGACCTGTTTTCAAGTCTAAGTGTGATTTTTGCAAATTATCGTCATACTCTCAAACCGGGAGACCCGGGACTACGCGGTCAGTTCCTACAAGTTACGTTGGTCCCGTGCGAGGTGTTCGTGTCTCCTACGTGATCGTTTCGGGATGGTTTGGGTTTTCACCCTTTAACAACTTGTTTTCAAGTCAAAGTGCGATTTTTGCAAAATATTTTCATACTCTCAAACCGAGAGACCCGGGACTACGCGGTCAGTTCCTACAAGTTACATTGGTCCCGTGCGAGGTGTTCGTGCCTCCTTCGGGGTCGTTTGCAGGCTGGTTTGGGTTTTCACCATTTAACGGCCTGTTTTCAAGTCTAAGTGTGATTTTTGCAAATTATCATCATGCTCTCAAACCGGTAGCCCCGGACTACGCGGTCAGTTCCTACAAGTTACATTGGTCCCGCGCGAGGTGTACGTGCCTCCTACGGGATCGTTTGGGGGCTGGTTTGGATTTTCACCCTTTAAATGCCTGTTTTCAAGTCTAAGTGTGATTTTTGCAAATTATCGTCATACTCTCAAACCGGGAGACTCGGAACAACGCGGTCAGTTCCTACAAGTTACATTGGTCCCGTGCGAGGTGTTCGTGCCTCCTACGGGGTCGTTTGGGGGCTGGTTTTCTTATGTTTTCACCCCTTAACGGCTTGTTTTCAAGTCTAAGTGTGATTTTTTCAAATTATCATCATACTCTCAAACCGGGAGACCCGATACTATGCGGTCAGGTCCTACAAGTTACATTGGTCCCGTGCGAGGTGTTCGTGCCTCCTACGGGGTCGTTTGGCGGCTGGTTTGGGTTTTCACCCTTTAACGACCTGTTTTCAAGTCTAAGTGTGATTTTTGCAAATTATCGTCATACTCTCAAATCCGGAGCCCCGAACTATGCGGTCAGTTCCTACAAGTTAAATTGGTCCCGTGCGAGGTGTTCGTGCCTCCTACGGGGTCGTTTGGGGGCTGGTTTTTTTATGTTTTCACCCCTTAACGGCCTGTTTTTAAGTCTAAGTGTGATTTTTCCAAATTATCATCATACTCTCAAACCGGGAGACCCAGGACTACGCGGTCAAGTCCTACAAGCTACATTGATCCCGTGCGAGGTGTTCAAGCCTCCTACAGGGTCGTTTGGGGGCTGGTTTGGGTTTTCACCCTTTAACGGCCTGTTTTCAAGTCTAAGTGTGATTTGTTCAAATTATCGTCATATTCTCAAATCCGGAGCCCCGAACTATGCGGTCAGTTCCTACAAGTTACATTGGTCCCGTGCGAGGTGTCCGTGCCTTCTACGGGATCGTTTGGGGGCTAGTTTGGGTTTTCACCCTTTAACGGACTATTTTAAAAAAGTGTGATTTTTGCAAATTATCATCATACTCTCAAACCGGGAGACCCGAAACTACACGGTCAGTCCCTACTAGTTACATTGGTCCCGTGCGAGGTGTTCGTGCCTCCTACGAAATCATTTGGGGGCTGGTTTGGGTTTTCACCCTTTAACGGCTTGTTTTCTAGTCAAAGTGTGATTTTTGCAACTTATCGTAATACTCTCATGTCGGAAGATCCGGGACTACGCGGTCAGTTCCTACAAGTTACATTGGTCCCGTGCGAGGTGTTCGTGCCTCCTACGGGATCGTTTTGGGGCTGGTTTGGGTTTTCGTCCTTATACGGCCAGTTTTCAAGTCAAAGTGTGATTTTTGCTAATTATCGTCATACTCTCAAACCGGGAGCCCCGGACTATGCGGTCAGTTCCTACAAGTTACATTGAACCCGTGCGAGGTGTTCGTGCCTCCTACGGGATCGTTTGTGGGCTAGTTTGGATTTTCACCCTTTAACGGCCTGTTTTCAAGTCTAAGTGTGATTTTTGCAAATTATCGCCATACTCTCAAACCGGGAGACCCGGGACTACGCGGTCAGTTCCTACAAGTTACATTGGTCCGTGCGAGGTGTCCGTGCCTCCTACGTGATCGTTTCGGGATGGTTTGGGTTTTCACCCTTTAACGGCCTATTTTCAAGTCTAAGTGTGACTTTTGCAAATTATCGTCATACTCTCAAACCGGGAGACCCGGGATTAGGCGGTCAGTTCCTACAAGTTACGTTGGTCCCGGGCGAGGTGTTCGTGCCTCCTACGTGATCGTTTAGGGATGGTTTGGGTTTTCACCCTTTAACAACTTGTTTTCAAGTCAAAGTGCGATTTTTGCAAATTATTTTCATACTCTCAAACCGAGAGACCCGGGACTACGCGGTCAGTTCCTACAAGTTACATTGGTCCCATGCGAGGTGTTCGTGCCTCCTACGGGGTCGTTTGCGGGCTGGTTTGGGTTTTCACCCTTTAACGGCCTGTTTTCATGTCTAAGTGTGATTTTTGCAAATTATCATCATGCTCTCAAACCGGGAGCCCCGGACTACGCGGTCAGTTCCTACAAGTTACATTGGTCCCGTGCGAGGTGTCCGTGCCTCCTACGGGATCGTTTGGGGGCTGGTTTGGATTTTCACCCTTTAAATGCCTGTTTTCAAGTCTAAGTGTGATTTTTGCAAATTATCGTCATACTCTCAAACCGGGAGACTCGGAACAACGCGGTCAGTTCCTACAAGTTACATTGGTCCCGTGCGAGGTGTTCGTGCCTCCTACGGGATCGTTTTGGTGCAGGTTTGTGTTTTCGCCCTTTAACGGCCTGTTTTCAAGTCAAAGTGTGATTTTTGCAAATTATAATCATAGTCTCAAACCGGGAGATCCGAAACTGCGCGGTCAGTTCCTACAAGTTACATTGGTCCCGTGCGAGGTGTTCGTGCCTCCTACGGGGTCGTTTGGGGGCTGGTATTTTTATGTTTTCACCCCTTAATGGCCTATTTTCAAGTCTAAGTGTGATTTTTCCAAATTATCATCATACTCTCAAACCGGGAGACCCGGGACTACGCGGTCAAGTCCTACAAGTTACATTGGTCCCGTGCGAGGTGTTCGTGCCTCCTACGGGGTCGTTTGGGGGCTGGTTTGGGTTTTCACCCTTTAACGGCCTGTTTTCAAGTCTAAGTGTGATTTTTGCAAATTATCGTCATACTCTCAAATCCGGAGCCCCGAACTATGCAATCAGTTCCTACAAGTTACATTGGTCCCGTGCGAGGTGTCTGTGCCTCCTACGGGATCGTTTGGGGGCTGGCTTGGGTTTTCACCCTTTAACGGACTATTTTAAAAGGGTGTGACTTTCGCAAATTATCGTCATACTCTCAAACCGGGAGACCCGAAACTACACGGTCAGTCCCTACTAGTTACATTGGTCCCGTGCGAGGTGTTCGTGCCTCCTACGAAATCATTTGGGGGTTGGTTTGGGTTTTCACCCTTTAATGGCCTGTTTTCTAGTCAAAGTGTGATTTTTGCAACTTATCGTAATACTCTCGAACCGGAAGATCCGGGACTACGCGGTCAGTTCCTACAAGTTATATTGGTCCCGTGCGAGGTGTTCGTGCCTCCTACGGGATCGTTTGGGGGCTGGTTTGGCTTTTCGTCCTTATACGGCCTGTTTTCAAGTCAAAGTGTGATTTTTGCTAATTATCATCATACTCTCAAACCGGGAGCCCCGGACTACGCGGTCAGTTCCTACAAGTTACATTGGACCCGTGAGAGGTGTCTGTGCCTCCTACGGGGTCGTTTGGGGGCTAGTTTGGATTTTCACCCTTTAACGGCCTGTTTTCAAGTCTAAGTGTGATTCTTGCAAATTATCGCCATACTCTCAAACCGGGAGACCCGGGACTACGCGGTCAGTTCCTACAAGTTACGTTGGTCCCGTGCGAAGTGTTCGTGCCTCCTACGGGATCGTTTCGGGATGGTTTGGGTTTTCACCCTTTAAGGGCTTGTTTTCAAGTCAAAGTGCAATTTTTGCAAATTATTTTCATACTCCCAAATCGAGAGACCCGGGACTACGCGGTCAGTTCCAACAAGTTACATTGGTCCCGTGCGAGGTGTTCGTGCCTCCTACGGGGTCGTTTGCGGGCTGGTTTGGGTTTTCACCCTTTAACGGACTGTTTTCAAGTCTAAGTGTGATTTTTGCAAATTATCATCATGCTCTCAAACCGGGAGCCCCGGACTACGCGGTCAGTTCCTACAAGTTACATTGGTCCCCTGCGAGGTGTTAGTGCCTCCTACGGGATCTTTTGGGGGCTGGTTTGGATTTTCACCCTTTAAATGTCTGTTTTCAAGTCTAAGTGTGATTTTTGCAAATTATCGTCATAGTCTCAAACCGGGAGACTCGGAACAACGCGGTTAGTTCGTACAAGTTACATTGGTCCCGTGCGAGGTGTTCGTGCCTCCCACGGGATCGTTTTGGTGCAGGTTTGGGTTTTCGCCCTTTAACGGCCTATTTTCAAGTCAACGTGTGATTTTTACAAATTATAATCATACTCTCAAATCGGGAGATCCGGAACTACGCGGTCAGTTCCTACAAGTTACATTGGTCCCGTGGGAGGTGTTCGTGCCTCCTACGGGGTCGTTTGGGGGCTGGTTTTTTTATGTTTTCACCCCTTAACGGCCTGTTTTCAAGTCTAAGTGTGATTTTTCCAAATTATCATCATACTCTCAAACCGGGAGACCCGGGACTACGCGGTCAGGTCCTAGAAGTTACCTTGGTCCCGTGCGAGGTGTTCGTGCCTCCTACGGGGTCGTTTGGGGCTGGTTTGGGTTTTCACCCTTTAACGGCCTGTTTTAAAGTCAAAGTGTGATTTTTGCAAATTATCGTCATTCTCTCAAACCGGGAGACCCGGGACTACGCGGTCAGTTCCTACAAGTTACATTGGTCCCGTGGGAGGTGTTCGTACCTCCTACGGGATCGTTTTGGAGTGGTTTGGGTTTTCACCCTTTAACGGCCTGTTTTCATGTCTAAGTGTGATTTTTGCAAATTATTGTCATACTCTCAAACCGAGAGACCCGGGACTACGCGGTCAGTTCCTACAAGTTACATTGGTCCCGTGCGACGTGTTCGTGCCTCCTACGGGGTCGTTTGGGGGCTGGTTTGGGTTTTCACCCTTTAACGGCCTGTTTTCAAGTCTAAGTGTGATTTTTGGAAATTATCATCATACTCTCAAACCAGGAGACCCGGGACTACGCGGTCAGTTTCCTACAAGTTACACTGATCCCGTGCGAGGTGGTCATGCCTCATACGGGGTCGTTTGGGGGCTGGTTTGGGTTTTCACCCTTTAACGGCCTGTTTTCAAGTCTAAGTGTGACTTTTGCAAATTATCGTCATACTCTCAAACCGGATACCCGGTACTACGCGGTCAGTTCCTATAAGTTACATTGGTCCCGTGCGAGGTGTCCGTGCCTCCTACGGGATCAGTTTGGGTGCTGGTTTGGAGTTTCACCCTTTAACAGCCTGTTTTCACGTCTAAGTGTGAATTTTGCAAATTATCATCATACTCTCAAACCGGAGACCCGGGACTATGCGGTCAGTTCCTACAAGTTACATTGGTCCCGTACGAGGTGTTCGTGCCTCCTACGGGATCTGGAAATGAATGCAGTTATATAATATATAAATATAATATATATATATATATATATATATATATATATATATATATATATATATATATATACTAGCGGAATGCCCATGCCTGAAGGCACGACAAAAACTTTTTAAATACGTAATCGCAAAAATGACAAAATTGTCAAACTACGCAAGTCCAAAACAGAAATAAATCCGTTCTCCAAAAAAACAAAGTGTAATTTTTTTTTTTAAAATAGCCATAATAAAAAATGGCTAAATTTTTTTATAGTAGTAAAAAGATTATTTTTAAAATAGTACAAAAAAAATCAATTTTCAACCAAGATAAAATTTTTAAAGAAAAAACACTTCTTTACGAAAACAGTTTCTTAAGAAAATAAATTCTACGTTTTATAAATCGTTTTTTAATGAAAAAATAGGTAAGATTTTATGTTTTATAGACTATTTTTTTATTTTTAAAAAACCATTTTTTATTAGAAATATAATATTTTATTTTTTATCAAATGTATTTGTTTCAGTTGGAGGTAAACAAATTAGACATTTAAATTTTATAAATCTAAGGGTATAATTATCATTTACTATCAAAGGATGTGGGGGAAGACGCAGAGAGTGCGAAAATAGCTACTCCAAAAATATAGTTACAAAGTACTTAGAAATTTTAGGCACAACAGTGTGCATTATGTCATGCTTATTTTAAGTTAGTTTTAGACAATTGTGGCGTTTAACGTTTGTCTCAAAAATTTAACCGGTTTTGTGTCTTAATGTGTTATTCATATATTATTATACTTAACTTAGATAAAAAAAAAACTATTTTGTGTTTGTCTTAATGTTTGTTGTGTCGTGCGAACAGAGGGAACTTTTTTTCAAGTTTAAAAAAAAAGGCTTCCTGTGTAAAAGCAAAGGACCTAACATGGTAGAATAAATATTAGTTGGCAGAATAAAAAAAAGAAGTAAAAGACTCTTAAAAAAATATAGAAACAGACGCAAGACGCAAGATAACCTGTAAAAGATGATCAGTGTGCCCCGCAATATATATTTTTTTTAAATTAAGGCAAATGTCATGTTCCTTCTCATACTTGGATCTTTAGGACAATGTTTTTCCAATTTATAAATCTAGTCCTTCTGATACAATAACATTATTTAGATGGTCCCTTTAGAGTTAGAAGTTCATTTTTTTGATCTGCGCCAGTGACACCATTTTTCATGGTGTTTTAATCATATTTTTAGTACAGACTAAATTTATAAAAATTATGTGAATATCCTATTTTTATACCCTTTGAAAATTATGAGGATCTTTCCCCAAAACTCCTTTTATAACATTGGGCCACTAAATGTTTCACCATGATGCTACAACTTGTATAATAATAAATAATATATATGTAGGGTAGATCATCTATTATATATTATAAGAGACAAAAAAATAGCTCAAACTAAAGCTACATGCCAAAGTGACGAATATCCCTAGAATCACCTCTTTAATAGGTTTACATGTGTCCAATTATTGGAGCTAACTCTTTACTCAAATTTAAAATTCAAACTCACACTTATCAAAGTAATCATTACAAAAAAATTAAAAATTTTGAAAAAGTAAAAGGTAAATAAAAACATAACTAAATTAAAATGCGATATAATATAAAAAAAAATTACCAAACAAAAATATGGCCAAATAACAACCCTTCCAAGGTCATCTATGAAAAAATTACCATTCCAAGGTCATCTATGAAAAAATTATCAATAACCCTTTTCTTTGGCCACTGGCGCAAGTTATTCATAGTGCAAGGAAAATCAGCATCGCACTCTACGTCTAATACAATATCACATGTAATAATTGTATCGTTTATAATTAAAAAAACTGTGTTTAACAGTCTTTTATAAATAACTAAAATTGTAAAACTTTTTATTTAAAATTATTTTTTGTCTAAAACTAAAGTTAAATTAAAATTGTTATTAAAATTGTTTTATTAAAAATAGAAATTTTTTGAGGGCATATACGAAATAATTAAATTGTCTGACCATTATATCGACGGTTGTAAATTTTTTTATATATTGGCATATGTCTATTGTGCAAGATTTCATAAACACAATCTAAAAATTAAGAGATAAAATACCACAAAAAATATAATTTTATAATTTTCAGAATATTTAGTATTTTAAAATAAACAATAGACTTTTTACAAAATATTATATTTGTTCGAGCTAATTTTTTTTTTCAATAAATATATCCATAAAGAACCTGAACCGAATGCCGAAAAAAATTAATCCAAATATCTAGTAATAAACTAATGATTTAAAACGGAAACAAATGGTCTAGATCATCTAAAAGTTACCTATTCGGACAAAATCTAAACCAAAATATATTACTAATATCACTCGACCAATAATGAAAAAATGAAATAACTGTACACCATCTTTAATAAAGTTGCACACTACCTTTTTTTCATGTATCTATAATGATCTAAAGTGAGAGAGCTAAATTTTCTAAAAAAATATGATTTTCAATACAATATATTTTCATTGTTCAAACTTTATTCATGCGCTTCTATTGTCCTTTTTTTATTTAAGTATGACGTGGGGTGATAAACAATCTAAACCTACAAATGCTAAAAGACAAAGTGATAAAGGACAAAAGATATAAAGTGAATAAACTCATGTTACAATAAATGTAAAAGGTACTCGCAAGTTGATAAATAAAGTGAAGAAAACAAATACCCTTGGACTCCGTATGAGTGTGTTATTAGTGACAGAATTTTTTAAGCTATCAAACACTGAAACAAACATACTTATTAAATAAATTTCATTACTGAATTTATCTTAAAGTATGGCAATATATAATCTGCCAGTAGATTTAAATTTTTTTATCTCTAATTATTATTTGTGATATTCACTCATACTTTTGAGTATTCATTAAATATTTTTAAAACTTAAAATGTGTCTAATTTTTTTATATCATTTCATATTAGTCATAAAAAAATCAATAAACCCCTCACCTACAAAAATATTAAGATTGACAAAAGCATCAAAAATCAAACTAAAATCTACATGGATGGATGTTGTGGATATATAAAAAGGGTAACCAATACTTATATCAGTTACGTGTGCTATTACGTTCATAACATAAAACAAAAATAAAATTAATTGTTACGTTTTTCATGACGAAGCCAAAAAATAAAAAAGGTGCAAGGTTTCTTATATACCAAAAAAGTGCTCCGGTTTACTCTGGAAAAAGAAATTAAACAAGTTGTTCAATAAATGAAATCAAAAAACAAAATCTCAAAACTTTGAACACATAAATATCCCAAGATGGGAATAAAAAACCCTTGATAACCCCAGCTCCGAGATGCGAAAACCCAGCTCCCCTGTATCTGCTTGCAACATGATAACATAAGATACATTAAAACACATATTTAAAACCACAGTAAAACCCAAACTGAAGTCAAACATGATATTTCCACCATCAAATGTGGGAAAATGGGAAAAAGAAAAAAACTTCTATAAATTAACACTACCTGAGATCTCCACAATAAAACGTGGAAAACCCAACACCTAGTATGCCAGTGAGAACTCTGGAAGAAGCCCCATCGTTTTTTCCAAATTGTTTTCGCACATGAAGAGGACTGGGCTTTCGATCTGAAAGCTTCCATCTGTAATTTATGTCCAAGTCAACGCCTATCACTGAAATTTATGTATAAGGGCCCTTAGTTAGTAGGCCACTAATCTTCATTTTCACACGGAAAAAAAATGAAACTACAAAGATAAAAACGCAGCCAGCGAAGATGAGGTAAAAAACTCATCACTAACAAAGCAGTTACCGGAGATCTGTAAGTTCACCGGAAAGTTGGATCACCGGAGATGAACAAAGAAGTTACCGGAGGTCTGTAATAAACACATTTATGTTCCAAACATAAATGATGAACCAAAAATTTGGAAAAAAAACATAGAATACTAAAACATAAATGATAAACTGAAAAATATGAAGCCGGACACAAACAAACTCATCAACGGAAATTTGGAAAAAATCATCACCAAAAATGGTGGGCCTGTTCGAGGATACTAATTTGTGCGCCATTCACGCTAAGAGGCTTATTTGGTGGGTCTGTTCGAGGATACCTGAAATGGGAAAAATGTTCAACATTATCTGATAAGCATTCAACCTTCTCCGCTTCATTATTGCTCACCCAGGCCATAAAATGAACACAGAAAATGCATCGCCCATGCCATAAAACGAAACCTCCTCCTTTCTCATCATACCGAAACCATGTTCATGTTGCCCAACCCACGCACATCTCCGGTCAAAACCTCAAAGTATCTGTCCAAAATGAAAATCAAATTTATGTCACATCAAACGTGAATATGAAATGCACTTCAAATCTCAAACCAAAATCAAAATTCATACCACAGAACAGATGAATACATGTAGAGAGAGAGGGGGTTACGAAGAAGAAAAAAAATAATAGATAGTTAGATCAATTTGTGTGTGCGCGTATGTGTAAGAGGGGAGATAGAGAGAGATGTTACAGTGACCGTCTATAAGAGAGAGGGTGGGGAAGAAGATAGGGTATATGAGAAGATAAAGAGTTCACTTTCAAAATAAAGTGAAAAGCCTTGTATTGAGCCCCGCGTTATCATTCTTTTTGGGGGAGTCCCAAGATTACAAATTAAAGTAAATGGGAAGGGGGAATGAGGGTCTTAATGAGCGGGAGAGGGTTTTGACTCACAGGGGTTATGTCCATGTTGTGCCATGTCACAATGGTACAATCCTACGTGGCACAATTCCACACCATTAGATCGCCCAAAAAAATATGATCTCAACCGTTGATTTTTTGGAACAGTAAAACACCCCACTCTCATATATATATATATATATATATATATATATATATATATATATATATATATATATATATATATATATATTTCCACTCGATGTTCCGGAGGGAAACTTTGCCATTTATGTTGGAGAAAACAAAAGTGAATGCAGAAAAGCAGTTACTAAGATTATTTGCGCGCCCAAGAGATTGGAGAAAACAGTCTCATCTTTACTAAATGAATGAACAGGTACTGCAGTTGCAATACCCATACAACTGCGATAAGATTTGAAGACAGTACTAACACTGCCCCAATAACTAAATACCCAAGTTCAGGAGTTATTCAACACATAGCAGGCATGAAAGATTCAATAGTTTCAATAGATTAACAATGATTAAATACCCAAGTTAAATAAATTCAATAGATTGACAATAACTAAATGCCAAA
Organism: Sambucus nigra; assembly: GCA_949130495.1. Lineage (NCBI taxonomy): Eukaryota > Viridiplantae > Streptophyta > Magnoliopsida > Dipsacales > Adoxaceae > Sambucus > Sambucus nigra. The sequence continues at coordinate 2,150,873 of OX422223.1, forward strand.
GTTTAAACAGTAAAAAAGTCATATTAGGTTCGAACATGAAGCCATTACATTACATGAATTAGGTGTCTAAAAGTTCCAACAACTTCTCATTTTTCTCAAGAATGGAGTCATACATCGTACGATCAATCTCAATCGCATCTATTTCTTTTGTCAATCTCTTGGGAGAGTGCAAAACAATCGACCACCCCTTGAACTTGGTGTTTTTACAATAAAACACTTGAATTTCTTGAGATGCAAGGATGAACGGATCGTCGTGTATTGAATTTTTACTCGTGAGCTTACTAAGGTTCACCATCACCAATTTTGAGGTCGGGTCATCTTTGCAAGCATTCTTATCATCTACGTCCACCAAATCACAATAAAAGATTGTATGTGTGAACTCAATATAATTCAAGTTGAGTATTTGTCTAATAACTCCATAAAAAGTTGTGAGGACCCCCTTATTATTAAATGCCTTCATAGATACACCACTACTCTGAAAGCTGTGATTCTCTTCATATGCAGAAGTACAAAAGGTATAACCATTGCATTGGAACTTGTCATAGCTAGTAACCCTATGGAGTGGGCCATCGGCATAGGGCAAAATTTCGATATCATTAGATCTTAAGGCCTACAATGAAATGAATATTTTTTAATATTTTTATAGAAATAAGGTTATGATAAAAAAAACAAGTACGTAGATAAAAAAGACTTGCCTCGTTCCTTAGCCAAGGGATGAAATCATCAATTCAATGCATCTATGTAGTCCCAGTTAACCCAAATTTGCTACAAGTAACGAATTTTGACATTAAGAAATTTTCAATTACAATAAAATAATATGAATTAGTAATGGGTTACATCTTTACCTTCTCCACTCATCAACGCCATGGTATTCAAATAGGACCCATCTTCGTACTTGTTCATATTGCACAGTATTTAGGGTCAACTCCTTACCTTTACCCAATGCTTGTTGACACATTGAGTCATCAAACTCATCATCGATAAAATCCTCAAGGTTCCTTTTATGAGTTCCTTCACCTCTAATCGACACATATTCCATGGCATAAAAAGAAGCTTCATGTAATAAATATGCATTAGCAATGCTCCCTTCGATGTACCTCTTGTTTCATGACCACCTTTTGTATCTTCCCATTTCTCTTTCAAACAACCACATTGCACGATATCTAGGTGGCCCAGCTGTCAATGCTTCATCGGCTAAATGGTGCATGAGGTGGATCATGACCACAAAAAAGGCAGGTGGAAAGTAAATTTCGAGGACACAAAGAGCCTCTACTAATGCTTGTTTTTCCTTCAAAAGATGTTCCCTGAAAATCACTTTTGCACAAACAACATTAAAGAATATGCTTATCCGTTGTATAGCTTTAAACAAAGGCTTATGATCTGGAAATGAATGCATAAGCAACGCAGGAAGCAATCGTTGCATAATGACGTGATAATCATGAGACTCAAGATTGGTTAATCCAAGAAGGTCAAGGTTAACATTATTGCTGAAATTTGATGAAAATCCAATCGGTACCTTCAATGTTTTCAAGGTGAGATAAAAGGCTTCTTTCTCTTCCTTTCCTAATGCAAAAGGTGCTGATGGCATTCGCCTTTTATTACTACCTTCAACATCTTGCATCCATAATTTTCTCTTAAGATTCAACGGGACCTTCAACTCTTCCCAGGCTCTAACTGTATCTTTATTTGACGATCCTTTCACTGAGAGAATGGTACCTAAATGAGTCTCTATTACGTTCTTTTCACCATGCATAATGTCTAAATTATGTCGAATATCATGATCCTTCCAGTACTCCAAGTCAAACAAAATGGATCTCCTCAAAACACCCTCAGTACCTATGAGATCTTCGTCGTCACCTTCACTTGGATGATCATCATTATCTACATCATCTTCCAATACTATTGGCCCCTTCCCTTTCCCCTCCCCTTCCCCTTCCCCTTCCCTTTAGACTTCCCCTCTCCCTCATTTTGGGCACCTTCTCAAGCGATAACAGACACAATTTGCTCAACCTCTACACTTGTTAACTTTCGCGGAGCCATAGCAGACTCTATTTTACCATTCGTACCTGTAAGGATGGTTTTCGTGAAGGAACATGTGAGATTGTTGATAGCAACATTTCGTTGACTTGCAAAGATATTCAGAAGGTGTGTTTGTAGAGCAAACAGGACACCCATGATAACCTTGAGTTGAACAACCTGCTAACATCCCATAAGCAGGAAAATCATGAATACCCCACATCAACATGGATTTTAACTAAAAATATTCATTTTTATTTGCATCCCAAGCCTCGACTCCAGACCATAAGATCTTCAGCTCGTCAACTAAGGTTGGAGGAAGACATCAATATTACTTGATGGTGACTTTGGCCCGGGAATCAATACAGTCAACATTGAAAACTCGCTCTTCATACACATTGATGGGGGAGGGTTAAGAGGTTGAATAATCACTGGCCAACAACTATAGTTATGGCCAAACATGTTATTAGGGTTAAAACCGTCAGTTGCTATTGCAAGTCGAAGATTCCGCGGAACCTTTGCAAATTGTCTCCACATAATGTTTGCATTTAACCACTCTGCTGAATCTCGGGGATGACGCATAAATTCCATACAAGAGCTTGCTCGAGCATGCCAAGTCAATTTCTCGGCTATCGATTTAATAGTATACAACCTCTTTAGCCTAGGGATTAACGGAAAATGTCGCATTACCTTCTTAGGAATCTTATGAAACTTCTTTTGGCCCTTAGGATATACAATTTCCTCTCCATCATCGTTCAGGGAAGTACACTTGTATCGCAAAGCACCACATTTTAGACATTTATTACAGTTTTCATGCTCTTTCCAAAATAACATGCAATTGTTAATGCACACGTCATACTTAACATAGTCCATACCAAGATCTCTAATTGTGCTCTTCATTTCGGTATAACTAGTTGTCAAGTTGTTCCCTTCAGGGAGTAACTCATTCAACAATCTAAGAATTCCACCTGTGGCGCCATCTGACAAATTAAATTACGTTTTTATATCATTTAACTTCACAAGAGCATACATGGTCGTATGGCGTGATGAACCAGTAGGAGGGTGTAGTGTCTCCATTGCGAGTTGATGTAAACCCTCATACTTCTTGCCTTTGCCTGTATGTGTGTGAGAATCCTTCGGAACATCAAAAGTTTGGGGCCCTTCATCACCACCTACACAATTAGGTGCACTAGGACACGCTTCAGTCGTGAACATCTCACAAGAATCATTCACAAGGTCATCCAAAGTCGGAATATTAGACACATCAATGTGTTCTCCAACATTAGTCTTAGTAGCGGGTTGTGCTGATCGCTGGACTGGATTAAGAATTGACGTCTCCCCATGAAAATGCCATAAGGTGTAATTTATATCTATACCATAGTCCATCAAATGGACAAAGATTTCATCTAAAGTAATATGTCCTTTCCCATTGCGACAATGCCTACATGGACATGAATGTATATCCTCGGGAATAGTGTTACGCACATACTGCAGAAACTCTAACACCCCATCTCTATATGAATCGGTCTCAAAGTTTTTCTCCTTTATCCACTCTTTATTGATCATCGATGACATCCTGATATACATGTGGATGCAGAATGTGTTAATAAGTTCACATCACATAAAATAGCATTTCAAAATTTCAACAATAGGAACTATGGAGAATTACTAAATTACAGCAATCACATACAATACATTCTAATTATCCAAATTGTCCCATATGTATTCGAGGAACTGTGGGCTCTCTCTCCAACATGAGTAATAGTTTCAAGGAACTGTGGATCCTTTCTCCATCTTGACACAGTGAGTAAATCAGAGAAATCTAAAGCGATGTAAGGGTGGACTAAGATCTAACATCCATTCTTACGTTTTAGTTATTAGACAGAAACAAAACCTCCAAACCTTAGGTTTATAGTTAAGAACAAATAACGATCAACAACTCGTGTTATTGGACAAAACCAACCTAAATCGCTTTAAAAAATTCATATTTTAGCCTAAAAACACAACTAAACATTCTACCCTGCTTCTATAAACCCACGCCAATGATAATCAAGCCACATGACCTCATCAAATAATAATTTTTTGACCCAAGAAATTAAAAAACCGAAGATGTTCTTCACCGTCCAAATACCATATCAAAAGAAACCCAAAACCCATAATCAAGATCAATTTTCATGGTTATAAATCAACGATTTATCATTTCATGGTCACACTATGGTTACGATTTGCATTTACATGTTGATTAATTCAAGTTAACAGGCGAGTGTATTACCAATATAACATATAATCAACACCAATAAAAACTAAACTAACATCTAAAATTATGACACGATTGGAAAAATAATAGCCACCAATTTTTAGTTCAATGGGGTATTGTAATCCCAATATACCACATCCCAACCGGTATGTATATATGTATGGTATATATATATATATAGGTATCCCCTGAAATCGAAACTGATACATATATATATATATACATATATATATGTATCAGTTTACTGGTTTCTCAATTTCTGGGGTACCATACATATGTATATATATCTGTATGTATCAATTTACTGATTTCTCAATTTCAGGGGTACCATACATATGTATTAGTTTACTGATTTCTCAATTTCATGGGTACCATACATACATATATATATATACATATATATATATATATATATACATATATATATATATATATATATATATATATATATATATATATATATATATATATATATATATATATATATATCAGGTACCCGAAATCGAAACCCCTGAAATCGAATCAGGTACTAGAAATCGGTACCTGAAATCGCACCCCTAAATCGAAACCCCTGAAATCGAATCAGGTACCAGAAATTGGTACCTGAAATCCAATTGATATATATATATATATATATATATATATATATATATATATATATATATATATATATATATATATATATATATATATATATATACCCGAATATATACATATATACCCCCAAAATCGCTACCCCCGAATATATATATATATACACCCCCGAATTCGCAACAACTGATATATATATATATATATATATATATATATATATATATATATATATATATATATATATATATATATATATATATATATATATATATATATATATATAAGGAGTAGAATTTTGACACTATTTCATAAGAGTATAAGCTAAGTAGAGGTGAGGATTGTGCCAACAAGAATGCAAATGGAGGGTTGAGATTGATTTATACTATTTTACTCTTTTGCCCCTTTATTTTTTATTTCCCCCTCTTTTACATCACTCATAATTGGTTCTCTCTCTTACTTTAATTCAAAAAAAGGGTTAAAATTGTAATTTGACAAAGACAAACACATAAAATAACCAAAAAATCCCATCTTTCTCTCTGTCCTTCTAGGGTACACGGTTTGGGGTTTCACGATTCTTCACGATTCTTCATCTTTCATGATTCTTCACGGTTCTAGATTGCGGCAGAGGATTACCCATCTTCATGGCTCTTCATCTTTCACGATTCAAGCCCTCCCCACGCCCATCTCCCTTGAGCTATAAGGTTGCCGTCATCAGGTAATTTTTATTTCATATCACATACACGAAGGGATATTTTGCGATTCGGGGTTTTTAATTTGGGGGTTATTATTTTATATCACATAAACAGATCTGAAGGTTCTTTTGCGATTTGGGGTTGATGATAATGATTTGGGGTTACTATTTTCTTTTGTTTTGAATATATTTGCAATTTTTTCAAATAGTTGCATGTAGATATGAAAGTGTTGTGTATTTCATTCTCTACAGTTTGGGGTTATGACTGGTTGTGATTTGGTTAGCAGCGGCTGTTTTGTTTGCAATTAATTCCATTCATCTGGTATGTATTCATTAACTAACTATTCATCCTTTTTGTATTGTAAGATTGAATCTATGCTGAATGTTATTATCAAAGCCTTTTAATGACATTTCCGTGTTGTACTATCAGCTTCCTATTGATGGAAATTGCGGGGCTTTCCTACAATCTTTGGTTCAGAACCCGCTATCTAATATTTAAGGTGAGTCATCTATGAGAGTGCTTTTTGACTAAGGCGTTTAACCTAATACATGGGATGATACTTATTCAAGTGTTTCCTGTATTATGCAGAAAAATCGGGATCAATTAGCTTCTAAAATCTATGCGATTAAGCAAAAGGTTCTTGGTGAGGATGATGATTGAGAAGGGATGAATGGAGGTAATTAAATAGTAGTAGACTTTTTGGTTGTTTTCTACCCAATATGTGGATAAATAGGATTTTGACGCAGGATTTTGAAAAGAAAAACATAATCTCAAATGATTTTTCGTTTATTCAATAAAGATGATCAAATTTTATTCCTGGAAACCAACATGCCAAATAATATTTCAATTGTGTCTTGCAAATTAAAATGTGAACCATGCTGACTTTAAGAAACTAGCGTGCCAAATAAATGAAAAAAGTACATTACAATGAAAAGGTACATAAACTGCAAGAAATAGAAGCAAGCAACTGGTATACATGCAGTAGCTTATATTAGGTTGGTTTATCTCACTTTAATTGTTGTAAAAGTCATATTTCCTTTTTTTTTCTTAATTTTAGTTCTTACGTTTTTGGGGATTTTGTGTTTTTTTAGTGTATAGTTTCCTCTGCTTTTAGACTAGGGTTTACATCTTAGGTCCTAGATTTTAGATCCTAGATTTTAGACTAGGATTTACATTATAGTTGGTTGAGTTTTGCAAGTGTATAGTAGATATGATTTTGGGGGGTTTTATCTCCATAATCTCCTATGTTCTGATCATACCAATTGTATTAGTGTATTGTGGTTAATTATATATGTCGATACGTACTCTTCCATAGATTTTTCTTAATTTATTATGTGAAGAACAAGCATTAAACATGATTAATGCATTTTTAAATAGTTTTAGTTAGTTTTGTGAGTGTTTTTTGCTTCTTTTCATCAGAATTGTTGAACTTTTGTCATGTTTTTAGCATTAACATCTCATGGTTAGTCTTATGTTTACCGTTTAAACGTATACCGTAGGCATTAGTATTAAGAACAATCCATTTATTTTTTAAATCAGTTTGTACAGGGGCACAATTTAAATGAATGCGGGTATTTTTTCATATGAATCAAGTATTACACGTACTTCGTTCCATTAAATTATGTGTTGAGAACATCTCATCACACATGCTTGGAATTTATTTGAAAATCAAGTAGTGTGTAATGCACAAGCCGATGTCTTTATTTCACTGTACATGTACTATATTGTTAGAGGCCTAATCTTCCATTGTTGAGTAACTAACTGATGTATTTAAAGGCCTGATCTTCCATCAAATTTGTCTACCTTAACCTCTTTCATTATTTTTTCTTTGTTATTAATAATGTTGTACATTACAGATTGCTCCCGATGAGGGTTAATCTATTGCTGAGATAAGGTGTTTAACAAAGCTTTGGTGTGATAATGACGGTGTTAGGTTGGTCACAACGTGGATTATGTCATTATTTGTTAGGAAAATGTCAATAGATTTGCGTTGATGTTTTATTTGTTATGATTATTACTTTTTATTAAAATGTCTAGATCCATATTGTGTAGCAGGGGAAAGTCAAGGCAAGCATTGGTTGGAGAATTTAAAACGTCTTTACATTGTTTCCCCACTGCTGTTGAATGGGAGAAAGTGTGCACCATCATGTTATTATGCATCATAGATGTGTATAATAGTGTGCACATGTTGTATTTATGAGACTTAACTATTCAATCTCTATGGGTGGAACTCAACAAGGGGACTAGACGATTCTTCACGATTGGTATGGTGAGATTTTCTTTATATCTATTTTTATTAAAACTTGATTTTACAAAAGTTTTGGGTTTCTTGAAATTTAGGGGGATGTATTTTAGGGTTTGAAATTTTAATTTTGGGGATTTTGAAAAACTTGGTTTTACAAAAATTTTGGGTTTCTTGAAATTTAGGGGGATGTATTTTAGGGTTTGAAATTTTGATTTGGGGATTTAGGGTGTTAGTTTAGTTGCTTACAATAACTTTAAACATGTATATCTCACTTCCTAGGAATTTGTGAAAATATTGTGGATTTTCCTTATTGACTAACTCAAACTCATTTATATTCATTTGAAATTTAACTTTTGTTGTGTTTTAAGGTCTCTCGGTGAGGACAACTATTTTCCTATAATGGAAGAGTTCCTATTTTTTGGCGTCTGACACTATTATTGCCCCAAAATTTATTTCTCTCCTTGAAAACACATCTCTCATATATGCATTGGTGGATTTATATCATTAAATGGGTCTTCAAACACAAAATGGGTCTTAGATCTGATAGACAAAGGCACAATGGTATCCAATTATATCTCTATTTTTTAGTTAATGTTTTGGTTATTACAAGGTTCAAAAACGTCATTGGTATGTGGAGTTTTCTTCGGCGACTCTTCTTCTCAGGGAAGGGATATGGTGGAGTTAGAGAAGAACATAAACAGGTATTTAGATGTTAGTTTTTTTTAACCTCAACTATGCGTCAAATTTTTGCTCACCTTTGTTTATTGGATTGCAATGTGTGAGAATGTAATGAGAAAAGTGAGTTTTCTAAGTTTATTTATAGTTTCTTAGTTGATTGACAATATTTATTTTGTTTGGGTGCTAAGAAAATTAAAGGGAAATTTTGTTTGGGTGCTAAGAAAAGTGAGTTTTCTCAGGGCTGATATACAATAAGGGTCGATTTGGAGAAGTCATGTTGAACTTTAAGACAGCTGATATACAATACTCAGGGCTGATACACTTTTTATGGATTATAAACAGTACACTCAGGGCTGATATTCACAATCAGGTTAATATAAAATATCTTTTCATCCCGTTTATGATTTGGTTTCTAATGATTCATTTCCTTATCGCTTAGCTTCATTTCATACTTTTCATTGTTCTGCAAGGCAGGTGTATGTCTGTTCGAACATAGGCCAATTTACGAAAATACTTTTCATTTCTTTTTTTGATGACTCAGCTGGACCTGTTTACGAATAGGAGCATTCACAATTCAAATGATTAGACACACTATTGGAGGTAGCAATGTGGATAAGATTTTTCATAATACTACTCTGTTAGAACTTTTAAAATTAATTTTTTTGTAGCAGCTGAGTATGATGTTGCTACATTTGAGGCTTCAATGTTTTCATCTTAGTATGATGTTGCTACATTTGAGGCTTCAATGTTTTCTCAACTGTATGAAGCTGTTGGATGGGAAAAAAGAATATAATCCTGATGAAATTGTTGGAACACCGTTGTTACGTGCTCATCTTAGTGCCAGCTGGAACGCAGTTGTCACACGCTACTTAAACGACTAAATGTACAGATTAGTGCAGGTGGAACGTTGCTGTTGCGTGCTCATCTTAGTAATTAAAATCCAGCTGTCTTGAATTAATATCTAATCATTATATTGAATTAGATTCTATTGGAAAATTGTGCCATGTGTTTTGTTATTAATGTATATACAGATCAAAAGTTGTTTTATCAATATTAATTACTTTTGGTGTGTTATAGAATGATAAATCTCTTCGATAGACCTCCGCAGCAGCGGTGAAAAGCATGGTAATTAGGATGTTTTGGGTGATTCAAAAGAAACATTGCTATCAACCGGATGTCTATTTGTACCAGGACCTGATTATAGCATTAGCTAAAACAAAAAAGATATATGATGTGATGAAATTGTGGGGAAGTATGAGAATGGCGGATTTTTTTTATGATTCTAAGACATACACAAAAGTCATTAGGGGATTCTTGAGGTACGTGTCTCCTGCGCATGCCATGAATATGTTTGACTTTTTTGTTTAATCATGAATCAAATTGATGAGCTTTCAATCTCGCACCGCCATTGCTTCATCATTTTCACTAGCCCAATACAAAGACTTGCGTTCCGTATTAGTTAATTTCTTAGTTAGTTAGATTAGTTGTGTTAGCTAACCAATTAGTTCACTTGGAGCAGCTAATACATGTAAATGGTTGAAGCTATAAAAAAATTAGTTAGTGGTTAGTAACAGTAGACGTAAAATGAGTATAAATGTACTATGTTTAGCTCCTCTCATTTCTTTTTTCTCATATTAGAAATTTTTTTAGCATGAATGTGATAATGGGAGTTATTTACAGTGGGGGAATAATTTTACTTTTGATTTGTTTTTGTAGCCTATCTTAGAAATTACCAATCGAAACTATTATGTTTTCGGAAACTATTTGTAGATACTAACATATGGTTTTCGTAAACAATCAAGACCTGAATATTTAATTTCAAATATCTATTTTTTGCAGATATACTCTCTATTATCTCTCCCTCTCTTTGGGACGGTCAAGCGTGGCAGCAGGGAAACTCAGATTGACTCGAGCAAGTCAAAGAACAACAGGGGGTAGCCCTGGCCGATCTTCAAAAACTCAAGTAGAGGTAAAAAAAACAAGTATGTGAATGGGAAAGAGAGTTTTGATCCAACCACAAAGGGGAAAAACACGACATGAAAGCTTCTGCAAAAACCGTACAAGAGGAGAAATTGCCAAAGGATGAGACAGTTAAGCCTAGCAAGAGGAAAACTCATACTTAATCAAGAAATTCCATGGCCCAACGAGCGCTTAGCCTTGACGGACGATCTTCAAAAAAGCTACCAAGGTTCAAACCCTAGATTATAACTGACTTTGGGTCAAGTGAAGGATCTTCTCGGGCTGCAGCTAGGAAGGAAAGGGGTAATATTAAAGCCAATCGGTGTCTAGATTTGGCCTTGGATGATGTAGCTGATGGATAACCCAAACAGCAGGCTGAGCCAAAAAGAGAGATTGTACCACATGCTTCTATGAGAAAAAAATTTACATCACCCATAGAGATGTCAAATGAAGTCGAAAAGATTTCGGAGGACCAAGTTATAGAAGAAGTAGAAATTACACCTAGCATGTACTTATGCTCATGAGATTCTTGGTCGCTTAATACTAAGACATGTAATACTGAAATTACGCCTAACATGTACTAAGACAAGATATTTTGATATTTAATTTACACATTTTTATGCTCTCTTTTCTCCATACTAATTTACTCTCTATTAATTCAACCGTTCCCACTCGGATATAAATTTTGAAGTAAGATTGAGTTCATACTTAAGAAGTTTGTTTCGTTGAATAATTTGTTAGAGGGATTTGAGCTTTTTGAATAATTTTGGATTGGTCGTTACCCCTTAAGTTGGGTGGATAGTCCAATAAATAGAGGAGATTATGTCCATTTTTTTTTTATTGACACTTTTTATATTTCATGTTTAATCTTAATTTCTTTGATGAATTTAGACTATTTTAATGTTGTTGGACAATTTATTATTTGTTAAGTAGGGTGGATGATCCTTTAAATAAAAGATATTATGGCCAATTTTTTTAAAATTACACTTTTGTTTTGTTGGGGAGTGAAGTTTTTGCCTTTTTGCGATTAGGTAGTTTGGAAATATTCGCCGTGCCTTCAGGCACGGGCATTCCACTAGTATATATATATATAGAGAGAGAGATAGATGTAATACCTGACGAAGATGAAGCCAGAAGCGTGGGAGCAGGAGCATCGACTCGGAGCAACGATGGAAGCCGGTAGCGTGGGGAGGGAGAAACGATGATGAGGATATGATAGGAGCCGGTTGCGTGGGGAGATAATGAGGAGATGATGGGAGCCGGCTGCGTGGGGAGGGAGAGAGAGAGAGAGAGAGAGAGTGAGTTAGGTTTAGATTGTCTTGAAATTTTGGTTCCCGCTTCAAATTTTGGGGGTTATTTTTTAACAAAGTGTACCCATATTTGTCACTGTTTAAAACCGTGCCAAAATTTGGCACTTTTTCAAACCGTGCCAGATTATGATAAAACCGTGCCAAAATCTGGCACGGTTTTAAACAGTGCCAGAATCTCCTTCCCTAAGCGTGCCAGAATGGCATTTTTGGTGTAGTGTAAACTCGACGATGATGAAGCTTTAATATCTAGGATGCTACGTCTTCAACACAAACTTGTCACATGCTTAGATGGATACACAAGACATTCTATCCTATGACTCAAATCGTTTTGTTCGGAATTAAGTCAATACTACATAAGAGTCAATTGGAAATTTGTGACCTTACAACGAACTTTTATGTAGGCATAATTAGACTCGTCCAAAATTGGCAACCGATTATATAAGTTTTCATTCAGGAACATTGCGACAATTTTTCATAAATAGATTTTTCCAAAAAAAATCAGTATCACACAAAATTTTGCGAAAAAAAGGAATTCACAATAAATTAGTGAAACCTGCTCTTATACCAATTTGAAAATGCAGTGTGATGTCGATTTAATCTAATTCGCAAATTCCAATTGTAAACTTATTTAATTAGAGTCAATTTTTAAACAAATTTAATTTAGTCATAAAACATACATCTAGGTGTATTGGATAATGCCAACACAAATAAATATGAATTGCTGACTCACAAATTTCAGGAAAAATTCCCCAAAAGGCAAAACCATTTATTTCACTTAATAATACTCACAATGAATATTCGCAGATACCCACAAGAACGCGTAGTTCTAAATCAGAAATGAATCAACCTCAGAAGATCCATAAATTCATGCAATTCAATCAGCCCAGAAACACCCACAAGTACTCCCTATGACACGATGTCAAGTCAACCCAGCACCTCCCTCAAGTAGCACCTAGATCAGTAGTATGTTATCCTCCCTCCAAGAGAAACTCAAGCAAAGTTGTATCTTGGATTCCAAAATAATTCACTAAAACATTTGGGATTTTTGTGAATTGAAAAACAAAAAGATTGAACCCTAATTTGAAGAAGACAAAGTGTTCTACTGTTTTATAGTTGGTGCAAAATGAAAATCGTCAGGTCTTCTTAACGAAAATGGAGTCATTTAACATGCTTAATATAGCAAAGTTGAGTCGGCAGATCGCTCGTACGAAACAGGGTTGTCGCTCGAACGAGACTTCGTGCGAGATTCCAATGTCATTTGAATGACAGGCATATGTCGCTCGAACGATGGAGCGAAGAAATAATTTCTTATTCTTTATTTCAAAAATCAGCCTCAACACTTAGAAAAATATTTTTGACGAAAAATAACGCCTCAACACTTAAAAAATATTTTAGAAAAATATCTCAATGCTTTTAAATGAACCGTAAAGTAACCAAAACATAACCTTACCAAAATTTATCCCGTAGAGGCTTGTATGTTGAAGAACTTTTGATATTCGAGTCCATCTTCATGTATCTTCAAACTTAAACTTTTTCTTCGTCAGTTTGTAGCAGTATACAACATACACTAATGTAAACGGGAGTTATAAAATATATCCTTACACAAGGTAGATTGAGATAATCACCCGCACTCTGCCATCATCCTTGACTGTCGGGATATGAAGAAGGACATGAGCATTGATGTGAGCTACATTCCAAGATAGCCGAACCAGTGTGAGGATTGGCTTGCTAGGTTAGCAAAGATTTGTGCGGAGGACATTTTTTTCCTGATGGAACCACCGATTCAGTTGAGCGTGATCATTGATGGAGAGAAAAATAAGAATCATATTGAGGAGTCCGATGCCAATTAGGTGATCGGTCCTCCCTGCGTGGAGTTTATGTTGTTTTTCCTGTACCAGCATTATAGCCTTATGTTGCTTTATTATTTATGTACTAAAAAAATTTCTGTTGATTTAATTTAGATTCCTCTTTTCACACAAAAAAAAAAGGAATGCTAAAATATGTCTTCAAAAACTAGTTGTTAGAGACAACCCTCGAGAACATTAAATGCTCCTAATTTTCTAAGATGAAGCACTCTGAAAATTTGATCTTCTGATTTCTCCTTTTATCTTCTCAATAAAAATATGGTTGTTGAAGCATAAAAAATGACATCTCTCAAAAAAGAGGTCTAAAAGAAGCTCTTGTACAGATCTAAAAAAAGTTCCTACAAAATAATAGTCCAAAGAATAGAGAGAGAACCAATACTCTGTTATAACACACGTTAGACATTTCGTGTGAAAAAGATGAAGTGTGCTCTTTCAAATACAAATTTTAACTGAAAAAGATATAATATTGCATGTTATCAAATCGGTATTTGAAGCATGTTCAAAGATAATAAAAATATTTACTTCTAAAATTAACATGGCTTGAATTGTATACTGTGGGTAGCAAAGATTAATAATAGACAACTTTCAAATATATGCAGAGAAGGCAAATATCAAAACGTGAATTTTGATTATTAAAAAAATATATAATAAAGTAGTGGTCCCAATATAACTCAAGGCAAGGCCAAGTGGTAAAAGGTCAACTGTCAAAATGACAGCTAAAGCAGGTAGCCTAAGTCTCAAAGATAGTATGATATATATAAAACAATATTATATTTAAGATAAAAGAAAACGTGACTCCCTAAGAGATTTTAATCCAAAAAATATAAATTAATGATATAACGAGTGAGCCAATTAAATGAAAGGACAATAAAGACATGGATGAAAATGTCAACTTACATAAACCGCTCAAAGTAGATACGGATGGGATTACAATTTAAACAATATGATATATTATTTGGAAAAGATAACATAATTTTTTTTGTGATAACAGAAATTAAAAGAAAAAAACACAGCATGTCAAAACCTCATAACAGAGGCTATATGGGGTTGTCCCCATTTTCTTCCATGAACTTGTTGAGCATTCTAACCAATTCTTCTGGCATCATATCGTACTCCACGTACAAATCCTCACTAGCTTTAGCAATATGAATCGTATAATCTTCCTCAATGTTTCTCGCTCTTGGAATGTGTAAGATATCTTTGCAGTCTTCGATGATGTTGGCTAAAGGGAGGTTCCTAGTGTCATCATGATTTATGAGGTTGATAGCTTCAAAGCAATCGTTCTTTAGATAAACTTTTTCCACTTCTTGCGGAGCGCTAAGTTGAGCCCATGGAAAATACCCTCGAGTTTCGCATGGAGTGGGCTTGCGGTACCTTGAATCTTGCCCGTGAATCCCACTATCCACTATTTACCGTCGTTCCTCACAACTCCACCAAAAGTACCAACTCCACTTTACCCGCCAAAGCCTCCATATATGTGAATGATATATTATCCTGCATCCATACTCAATTAGAAGATAAATATGGCACAATAACACCACTACCACTTGCTCCCTTCTTACAATCCTTTTCTATAAAAAAAACTTACAAAGTTAATCGAAAAGTTGAACAACCGCTAGTGGTGTATCATTTTTATTATTAAAAATCAAGTTATTTCTACACTTCCATAGTTGCCACAAGTAGTAGTACTGAAATTTTTATACCTGTTTTGGACAATAGAACCCCAAACATTTTCGCAACCCAAGCATTCATGTTTTCTACATTATAATGGTGGAAGCCTAGGGCCTGCCACACCTCCCTAGCATGGTAGCAATCCCTATATAAATGGACATTATTTTCCATATGGTAACATCGTGGGTAGCCCCCATTCGAGGAAAGACCACGTCGAACCAGTTGTTCATTAGTAAGGATTTTGTCATGGAGGATCATCCATATGAACGTTAAAAGATAACTAATTGAGCAATTCTACTCTAACGGGCCCCATGATGGAAACAATGACTAAAACAATGGAATGTGGGGGCATGTGAGCAATTATAGATTTTTTTGGGTTTTAATCTCGAAACTCTACTTTTTAATTACATGAAAATAAAAAAATAAAATCTTTCACTCTCAATTTACACAACAAAAAATATTTTTTTAACCAAAAACCAATCCCACCAAAATTAAAATGAAAGGACACAACAAAAACAAAAGAAAAACATTTTTTTAGCAAAAGGGTTTTTTAACCATATAAAAAAACTGTTTTGACAAAAACAAAAGAATTTTTTAATGAAAAACAATTTTTTGGAAAAAAAAAACATTTGTTCAAACTAGTTTTAACATATAAAAACAGTTTTACCAAAAAATTAAAACATAAAAAAAAACAGCTTTTATCAAAATAACATGTCAACATCAATTTTCTTTCATCAAATAAAATTGGATTGAGAAACAAAAACATTTTTTTTATGCGGTTGGCGCCGACCCATATTCACAAGACAATAAAAAACAACATTTATCAAAATAACATGTCAACATCAATTTTTTTCATAAAATAAATTTGATAGAAAAACAAAAATATTTTTTTATGCCGCTGGCGTGGACCCAAATTCACAAGATAATAATTAATCGCAACACGACATGTAAGCGTATCGCATCCGAAACAATGATTTTTTTCTTAAAATGAAATTTGAATTTTCATTGAAAAATCCACCAACCAACAAAAAAAAAACATCAGCATATTTTATCAAATATTTAAAAATTGATAATAATATTGGAGGTAAACCAAAAATTAAAAAGTTAGGGCCTAAATTAAAAATATATAATAGAAATAGAAATTTGTCGACGATGACAAACTTGAATTATGTGATGAAATGATTAAATATGAGAATTGATTTTTTTTGTCTTCTACTGAATAACACGCATTCAGTTAGAATGTCAATCATTTTGTATGGAAGAATGGAATTTTAGCAATTACACGGATCACGTTTGGTATTCATTTTTGTACTAGCTTAATAAGATAAGGTCAATAAGAGATTATATTTTATGCTTTGATAGAATTCACAATAATAAAATATAACATTTTAATGTATTGAATATGATAAAAAAGACACAATATTGAACCTATGTAGCTTTATCATTTTTCCTATAATGGATGAAGAGCAATTCTACAGCAACCGACCTTATGACGGAAATACTGATCGAAACTAAAAAGTGGGGGGTGGGGAGGGCATGTGGCATTACAATTTTTTTTATTTCGTTTTAAACTTTACTTTACAATCACATGAAAATAAAAAATACTCTTTCACTCTCAATTTGCAGAACAAAACATACATTTTTAACAAAAAACGAATCCGATCCTAATTAAATTGACACAATATGACAAAAACAAAAGAAAAACATATTTTCGCAAAAGAGATTTTTAACAACAAAAAATTGTTTTTGCAAAAACAAATGAGTTTTTTAATGAAAAATATTTTTTAAACTAGTTTTAATACAAAAAAATAGTTTTTAGCAAAAAACAAAATAGTTTTACAAAAAATAAAAAAATAAATAAAAAACAGCTTTTATCAAAATAATATGTCAACATCAATTTTTTACACAAAAAAAAATTTGATTGAAAAACAAAACAATTTTTTTGTCGCTGGTGCGGATTCACATTTATAAGAGAATAATCAATCACAATACGTCATGTCACCGTGTCGCAGCCAACACATAATACCAACGAACCAAAAAAAAATAAGAGCATATTTTATCAAAAATTAAAAAATTAAAAATATAATTGGACCTAAACCAAAAATAAAAAATCTACGGGCTAAATTAAAAAAAAATATATAAATAGGAATTTATCAGGATGGAAGGCTTTAATTATGGGATGAAATGATTAAATATGAGAGTTGCTTTATTTTTGTAGTTTAGTGAATGACATGGCATTATATCAAAGTGTAAGCCAAAGTGTCCGTTAAAATAAAATTTTTCTAACTATATACTGTTCGTGGTTTTTAAAAATATAAACAATATCGAGGGCCTAGTAATTTTGTCCAGTGTAGGGACCAAAAAAATCTGAAAGGAAATATTTTCTCCGAGTGGGAATTCAAGGCAATGTGGGAAGGACAAATGCTGTCTTCCATTAGTATGTATATATTATAATATATACATAATAATATTCACTAAATATATAACTAAGAAAAGGTTATATTTGCCAAAGAAATTCACTGCCTTCTACAACTTCATGAAAAGATAACAGACAAGGATATTTTAAAAACACACGCATGCTGGGTTTTAAAAAAAATGTGTGACTAAGGTTCTTTGCAAAGTGATAAAGATTTTTTTTTTTTTTTTGATAAAATAAGAATAATATTACCAAAAGGCAAAAGCCCAAGAATTATATAAAGAGTCCAAACTCAAGCCAAAACGCTTAACCACAAGGTGCACATGTGCACAAGAGGCACACAAGCTTACAATCAAACAACAAAACTCAGCCCATAGCAAAGGTCGAGACGCTGCGTTTATTTTTCGAACTTTTTCATTTTTCCAATTTTTGATCTGATTTTTTTCGAATTTGGAATGAAATTTTAGTTTGCCGATTTCCGATTTCCCGATTTTCGATTTTTCCGAAAAAAATCGGATCGGAAATCGGAAATAATTCTGAATTTTTGATTTTTCGATTTTTTCGATCCGATTTTTCCGAAACTATGCCTATCTGATATTTCCGAATTATTTTCGATTTTTTCGAAATTATTTTCCGATTTCTTTTTCGATTTTTTGAAAGTTTCACATATCCCACATCGATTGGGAGAGGGAGAGAGCACCAAAATATGCTCTATAAAAGGAGAGTATCCTCCTAACTTCTACACAAATAAAAAAATGGGCCAAAGCTTCATGTATTTACATGTTGGGTTAAGCCATTTTCTTTGTTTCTTTAAAATGAGAATTTCGAGTAATCGAAAATCCATTTTTTTTTTTTTTCGGAATTTCTGAAATTTTGGGATATTTAATATATTTTATGATTTTTCGATCGGATATTTTTTTAATTTAAAAAAAAATCGGATCAAAAATCTGAATAGTTATTTTATTTCCGAAAAAATCGATTACTCGATTTTAAAGAAACAAAGAAAATGGCTTATACATTCAATGTGTAAATACATGAAGCTTTGGCCCATTTTTTTATTTGTGTAGAAGTTAGGAGGATACTCTCCTTTTATAGAGCATATTTTGGTGCTCTCTCCCTCTCCCAATCGATGTGGGATATGTGAAACTTTCAAAAAATCGAAAAAGAAATCGGAAAATAATTTCGAAAAAATCGAAAAATAATTCGGAAAATAAATCGAAAATGAGAATTTCGAGTAATCGAAAATCCATTTTTTTTTTTTTTTCGGAATTTCTGAAATTTTGGGATATTTAATATATTTTATGATTTTTCGATCGGATATTTTTTTAATTTAAAAAAAAATCGGATCAAAAATCTGAATAGTTATTTTATTTCCGAAAAAATCGATTTTTTTTTAAAGAGGCATTTTTTCATCTAATCCGGTGAAAACACAGCCCTATCAAAAACCATCAAACCATAATCCACTTACAACGTATAATCTTGTCTAACCCAAACTAGGGCGAGAAATTCTATCTGTCCCGCATGGGGACCGCCTGTGGACTGCATTGTCTTTTTTTTTTCTTTTTTTTTTAGTTTCTTACTGTTTTGTCCTTAACTTTTAATATAAAAATAGTTTTTTATTTTAAAAAAAAATGTTTTTTTATATTAAAAAAAACTGTTTTTTCAATTAATATAAAAAACTATTTTTTGAATTAAAATCAAACAGTTTTTTAAATTAAAATCAAACAGTTTTTTTATAAAAATTAAAATTAAAAAATATTTTTTCATATTATCGTGATTAATTAGTGACACTGGTAAAAATATCGCGATTGATTAGTGCCGCTGGGTAGACCCACATTCTCGGACCACATCATTTGTTGAATGTGGGTCCGCGCCAGGGGTACTAATTAATCGCGATGTTTTATTGAAAAAATATCGCGATTAATTAGTGTCGCTGACGCGTACAAACATTCCCAAACTCACATCATTTGTTGAATATGGGTCCGCACCAGCGACACTAATTAATCGCGATATCTTTTTCAATAAAATATTGCGATTAATTAGTGCCGCTGGCGCAGACTCACATTTCCGGACCAAAATCATTTGTTTAATGTGGGTCCGCGCAAGCGGCACAAATTAATCGCGATATTTTATTGAAAAAAATATCTCGATTAATTTGTGCCGCTGACGTGGACCCACATTCCCGGACCAAAATCATTTGTTGAATATTGGTCCACGCCAGCGGCACTAATTAATCGCAATATTTTTTTCAATAAAATATCGCGACTAATTAGTGTCGCTGACGCAGACCCACCTCAGTTGTTTAATTTTAATAATTTTTTTTAATATTAATAGGAAAACTACTTTTTTTATATATATAAAAACTATTTTTTTTTAAATTTTATAAAAAAATGTTTTCTTTAATTTAAAAAAACTGTTTATTTTTATATATAAAAAACTGTTTAAAATAAAAGAATTAAAAGAAAAAACGGTCCCAAAGCTGTTCTACATGCTCAAGTAGAACCGCTCAGCTAAGACAGTTGTACAGCGATACACAAGATTTGACAAGAATACATCACGCGTACATCACCTCAAAAAGATCCAATAAGGAGATGGCACGACCAAACCACTGAGTCACTTCTCAGACCTAAGACAAGGCTTTACAGAATCTCGTTCAGAATAAAACTAGCATTACGAAAACCAGACAACTCGGAGACAACACAGGATCTTCTCAAACCACTTCCCCATACTCTCAACAATCCACCCAAAGCTTCACAACAACCACGAAGATAAACAACAAACATTCCACAAGGATGATCAAGACAATACCCAACGAGGCACAAAGAGGGACTCAGAATTCATCAAATCAGGTTCAAGGACACACCATCGCAGAAAATGTAGTTCATAACCATGGGATTCACTATGTACGTTCCAGACAGAAGAAATCACCAAGCAACTAAATCATCATACGAGCCTATTCAGATCTTAGAGATAAGTACTCAAACTATCTATCTGTGAACATCAACCTGACATGCATGCATTCTGAACTAAGAACCTTGAAAGATCTTTTCTGATAAACCCCAGTTACTACAAATCTCCTTGTTTTCTACATTTCTATGAACTTTCCTCCATTTGCATGTAGCTTCTTGCATCATTTTTTCAACATTTTTGTAGCCCCTCAGCATCTCTCACTGAGTGATATTAAAGATAATATCATTCCTAATTTGCTAAATACAATATATAGTAATGGAGAGACTCAACTTTCTAATATTTAATTTGAAATCCTTACTCCCATAACTAATAAAACTGATTTCATCTTCAAAGCAATCATGTTGGTTTTAAGAAGTCTAAACCAAATCTGGTAAGAGAAAGAACATTCAAAGAAAAGATGCTTCCTATTTTCCGCCCCACTTCCACAAAGCACAAAATTCTCCATATTGATTATACCCCACTTTTTTAATCTGTCTCTAGCCCACAGTTTGTTCAAGCAGGTGGCCCATAACAAAAAAAAGCACATTTAGGAAAAATTTTTAGAACTATACTGCTTTGACCCATGTAACTTTTAGCCTTTTCTCTCTAAGAGCTTCATAAGTATATTTGCAGTTAAAAACTCCATATTTAGCAACCACCCATTTAATATCCATGTTAGGTATTAGTATTTTCCATCTCTCTGAGAGCATTAGATACGAGTCTAAGAAAAACCCAACCAGTAGGCCGAATAAATTACCTAGCTTTAATCTTCATATTATTGTAGCATCATATACAATTCTCCTCCCATCATATTTAATCAAAGGTCCATTCTCATGCCAATCATCAATCTATAAATAAGTGTTATCACCTTTACCAATATAGTATTTTATGAATAATCTAGCTTTTCCCTTAGTTTCATAAGTTTCCTCCATATCGAAGAAGCATCATTAGGTATTTTAGCAGTCCACAATGTATCTTGCTTAATCATGCCAGAGTGGATCCATTTGACCCAAAGAGAGTCTTTCTTTCTAGCCACATCCCATAAGTGTCTCATTATATAGACATTATTCCACACCAATAAGTTCTTGATGCCTAATCCCCATTCTTCCACAGGAACACATATGTCCTCCCAAGCAACTTTAGCTCCATGTTTACCAAGATTAACCCCTGACCATATAAAATTCCTGATGATTTGATCAGTCTCTTTCATAATTCTTTTAGGCAGAGCAAATATACTAATCCAATACACTTGAATACTCCTAAGAACAAAAATTGCTAATTGGACCCTACCTGTATAGAAAATCCATATGTTTGTCCAATCCTTAATCTTCCCGAACAATTTTTCAACTAAGATATTGCAATCATTAGTTTTCAATCTAGTAGAAATCAGAGGCACACCAAAGTAACATATAAAAATAATAAAACTAACATGATGGGTACTAAGCCTAAGGCAGTAGGCGTTTTAAAAACTTAAACACAAAGTCAAATCATACATGCTCATGATCTTAAAGAACATGCAACAATTGTAAAATATATATATATATATAAAAGATTTGAGTAGCAGATATATCGAGAGTTGTATCACCT
This sequence comes from Sambucus nigra, assembly GCA_949130495.1. Classification (NCBI taxonomy): domain Eukaryota; kingdom Viridiplantae; phylum Streptophyta; class Magnoliopsida; order Dipsacales; family Adoxaceae; genus Sambucus; species Sambucus nigra. The sequence continues at coordinate 2,173,112 of OX422223.1, forward strand.
AACATATTATACTATATTATTTATATGTATTATTAAATATATAAAAAAACGTAATCAATGTGTGTATATAAAATATATAAAAGCTCATCTAAAAATAGTTATAGTATAGTACGTAAATATAAAGCATACATATATGTATATATATTAGAAGAATTTGTTTGTCAACACATATCACAACTTTTAAAAAAAACACATAGAAGAACCATGTGGGGACATAAGGTATTAGATGTGTTATGGGAAAATGTAACAAAACCAATTAACACACACACACACACACACACACACAGTGAGTGTGTGTGTGTGTGTGTGTGTGTTAGATGAAATCTTGTCAGCACAATATGTAGGAGAACTTTTCAAGTATGAATTAAGCTTTCCAAAGCAGAGTTAAAACAACGATGAATATATTGATCAAATAAGTTTGTAGGACACCTTTTTATAAATCCATAACTAAATATATAACATTATGACAAATAATAATAAAAATGTATAAAACAAAATTATATTTATATTAAGAAATATATACATAATCACTTAATAAAAGTTTGTATGGAATCATCAAAATCAATATATAATTTTAAACTAAAATGTACATTAATTACAATCAGGATTATTAAATGCCAATTAATGGGTTAATTATATTTCGTTTAACACAAAATTTGACTAAAATGATCACCGACCCCAATCAGTCCATTTCCAAATCATCTGAGCGGTGTAGGACAGTCTTTTACATGATAAAAAAGGAGCAAGAGGAGGCCTAGAATGACAGACAAGCCGCAACACTAATGAAAATCAAAGGATACTCTAGTGCCCCACATATTATAGTAGGCTGTGACCTAGGAGAACACTCATACTCGTACTTATATTTTCTTAGAACACATAATTTGGTCGATTATGGTCCGCGAGGAAGCAAAGGTACAGGTCGTGATCTATTACGTGATTAGAAACCTTATCATAGCAGAATAAGGTATCTTGCTCTCAAAAATATTATTTGTCACTGTTAATCTCTTCCCGAAAGCTGAAACATTAGTTTGAAAGATACTTTATCATGGTTTTGACATCTTACTCAATCAATGTTGTCCACTAAAAGTTTTACCTATTCGGGTGAATGTCTAAATAGATGGCGGAATTGGGAAGGTTCGACGTTCACTACGTACTTAGGATAACCATGAAAGGGAAAAAATTAGCAGATTTAATCAATGAATTCTTTCCCAAAAGATTTGGGTAACATGAAATGAGAAAATTCATTACTAAACAATTTGAGCAAGAGGAATCCGAGAGTCACCACAAGATGTTGTTTATGGACGGAGCATCCAATTTTGAATGATAAGGAGTAAGGATCTTACTAACCACCTGGATGGAGAAATGATAAATCAGACAATAAGAACAAGATTTCAAGCATCAAACAACAAAGTAAAATATGAAGCACTACTTGAATAACTGAAGAAAATAATATTTCTCAGGGCCACCCACCTGAAGGTATTCGGAAATTCGTGGCTTGTCTCCAACCATTTATCAGGGGAGTACAATGTAAGAAACGAATGCATGTCTACCTGGAGAAGTCATACGACATTGTAGATAAATTTTAAGAGGTACACATCCATAATGTCCCTAAGGAAATAACACTCATGTAAACGCCTTGGAAACTTTAGCCTCAATCCGTTATTCTGATCTCAAGAGAAGTATGCATGTGAATTTATTGGAACGCCCTATCATATTCGAGATAACTCAGGAAATCAAGGTCCTAATATTCAATGAAGCATATATATGGATGGACCCCATAATCAAATTCCTTAAAGAATAGGTGTTATTAGAAGATGGAATAAAGTCTCACAAGTTGAGAATTAGGAAATTCCATTTCAAATTATTCTCGTAGCGAAATTTGTACCGGTGAAATTTTATAGGACCTCACATGCGTTACGTTCACCCGGACAAGGTGAAAGAAATCATGTTCTAACTTTACGAATGCAGTTGTGGGAGTCATGCAAGGGAAGATCGATGGCCTTTAGAGAAATTAAAGAGGGGTATTCATCTCCTCACATCCAACAAGATTCCATCAAATATGTTAAAAAAACGTGAGAAGTGTTAGAAATTCTCCCCACTTCTACGCCAACTAGTTTGTAACATTTATCCTATAACTATCCCTCGACCCTTCGCATAATGGGGACTTGAGATTATTCTCCCTCTGCCTACCGTGTTCGTAAATAAAAACATTTGCTAGTAGATATAGATTACTTCATCAAATAGGTAGAAGATGAATCGATAATTAACATCAAAAACTCAAATATGATTAGGTTCACTTGGAGGAATACAATACCAATATTTATCACCCCATGGGCTATTATCACAAATAACAAAACAAATTACAAGAGTGGTACTTTCTAAGACTTCTGTGCCAACCACAAAATCGGGAACTCCTAGAGAGAGGTAGCACACCCTCAAAGAAATAAACACGCAAAAGCCTCCACTAAGACAATCTTGGACGTAGTTTGAAAAAGCCTCGAGAAAGAAAAGACGCTTTGGTGGATGATCTCTCGCATGTCCTATGGACTTATCAAACAAGGTTCCTAAAGTCCTCAATCTTACTCGTGCTTAGACTCCATGTGTGGGATGTCTCATAATTCAAATCCAAATAAGAAACCCATCGATACATTTATGTCTAGATATCGTCACGACACTAAAATTAATTAAGGAATTATTAGTGTAGATTAATTTAGAGATTAACTGAATTTAAAACTATCGTTTCCATTTCCTGGTACAACCGCCACTATAAACTAACAACAACCACAAACCAACATAAGCCAACAACATTTATCTCTTACTCCTTCCAATCCATCTACTCATGTATTTCAATTCCAACAATATAAGGAAAGAAACAAATGGTTTAAATAAATTTCAAATGTAATTAGGTTCAATTTCCAAGAGCAAAAATCAATTAAAGGGGTTATAATCATACTTCTAAATTATAAACATAGGGCTTTTCGATATTTATTCATTTACATAAGGAGTTAAGCTCTAGTGATTATGTATCATGCTTTGAATTACATTAATTAGGCATTTATGCCTAAAGGTACCACTATAAAGCTAAAAGTACAACCCTATTTAGCACATGTATTTTCAATAATAATTAAACACTAATTTTTAGTCTTAATTACCCATTATTCATTTGAACTAACATTAGTCCAATATGCCATCTCAAACCGTAATATGCAAGTCTACTAGTTCATTAATATAATTTCACAATTCATTTGTCGATTTAGACTAACATCCAATCTACAACATGTGTCATTATCCAATTTAGTCAAAATAGGGTCACAACATATGGGATCTCAAAACCCTGATGTTTTTAAACTAATTTTTAAGTCTAAAAATAGGGTTTAGCTCAAATTATCTATTCTATATAGAATATGAGAGGAGTAGTCTAGTAAATTGCCTCTAAAATGGACTAAAAAATGATTTAAATGAAAATGATGAAGTATTGAAAAATTAGCCTATAAACCCTTTTGAATACTTATGAAAACATGATTGACAAAATTTGAATCCTGCCTTAAATCTCCTCTTGAAATCGCCTTAAAAATCCATTTGTAAAAATGGTTGCTTGAGCAAGGGTCTAAAAAATAATTCGGTTTTCTTTGTGAAAAAGGCGAGAAAAAAAGGACTACTGGGTTTTAATGATCCAAAAATGTATTCACAAAACATAAAATAGATCACAACCTAAGAAACGACCCTGATGCGGTAGAGACCTTAATAGTCCTATCACAGTCATTAGGAGCAGTTGCTAAAATGATTTGGAGACTAAATGGATTTCCAAATATTACATATGCAAAAATATGTCGCCAAGTATAACACAAATAAAAACCTACCCTTATTATTTCCCAAAAACTCCCCATGCGTCCAAATCAGTTTATAACGTACAATAATTATAGTTGGAGCCCAAAACTTTATAATAATTAAACCCATGCCCACAAAACTGAACAACTTACCAAATGAACTATATAATATCATCTTAATGTATTTTAAATTAAAATTCTCCTGAATTACTTGAATAAGCTGAATGACTTTAAGCAGTGGGGTTCTTCAACACACCTCACTTAACACACTAAAGAACACACCTCACTTATCCTCATCTAAGTATATTGGGTTATAACATTTTGGGGTGGCTTTTTAGAATGACTCGGCCCAACCCAATACACTTAAGTGAGGACAAGGGAGGTGTGTTGAAGAGACTAATGGGACTTTAAATTCATAACTTTAATTATGTATTTAATGTAGATTCCTGTTTAATTAATTAATTATCAATTCCTCTTGAAAACATGGGGTATGTCATTAAGGTAAAATTAGTATGGACCATTCAAGATAATAAGAGACGACCTCAACAGAGCTTACCACTTGAAAATAATTGAGGGCACCGACATCCCTCGAGCTTGGAATGTATCCAACTTGAAGTATTTACCACTTTAAATATTACTTCCAATTTCTAGTTTTTCTACTTACCTTCTTTAAATATTAGTTTATTTTGAGTCCTTAGCCTTGGCCTTTTTTTGCATATAAATTTTCAGTTGTAAATTATCCAAAGTGGTAAATATTTTTTCTCCTTTACACAAGTGATATACACTATTTAAAAGTGGTATGATTATTCAATCAATAATCATGACTTACTCATTTTGTTAACGCAAAATGGAAGGCCCTCCAAGAGGCAGCGAAAGACCTATTGGGGATACCTAGGCAGTAGAATTACCTAAAATGTTAGTTAGGTAAATCCCTTAATGGTAGGAAGCCCCACACTAAGCTAAATTCTCACTAATTATGGCTAGACGTAATGTTGTTTGTGATGAGACCTCTTAAAAGTCAAGCAGATGACCATATAACATTGATAATAATTAATAGATATGAAGGACAAATGAAAGTTAACATAAACATTATTTTCATTTTTTAATCGACAAGTTTTCATTAAAAAAACTTATGTATATCAAAGTAAATTAATATAAATTCCTAATCGAAAGGACCAGGATCCACCAAGCTTCTCGAGGTGATGGATCTATGGGTAGAAGGAAACATTTATTCATAATTGCATGTTGTATCTTGTACCAGCTGCTCAAGAACGACATACCATTACCACATATCGAAGGATTTTGTCACTTTGAGAGCGCGTGAGGCATTCAACTAGCCATGATTATAAGCTTATGACTTGTTATCCTTAACATGAAAGGAGCGATGTGTACACCCTCATCATAATCTTTTTGATGTACCCTTTTAGGTCCATGATAAAACCTATGGTACGATGGTATTTGACATTGAGCTCATGGATGATCGCTCGCGCATTCATTAGGTCAGGTTCAAATTTCTACACTTACGCTCATTGTCCTTTTTCAATAAGGACGCTACCCTTATTTACTCTTAAATAGGACTTTGATAGCATATGCCTTTTCAACTCCGATCATGTTAAGTATATGGGTTAATAGAAGCCTCGTTCCCCAATATGTGGTCTAGGTCTTCATCAGCTAGCTCGTGTAGACCTTGATCTAGGGGCTGAAAACCAAAAAAACTAGTTAAAAAGACAACTGAATTAAGTTTTCCAAGAAATAAAAAGCAAAAAGGTTGGAACAAACAATTAGTAAAGCATAATATAGTATTTCATTCATTCAAACGGCCAAAATAGGTTGACACCTCTGCACATAATTTAAATAAATTGAGAAATAATGAGAATTTAAATAAATATTAATTTGTGAGAAATGGATTAATATTTATGTCATTACATAATTAGTAGTGTGATAAAGTAAACAAAATAATGTCAAATAGTATTACGTCTTAAGTGGATAAAAGAGACAGGATTTGATTATATCTCAATCAGGACTTATGTGTGGGTTATATTAGGTTTAGACGGGATATTTTTTATTGGTGATTCAAATGATGATTTCGAGTACACGGTTGATCCGAAATGGATCGAGATAGTCATAATTAAGTACCGGGGATAGTAATTGGGTTCCTGGGGCTTTTTAGACTAGTCGATACCTGCATAAGGGTATACGAGTCATTTTACACTTAAGTGATGACCTAATTTCGGGTTAAGGGTTATAAAATGAAAGCGTCAGTGTTAGATGGCAGCCACCTTACTATTCTAAAGACCTAAGAGGGAGAGAACAAGGGAAAGAGATAGAAAATCAAGAGAAAGGAAAAATTGGGAGCATTTTGGAGATGTTTTGGACTAGGATCATCACAAAGGGGAGATTCATATACAAATTTAGACTCTACACTTTGATTAAGGCAAGTGATTAACTTGATTAGTATTTCATGGTTATAATTCCAATTCATAATATAATTGGTGAAATTGAAATTGTTTTTTAGGTTGGAATTCACATGTTAAAATGGGTTTTGGGAAAGGATTTCACAAAAATCGATTGATTATTATACCATATGAAATATAAGAATTGAACCCAATATGATATACGTAATCTTGGTAAATAAATCTAAGATTTATTCATAGAAAACATGTGATCTTGAATGGTTCTTGTGAGGATTAAAGAAACTTGAAATTGAATTAAGAGAATTGACGAATTTGATAGAAATTTTGGCATCATTTAAATTGCATGCCATTTTCTTTGTACTTTGTATTAGATTACGGGCAATAGATAAAAAGAGAGGTATGGATCTTACTTTTATAAGGAGCTTTGAATCAGGTCATTTGGACTTCTGTGGAGGGACTAATAGTTATTTTAGTCAAGGGTATTTAATCTATCAAAATATCTTATTTAAGTAAATTTTGGCATCACTTCAAATCCATGCCATTTTCTTTGTACTTTGAACTACACTATGGTCCATAGATGAAAAGAAAGGTATGGATCTTAAATTTATAAATATCTTTGAATAAGGTTATTTGGACTTTTGTGGAGGGAGTAATAGATGTTTTAGTAAAGGGTATTTAATCTGTCGGAATATTTGATTTGTGCGAATTTGTGATTTCTAAGAGTTCTAATGGGATAAGTAATCTTTATCTTTTTACCTATTTAAATGAGAGATCATGGGAGAACTCTTTAAAAATTCATATTAACTTATTACTTAGAGTAAATGTTGTGATATAAAAATACGTATATAATAGTGAAGAAAATTATATAAGGACATAAGACACTAATGTGTGAATATTGAATAAATAACTTGTGAAAATTATTTGAAATAAATTGATTAATTATAATTGTTAAGCGGATGTGAAAGATAATTATATAAAATACGCATGACACAGGGTAGCGTATAGACTTAAGGGTATATTGAAACTAGTTGAGGTGGGTAGCATAACTAGGGGTTAAAATGTATACGTTAGGTGCGAACTCTAGTAGAGGGGTGAAGATTATCTCAAGGGAGTGCGATACCAGTTTAAATATGGAGGAACACACTCATATTTCTTATTGCATTTTAAATTACTTGCAAAGTATTTTTAAAACGATTTGGGCTCTGACCTTTATCAAAATATTTTTAAAACCTTTTAGGCTTCTAGCCACAAGGACGCCACGCATAAGTTTCATTTCTGAGTCATCGGAGCTGCAACGATTGTGGACTGTTGTAAGGATTGTTTTATCCATTTTCTATATTTGAGATGCTAGATAGGATTCAGTAATTTATTATTCGGGGGAATGTCGCCCAATGTCAGTTTTTGTTTCAGTTTTATTGGATTGTAAACCGGGGGTTTATTTGATTAATGGATTTTTATTATATTTTGATATTCAGATTTGATTATGTGATTCGGTAGTTAATTATTTATTTAAAATGGTTTATGGTAAATGGTTTTAATTACAATATTTTAAGGAAGTTTAAAAAAATTAACACCAGACTTGTTTAAATAATAGGATATTAGTAATTACTTGGATTTTCAACAGTGATGCTAAGAATGAACCATATGAGATTTCTATTTTATTTTAGTAGAGGGTTAGCCACCCGTTATTTTAATAAGCAGGGTGTCACAACTCTTTGGCGGAACTTCTTAAAGAGCTATAAGAAATTGAGGGTCTCATCAAGATGTCAGAAAGTGATTTTATTATTGAGAAAGGTTCTATGTCTAATCCTCTGGTCAAGAAGAAGCAAAAGAAGGTTCAGAAACAGGTTATAGTCCCTCATGCAACTCGTGGGCCTCAGGGAGGTTTGAAAAAGCCAAAGGGAAATTTTTTCCATTGTAAGCCGTCAGGACACTATAAGAAGAATTGTTCACTTTTTCTTAACAAACAGAATACCGCAAGTAAATTACATTCACTTTCCATTGGATTATGTTTTTTGTTCGTACTATCGGTACCTACTATGTAGATATAGGAGCCACTAATCATTTATAAAATTATTTGCAGGGGTTCTAGAAAACAAGATGACTTAGTGATGGAGATATTTATCTCTCAATAGGAACGATAGGAGATGCCACGAGAGTAGAGGTAGTTGTAGTGGGACACATTCATTTAAGCTTTAACAGTGATAAGAGTCTACTTTTCAAAGATAATATTTTTTTTACCTTATATTAGAGGGAATATGATTTCAATTTCCTGCCTATGAGAACACACTATATGGTTGACTTACTTAAGTCTGTGCAATATAGGAGTTCCAACTGGTTTGGATATATAGACAAAATGTTGTTAAATTTTTTAGATCTTCTCCACTGTGTACTATTTTATCTTCATCAGCAAAACATCCTCTAAGTCATCCAAATAAGCTAAGAAGGAAGTTAAACAACATACTCTTGGAGAAAATATTATTCAATGCATTGTGTGTGTGTGTGTGTGTGTTAAAATATTTTAAAATATTTTTTGGGGGAATTTTTAAACATTTTAAAAATGATTTTTAAACATTTATAAATTAGGTGTTAAAATTATTGGGGTTAAAACTTGAATTAATTAATTTCCTTAAATACTTCATGGGTAGAAAACAAAAACATTTGTGGGGTTAAATTGGATTTTTAAAAAGCTTAAAAACACGTGTTTATTGCTCGATGTTTATCCTACATGTGTCTCCCACCAACCCTTTTCTTATTGTCTAAAACTGTGCTTCTTTAATTTCATAAAGTTTGGATCAAATATTAGCCATTAGATCACATTTAATCAACATTCGACATGTATTAGTTTGTGATCTTAGTGCATACGTTTTTAATCAACTAAGATGCACATTTGTGCAGTGGAATGTGAACCCTTAGATTTAGATTTGAACGGTCGTTTTAATCTCAATAATTGACTTGGCGTAGTCCTTCAAGACCTTCTTCAAGTAACCCATGTCTCCATTATTTGAGAACTTTTGGTAGGTGCGTAAGAGGAGAGAGAGAGAGAGAAGAAAAATTAATGAGTAAAAAGAGTGCTTACAAAAACCACAAACATTTTCACACCTATGTTTCAAAATAAAAAAAACATAGGGTTTTGATCGTTAAACTATATTAGGGTTTTTTGGGTTTATACATTTGGTTTTTACACTCTCATAATTAGTGCTCTCTTAAAAACAACCTCTCATGGTTCCTTTCATATTTTAATGTAAAAATTGTGATTTGAACCTAAAGATACAGTTTCACGATTGTGTGTTAGGTTGTTAGTTTATTAGATTCATAGAAATACTCTCTTTATTGAATCTCGTGTTTATATTGTATATTATTTTGATCCAACACGTTCTGTTTTCAAAAACCTTGAAAAAGAGACATGCATATGTAAAGTTTTTAGAACAGAGTTTGTATATAAGTTTTACATTTTGTAAAATTTTTGTTGTGAATGAATAAGTTCTTGTATAGATCTGTGCATTTCAGGATCTAACAACTTCAGATCTAAAATTTCTTTTTTCAACGACAAAAGTATGATTTTCTACATTTTTGAAACATCTCATTCTCATATAGAAAACGTCATAAATCATAGGACTAGTTTGTATAATCTAATAGAGGGGTGAGACTGCATATGGCATTTAGACACTTCATAGTCACTACACTCTCACACAAACACATAAAAGTGTGTTGTTTTTTAGAGAGATTTAGTTTGACTCTGAGTTCACTGAAGGAGAAAGGAATTGAATTTTGGGGAACAAAACAGGAGAATCAACAAAGAAGATATAGTACCATAGGAGATCGGAAATCAATAGGTATATTTCTTACTTATAGGATTTTGAGTATTCTATTACGTGCTTATAATTATTATTGATTATAGTGTATTTTTTTTACTCTGTAGAAGGAGTCATGGATGTTTCCTCGGATTTGAGGTTTTACCACGTTAAAAATACCCATGTCAATTTGCTAATTTCCTGTTCTTAATTCTTGCATTATTAGTTTCTGACAAAGACTTAACAATTTATTTTAAAACCTGGTAACCAAACAACTTAAGTTTGAATCTGTAAAGCTTTCAACACTTCTTGTTTTTCTTATTCAAATGGAGTTTCTTAAAAAAGTTTATTCGAAGTTTACCTAATATTCAACTTATGTTGATAACTTGGTGAACGATTTTTAAGGGGTATCAGAGCGAGTTTGTCAAAAACATTTTGATCCTGAAATTCCTGGAATTTCTTTTGGAATCAAGTATTTTTAAAAATGGATGAAAAATTTGTGATGCTTTGTAACTTGTCCCGTCCACCCCTCTTTGATGGAAATAATTTTCCTTTCTGCAAGGTAAGGATGATTGCTTTCATTTAAGGGACTTTAGGTGATGATGTCTAGGACATGATTGAAAATGGTTGTGTTCACCCTATTAAGCCTTTGGCTGAAACCAGTACTGTAAGAATTAAGAAAAGTCTTAGTGAGTTCACTAAGGAAGAAAATCAAATATCACTTAGTAACAATAAAGGAAGGAAATGCATCTTTATATCTGTGAACGAACATGAATTTAAAAGTATATCTATTTGCACCACTTCCAAATAAGCCTGGGACAACATTTTCACTGCCCATGAAGGTGATGAGCGTGTTAAGGCTAGGAAGACACTAATGTTAATTCAATAGTATAACACACTTATGATGGATGAGACTGAATCTTTTGATGGCTTCTTCATTAAGTTGACTGATATTATAATTAAACTTCATGCTAATGGAATAGTATATGATAGAAAGTAAATTGTACATAAAATCTTGAGATCCCTACTTGCTAAGTTTGATAATAAAATATATGTTATAGAAGAGATGGAAGATCTTAACCTAACTCTTGAATTGTTGAGTAGCAAACTTAAAACTGTAGAAATGAAGTTAGAGTACATTAAACAAATGACCTCCTATGGTAAAAGATCCTCTGGTTCTAATGTTTTGTTTTCATCTCAGTTAACTATCCCTAATAGGAACCCACATGAATTTGATCTAATCTTTGATGAGGGTTGTGACTTAGAAAGTCTTGATCATCAGATTTCCCTGATGAGTAAATAGTTTAAGAAAATTCTTAGGTTTAGAAATTTAGTTGCTTCTAAACAAGGGAAATCTAGCTATCAGAACTTTCAAAATCATTGACCATATGACAGAAATGGTGATAAAAAGATATCTAATAATAATAGACCCAAGAAAGACTATAGTAATGTTAAATGTCATAGATGTGGGAAAATGTGATCCATTGCTACTAAATGTAGAGTTAAAATCAATAATGTTGTCAAGGCTAATATGTTTAAAAGTTGGGATGACTGTAGTGAGTATGAAGAGGATGAACCTAAATAATCTAATGCTAATGAATCATGTATGTCCATATTTTCTATGATAATATATTCTAATGATAATGCATGCTTGCCTGTTGATAGTTCTATATTTCCTGTTATTGGGAATGGTATAACTCCTGCTGTTGAAAATATTGTATATACTACTGTTGTGAATGACTTAGATAGCTTTAAGTTATGTGCGAGTCAAAGTGACAAATCTTGTCATGAATTGAACATGTGTGTGAGTTCTATTACACAAAATGAATCATTAGGGGACATATCACACACATCACTTAGTGAGTCCGAAGATGACCTCCCTGATATACAAGAACTGTACACCAAGACCCTTAAGAGGAGTGATAAATTACAAAAAATGGTGAAAAAGTTGACTGAATGTGTTGAATAATTTAGTAAGACTGTTAGGAAAAATGTTGAGGACTACACATCCCAATGTGTTGCATATGAGAGAGAAATACAAGAACACGTTTCTGTCACAACCCGCCTAAAATAATAATGGGTGGCCAGCCCTATACTATATTAAATTAGGAGTTTCAGATGGTCCAGTCTCAACATCAACTGTCAGTATTATATAATATAGGACTAACTACCCGAAATCACATAAGCGGGATATAAAAATTTAACTAGAATGAAACAGACAACAAACCAACACTATAACACCACCACGAAAGAAAAGAAAGATGCAAGATAGGACTAAGATAAATTAAATGCTAGAAATAAAAAAAATAAAATGAACTAAATAAATACAACCGAATGTACTACACAAGGTAGACCCGAATAAGCTGTCGGGTCACAGCCAATACAATGACTGAAATGGAATGAATATAAACATGTATATAAATATCCCTTGGGTACAAACCCGATATACAACATGAATCCTACCTAGAATTTTAAAGAAGTAGGAAGCGACTACATGAAACATCCCGCAATAGTCCGCACTAGTCATGGCTCCCAAGACTCTGGATAGAAAGTCATCCGGCATACATGCGGTAGGATACCTGTGGTAATATATATATATACAAGGAGGAGCAAAAAGTAAACGGGTTAGAGCCCCGAATGTGAAAATATTTAGCAAGTGTGTTAACCGTGCATAATAATTATCGGTGCACTTATTTCATAATTAAAGTGAGACCGCACTCTCGTGAAACCTCAACTCACCTCTCATCTAAAGGTGCGCACCTAATCGCGTCCTCAAGTTTAGTTAAATTACCCCATGTATTTAAGGACAACCTAACTTATCATAGGCCTAGCCTATACCCACGAGAGCTATTTTCCCGTCATAATCTAAGGATCCACCCTTTCTAATCCTACAAGATTACGATTACAACAATTATGCCATCATAGGCTTTATGGATTCCGATTTATAATTTCTTGAATTATAATTCTTAATACGTTACCCCTATATATATATATATATATATATATATATATATATATACACACATATATATAGGCTAAAATATAAGAATTTATATTCTTAATATCATGCACATGGAATATTGGCAAAACTTCTCTCTAATCTCAAAATTGTACTACATTTCGTGCGTGGGGAGTCTCGCAAAGCGAAATCCAAACAAGGAACCGCCCCGTTACACTACTCCTGACAAGGTCAAGACTAGAGATCCGAGATGCCACATATGGAATTACTTCTCTCAAATCTCGACATGGCACTGCGTTTCGTACGTGAGGTGTCTCGCAAAGAGAAATCCAAATCAGGAACCACCTCGTTACACTACTCCTGGGCAATGTCGATCCTAGAGATCCATAATCCTTAACATACTATATAATACTACCATTACTACTAAACTATAAACTACCAAAGAAAAAAAGAAAGAAAAGAAAAAAAGAAAACAAATAAAATCAAATAAAAGAACCTCCAATAATATCCTTGGTGTGATGTAACCGAAGTATTCCTCAAATACGATACATCAACCCCCAATAAAACTGGTACACCATAGTCATCCAAGATGTACCCTATAAAAATACCATATCCTTTCATCTAGGATATATAAATATATATATATAGGTATTTTATTCTAACCATATATATACATACCATCATCCATACCCATGACCCAGTGTACATACCATATATGATGTACAGGGGCCATGCACATATAATACCCGGCTATATATAGCGCTGATAAAACTGCATCAATGCTATCATCTTCCCAGAGTCTGGCTCACGTAACAACTGGGGACCACCTGGTGGGGATCAACGACACCCACCTCGTGGTAACACACACACACGACGTCCCGGGAAGCGGTCATAGTTCCAACCGGCAATGAGACGAAACATACCCACCACGTCTCATCCCAAAAATATATATCTAGATCGTATAATAACACAAGGGACGACTATGACCTGGGGAATATCCACACCCTGCTCTATATGCCAGGATGCTCACCGTCTGCGCGGAAACTTCCCAATGATAGCATGAGCGGGGTATGCTTAACCACATAAGTATATATATCACTCACATACGCAATATACATACATACATATGATCCCATCATATGATCCAATATAATAAACCATCATTTACGGTTTAAATATCCATACCATGTATGTCCACAACATAAAATATATCTATATATTCACATTCATACATAGATATATGTACATAAATTCACACATCGCTATCTCAATATATATACAAACTAATTCTCGTTCATATGTATAAGATATATAAACTCGGCTATAAGTATACATAATCCTCAATATACAAGCCGTCACCACAATTTCCATTAAATGTACCTCGATATGTGAATACAATCCCTCACTTGAAACATATTCAATCATTTTTCCTATGATGAATAGTCTCCCAAAACCATATGTATATATCTATACATATATATTCAACATTTGGGTTTTCACCCAAGAGTATGTGTAGGAATCCATCACTACACACTTCATCCATATTCAACAGTACCTAATTACTTTAGTACTATTTCACCATAGGCACACACATGACTTAATAGTCTAAAACCTTAATTTATTCCAACCTCATCTCAAGTATTGGAATCTCAGTGGTCATAACCCCATGATTACGTGTAGACTAATCCTACTAGAATTTATGCTACTGCTTATTCTAGTCGATAGTACGATCCCAAAGCGTTCTCAATGTCACCTATGGTTCGAATAAGTCTCAGTAACCCTTACTCCTATTGAGTTATCAATTGTTCTCTAGACTAAACATTTCTAAGAATATAAGACCCCTCACTCTTTAAAGAGTATGCGACCACTCTCTTTCAAATGGCCCCAATCTGTAACTTAACAATATCCTATCCTTATAAGGATTTGACATAAATCTCGGCCTAGAAATTTCACCACATACATTGATATTTCTTATCCAATGATTCCAAGAAGTTCCCACTATCAGATACTAAGTGAGAGACCCCCTATAAGTCACCAAATGATATCTCTTACTTTATAAGAGAGAACCCCAAATCAACAAACCCAACCAAAAAGAGCTAGAAGTCATCTTAGGAAACCCATAAAACAGCCCATTAAGGAAGCCCCTAAGAATAAGCTCCAAAATAAAAGGGGGAGAAGAAATCCAAGTTTTGGGCTAAAAATAGGGGACCGGTCGACCGGTCCCAGACCCCCGGTCGACCGCGGGTCCATATTTTTGCCTACGGAGAAATGCAGTAGGCTTTTCCCTTAAGGCGCGGTCGACCGATCCCCAGACCGCGGTCGACCGGCCATACCAGTTGCCTTGGCCGATTTTTCCATTTTCAGCAAACCCCACGAATTTAAACCCTAAAATTTTCATTCCAATCCCCAAATCTTTATCACAACATGATTTTAAGCCAATAAATCAACCTAAAGTTGATCCCAACCATTTCTAATCCATTAATTCCATATTTAAACATTCATTTCAAGATTTAAACCCAAAAATCTAGGTTTTGGTATTTATACCCAAAAATCCAATTCTTTACCCCACAAATTATGAAATGAAATACACAATAGCTATTTAGCAAGATTAAACACTTGCCTCAGATTTGTAGAGGTTGGATCGTCCTCGATGACACGGTTGGGCCGGAAATCCCAAGCTTTCTTCCTCTCTCTCTAGGGCTTTTTCCCCTTTCTCTCAAATGAGAATGGCTTAATCCGTAAGCCACATAAACCTTTAAAACAATAAACCCAATTTTAAATGTTAATACACACTTTAAATGACTCGTTTACTCCAATTCGAGCCAAAATAACTTAAAAACATTCCGGAGTCGAAATAAGACCCAATAACAGTCATTTTGACTATCTCGACCCTCCCGGGATTGATGGTACCCTCAAAAATATCATCCGGAATACTTTGAAATATTCTCTATTTTGGGCTTAAGTTCCCAAATTTTGAAATTCTCCAATTTAATTAAATTTTATTTTCCCAAAATTTAATTTCTCAGTCTCCAAAAATCGAGGGTTGTTACACACTTCCCCCCTTACAAAAATTTCGTCTGCGAAATTTAAGACATGCCTAGGACCTCAATATCATCTAGTCCTCACATCAATCCTTAGGATCACTATACCGATCCTTCCTGGTTCTCATGTCGAACCATATATATTTAAAACAACTACTACCCAGGGCGCCCATACACTCTGTATCCGAGTTTCCACTCATAAAAAATCATGATCAGGCTCCATTAGCCCCAAATCATAACATAACCCTCAGCAATATGATCCATAACAACATACTAAATATATACAAGTTTAAAATTTCCCAATGGTAGAACTCTCCTCAATTCCTGACACTAGCCACCTTCGTGCGGGGGAGGTCTCGCAAGCGAAATCCAAACAAGGAACCGTCCCAATACACTACTGTGTAGCTAGGTCGGGGCTTGAGATTAGTTCAACCCGGGTTTTATAAAAAGAAAGATTTCCATATTTTAGATATTGCCCGAGGGCCTATGCAACAATACTATATAAATCAATCCCGCGTCTTTCGACACGCCAAACAAACACCTTATGTTTAAAACACAAGACCTCAACAAATACAACATTCTAATCAATACCTAGTTCTTAAAACTAGCGTAACTATGAGCTAAACTACCCGCTCCCCATAAATCTACCAAACTCTGAACCTCTCAGTTATGAAATTCCTATACATCATAACAACACTTTATGTGTAAAAATAAATTCTTTCCTCAATGGGATACTTCCCTACGATTTCGTTATGAAAAGGTGTATCATCTCCAAAGACGCCATACAAAGGCCACACTTTCTCACTTCCTCCTCTAGGAAAAATTCCATACACCCTAGCGGTATAGCGGCTAGCTACCCATCACATCTCACACGCGACATTCCCAATATCGCACAAAGCGTAACTTAAACTCAAATAAAGGTATTATACCTTGCATTTCCGTAACTCAAGGGTTTCCCCTTGTTCTAGAATCTCAACTCAGGGTCCTCAACTTCTTCTAGGACAATCATTAACCCTAAGCCTATTTCTCCACAAGAGAAACATCTTCCTCAAAACCCTTCCTAACCATATTGAAGGGCAAGGCGTGATTGCAACTGCCAAAAACTCCCTCCGTCCTACACAACGAAACTGAGTCTCCAAAGGCATTCTCCCTCATCTTAGAGGGTGATACTCCTGATATTGGGATAACTACACCAACCTCACCTCGGTAAGAGTCACCAACATTAGGTTTCCCAACGAAGGTTAACAGATTCTCAATCTAAACCTCTCAAGGACTACCCTACATGCCTCTCCTCGGGTTTACCTTACTAGGACCAAGATTCGTCATTCGAGTAAATTTCCTTTCTTACTCAACTACCGATAAATCACCTCGAACCACTGCCATAAATCTCCTCAATAACTCCTCCGGAATCGGGGAAAACAAATACCCCCGACTACAGCGTACCCAAAATATGCTATGGGTATTGTACTTCTAATCTTATCCTTTCCTAGACGACATAATCTAGGCGACGTCTGAAACAAAACAAGAGCAACTGTTATCAGAACGCCAATCAAGTGAATATACTTCACAGAAGAAAACAACGCAGTGAACACAACAGTCCTATTTATAGGGCTTTATGTCAAGAACATTAACGGAAGAATCCATAACTCGCACAGATCCTAAGGACTCTAGAACCTGATGCTCTGATACCATCTGTCACAACCCACCTAAAATAATAACGGGTGGCCAGCCCTATACTATATTAAATCAGGAGTTTCAGATGGTCCAGTCTCAACATCAACTGTCAGTACTATATAATATAGGACTAACTACCCGAAATCACATAAGCGGGATATAAAAATTTAACTAGAATGCAACAGACAACAAACCAACACTATAACACCACCACGAAAGAAAAGAAAGATGCAAGATAGGACTAAGATAAATGAAATGCTAGAAAAAAAAATGAACTAAATAAATACAACCGAATGTACTACACAAGGTAGACCCGAATAAGCTATCGGGTCACAGCCAATACAATGACTGAAATGGAATAAATATAAACATGTATATAAATATCCCTTGGGTACAAACCCGATATACAACATGAATCCTACCTAGAATTTTAAAGAAGTAGGAAGCGACTACATGAAACATCCCGCAACAGTCGGCACCTGTCACGGCTCCCAAGACTCTGGATAGAAAGTCATCCGGCATACATGCGGTAGGATACCTGTGGTAATATATATATATATATACAAGTAGGAGAGAAAAGTAAACGGGTCAGAGCCCCGAATGTGAAAATATTTAGCAAGTGTGTTAACCATGCATAATAATTATCGGTGCACTTATTTCATAATTAAAGTGAGACCGCACTCTCGTGAAACCTCAACTCACCTCTCATCTAAAGGCGCGCACCTATTCGCGTCCTCAAGTTTAGTTAAATTAGCCCATGTATTTAAGGACAACCTAACTTATCATAGGCCTAGCCTATACCCACGAGAGCTATTTTCCCGTCATAATCTAAGGATCCACCCTTTCTAATTCTACTAGATTACGATTACAACAATTATGCCATCATAGGCTTTATGGATTCCGATTTATAATATCTTGAATTATAATTCTTAATATGTTACCACTATATATATATATATATATATATATATATATATATATACATATATATAGGCTAAAATATAAGAATTTATATTCTTAATATCATGCACATGGAATATTGGCAAAACTTCTCTCTAATCTCAAAATTGTACTACATTTCGTGCGTGGGGAGTCTCGCAAAGAGAAATCCAAACAAGGAACCGCCCCGTTACACTACTCCTGACAAGGTCAAGACCAGAGATCCGAGATGCCACATATGGAATTACTTCTCTCAAATCTCGACATGGCACTGCGTTTCATGCGTGAGGTGTCTCGCAAAGCGAAATCCAAACAAGGAACCACCTCGTTACACTACTCCTGGGCAATGTCGATCCTAGAGATCCATAATCCTTAACAGACTATATAATACTACCATTACTACTAAACTATAAACTACCAAAGAAAGAAAGAAAGAAAAGAAAACAAAGAAAACAAATAAAATCAAATAAAAGAACCTCCAATAATATCCTTGGTGTGATGTAACCGAAGTATTCCTCAAATACGATACATCAACCCCCAATAAAACTGGTACACCATAGTCATCCAAGATGTACCCTATAGAAATACCATATCCTTTCATCTAGGATATATAAATATATATATATAGGTATTTTATTCTCACCATATATATACATACCATCATCCATACCCATGACCCAGTGTACATACCATATATGATGTACAGGGGCCATGCACATATAATACCCGGCTATATATAGCGTCGATTAAACTGCATCAATGCTATCATATTCCCAGAGTCCGGCTCACGTAACAACTGGGGACCACCTGGTGGGGATCAACGACACCCACCTTGTGGTAACACACACACACGATGTTCCGGGAAGCGGTCATAGTTCCAACCGGCAATGAGACGAAACATACCCACCACGTCTCATCCCAAAAATATATATCTATATCGTATAATAACACAAGGGATGACTATAACCTGGGGAATATCCACACCCTGCTCTATATGCCAGGATGCTCACCCTTTGCGCGGAAACTTCCCAATGATAGCATGAGCGGGGTATGCTTAACCACATAAGTATATATATCGCTCACATACGCAATATACATACATCCATATGATCCCATCATATGATCCAATATAATAAACCATTATATACGGTTTAAATATCCATACCATGTATGTCCACAACATAAAATATATCTATATATTCACATTCATACATAGATATATGTACATAAATTCACACATCGCTATCTCAATATATATACAAACTAATTCTCGTTCATATGTATAAGATATATAAACTCGGCTATAAGTATACATAATCCTCAATATACAAGCTGTCACCACAATTTCCATTAAATGTACCTCGATATGTGAATACAATCCCTCACTTGAAACATATTCAATCAATTTTCCTATGATGAATAGTCTCCCAAAACCATATGTATATATCTATACATATATATTCAACATTTGGGTTTTCACCCAAGAGTATGTGTAGGAATCCATCACTACACGCTTCATCCATATTCAACAGTACCTAATTACTTTAGTACTATTTCACCATAGGCACACACATGACTTAATAGTTTAAAACCTCAATTTATTCCAACCTCATCTCAAGTATTGGAATCTCAGTGGTCATAACCCCATGATTACGTGTAAACTAATCCTACTAGAATTTATGCTACCGCTTATTCTAGTCGATAGTACGATCCCAAAGCGTTCTCAATGTCACCTATGGTTCGAATAAGTCTCGGTAACCCTTACTCCTATTGAGTTATCAATTTTTCCTTAGACTAAACATTTCTAAGGATATAAGACACCTCACTCTTTAAAGAGTACGCGACCACTCTCTTTCAAATGGTCCCAATCTGTAACTTAACAATATCCTATCCTTATAAGGATTTGACATAAATGTCGGCCTACAAATTTCACCACATACATGGATATTTCTTATCCAATGATTCCAAGAAGTTCCCACTATCAGATACTAAGTGAGAGACCCCCTATAAGTCACCAAAAGATATCTCTTACTTTATAAGAGAGAACTCCAAATCAACAAACCCAACCAAAAAGAGCTAGAAGTCATCTTAGGAAACCCATAAAATAGCCCATTAAGTAAGCCCCTAAGAATAAACTCTAAAAGAAAAGGGGGAGAAGAAATCCAAGTTTTGGGCTAAAAACAGGGGACCGGTCTACCGGTCCCAGACCCCCGATCGACCGCGGGTCCATATTTTTGCCTAGGGAGAAATGCAGTAGGCTTTTCCCTTAAGGCGCGGTCGATCGGTCCCCAGACCGCGGTCGACCGGCCATACCAGTTTCCTTGGCCGATTTTTCCATTTTCAGCAAACCCCACGAATTTAAACCCTAAAATTTTCATTCCAATCCCCAAATCTTTATCACAACATGATTTTAAGCCAATAAATCAACCTAAAGTTGATCCCAACCATTTCTAATCCATTAATTCCATATTTAAACATTCATTTCAAGATTTAAACCCAAAAATCTAGGTTTTGGTATTTATACCCAAAAATCCAATTCTTTACCCCACAAATTATGAAATGAAATACACAATAGCTATTTAGCAAGATTAAACACTTGCCTCAGATTTGTAGAGGTTCGATCGTTCTCGATGACACAGTTGTGCCGAAAATTCCAAGCTTTCTTCCTCTCTCTCTTCCTTTCTTCTTCTTTCCTTTCTTCCTCTCTCTCTCTAGGGCTTTTTCCCCTTTCTCTCAAATGAGAATGGCTTAATCCGCAAGCCACATAAACCTTTAAAACAATAAACCCAATTTTAAATGTTAATACACACTTTAAATGACTCGTTTACTCCAATTCGAGCCAAAATAACTTAAAAACATTCCGGAGCCGAAATAAGACCCAATGACAGTCATTTTGACTATCTCGACCCTCCCGGGATTGATAGTACCCTAAAAAATATCATCCGGAATACTTTGAAATATTCTCTATTTTGGGCTTAAGTTCCCAAATTTTGAAATTCTCCAATTTAATTAAATTTTATTTTCCCAAAATTTAATCCCTCAGTCTCCAAAAATCGAGGGTTGTTACAGTTTCCAAATTAAAAGATCTTTTTTGAGAAAAACTTTGTTTTGGAAAAAAGGTGTAAAGCAAGCTTAGATGAATTGGAAGAATCAAATCAAAAGGTTTCAAATGTTTTTAAGAAATGTTTTCATTTTTAAACACAATCTAAATATTATGATGATACTGTTAATGGTTGAAAACTTAATGTTGATGATAAAACTGGCCTCGAATTTGACAAAGATATTAAAAATACAAAGATAATTTCTCCAGATTCAAACATAGTCTTTTTTAAAACCAGATAGACTTTGGATAAATCTCAAAAAAGAGTTTTAAATGGTGATGTCTCTAAAGCAGCACAAAGTGTGAGTAATCTAAAGACGAAACCTAATGGTAAATCTAAGAATGTGTGTACACCCATAAGAAATTTTTGACAAAGTAGTAAGACTGTTGCAGTTAAAACCAGTTTTCACACATGATCAAACCTATTTTCAAATACTTAGGTGATATAGTCAAGACTACCTCGCACCAATATTGTGATTACTGCGATGTCTACGGTCATTCCATTACTTAATATTTTCAGAAATGACTGTTCACACATGTTTATCAAAACGTTAACTATTCTAGGAAGAGTAGTAATACATATGATCTCCCTAGGAAGACTACTCAAAACTCTAACTAAAGGAAGAAAAAAAGAGGACCTTAAACTAAAAAGAAAGCATTTAGAAAGGCTCATCAAACCTTTTCTAAGTCTAAGGCCAAGAAAAATGTTAAGGCCAGGGACATTTGGGATAGAAAAGATGACCTTTTACCCTAGCTTAGGTGCAATGTGGTTATAACTACATTTAAAGTCGAACGTACCTCAATTGGTTGGTATTTGGATTCCTGATGTTCTAAACACATGATCGGGGATGGGACTAAATTAACAAACAAGATAGACTTCTTAGGAGGTATTATCCTTTTGGCGATGGAGTTTCATCCCAGATCATTGGTAAAGGAACGATTTTTAAAGACGGGCTTCCTTCTTTAAATGATGTCTTATTAGTAAAAGGTCTTAAGGTTAATCTTCTTAGTATATCATAATTATGTGACTCTGATCACACATTTACCTTCTATAAAAATAATTGTAAAATCTTGAACAAAGAGGGTAATTATATTCTTTTGGGAAACAGAACTCGGCATAATTATTACACAGTAAATCCAAGTAAGGAATCATGTAAGATATCTTGGTTAGATGATTCTAATCTTTTACATAATAGATTAGGTCACACAAATTTGATAACATATGCAAATTAAGTTCCCAAGATATACTTAGAGGTTTAACCAAACTTATAAACACTTTTAACTTTGTCTGTAGCCCTTGCTAAGTGAGGAAGATGAGTAAGACTACTCACAAGAAAGTTAAGGATATTTTAACTTATAAACCTCTTGAATTGATCCAAATGGATCTAATGGGTCCCTCTAGAACTGTGAGACTTTTTGGTAATGGCTACATCCTTATGATGGTGGATCACTTTACTCGATTTACTTGGGTCGCTTTTATGCAAACTTCTGAGAATTTCTTAAAATCCTTTTAAAAATAGAAAATGAGAAGAATACCCAAGTATCTCCGATAAAGAGAAACAAAGGTGGAGAATTCAAAGAATCTTGTGTGACAGAATATTGTGTTGTTAATGGATATAAACATGAATTTAGTGCACCTAAGGACCTCCACATAATGGTATTTCTTAGTGAAAGAATAGGATAATCCAAGAGATGGCTAAGGTTATGTTACATTCCAAGGGTTGCCAAAATACTTTTGGGTTGAGGCAGTCCAGATGACGTGTCACAGTATTAACCGTGTATACCTCAGAAAAAAATACCAAAGAGACTTCATATGAAATATAGCACAATAAAAACCCTAACTTGAAATACTTTAGAACCTTCAAGTGTATTTTTTATGTCTAAAAAGACAGAGAAAATATTTCTATGTCTGATACCCGAGGAGATAAAATGATTTTCTCTGTATATTCTCAATCAAGTAGGGATTACCGTGTTTACAACATATGGACAAAGGTTGTAATGGTGTCTATTAGTGTAATTGTAAATGACACAAGCGTTGAGAGTCGTGACACTCAATCAATAGTCATGGATGAGTTTGGAATTTTTTTTATATCGGACTCTCCCCAGATAACTGATCCCCTGCCACCTCAGTTCCCTTCAATACCAACTTGGGTTTTTAAAAACCACTCTGTAGACATTGTTGTTGGTCACCCTTTGAAGCCTATGCAAAATGGATCCCAACTCCAAAATGTGGTAAACCTTGCATTTTTTATTTCTCTTGGGGAACCAAAAAGTGTAAATGATTCTCTTTGTGACTCATTCTAGATTAATGTTATGCAAGAAGAGACAGTCCAGTTTTAGAGTCATAATGTTTGGTATCTTATCCCACGGCCAGAAGATAAAAAGGTTATTAGAACCTGATGGATTTTTAAAAATAAAACTGATAAGTCTGGGGTTGTCGTTAGAAATAAATAAAGGTTAGTAGCGCAAGGATATTCTCAGATATGGGGAATATATTTTGAAGAGACTTACAGCCTGGTGATAAGACTCGAGTCTGTATGTCTTTTCTTAGTTAATGCCTATCATTTTCAATTCAAGATGTTCCAAATGGACATTAAGTATACCTTTTTAAATGGTATTTTTTCAAAGGAATTATACATTGAGCAACCTAAGGTCTTTATTGATCTCTCTTACCCTAACCATGTCTACAAATTGAAAAGGGCATTGTATGGCTTAAAGCAAGCCCCTAGGGCTTGGTATGAACGTCTTTTAACCCTTTTAGTTAATTAAGGGTTTGAGTGTGGTGGAAATGACCAGACATTATTCGTCCGAAAAATTGAACATGGATATTTGATTGCACAAGTTTACGTAGATGATATCATTTTTGGTTCGACTTCCCCTGAACAAGTAAAGGACTTTTCTAGTATAATGCACGTGAATTTCAGATGTCTTTGATGGGTGAGTTATAATATTTTTGGGGTTTACAATTTAAATAATGTAGTGATGTTCTATTTGTATCTAAATCTAAACACGATAGTGAACTTGTTAAAAAATTTGGTCTTGATAATTCTAAAACTGCATGAACACCCTTAAGCACTTCTACCAAAATATCTAAAGGAGATCATGGGAAAAATATAGACCCTACTCCATATAGAAGCATGATAGGGAGTTTATTATACCTTATTGCATGTAGACCTGATATTTCATTTGTTGTATGTGTCTGTGCACGCTATCAATGCTCACCTTAAGAATGGCATCTATTGTGTGTAAAACGAATCATAAAATATGTTAAAGGCACACTTACTTATTACATTTGGTACACAAAAGACACTACTAGCTCTATAGTTGGCTACAGGATGCTTAAATGATAATAAAAACTCACCTGGGGTCTACTATAGGAAATAATCTAGTTGGATGGAGTAGTAAAAATCAAAATTGTATATCCCTTTCTATTACATAATCCGAGTATATAGCCACTGGTAGCTATTGTGCTCAATTATTATAGATCAAACAAATGTTGTGTGATTATGGTATTAAAGAAGACAAGCTAGAAATGTTTTGTGATAATCAAAGTGATATTAACATATCTAAAAATCCAGTTTAGCACTCGCACACTAAGCACATCAAGATAAGACATCATTTTATTAGAGAACTTGTTGAATATAAGGAACTAGATATTAAGTATCTTAAAAAACAATTGGATGAATTCTTCGCAAAACCATAGGACAATATTAGGTTTGAATCACTTAGGAAAGACATTGGGCTGTACTTACATAATAATTCTGCATATTTGTCATTTCCTCAGTATATATCCCGCTTATAATCGATTTCTGAGGATTTAGGGTATGGTAGTTTAACAAATGAAAAAAGACTCCTCATTTATCTTGATAATGAAAGAAACCCTTGATACTACCCTTGTTTATGACAATTTTTGTGTTGAATAATTTCTTTTACTCCCTTATAAATTTTTTAGCCGTTGCCTATTTGAGACAAAATGGGGGAGAAGACCTTGAGTACGGTTTTGATTTACCATGTTATATCTCTCTCTAAGTCAATTAATATGCCTCCAAGTGTTTTATTTCGGGCATCCTTATACAGATCCTTTGTGCATTATTATTAATTAGGGTATAAGTCTTTGATTAGTTGAGTAATGTATTTTTAAATTTCTCTTATTTTTAGTTCTAGGATGGGGATGGGTAGAATAGCTTTTTTGTATAGGAATCTAGGATTTTTTTTCACTCACGAGTACTGAGTGTTCAAAGGAATTTTGTCTCTAATACCCAAAGGGGAAGGTTGAGCACACACTATATGGTTGACTTACTTGAGTCTGTGACATACAGGAGTTCCAACTAGTTTGGATAAATAGAAAAATTATTTTTAGATTTTTGAGATCTTCTCCAATATGTACTATCTGGTCTTCATCAGCAAAGCATCATATAAGTCGACCAAATAATCCTAAAAGGGATGTCAAATAAGACACTATATGGCACAAAATCATTCATTGCATTGTATGTATGCTAAAATATTTTTAAATATTTTTCATGGATTTTTAAACATTTTTAAAATGATTTTTAAAAATTTATAAATTAGGTTTTAAAATGTTTGTGTTAAAACTTAAATTAATTAATTCCCTTAAATACTTCCCGGGTAGAAAACAAAATCGGCAGAAATATTTGTGGGGTTAAATGGGCTTTTTAAAAAGCTTAAAAACACACGTGTGTTGCTCAATGTTAATCCTACACGTGTCCCCCACCTGACCTTTTCTTGTTGGCTAAATCTGTGTTTCCACAAAGCTGAGATCAATTATCAGTCTTTAGATGACATTTAATCAGCGTTCTCCATGTCTTAGTTTGTGGTCCTAGTGCATACATTGTTAACAAATTAGGATTCTCATTTGTGCGGCGGCTTGGTGTGACACCCTGCCTAATAAAATACTGGGTGATCAGTCATATATCAAATTAAATAGGAGTCTCACGTGGTTTCATTCTCAGCATCACTCTCGAAAACCATTTTAATTACTGATAACCTATTTAGGCCCGGTGTCAAAATTTTAAACTTACCAATCTTTTTAAACTTAATGTACAAATAAAACCATACACACAGTAATATAAAAAACAAATGGAATGAATAAATAAATAAATAACTGATAACTCTCGGTAAACATATATACAACCATATCGAATGCGTATAAAATAAAATTGGTGTAAATAAAATAAATGACATCAGTTAGGCAACTTGACTGATTATTACAACAGTACCTTGTATTTACACCATAAGGATAGAAGCGTCTAAAATAATTTCCTGCCAACATCCACAACTACGACAACACGTCTGACTTGAAAGAATAGTTATCTAGGCGTCCATATATCTGAACACCTAAAAATATAAAAAAGGAAAGAAAAAGAAAAATATATATGGGTCAGAGCCCAGGTTTTAAAAATCATTTTAGCAAGTGCTTAATTTACTTTAATATAAAATATGATACTCTTCATATTTAAAATAATGTCGCACTCACATAAGATACCCCTCACCTCTCATCTAACAGTGCACGCCTAACGCATGTATTTTAAAACACCCTAGTTAGCTACCCAGTGTAACTAGCACCTAAAAAAACCCTAAGTTCATACGCTATCAAGAACCCCGCGTATCTAAAATATTCTAAGCGTTCACCTAAGCTTATACCTTATAATTTTTCGCTTCTCATATAACCATTTAGTTGAAATAAACTTCACTAGTTATTACCCCATTCTCATGTTAAGGTTATTATTTCGTATATAATGTACTCATCTTTATATACGTATATTACATCTTATATTCTGAATTTTATACTCCTTAATACCATAAATTAACTCACATTTCTTTCCACGTTTTAGTCCATATATATATATATATATATATATATATATATATATATATATATATATATATCATATACTTATATCATATACTCTACATATCAAGTATACCCATACTTATATATCACACACTATATACGTATAATAACCATCCCTCAGAGATATAGCTCAATGGATGTAGTGTCCCAATGCTATCATCTTCTAGGGAATTACTCACATATCATCCTGGTTACCAGCAGTCGGACTCTCACACCGATTTGGTAAAAACCAAAAGACAACGTATGGAAAACGGTCATAGCTCCTCATCTGAAAGTGAGAACGAATCATACCCAAGACTTCTCACCTAGAATAAAATCACACAATATAAATAATAGACAATTATGACCTAGGGACTATATGCTCCTGCTACTCATGCCAGGGCCTCACCCCCTTCGCGCAACTTCCCATGATAGCACTAAAGGGGTATGCTTCACATAAATATATCATTAACACACAGATATATTTAAAATCACATCATATATATACTGTCTCTATACCCGTATATATATATATATATATATATATATATATATATATATATATATCATATCCGGCTATCCATTCCAATCTCTCGTGGAATTAACCTATGATCTCGAATATATCAATTCATAAGTATACACCCAACTTATTTAAATCGCATAAGTATTCACTCACTTATGATATAACTCTCACATATTTTATTTTCTTATAGTATCGTATCACGTCTAGCTAGTATTCTTATATCATCATATTCGCACCTTAGGATATTACTCATACCTATTCGGCGCGCGCGCGCACACACACACACACACACACACACACACACACATATATATATATATATATATATATATATATATATATATATATATATATATATATATATATATATATATATATATATATATATATTCTATCAAAGTCAGACCGATCCGGTGTCCATAAAACAAACCTGTCTGGCGCTCAAATAAACGAACCGATCCGATATTTAAAAAAAGAACCGATTCAATCATAAACGAATCGATCCGGAACCCAGTTCGGACCGGCCCGTTCTGTCCAGATTTTTTCTTTCTACGAAATTCACTTCAACTCTCATCTAATCCAAGATTTAAGGTTCCTAATCTCTCAAACCAATCAATGTAAACATCTACACACTTATCTACTACCAACTCAACATTTAATTATATGGGATTCATCCATTTCTAAGAATTTATACCCTAATTGTTATTAAACCCACCATTTTTATGTCCCAATTACTCACCAAAAATTTCACCACTTACATGGATTGAAGCTTAGATTTCATATAGAATTATTATCTCAACAAAATCATATGAAATCATTCCCAAAAATCCCATTTTTGATTCAAGAATCCCAACCCAAAAATCATAATTTTCTCACCAATTATGATATGAACAATAAACACACATAATAATTTAAAGAAACTTAAACACTTGCCTGGTTGAATAAATTCGACGATCATGTGCCAGAATCTGCCGGAGCTTGGCCCGAATTTCCTCTTCTTCTCCCTTTTCTTCCTTCTTCCTCTTCTTTCCTCTTTCTTTATTTTCTTTCTCTTTCTCTCATGGCTTATAAGAGAGAATAAGGGTTTATCACTTAATAAACCCCAAATTGACTTGTATACTAAAATGTGAGTCCCTACTGATCCAAAATGTCCCCGGAACCCAAATACTACCCTAAGTAATCTATTATGACTATATCATCCCTTTCAACACCAACTGTTCTCTCAAAATTCCCATCCGAGTCACAAGTAAAAATTCACATCTTAAACCCAACACGTCTCCACACATGTTTTTCGCATAAAATAACATCAAATGTCGCTTTTATTCACCTACGACATGAAATATAATAAGTCCATACCAATTACTTTAAATTCTCAATTTATTAATTACACCCACTCATGTAATTTAATTATCCATAAAAGTACGGGGTATTACACTTGTAAACCCTTGGATTTAGATTTGAACAGTCATTTTAATCTCAGCCATTGATTTGTCTTAGTCCTCTAGAACCTTCGTCTAGTAGTAAAAAAAGACCCCATGTCTCTAGCATTTGAGAAATTTTGCATGTGCATAGGACTAAGAGGAGAGAAAGAGATAAAAAGAATCAGTGAGGAAGAGGAGTAATTAGAAAAACCACAAACATTTTCGTACCTATTTTTCAAAAGAAAAAACTAGCGTTTTGATCAACAAACTGTATTAGAGTTTTTTGGGTTTATACATTTGGTTTTTACACATTCCGATGATTAGTTCTCTCTTAAAAACAACCTCTCATGGTTCCTTTCATATTTCTTTGTTGAAATTGTGATCTAAACCTAGAGATATAGTTTCACGATTACATTTTATGTTGTTAGGTTATTTTTGTCATAAAAATACTCTCTTTGTTGGATCTTGTGTTTGTATTGTATATTTTTTTGATCCAACACTTTCTAATTTCAAAAACCTTGAAAAAGAGACTTCTGCATGTGTAAAGTTTTTAGATTTGAGTTTATATATAAGTTTTACATTTTGTAAAATTTTTGTTGTGAATAAATAAGTTCTTCTTTAGATATGTGTATTTCAAGATCTAACAACTTCAGATCTGGAAATTCTTTTTCAAAAACAAAAGTCTAATTTTCTATGTTCTTAAAGCATCTCATTCTCATATAGAATACCTTGTAATTTATAGGACTTGTTTATATAATCTATGAGATTGTGAGACTGCATATTGCATTTATACACTTCACAGTCGCTACACTCTCACACACGAACACATAAATTGTGTTATTTTGAGAGAGATCTAGTTTGACTGAGCTCACTTAAAAAGCAAAGAATTAAATCTTGGGAACAAAATAGGAGAATCAACAAAGAATATATAGTACCATAGGAGATCGAAAAGCTCGGTATGTATACTTCTTACTTAGTTAGGATTTTGAGTATTCTATTACGTGCTTGTTGTTCTTGTTGATTATAGTAGATTTTATCATTTTAAACCGTAGAGGTAATCGTGTAGATTTCCTCAGATTTGACGTTTTACCAGCTTAAAAATATGTGTCAACTTTACCAATTTTCTTCTTTTAATTCTTACATTCTTGGTTTTTGATACAAACTTAATAAGGTTTTATTTTAAAACCTGGTAACCAAGCAACTTAAGTTTGAATCTGTAAAAATTTTACCCTTCTTGTCATCCTTATTCAAAAAGAGTTTCTTAAAGGAGTTTATTCGGAGTTTACCCAATATTTAAATTGTGCTAATAATTTGGTGGATGATTTTTAACCTAGAATGTTATGGATATTCAATTTCTTTTAATAAGCTCATGGTTATTAAGAAAAATAAATCTTTTATTTATTCGGGTACATTGGTTGATAATATTTATATTATAAATATTATCTTTCCCACACACAAACTTAAAATTTTTCATAATTCAATTGAATCAAATTTAAAGAGTAAGGAGCCTTCCTTAGTGAACCAACCATATTTTGACACTTATACCTAGGTTATATTGATATAAAAATAATGGTAGAAAGTGGGCAATTAATCTCACTAGAAGTGGAGGCACTTCTAATTTATGAATCTTGTTTCGAAGCTAAAATGACCAAGAGACCTTTTTCATCTAAGGATCATAATCCAAAGAACTATTAGAATTTGCTCATTGTGATCTATATGGCTATGACACCCCTAGAAAGATGGATCTTTGAGTATTTTATGACTTTCATAGATGACTATTCAAGGTTTGGTTACATTTACCTAATTCACCATAAATTCAAAGCCTTTGAGAAATTAAAAGTTCATAAGGAATGTGTGGAGCAACGTTAAGGTAAAGGTATCAAGACATTATGATCATACTGTGGTGGTAAATACCTAGTAAGGGATTTTATGAAGTATTCTAGAAGATCAAGGGGTCACATCCTAATTTTCTACACCTGGTATGCTTGAAGAAAAAATGGTACGACTCTTTTGGATATGGTTAGGTCCATATTTACTTATAAAGATCTCCTATATTTCTTTTGGGATCATTATATAGAAAAGACCACCTACTGAATAAACCCAGTACCTTCAAAGATAGTCTTTACTACACACACTTAATTAAGGATTGGGTGAAAGCCCGATATGAAACATATTCAAATTTAGGGTAGCACAACACATGTGCTCAAGATAGATCCCAGTAAGTTGGAATCAAAATCAGAAGTGTGTTTCTTTGTAGTATATCCTAAGGAAACTAAGGGTTAGTTATTTTATGATTTTAAGGATCAAATGTAATTGTTAGCACCAATGATCAATTCTTGGAAGAGGACTATATGATGGACCTTAAACCCATAAGTAAAGTAATTCTTGAAGAGCTGAGAGGGAACCAACAAGTATCTTCAGCGCCACCAGTACATGATGAAATAACACAACGTGTTGGCACTTACACCAATACATTAACTACCTCATCATACTGGGAGGGTTATCCATCAAATTGAACGATTTATGTACTTAAGAGATCTAATACCCTGAATTTTTATGGAATTAATTATAAAGTGAGAATAAATTAATAAGTAGGATTAATTATTACTTGTGTGATTAGTAATAATAAATTGGCCTAATTTATATAATAATTAATTTTTTCATGCGGTATTATATTGTAATATGTATTTAAATAAATTAATTACGGATATTAATTATCTCATTGTGGACCATGTGTACGCGTAGAATAAATACGAGAATAATTTATTGGCGTAGTGAAGTATTACCATGTGTTGTCGGTAGTATCATTTAGACTGAACTCTCAGGTGACATGGATATTCATTTATGTGCTTTTACCTCTTTAAATTTTCTCGGGGGTAGGTATACCCATAGGATGAGTTTCAGGCCAATTCGGGCAGTATTTTGGGCACATTTTGGGGCTCGAAAATAACCATTTAATGGAGGTGAGGGAAATTAATTTTTTAAGTGGGATTAAGGGTCATTAATTACCATTTATTCTAAGGATAATCAAACCCTAGCAATCATGGGACCTTTGGAAAAGATGAAAAAATTCCAAGGAGGGAAAACCACAAGGACTCAAGTCTATGACCACATGTTATTCGATTTTTAGGCAAGAATATCTTGCAATTCTCATTATAAATTTGTAGTTAATTTATAATTTGTGTTTTTACCTATTACAAATATGAGTTTTGAAGCATTTTTAGGGATTAGTTTGATTAAGTTTGATTATACTAATGATTTGGGTTAATGATTAAAACATGAAATTCGTGGCTTAAAAGATATAGATTTGAAACATATTTGAAGTATTATAATGAAACTTCATTATTACGTATTATCCCCATGTTAATTTGAGGTTTAAATTTGTAATTACTGATGAACAGACCTTAAGATGATTTAACAATTAGTTAAGTTGAAAAGTTGAATATTTGAGTTTTAGTCTTCGATTTGATGTTCTTGAACCCATATGAATGTCCAAAAAGGTTTAGAAACATGTTCCCACAATTAGATTTATGTACTGGTATTGTTTAGGTTTTGATTTTGATCTTTGGAAGACATTAACAAAAGATTTATGGAGGAAACCTTCAATTTTAGGCAAATATAGGCCTTCTGCCAGGTGAAAATCGATTCGACCCCTGGGTCGGGCTGAGGTCGGGTTGAAAAATGGATATCCCTAGTTGATTCGAGTATATGAGAGGTTATGAGATAGTTAAAAAAAATCAGAAGTTTGGATTATTAGTGTATAAACCAAAAGACAGATTGTGTAACTTTAGTTACAGGTAGCACCCCGTGTTTTTGAAACATAAAATCTGTTAGGAATTTTAAAAAAATCAAAAAAATAATTTTGGAATCTGTTTAATTTTGGTATGTAAATATGGTTGTTTTTATATTAAAAAAAATAAGGCTTTAAGTGGAATTTAAATCAGGATTAAAATTTGGAAATTGTAACTTTTTATAAAAAAATCGGGGGAGGATCCAACCTTAGGAGAAAAAAAATTCGACTGTCTAATCGAGCTTAATTTTTTACGATAGCTTTGTCTCACCGTTAGCTATAACATATCAATATTTTAGTCAATTTCGACGGTCCAATCATTCATAATGTATGAATGAGTTTTTGTATTTGATTATGACTCAAATTCTTTTTAGTATATAAACATAAAGTGAAGGGTTTAGGAAATTTAAAACATATTTTAGCCTTTTCAAAAATCAGTAGCCTCCCATAATTTCATTTTCTCTCATCTACAAAACCCAAATCCCATTGAACACAACGTTCAACCCAAGATTCAGAGAGTTAAATCGAGTTTTCTCAAGAACGTATTTTCATTATTTTCTGGTGAGGAACACAACCATCCAATCAGATTCTTTAAAAAAAATACAAGTATGAATACTTATATTGTTCCCTCTTCGTATCATGCATTTAAATGTGACCTAAACAATAATAGTTATTATTTTCTTAAAATAAATTAGAAAGACTATTTAGGGAAAATGAAACTAAATTTGGGACTATTTTTATTCAAATATCTATACGATCTAAGACTCAAAACCCTTGCATGCTTAGGTTAGAGGTTGGGATTCCATTAGAAATTATGACGTTTGCATGTAAAATAAAGTGTAGGGATATTATAAATTGATTTCGATATATAAAATCACTTTAATTTTGTGCATCTTGTTGAATAGAGATTTATTGTTGTATGATCCCAAAAATACGCATGTGAATAGAAATCCAATAAATTGATGAGAAAATGAAATGTCTTAATTAATATTATAATTAAATGGATATACTTGGGATAAATGGTAATCTTTCGATTAAATTAAAGAATTGTTGTGATAAGTGGAAAATATGCCACGTGTGATTTGTGAATTTCAATAATAATTGACACCGCGGGGACGCCGGGATTGTTGGGGTAGTTATTTCTGTCAACTTATTTTTAGGTTGCTTGCTAGGTATGGGACAAGTAGATAGGCCTTAGTTGTTGGTAACGCTTTCTAGGTATGGTACTAGATAGTGTGGGTTTTTACGGATGTATGATTTCAGTGTGGGGCTAATTTGTACATCATTTTCGTTGGATCGTGTGCCTAGGTGTGAGGCTAAGTAGTAGGTAGTGGTACGTATTCTTCCTAAATGTTAGGCTAGGATACGCTTGCGTTGTGGAGAACTCTAAGTATGGGACTAGGGGTAGTTTGAGGAAATTATGCTCGATAAAAGGGTGGGGCTAATAGAAAATAATGAGAACTTGAAAAAATTGTGAATTAATGCCCAAGAAAATAAACGAATATTAAAATGAACTTGCGGTGCGAGTATGTGCAGGGTTGACAGCCTATGGGTAGACTGGATATAATGGCGTGAGTATTCCATATGGAAGTGGCTATGCGATTGATCCTGTACAGGTAGATTATTTGTATATTCTCACCAAGATATTGGATAGTGGTGGCCATGCGAGTATCCCCTAAGTTGTTATTATTTATTTTTATATTATGAGAGGGCCTAACGGTTGATGGGTTCCGTAAACGCATTATGGTTTCTAGTAGTTATTGTTGGGAAATTGTGATACCCTACAACCAACTTTCGTAGTGAAGGTGATGATAAAATTTATTTTTGGCTTACGATATGAATTTGTCTATTGGAGGTGTGATTGAATTCGAAGTATTGATATGGGTTATATGCATGGGACGGTTAGCTGATGAAGAATTTATTTTTCGTATTAAATATATGTGTGAGGATAAGTAATTATATGATAATTTTGATACAGTTTAGAGAGAACCATGTAGTGATATGATTATGAGAATTTTTATGGTTCATTCTCAACATCACGTCGAAAACCAATTTAATTATTAATAACTTATTAGGCTGGCGTCAAAATTTTATATTAACTAATCTTTTTAATCAAACCAACTAAATAAAGCATCACAACAGTTTATATATACAACAACTGAGATGAAATAAAATAATCAAACTCTCGGTACAACATAATACAACCAAATCGAATGCCGCACTAAAAGGCGATAAAAGAATAAATGAATATAGTTGGTCTATCGGCCCGAGTGTTTCTACACTATCTCCTATCTAGATTACAAGGATAGAAGCATCTATAGTAAACATGCTTGCATCCGCAGCTGCTGCAGCAAACGTCTGACTCGAAGGAATCATCATTCAGGCGTCCTTGTGTCTAGAAACCTATATATATATATATATATAGCAAGAGAGGGAAAAAATAGAGA
Source organism: Sambucus nigra (assembly GCA_949130495.1). NCBI lineage: Eukaryota > Viridiplantae > Streptophyta > Magnoliopsida > Dipsacales > Adoxaceae > Sambucus > Sambucus nigra. Next base: position 2,208,892 of record OX422223.1, read on the forward strand.
AACGGGTTAGAGCACGAGTTTTGAAAATATTTAGCAAGTGCATAAATGTCATATTTTAAAATATGAAATATCTCATATTTAAATTGGTATCGCACTCTCATGAGATACACCTAATAGTGCACACCTATCGCATACCTTTTAAACCACCTAGTTAAGCTACCCTTCCTAACTAATTCGTTTCACCCATCTTCTAAAAGTCCTTATAAACCCGAGTATTAAGGGCTAAACTTGTCCCCATTCCCAACATTGTGCTACATTCGTGCATGGGGTGTCTCGCTAAACGAAATCCAAAAAAGGAACCCCCCCGATACACTACTACATGAAAATGCTAATCGTCGAGATCTATTAGACCCTCAGTACATAACACATATTATAAAATCCCATAGGTATATAAAGTTCTCACTAGAACCTATGATTCATACTCATATAAATCCGGATACGAATCTACCGGTAGGAGTATAATACCTTATTCATTATTTATAAAATATTCTAAGCTGTCGCCTAAGATAATACATTATAATCTGTCACTTATGATTCATCCTTACATTATGAATAACTTTTCCTAATTCTTTACAATATTCACGTTTTAGTGTTATTAACCTTTTATATAATATTCTCATCTTTATGTACGTATATCACCTATTTTATTCAAGATTTTATACTCCCGAAAGATTCAAAATTTATCTCACATTCCATTCTTTATTATGTCTGTATATATATGTTTCACATCTCATATATATATATATATATATATATATAATATACTATACACATCAAGTATATCCATACTTATATATAACACACTATATAAGTATAATAACCATTCCTCAGAGTTATAACTCAATGGATGTAGTCTATCAATCCTATCATCTTCCAGGGAATTACTCAACATACCATCCTGGGTACCAGCGGTCGGACTCTCACACCGACTTGGTAAAAACCAAATCACAATGTATGGGAAGCTGTCATAATTACTCACTGAAAATGATAACGAAACATACCCACCATGTCTCACCCCCGATAAAAAGCACACAATATAAAATGGACGCTATGACCTAGGGACTATACGCTCCCTGCTCCTCAAGCCAGGGGCCTCACCCACATCGCGCAACTTTCCATGATAGCATTAGAAGGGTATGCTTCACATAAACCCGAATATACCAATTTGTAATAATTAAATAAGTATAATAACTACTTATTTTAATTTCCATAGGTATCGCATCACCTATAATAATAATTGTCAATAAAGACATACCGGATAGTAGCTTAAACCTCTTTAGTCCATATATTAAATTTGATCATACTCACATTCTAGAATTCACTCAAATGTAATTGGTACATATTTGTTCTCTACGCATAAATATATAAACACACTTGCCGTAGACTTCTCTCGAATGTTACCCATTGTAAACTGTCATTTAAAATATAGCCCAAATTTATTTCTACCAACCCAAGGTTTTTATATTTCCTCAAGTCATTTAGAAGTCCTAAAACTTTATTTAGGAATCCCTAATATTTATCTCCAAAAAATTCTAGCCTTAATTCTTTCAATTTCCATTTGATTTCCGGACTAACGATTTCGATCTCGGAAACCTTTCCGTAGAAAAATCATAACTAATTAAAAAAATCAGAAAAATACGGAGTTCGTGCTCACGCGACCTTATCGAAAAGATCTACAAATTTCATCAACCAAGGGCCAAATCAATTTGCTTGCTAGACAAATCGACTCCGTAAGGTGCTTCATTAATGTTCACTATCTTCTCCAAATTATAAATCTCCATTAATGCACCTCCAAGCTTTTTATCTTCTCTCCCATCATCATCCAACCTAAAACAACAATATAAACATCTCTACATAATGATATAACCAACACATAAATTAAAATCAAGTTATTCAATAATTTAATGAAAGATTTAAACCATAACTTAAACAAACTTAATTTTCTCAATCTTCCATTTCTAACCATATACACATACCATTAACATGGGTTTAACACTGGAATTCATAAAGAGTTAACATCACATCAATTAGTGAACTAAAAATCAAATTTCCCAAAATTATTTCAAGGGTTTCAACCCAAAATACAAACTATAATATGAGATACACACAATCAATGGAATAAAGCAAGTAAACACTTGCCTCATGGATAAAATCTGATGATCCCCAGTCGAATACTGCGGATTTTGGTCGGAAATCCCCTTTCTTCTTCATCTTTTCCTTCCTCTCTTCCATCCTCTCTTTTCTTTCTTCTCTTTCTCTCTCTCTCTCATGTGTTATAAAATGGGAGGTAAGCGTTTATCCCTTATTAAACCTAATTTTGACTCGTATACTCAATTACGAGTCCCTACTAGTCCCAAAACCCCCGGAACCCAAACACTCTGCCCGATTACTTGATTATGACTATCTCGGCCCTTCCGAGACTAACCGTGCACTCGAAATTCCCATCCGAGTCACTTAACTAAAATTCACTATTTAATCCCAACGTTACTCGACACGTATTTTCCAAATAAAATATTATTCTTTTGTCGCCTCACCTACCCACGACATATAATAAAATAATCCAACCCAAAGACTTACTCCCGTAAGAAGATGTACTCAATGCAAATATTAATCCAGCACAAGCAAACTAATATTTACTATTCACTTTAAAATTCTCAATTATTAAATTTATACTTATAAATTCCAAAATTACTATTCATAGTAATTTACTCTAATTACCAAATTATGTCACTTAAGTAATACAAATATCCATAAAAGTATGGGATATTATAATTTTGAAAATAGATTTTCGGGACGAACATATTCCAAGTAGGGAGCATTAAATTTATGAAGTTCTCAGATTGGGTAAGATTTATTATATTATTGCATCATTCATTATTTCGAAGAAAATCAAGTGCGAGTGTTTAAATCTAGGGAAAGTGTCCCTATGGAGTTTTGGAAATATGAGGGGCAATGAATCAAAATGTTTTTTAGGATGGTGTGAGTTGTGCATCGTACCCAGGTGTTTCGTAGATGTACTAATGGTGGATAAAGTTTATGGACAATCTGATGTCCAAATATAAAATCTGAATATTATATCTTAGGACTAATGATGGTGCGAATGACTTATAAGCCCTATATAGTGAGAGGTTATATGGCCACTGGGAATTATAGATGCAGGATTCACATAAATTAAGAAGAGTCGCCTTATCGATAGTAGGAACAACAATGTGAAAATTTCAAGATGAGTCATTAAAGTAATCCTCAAAATAGGGATACAATGAATGTTCAACTCAAGATTTTGAACATAGACTAGATGTTAATGATGGCATGCATTAAAGGGTGAATAAAGTCAATAATTATCCAAAGATGGATTTATTTCCCTCAGAAGAGATATGTGAAATAAGAGGCATTCATATGGAAAAAGACGGTGTTCTAAAAAAACCCGCCTAGGCTTGAGAGAAACGCCCCGCCTTAAGATTTTTACGCCTTATTCTTGGTCAAACCCTTAAGGTGAACTTTTTTCTAAAAACAACAATGCTTTAGTGAAACGATATCGCCTTTTAAAGAATTTTTTTACAAATCGGACCATTATCTTGTCCAAAATAATCAAAAGTATTTTAATTTGAAAATATTAAGACATATTTTTATAATATGTAGAATTTTAGTATTTTAATACCCTTGCTATGGTTAAAAAAAATTAAAATATATTAAAAAGGCATAAATGCCTTTTCACTCCTAAGGCCCGCTTAGGCTTCCAAGGCTTAAGGCTTGGCCTCCACGCCTCGATGACGCCCCGCATTTTTTAGAACCTTACTTTTATGACTAGTGATAATCTTGACTACATAAAGATGTGTACGGTCACGAATAGTGCTATAATAATGACGATATCATAAAAGAAATGGGCTGTAGAAACCCTTATGGGAATTGGTGGGTGTTTAGAAGGTTAGAAGTAATTAAGCACTCTACTAAACTTAATAATGAACAAAGCATGTCTTATTGTCTGAGTAAAAAGGAACATTATGATCTTAGCATTATGGAATCGATAAGTTTATCGGGATTTAGTGTATCCCTAGGGAGTGATAAGACTTTTGTTGAAATTGGCAGAAGTTAAAATCTATGTGATTAGCGTAAAATATATTCCTCTTTTTCTTTAAGTCCATGACTGACGGATCTTAATAACTGATGAAGTAATTCAGTAGTGTATTAGGAGGGTTCCTTATTTGGATTTCGCTCTCGAGACGTCCCATGTAAGAAATTAGCGTAGGTCAAGAGTTGAGAGATGTTAGGCTCTAGGATGTTTTATTACTATGTTTTACATGTGTGGAGATATATCGCATCGGGTAGTGATATATAATATGAGTTAAGGATAGTAGGTATTAGTAATGCATTGATAAAAGGATTTAGTACTGTTTAAACCACTAGTGGAGTTGGGGGGCCAATCTCTAGACTAATTCAGTCACAGTCAACAGGTTTTTTAAATATGCTTTTCTTTATAGATTGACATGGTATGTATGGGTTAGGTTGGACGTATTGGTCTCATCCACATTTGATGTTTGTGCATGTGTGTGTAGACGTACTATGTGATTTATGGATATCCCAGTAATATAGTTGTAGGTGTAGATGAGCCTTTTCTTTCATCTCGGTGAGAAATGCGTACAGACTTATTGGGTATAAAGCTTATGATAATTGTGTGGATTAAATATGATGTTATGCTTGAGTGAATTCCGAGGACGAAATTCCATTATTAGAGGGGAAGAATGTAATACTCCGTAATTTCAGAATAAAATATTGTGACGAAATTTAATTAAATAAGTTCGAGAACAAATTTAAATTAATATAATTTAAATTAAATTGGTGGAATAGAATTTGAGAATGAATTTATTTTTTCATGATTTCATACTGATTTGAACTCAATAAAGCATAATGGGATCACTCGTGAAAATATATTTAACGTTAATTAACATATGGTCATGTAGTGATCAAGTGTAATAAAAATTGTATATTGGGAAAAAATAATTTGGATGCATTTAAGAGGACCTTATGAACTCGTTTATGTGTTTTTGACCTTCATAAATGGTCCTGGGGTATAATTATACAAGTTGAGAGGTTATTGGGTTATTTCAATGATGGATTTTGACTCATTTGGGGGGTCTAAAAATGGGACTTTTAGCCTAACTAGAGATTTGGAGTAATATAAGTTAAGGAGGGAGGTTAAAAGACTCACCATATTTAACAAAACCTAAACCTAGCAGTTAGATAATACCAAAATCTAAAGGGAAGATGACATTAAACATCCAAGGGGAACAACTCAAGGAGGAAGCTAAAGGATTCAACTAAAGATCATTCAACCAATTTATCCAAGAAAGAATTTTCTTGCTTAATTTAAATGTCCAATGTGCATATTAATTCATTGTAGTACCCCCATAGGATTATTGGGTTTTAGGTTGTAATTTGGTTATTTGATGTTAGGTATTAACCGTATGCATGTAGAGGAATATTGGAACATAGATGATTAACCCAAAAATCTTGGATTATTAAATTCTTGAATTGGATGATAGATGTCTTTAGGTTCTTGGTTAAATTTTGAGAAATTGAAATTTACATGTAGAGTTTTTGATGCATGTTTATGATCAAATTTTTTGTGACATTGAACCCATGTTATATTCCCAAAAAATATAAATCATATATAGTTGATGTGTGGTAGAAAATTTGGGCTAAGGGTCTTGGTTAATTATATGAATTTTGGTAATTTTGGGAATGAGATAGGGGTTAATAAATGAAGTTAATGACTCTAAGATGAGTAACTAAGTGGTGAGGACCTAATCATATGATTATGAAAAGGAATTAAAGATTGGAAAGATCTTGGGAAAGAATTGAGAAATCCAGTAATAAAAAAACTACCAGATCTGGGTTGATATGCCATTTTGAATCGATTCAACCTTAGAGAAAAATGATTGGTCTGGCAACAAATCGATTCGATTGAGAAATTTAATAGATTCAGTCCTGGGGATAGGTCGTAGATAGTAAATTACCCAAATTAAATGAGATTAATTAATTTGTCTAAGAATGTAGACAATAAATTATAAGCCCTACACTATAAATGAGATTAATTTTTCTCTTGGTTGATTTAGGACAAAAATCGTGACTGAAGGATTTATGAGTGGTTATGAATGGGCATGGGATTTCATGGCACTAAAGACTAGGAGAATTAATTAGTGTTTATGATTTGGCCTGAGAACCATTTTTGATTTAAAAGGGATTCATTATGGAAAATTTTTAAAGGAGATTTATGCCTAGAATATTGTGAGTTTGGTATTAAGAATTGTTAAATCTGAAAAGTGTGACCAACTTAATTATGGGAATTGGTGAGATAAGTTCTAGAAGGGTATGATATGGGCCAACAGAGTTAGTTCGGGAATTTTCGTTGAGTGAAACCATTCTAATAAATTAATTATTGTCTAATTAATTAAATTAAGAGTCGAAAAAATTGACTCGGGTATTAAGGGCTAGTGCTACGGGAGTTAGGCACGCTGTAGACGTTTTAATTTATTATACATATAATAAATGATCAAATATCGAGTTTATTAAAAGATGTTTGACCTAATAGTGCAATTTTGTGTAATAAATTATGAAAGATGAAGATACAGATCGAATGAGTGAGTCTAGATATTATAGTTGGGTGATACTACTATTAGAGAATTTCTTATATATGTACATATAACCCTTTTTACGTTAGTTGACTCCTTATATATGTACATACAAACCTTATTGAAAAGGTATCAAGAAGAAAATAATAATTAATAATTTGGAATGATTCATATTTAAGTCAAGGGGATAACATGCTAAGATTATTAAATGTATGGGTAAAGTTAGTTTGGGAATAACTATGCCTATAATGTTTTGCAAAGGTTAGTTTGGGAATAACTATGTCTATAGTGTTTTGGGAAAGGTTAGTTGGGAATAAATGTACCAATGCATTTAAAGAAGAAATAAATTATGAAGAAAATGTGATTTACGTACAAAAAGAGTTTTACGGGACTTAATATTTAATCGAGAAACAATCGTAGGATAAGGGCTTAAAATGAGTTATGGAATAATTAACTAGAATTTTATAGTTAAGCCAGGAAGGCAATATTTTATATGGATTGAGATTTCGCTAGGTTAAAGTAGTTACAAGGTAACTACTGATACATATTGGTTGATAATATGTATTTATATGTATTTGTGTGGACATACTAATGTTCGTGGGCCATCCTATTGGTCCGGGGGTTCGTGCGTTCGGACCGGGTACAAAAACGTACTCCGAAACTTTTATGGTGTTTGTTTTTGCAGGGACTGAAATAACACGTAACAATTAGAGTTCGTTTGGTACAAACCATGGCAACAATTTTTATAACATATTCAAAATAGTCTTGTGAAATGTTTAAAACGGTTTTTATATTACTTTTATAAAACAGTTTGCAAAAGACTTTCTTAACAATTTTTTATAATATTAAAAACAGTTTTTAAAACATTAAAAAATACTTTTTCTAAATATTTAAAATAGTTTTTCTAAATATATAAAACTACTTTTTATAGCATATTAAAAACCATTTTTACAATATATTAAAGCATTAAAACAGTGTTTATAACAACTTTTAAGAAGTGAACAAATTTGTTGGCAAATATTTCTCACACAAATAGGTAAGAAAAACTTGTCAACACCTTATGCATAAAGGGTGTTGTACACTGACAAATAATGCCACTATAAATTGTGGTATCAAACTGTCAAAAAGTGGAAAATTTTTCATATTTGTTAGTTTTCTGTGATTTGTCATGACAAATAGGTGCAACCAAATACACCCTTAATAAAGGGATATAGAAACTCATGCACCTCTAGTGTAGTAGGAAAATATAGACAAATGTATCACCATTAAGAGCAAAAATTTGCTCTTAATCTTTTTAAGAACCTTCATTTATACAAAAGTAAAATTATTAATATTATATTTACTATTCATACTCGTCTTAATATGACCTTTATTAACAATTATGTTTATTTATATAGTAAATTATATCACACAGTTTTAGGACAAATAATTTATGTATATTAGTTCTAATATATGTACCAAATTTAAAATAACACGGTTATATGCAAGACAACATATTATTAGTGCCTGCTAAGAATTATTGGTGAAGTTTTTTAAAATTAAACTGTTAGATGTCATTAAATGTCACAGAAAATAAAGGGAGTTGGTTGATGTTGCTTTAAAAAAATTCTGGCTGGAGTTAATTGCCTTTCCTTTTTTAAAATAATATGGTTTTGTACTCCAATGTGCATGTTGTTTGAACACATGGTATGAACACTAAGAAACTGTTTTGTTTTTTTTTTATAAATAGATATAAACACTAAGAAACTGCTGAGAGACAAAAGAAAAATCTAAAAGCAAATAATAGATAAGTGGAGGAATATTTTATTACAAGTGATACAACTTAAAAACCATAGGTGATAAGTTGATCGAATAAAGGAAACATCCCACATCATACAAAACACACGCAATAAAGGAAACATCCGAGTCTCCTTTAAAGTTCACATAAAACATACGCAATACAGGAAAATTAAATGAAACGCAAATATCAATCTCACGAGAATCACTGAAGTGATCGATTATTATAACGGGACACATGGAAATTAAAAGATGATAAAAGGTGTCACTTTGGGGAGTTTTCATCAGTAGGCAGGACCGATGATTCTATTGAAGCGATTGAAGTCTCTACAGTGTGACACCCGACACTGTAGACATTGCTTCCGGTAAAAATTCCGTCTTCCATGTGGTACGTAAACTTCTGCCCGTCACTAAGAGTATCGTGGCGATCGTACGAGTAAGGAACATCACACATACCGTGTGTCCCTGTCAGAATCACCTTCATCACATGGCCGGGCGTCACAGTAACATTGAATTCTTTGCTCGCTGTGTTTTCCTTGGAATTTGCTTGACCACAAAGAGTATCAAAATTAGTCCCAGCAGATGTAACATGGACCACTTTTCCATCCTTGATGCATGGAAGATGTTCTGCTTTAAAGGTTGCAGGACTGTCAAGCTTCAATGAAGTAGCACAATTGTGGGTGATATTCCATGCCTGGCTTGTATTCTCGGAATAGGAGAACTTGATAACCTGGGTCAGAGGCGAATCTGTATTGTTCGTGATATATTGGCTCTCTGTTAGGATGGGGGTCTCGTTGTAGACCCTGACGTTGTTTGTATCAAATTTGACATTATCGATCGTTGTTGTATAGCTAGTAGCTATAACCTCCATACGGGTTGCAAACGATTTACTTTTCGTTTCGAAGCCGGCACTTATTGTGTCGTAGCCGCCAACGTACTTGCCATTTCCAATGTTCTTAAAAACGATGACATCTTTTTCGCCATCCACTTCTTCGGGATAAAACCATGTGTCTAAGTCATTTTCTGATGCATCAGTATAAAAAATAATCCAATCGGCATTCTCCCAAATAGGCCATGCACCCAACCTGCCAGCATACCTCCTCTCGCTCAGGGTCTGAAGACGTACCCTTTGATGTATTTCATCTCTTGGAGCCATGAACGTCTCAGCTTTGCCAGGATTATCTACCTTTTTAAACTTCGGATAAAAGTAGGTCTCCCCATAGGTGGCGCTGAGGTAAGTTCCGTGTGATCGATGTTTTAAGTAGAAGTATGCTGGGAAAGTATACATTATCTTCTCTCTCTGTCTGTGTATATATAATATGTTTAATGCTTTTGATTTCCCTCAACTCTAACCTGCTATTTATAGTGAGCATGCTAAGAGTTGGCGCGAACAGGGTAAGGTTTTCTCTCATCCCATATTCGTGTCTTACAAGTCACAATTTTTCTACACGTCACTTTGATTATGTGAGTGCTTACATGTACTCCAAATATTTAATTTTAACACTAATTAAAAAACACGCTTCTCTCTCGACTCTAGAAGAAGAAAACAATGTAGAGGGTTGAATTTCGATATATATTTTTTGTTCTTTCATGAACAACTTGGCTCTAGAAATTCTATGGGAGGAAGTCTGCTTTATATATCGTTGATTTACTTTTGGGATAGTAGTATACGTACTAATTAACTTATTCAAGAAGCAATTTAAAATTTTGGGGTTTAGCTCATATTATATGTCCTTCAAAGAAGCCGCGTGGAATTATCCTTGCTTTTGGTGGAGAAGTTACATGATATTAATTTGATCGATTTGACTAATATAAAAAAGGGGGCCACCCTCTAGATAAAAAGGAAGGTTTTGATTATAAACAATGAACATTAGAGTGTGGTCTTCTTATTTAAGTATAAGAAGCTACACCGAATTTGGCGCCATTTATTTTATACCTGTTTTATAAATGAAAATTTGTGGTTTTAAACGAATTTAAGGGATTTTTACACTTCAGCCCTGGACAAATAATTTTAAAACACTTAAGCCTCACTCAAACAATTTGTAGACATTTAAGGACACATACAAACGTGTTTATGTATATGAACATTTAAAAGTAATAGAGAATTGAGTATATGAGTATTTTCGGGAGGTATGTTATTAAAAATTGTTTTTAGAATTTTGGGTTCAAAAATTGCTTACCAAGGATTGCAGTATAAAACCCTATAAAATTAATGAGATGATAATAAATCATAGCATTTTCAATAATTTTGTCCTCATATGCTTTTTTTGGTATTAATAATGGCATAAACATAGTTAACCACCGAGATAGTTTGTAAACCTCTTTATTCAACTAAAAAGAGGCATATATTAATTTGTATACTTTACTAGTTTTTTAGCTCGCGTGATGCGTGGCAGTTGTTTAATTATTATGCTTTATTGAAATTTATAAAAAACAAATGATAAAGAGTATGACATTTAATAATTTTATTAATCAATAAATTTTATAATAAAACTATGTTTTTTTCAATAATGTAAATACCAACTTCGGGTAACAAAACCAATTAATAATAAATATTAACGAATGCCAGTATTTACGAAAGTTTGATGAACAAGTACCATGCCACTTACTAACAGACTAATAAGTAACCAAACAAAATGATTCGTATAAACCTCCCTATCTAAATTTATGAAAGATTTTTTACTTTTCGGGATCCGATGGTTTTCCCTATTTAGAGTTTGAATCCATTTATTTATATTATAGTTGGTTGGATCCAAATCGACGAAAATCGTTAGTTGACTTATTTGACTATCAGTTGACTCACTTTTCAAACAAAAATGCTCTTTTACCTTTTAATACATTAATACAAATTAGTATACGAATATATTAGTGTATTAAAAATAAATTTTACATTATTTCTGGTTAACTTTAATTAAAAAATATTTTTTTAATAATTGTTTTTGATAAAATCAAAAAGTTCAACAAAGTGAAAAAGTTTGTATAGAGTGTTTTTCTTATTAACTGTTTTTTATAAAAACAAAAAGTTTTATAATATCAAATTGGTTTTTTTATAAACTGTTTTTTAACTGATTTTATAATATAATGTTTTTTGTAAACTATTAAAAAAAACTTTTGATTATCTTTCATGAACTCTCGTAATTTTACGGGAGGAAGTCCACTTTTTATTATCTTTGATTTACTTTTGGGCTAGTATATGTACACATTAATTTATTCTTGTTATCTTAAAATAAGAAGCAATTTTGAATTTTGGGGTTTAGTTCATATTAAATCTGCTCCAAAGAAGTTGCGGGGAATTATCCTTGCTTTCGATGGGAGTCCAACTACACATACCCACTTTCATAAGACGAGGCAATGAAAACACATCCCTTTGATTATGTGAGTGCTTACATGTACTTCAAAACATTTCATTATTAACACCAATTAAAAAAACACTCTTATCTCTTAGCTCTAGAAGAAGAAAACAATGTAGAGAGTTGAATTTTGATATATATTTTTTGTTCTTTCATGAACAACTTGGCTCTAGTAATTCTACGGGATGAAGTTTGCTTTTTATTCTCTTTGATTTACTTTTGGGGTAGTATACGTTCTAATTAACTTATTCTTCTGACCTTAAAATAAGAAGCAATTTTGAATTGTGGGTTTAACTCATATTATATCTCCTTCGAAGAAGTTGTACGGAATTATAAATGCGTTTGATGGAGAAGGTTCATGATGAAATTAATTTCGTCATTTAATGATATTGGAATATGTCATAGTATTTTCCACAGTTTTTTCCTCGTAAGTTTTTTTTTTTGGTGTTAATAATGAGAAAAACTTAGTTAATCACCTAGACAGATAATAAATCTCTTTGTTAAACTAAAAAGAGCTATATTTTTTATTTTTATTTATTTATTTCTTTCCGCAATAAGGCATCCCCAAAGACTCCTTCCTTTAATATGAGACAAGGTTACAATGTAAAAGTCCAAACTAAATAGGGAAATCCATAATAAGTACATATATTTACAACAATTTGCATGTTGACTCACATTAGTTCCTTGTATTAAAGGTTTGAGTCCACCAAATCTTATCATCAATTACGTTATTCATGCATTGTATGTATCCAAACAACAGAACTCAAGGAAAATTTGCAGCAACGAGTTTCCCTTGAAGCTTCGAAATCCGGGCTTTAAATGATTTGGAACTCCGAATGGAAGGATCTAATTATAAAGCCTTTGAATAGGAGTTTCCGGCTTCATCAAACTGCTCCATAGTCATCAAAACATCGCCTTGATAAATGTGAGCCTCACGATATTTAGGGGCAAGATTCAAAGCCGTATTAGCATCTTCAAGGGCTTCAGTCATATTTCCCATTACCAACCATGTAGCAGACTTATGAAAGTAAAAGTTGAGCGTGATAGTAGTTAGCTTTATGAAGCTCATCTTCAGATCTTATCCTCAAGGCAAGTGCTTCTAAACTCGTATTCCAAAAACCCAAATCTTGACTGCCGTTTCCGCATATATCGGACATAATAGTGGCGGCGCGAGCAGCGGTGGTGCAATATTTGATATATGTGGCGCCCGACAGAACTACGAGGTTGCGTCCGGCGCCGCAGTGACCCAAGCAATCAGAGGACTTGACGGTGATGTCAGTAGGCGCTATACTTGAGATAATTTGGAGGATTTCCATGGAGCCTTGTCTCCGACACTTTTTGTTGGTGCATACCCTGATTTCTTTCTCTTTCTCTTTCTCTACTGCTTCTACTTTAACAATTTTCGGGGCATAATTCAGTGATTGTAATAGTAATGGGGAGGAATGAGAAATTCCAACAAATCTCATACCTCCTTCTCTCATGTCTATCTTCTAAATTCTAATCCTTAAAAAAAGAGCTATATATTAATTTGAATACTTTACTAGTTTTTTTGCCAGCATGATGCGTGGCACTTACTTAATTACTATACTTCATTAAAATTTATATAAAATAATTATAAAAGGTATGACATTTAATAATTTTATTGATTAATAAATCTTTATTATATATATAAAGTTTTTTGCTTTAAGTTATAGGCTAACCTCAACTTGACACGTGGTAATATTAATGGAGGTAATATTTTGTAGACAAAAAAACTCACTTCGAAACCCACGTTGGCTTTCTCAGTTCCAGAAAAAAAAATGTTACCTCTCAATTCAAAAAAAAAAAGAAAAACTAAAAAGTTGCCTTATTAACCAAACTCCAATGTCCATTAATTTTTCAAAAAGGGAAATTTAAGAGACACTTTGTTTTTTAGGCTTAAAAACTCACTTCAAAACCCACTTTGTCTCTCTCAATTGAAAAATAATAGAACGTAAATGTTTCCTCATTAACCAAACTCCAAAGTTCATTCTTTTTTCAAAGAGGGAAATCCAATAGATACTTCCACTTGAGGATTCACCCTTTGTTCATTCTCCATAACTCTATCTTCCACATTTTTATATTAACTTTATATTAATACTAGTCACTAGAGTGGACATACCATTAAGGATTGCGTTAAAATTTGAAACCTTCATTTAATTAATGGACTACATAAAAGAAGCTTGAGCTTTGGTTCAATCTCATCTAAAATTATCTTTCAATTTGATATCTGAGAAGATAAAGGACAAAGGATAAACTTCATAAGTGGGGAAGCATAAACTCTAACATCTGTGTTCTTTGCAATCAAGACATTGAAACAAGAGATCATCTCTTCTTCAAGTGTCCTTTCTCTACTCTGGTGTGGGATATCTGTTATAAAATTTTGGAGGGAAGAAGACATGCTACTACAACCTAGGTGAAATCTTGTCAATAATTATAATAAACTTCAGAGTGACATCAGAAAGCATTGCCTATCTACTATGGACAATTTTCTATGGAGGGAGATGAGTAATAGAACTTTTAATGTTACTACCAAAAATTCCGGCGAGACTGGGGAGGAAATCAAAGAGTCATTGTTCACCTCGACATGCAGATGGGGGAAAATCAAAAGGAACCAAAAAAAACTGGGAGGTTGTTAAAAGTTTGAGCTTATATGAAAAAAAATCCTTGATTCATGCTAGATTTATGGAGATTATTATCTGGATTTTGCTTGTTGATGGTTTTTACTGGCTGAGCTTTTTCTTTCTCTTTTAAGGTTATTTCTCTTCAATGTTGACGTGGGTTTGTTGGATCCAATTGCATGTCTCTGTTTTCATCAGTTCTGAGTTCGGGTGCCTCTTCCTTTTGTTGAGCTGTTCTTCTATCCTTAGCTCCATTTCCTTTTTGGAATTTATTCCTTGTTTTGTTGAAGTTTTTGTTAATTCTTGCTCCAGTTTGGGCTGATAAATTGGTCTGGGGTCAAAAGTTTAGTTTTTGTTGTCTGTTTTTAGATGTGTTGGCTGCATTTTGATTTTGGGTTCTTGTTTAGTTAAAGGGATGACTTTTTTCTTGGAGTTAGGAGCGTGGCTATGGGGTTTGATGCTTTCTTGCTTGTTTTAGCTGTGGAGTTCGAATGATCCGTATGTGGTTCTTGATGGGTGATGTAGTTTTGGTTTGTGGTTTGTGGTTTGTGGATTTGGTATGGCTGATGTTTTTGGCTGTTAAATAGTGTTTTGTTTCTAGGTTTGTCTGACGTGTGTCCCTATCTAGACCTTTCATGTGCTTTCTTGTTCTGAGTTTGTTCCTGTTTGGGTTGTTTTGGGGTTGGGGTAGTGTTGTGTGGGCATGTGTTTTCCTTGTGTCCTAGTCGGTTTGTTCCGATTTAATTGATAGAGTCTGTTTCTTTGGGCCTTGGACTTTTTTGTTAATATAATTTACCTTACCAAAAAAAATGAATCATTGAATAGTGCCAGAAGGCTTATCGACAACTTCTTAGAAGATCTCAAAAAGTTATTTCTAGCCTCCAAGAGTTGTGTTATGCCACTGAATGACGAAATGAAGAATTTGTTTAGTCACATTGATAATTTAAAGAAGTATATGAAGGAAAAGGTGAAAAAAACTAGACACGGATGAAAAAGCTTTGTGAATTCTTATTTTTTGCAAAAAGTTGTATGGGATTTTTGTAGTGATGTTGGGATTTAAGAATTTTATGGGAATTGTGACATAAAAACCATTGAGGTTATCTTTTGTCAATATGGGAAGTATATGTACTTTATTGCATGGACATGAAGGTGGATGAGGTGGATAAGTACTTGAACACATTGCCACAAGAGGAAAGGAAAGCACTTAAGTTTCCAGGATAGTTTACCAGATGGTTCTGTTAGGTTAAGATAAAATGAGTTTTGTTGGACGCATTACACATTATCATATTCAAGTCCTCTTATGTTCTTTATTTATGATATTACGTACGATTTTATTTGAACTAATTTTAAGTACAGTTTTTTGCCTTTCAAGTACTCTTTTGCTTCTCTCTGTCTTTTAAAAGAACTAACACGTGAGGCTAAAGATTGTATAAGTTTTTTGAAAATTAGTATCATTCAGAAATTTTACTTCGTTTTCATTCAATGCCTAGATGAGACATCAAATTTGATTTATTTGCAATTTTATCCAAGTATTGTTATGATATGTGGAGACTAACCAAATATCTCCCAGTGTCTATAATATGTAAAGTGGTATCATCTTGCATGTCTATCACACCGGTTCTTAATAATTCATAATGGATGTTTAAATTTTTCTTTACACCACTTTATATAAAAAAAAATATTGGCCATCATTTTTTTTTGTATTGATTTTCAATTTATAGTTAAAGGAAATATACATAAGAAGTTATCAGAAAATTATTATACAATGTGCTAGTGCATCAGACTGGTTCCGTGTTAGTTTCATAATAAAACTATGTTCTTTTCCAATAATGTATACCAATTTCCAGTAACAAAAACCAATTGATAATAAATATTAATGAATGTCAATATGTAGGAAAGTTTAATTACAAAGTGCTAAACCACTTAGCGATGCAGTAATAAGTAACCACAATTATAAACCTATTTAAACAGATACATAAAAAGATTTATATCCTTGTCTATGACTGGAATAGACGTTGTAATATGTTTGTTACATATCCTATTCGTTCTCTTTTCTAATTATTAAAACTTGCATGTAGTTTATGATATGTTATCGGAGGGACTGCATTTATTAGACAAATCACTATTATACCTATATTACAATAGTATTAGAGGTTTTTGTAAGGACACAAATTTCCAATTGAGTCCATATATAGTTTTGGCTCAATTCCGGACAAAAACATTTATTCATAGGTTAGTGATTTATTGTAATACTCTCAAGCCTATGAAGTGTGTGTTGAAGACGTAGCGGCAAAGAATATAAAGCTTCATCAAAATTCCGGTTTGCGTGCCTCGTTTCTACGTCATCATCTAAGGTTCCATGCTCCCAAGGTATGAATGTAATTATATTTATATAGGAGCTTGGAACAATATTTATTGGGTGTTAGGTTTAATAAAAACCAGGTTTTACTTTCAGAATAATTTAATTGAAACTTTAAAATAAAGTACATAAAGTTTCTGGGCCAAAAATTGAATTTATCAAAAATTTTTGGAAGTCGTTCGAAGTCTCGTTCGAACGAGTTTTTCGTTCGAACCAGGTTTCGTTCGAACGAGTTTGCCAACGACCCTAAACTGGTCAGTCGTTCGATATGTCGTTCGAACGAGTTTGGTCGTTCTAACGAGATATCTAACGAGTTTCTAACGAGCCCAGTCTGGTCGCTCGTTAGAAGTCTCGTTCGAACGAGAGTCAAGTTCGTTCGAACGAGATGCCAGGCGGGAACAGTTTTGAGCAGTTTTTGGCAGTTTTCACCCCATTATCCCACTTGTTTCTTAACTTATTTTTTAAGGCTTAATTAAGGACGGGAATCACTTTTGAAGGGGAATCTTTTTCATACCATACAAACTCCTAGAGAGTGTTTTGAGACAAAATTTGTTTAAAGAAAAAGATCAAGTTTTGAGTGTTATTCTTTATTGAAAAATCCTACACACTCTAGTGTTTACACCCAATAGTTGTTTATCAAAGTTCTATATACATATCTTTACTTGGAGTTTTGGCACCGGTTTTCTCTACCGAATTGAAAAAGAGACGTTTCGGGTTTCCTTATGCATCCCATCACAAAGAAGAAGAAGTTTGTTGCGGTTTTACTCACTTGGAGAAAGGCTCCAAGCTTGGGTGACGGTGACCATACAAAGTCCTATCGGTGGATTCCGAGATCGCGGTGGAGCTCCGTGGTTGTCCGCTAGGAAGAGGTTTCTACAAGAAGGAGCAACAAGGCTTGAGAGGGTTCGAGTCAAGGATGTAAGTCTTTTGTCTTGTAATTGTAATTCCATATCTAGTGGACTTGTGGCTAGGGCCGTCCGAGGTTTTTTCCCGTCTTGGGTTTTTCCTCATACATCACGGCGTAGTGTGATATTGTTTATTTTATCTTGCACAATAATTTAGAATCCATGCTTAGGATAATTTCAAGATAAAATTCGGTTTAATTTATCACATTAATTTAATTTGGGAATAAATTAAATATTTGGTAAAATTGTTTAATTCTAGTCACTTGCAATAATTTGGTTTCGCCTAACTTTGGATAATTTATAATTATGACTGAGGCAAATTCTAGGACTTGAATTGGATTAATTAACTTATTTTAATTTCCTTTGAAGAAATTAAAATTTGGCTTTGTTTATTTGTGAACCATCATTCAATGCTTCCGCATCATTTATTGATTTTATCTAAAAGGAAATTACTTTGCACTTTCAAATTGGTATCAGAGCCAAAGCGATAAATTATTTCGTTAACGATCTTTTTAAATAATTTTTGGCTAAAATGGATTTTTCACCATTTTCAAAATTTCCTATTTTCGATGGTTCAAACTACGCGTATTGGAAAGCGAGAATGAGATCGGCACTAAAATCTATCGACGAGAGAGTTTGGATGTCTGTTGTTACCGGGTACTCCCCACCAACTTACTTAGTTGAAAATGAACGTGTTATAAAACCCGCCGATAGATGGACTGAAAATGAGTTTAAACTTGCTAACTTTAATTCCCGAGGTTTAAATGCCTTATTTAGCGCTGTCGCACCGGATGAATTCCGACGTATTATGACGTGTGAAACCGCTAAAGAAGCTTGGGATATTTTACAATTAACTCATGAAGGAACTAGTGTCGTTAAAGCTTCAAAACTCCAAAACCTCACCACTCAATTTGAAACTATCAAAATGGATGAAAAGGAAACTTTTGATAAATTTTATTCTAGACTTTCTGATATTGTTAATTCATCTTTTAACTTGGGAGAGAAAATACCTGACGACCGTGTTGTAAAGAAAATTTTAAGGTCCCTACCCGATAGATTTATTCCTAAAGTGACCGTTTTAAATTCTTTACCCACTTTAGCCTCTACGAAATTAGAAGAGCTTGTAGGTGATTTACAAACCTATGAACTAGATATGTTTCCCTCTAAAACTGAAAAGAAAATTGAAAAGGGTGTTTCTTTAAAAGCCCGAAAAGAGGTCAAACAAGTAGTAGAGAGCGATAGTGATAGTGACTCGGAAGACATGGCTTTGTTTGCTCGTAAATTTAGAAAATTTCTTAAATTTAACAAAGATAAATTTAAAAATGATTTTAAGAAATTTGATACTTCTAATCATGATAAAAGCGAGAAGATTTCTAAATCCGAGAAAATCCCTAAACCTAGTAATGAACATTTAGATAGGGACGAGTCTGATAAGTGTTTTGGTTGTGAAGGTTATGGCCATAGGGCTTATGAGTGCCCCACTAAACTAAGGAAAGATGGTAAGCGACCTATTTCATATAATGCAACCCTTAGTGATAGTGATAAGGAAGAGAAGCCCGATTCCCCCACTAAGAAAAATTTTGTGGCTTTTATGGCTAGTCATGTGAGTGATAGTGAGAACTCATCGATTGATGAAACGATAGCACATGCCACTTCCAAGGTCATTGTACATGATTCTCTTATTTTTGATGATAGTGAGAGCAAAGAAGAAAGTGAGAGTGAAAATGAAGAAGAGGTTAATGTGAGTGAACTTCAAAATGCTTTTCAAGAACTTTATAAAGAATCTATTAAATTGAAAAGAGCTAATTTGAAGTTAGAAGCTAGTTTAAGAGAAAGTGTCAAGGTCATTGATGAAAATGTTTTAATAGAAGACCTTAGGACACATGTGAGGACTCTTCAAGAGAAGCTTGAATATGTAGAAGGCGAGAGAGATAGCCTTAGGGGTTTAATGGAATCCTTGAAAAAGGAGCTTATTGCTTTTGAAGAGCGAAATGTTTTACTAGAATCTAACATTGTAGAATTGGAAAATAAATTAAAAGATTGTAGTATTGTCAAATTTGATTTGGAATGTCGTTCAGAAAAACTAGATAAAATGTTAGGAACGGTCCAAATTAAAAATGACACTTGTGGTTTAGGCTTCAATCCTTGTAATGACTTTACTCATAATGCCCAAACCAATGTTTTAGGAGAATCAATTAGGAATACTTTTAAAGATCACTCCTTAAGTAAATCTTTTCGACATGTTCTCACTTGTACACATTGTGGTCGACAAGGTCATCTTAGGAAATTTTGTTTAGATCTTAAATGAATTCCTAGAAAACCCCATAGTAAAGTAACCACCGTAGTTAACGTTCCTACAACCCAAGATAGTCATTCCTCATTAATTTGGGTTAGGAAATCCGACTTGGTTGCCTTACAAAATAGGGTTGTTGATTCTCATTCACTTTCACATGCTTCCTCCCTTGCTAAATCTAAAGGATGAATGTGTTAGTGTTTGCATACTTTAGCGTTTGTACTGCATGCTATATTTACATGCTAAATGTATGCTTGTTCAGTCATTTTCTAGTCATAGCCTTATTTCATATCCCATGCTAGAAATTATGACTTGTTTATCTTTTTGTATTATATTTTGTGTTTGAATTAATTGAAATAATATAAAAAGATTTTTGTTTATCATTTGTGTTTTATTTATTTCATTTAAGCTTAATGCAAAATCCAAATGATTTTTGTTTGTCCTTTTGAGTAAATATTTACTTTTGATTAAATATGTTAAAAACTCAAAAAGATTTTATTTTGTGTGTATTTTAGTTTGACACACTTTAAGTGGCATATATTTGTGTTTGAATCCCATCGTTTACGCTCCCACGTGGCTAGAACTTTTGGTTTAGACTTTCAATCCTTAAAATGTTCTTTACCATGCTTTATATGGAGTAGTTGGATTTTGTGTTGTTTAAATGGATTCTATTTCTATATGCCTCTATTAACACATGCACGAGCTCTTTTGAAATCTTAATGCCACATGTTATATTTGAGCTTTTTGAGGTGTTCTCCTACCAATCTAGTCATCTACATATCTTTGACCTAGGAGGACTAGTGCATGTCAAAATCCGTTGCATGTGAGATTTGTGTGACAATGAAAACATGATAAATAAAATATGCACGGGGAAGGGCTCCGAAAGGATGAATTAAATCCTTTGCGATAGTAAGCCACCGTTTATTGGATCTAAAAGAAATACGTGATCCAAAGGCTTAAAAACAGAATATTTGGCATTAAAAAGAAAACAATTACCAAGGCCTATGTTTGTTTGATATATTCATTCACAAGCAAAAGAATATATATGCTTATTGAGGGAGAATTGGATGGTATATCAACGGTTTGCACAATGTCCATTTATCCTAGTTGTCTTTAATGCCATGACTCTATTTGGCTTGTAGAATCATCATCATGCTAGGCTTGTATGCATTGTGTATGTTTGTTCATTGAGTTCAATCTATATTGTCACATGAGGCTATATTTAACTGTGATGAAGTTTGCAATCAAATGAGAACTCCGTGAACGTTTCTTAAGTGTTTGGGTCTAAATTTAATTGTTGCTAGTTCACACCCCTACACTTCCGTTTCCATATGACACATTTTTTGCCATACGAGTATGCAAACTTATTGTATTTTGTGTCATGTGTGTGTTTATATCTATCTATATATGCAAGTACTTATTGGTATATTTAAAATATATATATATATATATATATATATATATATATATATATATATATATGATATTTGTTTATCTTTGCCTTGCTTTTATTGCCCATATGCTTTCATGTCTTATCACTTTAAGCTGTTTATTAGTTCTTTATCCTTTGCCTATTCCTGAACAAAAAGGGGGAGAATGATGATAGGGGGAGAAATGGTATCTAAACCTATTAATACTGTATCTTAGTTTGGGGGGGATTTATCTTTTGATAAAGGGGAGAATTATTTTAGGGGGAGTAATTATTTAATTTCATTTAATATTTTGATATTCCCTATGCATTTGATGAGTTTGCTTAAGTGTGCAGGCATTCTACTAAAGCGGCATCTTTAAAAGGCAAAGAGTTTAATCCTTGGGTTGAGTCAAGTTTGGGCGGGTTATGTTTTGAGTCTAGTGAGCTTGACGGCCCTTTAGGATTTTTGTTTTGGTTTTTGTCCCGGAATAGCCAAAGGGGGAGATTTGTAAGGACACAAATTTCCAATTGAGTCCATATATAGTTTTGGCTCAATTCCGGACAAAAACATTTATTCATAGGTTAGTGATTTATTGTAATACTCTCAAGCCTATGAAGTGTGTGTTGAAGACGTAGCGGCAAAGAATATAAAGCTTCATCAAAATGCCGGTTTGCGTGCCTCGTTTCTACGTCATCATCTAAGGTTCCATGCTCCCAAGGTATGAATGTAATTATATTTATATAGGAACTTGGAAAAATATTTATTGGGTGTTAGGTTTAATAAAAACCATGTTTTACTTTCAGAATAATTTAATTGAAACTTTAAAATAAAGTACATAAAGTTTCTGGGCTAAAAATTGAATTTATCAAAATTTCTGGAAGTCGTTCGAAGTCTCGTTCGAACGAGTTTTTCGTCCGAACCAGGTTTCGTTCGAACGAGTTTGCCAACGACCCTAAACTGGTCAGTCGTTCGATATGTCGTTCGAACGACTTTGGTCATTCTAACGAGATATCTAACGAGTTTCTAACCAGCCCAGTCTGGTCGCTCGTTAGAAGTCTCATTCGAACGAGAGTCAAGTTCGTTCGAACGAGATGCCAGGCGGGAACAGTTTTGAGCAGTTTTTGGCAGTTTTCACCCCATTATCCCACTTGTTTCTTAACTGATTTTTTAAGGCTTAATTAACGACGGGAATCATTTTTGAAGGGGAATCTTTTTCATACCATACAAACTCCTAGAGAGTGTTTTGAGACAAAATTTGTTTAAAGAAAAAGATCAAGTTTTGAGTGTTATTCTTTATTGAAAAATCCTACACACTCTAGTGTTTACACCCAATAGTTATTTATCAAAGTTCTATATACATATCTTTACTTGGAGTTTTGGCACCGGTTTTCTCTACCGAATTGAAAAAGAGACGTTTCGGGTTTCCTTCTACATCCCATCACAAAGAAGAAGAAGTTTGTTGCGGTTTTACTCACTTGGAGAAAGGCTCCAAGCTTGGGTGACGGTGACCATACAAAGTCCTATCGGTGGATTCCGAGATCGCGGTGGAGCTCCGTGGTTGTCCGCTAGGAAGAGGTTTCTACAAGAAGGAGCAACAAGGCTTGAGAGGGTTCGAGTCAAGGATGTAAGTCTTTTGTCTTGTAATTGTAATTCCATATCTAGTGGACTTGTGGCTAGGGCCGTCCGAGGTTTTTTCCCGTCTTGGGTTTTTCCTCGTACATCGCGGCGTAGTGTGATATTGTTTATTTTATCTTGCACAATAATTTAGAATCCATGCTTAGGATAATTTCAAGATAAAATTCGGTTTAATTTATCAAATTAATTTAATTTGGGACTAAATTAAATATTGGGTAAAATGTTTAATTCTAATCACTTGCAATAATTTGGTTTCGCCTAACTTTGGATAATTTATAATTATGACTTAGGCAAATTCTAGGACTTGAATTGGATTAATTAACTTATTTTAATTTGCTTTGAAGAAATTAAAATTTGGCTTTGTTTATTTGTGAACCATCATTCAACGCTTCCGCATCATTTATTGATTTTATCTAAAAGGAAATTACTTTGCACTTTCAGTTTTTATAGTTATTATTGCACTTACAATTGAGTAAAGAGGATCGGCAGTAATTAAAGAAGAACAGCGGCTCAAACAGTTCAAACCTAAATCAATTCCTGCCATTTGACTCTCTATCTCCTGTTTGCCTAACAAAGAGTGATTCGTTTTAACTACTATTACGCAATGACCAAATCATATAACCTTTTCTCTTCCATCTTTATGTGTGGATTCATTAATATAGTGGAATACACAAAGTTGTGCCCTACTCTATATATATTTAGATAATTCTTCAATTATAATATGCAACCTTCTACAACCTTATCCAGGTACATATTCTATAGTCCTTTTTGTTTTTCCAAATATTTTTTTATCCAATTTGTCATCCAGATTTTGATTGTGAGGAAAAGTAACTGTCGTATATTGTTATAGTGCCTTGGTTTGGTGCATTATTTTTCTTATTGTTGAATCGTCATTGTGATTGAGGTAGTTTAATGTGACACCCCGCCTAATAAAATACCGGGCGATCACTCCTGTACCAAATTAAAACAGGAGTCGCATATGGTTCATTCTTAGCATAACTGTCGAAAACAAAATTAATTACTAATAACCTATTAGGCTGGCGTCCAAATTTTAACTAATTAATCTTTTTAAACACACTATACAACTAAAACATTCACACAACGTATATAAATGGAACTGAAAGAAATAAAATAATCGAACACTCGGTAATAATAACACAACCCAATTGAATTCCGCATATAAAGGCGGTAAAAGAACAAATAAAAACAATTGGTTTATTTGCGTGAATGTTTATAAAATACCTCCTATCTAAATTACAAGGATATAAGTATCTATAAAAAAAATTGCAAGCATCCACAGCTGCCGCAGCACGTGTTTGACTCGAAGGAAGCATCATCCAGGCGTCCCTGTGTCTGGACACCTATATATATAACATATAGCAAGTGGGAGAAATATAGAAATGGCTCAAAGACCGAGTAGGGAAAATATTTTGCAAGTTCATAAATTCTTTATTTGAGAAAATATGTTTTATCTCATATTTAAATTGGTATCGCACTCCCATGAGATACCCCTCACCTATCTTCTAATAGTGAACACCTAGCGCATCCCTCTAAACATCCTATTCAAGCTACGATGCCTAACTAATCCGTCACCCCCAAACTCTAGAAAATCCTAAGCAAACCAAGTAATAAGGGCTAAACTTCTCCCCAGTCTCAATACTATGCCATGTTCGTGTGTGGGGTGTCTCGCGAAGCGAAATCCAAACAAGGAACCACCCAATACACTACTACTTGGCAAGGTTGATTGTCGAGATCCATTAGACCCTCAGTACTAAACATATATAGATATACTCATAATTATATATATATATATTATCATACTCACTTTCATATGCATATCACTATATACGTCCGGATATAATCTCCCGGAATGAGAATTAATCCTTTTTCCATTTTATCTCATTTTTCTAATAGAGATATATAATATCTTGTTCTCATACACAAGTAATATACTATAAACATAAGTATAATAACCATCCCAATAATATACCATACACATCGGTATAATAACCATCCCAACGAGCTATAACTCGAGGATGCGATCTCTCAATGCGATCATCTTCCAGGGTATCACTCACATACCATCCTGGGACCACCGGTAGGACTAAAGGACACCTACTTCGTGGTCATAGGTCACAACGTATGGGAAGCGATCCTAGCTCCAAACCAGTCAAGTGAGAACGAATCACACCCAAGACTTCTCACCCCTAAAATATAAAATCACACAAATAATAAGGGACGACCATGACCCGGGGAATATCCACACCCTGCTCCTCAAGCCAGGGGCTCACCCTCATCACCCAACTTCCCATGATAGCATTAAAAGGGGTATGCTTAACACACACACACAAAAAAACATATATATATATATATATGTATATATATATACACACACACACACCATCCACACATAGATATATATATATACATATCTGTATCATATTTTATAATACTTTAATCACATCGTATATATACATTCCACATTGTACCTCTATTATCTATAAATGGCCATAATTGCCAATCACACATAACGATGGCCAATAATCCCAAGGATTCTCATAAATAATAATTATTCATGTATTCGTACCCTCACGATACTAAACCCAAAAGTATTCCCTCACTTTATAAATAATCTGCACCTTATTCACATTTGAGGATTTATATACTTTCTCCAACTATTCCAATTTACACTAAGTAACTAAGTATAATCCCAAATTTCCATCCTAGTCGCCTCATAGGATTTTACCCAATTATTGATGACCCCATTCTATTCCATCCACATAAATATACCCATATGTGCTTACCGAATAAATTCTCCAATTTTCACTCACTTCTTAAGCATTTAATAAGTCCATGCTTTGGATTAACCTCTCAAATAACCCAAGGTTAAATCAACATTCCTCAAATCCTTTAGACCATAACTCTCTTAAATACTCTAATTTAAAAGTCCATAAACATTAAACTTAAAGGGGAGAAAGAGTAATAATCTCCAAAGTATTGGGTTGAAAATAGATTATCGGTCGACCGGTCCTGGACTCCTGTTCGACCGCTATTTGGGATTTTGCCTAACTGTAAAATCAGTAGGCCCTTTTTCATGGGCGCGGTCGACCGACCATAGGGGCACGGTCGATCGATTATACCAGTTTGGTCGGTCAAAGTCCATTTTGGACGAAATTCAACATTCCCACCACCCAAAATATCACCCCAAACTTTATTCTTATGGTTTCTAATCTCAACCAACAACACAACAAACACCTAAACATAGATTTCTAACTAATACATCAATAAATTGGGGGATTAAATCAATTTTTCTTGGATTGGAATCTAAAAACCTACATAAACCCTAGTTTTTCCCATTTCCCCCGTTTAATTCATTTCTTCACTTCATTTACATGATTTTAACACTAGAAATCATTAAGAGTTTACATTACATCAATATGTAAACTCATATCCAAATTACCCAAACTTATTTTAAGGGTTTTAACCCAAAATTATATAATTTACCAACTATAATATGAGATATGTGCACAAAATCAAATAAAGCAAGTACACACTTACCTGGAGGATAAAATCGGACGATCTCGAGTCCAATCCTGCGGAGTTTGGCCGGAATCTCCATTTTTCTTCCTCTTTTCCCTCTTATTTTTCTCTCCTCTTTCTTTTCTCTCTTTTATTTCCTTCTCCCACTCTCTCATGCCTTAAATAGGAGAGAATTAAGGGTTTATCCCATTTAAACCCAAAAATGACTCGTTTACTCAATTACGAGTTTCGAAACTCAAATACGACACTCGGATACTCTATTTTGACTATCTCGGTCGTTCTGAGACCAACCGCACACTCGAAATCTACATCCGAGTTACTTCACCTCAAGTCACTAATTTAACCCAACATAACTTAATGCGATTTTTCAATTAAAATATTACCCTTTGTCGCTTTACCCAGCTGCGAAAAATAACAAAATACTCCTCCTCATTCACTTATTCCCAAGAGTAAATATAATACCCATCGAAAACCATTTAATCCATGAAAACCTTGAAAATTACTATTCATAATATTTCTTAAATTCCCAAATTACACTGAATTATTAAATTTAATTTTCCATAAAAGTGCGGGGTATTACATACTCCCCCCCTTACAACGGAATTTCGCCCTCAAAATTCAGATAAAACCGATACTACCCACACTATTCTAGGATCGTTCCATATCCTAATGCCTCAAGGGAAACAGTACTAACCCGATGGCTCTCAACCATACACTCATTCGATACCCACCTATCTCAAAGTTTACCCAACATTCCTAGCGCCACAAATAAAGAAAACGAGTCTAGAGCCGACCGCTCTAACAACTAAATCTCACTGGAGAATCACGACTCTAAGCGTCCACGCATCTATATCAAGATATCTAATTTCCCTTAAAAAGGAAATTACTCTAACGCTCGACCAGTCTCGTCAGTCTCATCGCTTATCTGGGGCATGCTACCTCTTTTTGCCCTATACAATTAGATATGATGTACTTTTTACGACATTCCATCCAACACACTCCAAATCCATTTGTGACTTCCTCATGGCATAATCTTCAACTTTATATGCTACGCCCCTTCTATTTAGGCGGTATATAAAACAGCCTTACCAGGGTACCCATACGCCTTTGTAAACGTAACACACGTAACACTCTCTCTAAGATGGGCCTTATTTCCTCGGTGTAATACTCACACATGGGTCTTCCCAACCCACAAAATTCAATTCTTCTCAAGGTTAGTCAACCAATCTTCTTGAGTTTTACTTCCTACAATCTTCCTATCTCGGCGCCCCTAGCTCTATTGAACTTACTCCCTAATAATCCTACGATCTATGCGTTATCCTACACCTGTAAAATAATACTATTCTAACTATGTCCCTAGTTACCAAGACCTCTCTCAACTTTTGACATGTACTTTGTTTCATGGATGGGACGTCTCGCAAAGAAAAATACATACAAGGAACCCTCTCGTTACACTGCTCCCTCGTATCGTCGGTTATCAAGATATAATGTCCTAAGGCAATAAGCGGGACATCCTAAATCCTATCTTTCTATCCTACTAACGTAACTATACCACTTTAACCTTTCACCTTGGTGAAAAGGAAAATCTAACTAATCAAGGCGCCCACTCCCTTCAAACCTGTTGTGAACATCACACCCAAAACATACTATCTTCGTAGGCTATAAGCCCCAAATCAATTTCTCTAACTCCTGCTTCACTTACCTACTTGCGGTGAAAGGTCCCCTTTAGTGCTTCTCCATAGCACTTATATTTCCATATCCATACCATCATCATACGACCCTCAGTCCATAGTGTTTCCTCCACACTATATGACCTATTAACAAAACCAATATCCTTGCATCCTATAATATCTCTCCACTCCCGAAGTCATTACGGTTTATGCGTGGAGGTCCGTTAACTTCAATTATGCAACCAGGATAACCCTACGTACACTGTTATGTTATTGCTCACAAAATATTTAATCACATATAAAATAAATGAGACAAAGAAATTTTAAAGTGGTTCAGCCTTAGAGGAATGACCTACGTCCACTGTTATGTTATTGCTGACTGTTTAGGAATTCTTGATTATAAGTTTTATCAAGAAATTCAGGTCCCCTTACAATGAGGATAATACAATGTATTTATAGCCCTAAGGCTGTAATGTGAAAGGGTAATACATTAAATGTCCCTTAAGCATATACATCTGTATGATAATAAAAAGCATTTAATGCACAGTCAAACTGTTGGTTATCCTGCTATTAATGCTTTGTTCGAGGTGCAGCTCGGACCGCCTAAGTTGCTCGGTACTCAAAAGTTTCTCGGTACTCAAAAGTTCCTCGTAGATTTCTTATTAGTCGGAGCGTCTGAGTTGCTCGGGGAAACAGTGCTCCTCATTGCAGTATGGTTCCTCGGAGTCAAGGTGTTGTTCGGAAGTGTTTGTTGTTGCCACGCAGATTACCATGTGTCTTCACTCAATTGAGCCATGTCAGCAGACTAAATTTGGTATCAACAGAAGCCCCCAATATTTCATAGTTCAAAATTTGAGGAGTGTGGAACATTCTTTCTCGAAATATGGTGGTTTTAAATGGTCATCCTGAAATTTAGGAGTCTTTTCTTTTGTATTTATTTCTCCTTCCAAATTCGTAGAATCGGTCTTTTTTGAATTTTTCTACCCGCTTCGATTCCTGCGCCCTTTTTGTCTTTTTAGCCGCAGTTAACCTAACTGTATCTTTTTGTAATCATTACTTTTACCTTTTCCTAAGGCAGAGTATTTAAACGTTGCAGAAAATCCCATCGTCTTCTACTTTTTCAAATTTGTCTCTTTGAGTTTTCCATTGTCTCTCTCTCCTGTGCGTTCATCTCTTTCATCATTTGTTGTCAACAGACTCATCTCTTTCCTATAAGATTTTCTTCTTTCTCTTTGATTTCCTTCTTTCATCATGGTTTATCCTGTAGAATCGATTGATAAATTTTGCTCTGATTTCTCTATTCCCTCATGGGTTATTTTGGAAGAACTTTCTGAGCCTTCAGACTATTTTCGTTTGGCTGAGGGACATTGGTTCCCCAGTCTCTTTGTCGCTGAGTGCGGATTTTCTTTTCCCCCAAACCCTTTATGTCTGGAATTCTATCAATACTTTGATGTGGTTCCTGCAAGAATAGCCCCCAATACATAGAGAATTGTTAACGATGTTTATAGATTAAATCAAATTCATGGAACTCGTATAGGAATTCCTAAAATTATGTTTTGTTATAGATGGGCTGTGGGCGATAATACTTTTTATTTAAAAACTAGGTTTTTAAATAGAGCTTTAGCGGTCAATCTCCCAGATGCCAATAGGGGCTACTTTGAGCATGGGGTTGTTATGGAAAATTGGCAACACCCTCCACTAACTGGAGATGATGTTTACCAGGGTCCCAGATGTCCTCCCTATGGCAATGGGATAGGTTGTTTTTATTTTATTTTCAAAATTATTCTTCTTCTGTGTTTGATAAAATATACCACTGATATTTTAATTTTGATTTATTTGCAGTTGACAGCAAAAGAAAATCTCCAAAAGAGGCTGATGTTAACATAAGGCATTTAAAACTTATCTGGAGTTTGCATCAAACTATTGCCGATGATCATATTAGGTCAGCTTCATATTTGCTGCAATACAAGAGTTACACCTCCTATTTTACTGCTCATCCGGTGATAAGCGACGCATAACCAATACCAGCCTCTACAAGTTCTTCGCCTGAGTCACATATTCCTTTGAGTGAAAGGATGAAGAAAATAAGACCTCCCACCCTTTTTGAGAAATTCGCCTCTGGTACTGGAGAGGCAAAGAGAAGTAAGATTGATGTCCCAGGAGAAGGGACAAAGAAAATTGATGCACCTCCTTCGACTGCTCCTATGAAGGTTATCGAGAAGCCCCCAGTGGCCCCGAGCAAGGCTGCTGCTCTAAGTGAGGTGATTGTCATTTCTCCGACCAAGACTACCTCGTTAGTCGAGAAAGTTGATGCTCCTCTGAGGAGGCTGAAGAAAAGCTCCTCTATAAATTTGGCTGAATCCATCTCTCAGCCTCCGACTAGTGGTGTTCCCACGTTTGTTCCCCCGAGCTCTGCTATGAGCTCGGTGAAGACTTGGATCATTCCCGAGATCCAAGGTATTGAAGAAAACCTTTCTCGGGACACGGTTACCACATTAGTAGCTCGTCATATTGCTTCTGTAAGTCCTATTGTCTTAAATTTTCATTCTTTACTTTTTGTATCTGTGCACTGTCCTGCTTTCATTTTCTTTTCACAGTTGGTGAGCTATTTTAATAAAATTCTGAAGAAAGATGAAGCTATTAAAGCTTCAAGATCCTCATCTGGTGTAGAGGAAGCTTTGATGGGCCTGGCGCAGTCTGTGAAAGATTCTCGTCAGAAATATATCGATGACAAGGCGATTTGGAAGAAGAAGCTTACTTCGACCGAGCAGGAGAAGGCTCATGTTATTGAGGTCTCTAAGCGGTTGGAGAAAAAATAAATGATTTGGAGGAGAAGAATAAGGAGCTCGAAGGGAAGCTCAAAAATGCTGGGGAGCTTATAAATAAGCTCAAGGCTGTTGAGGAGGAGTTGGGTCAACTTTGGGAAGTAAGTCGTCAGAAGGACGAGGTTGAGAATAAATTGAAAGCTGCTGATGACCTTCTTTTTTAGAAGCTTTCCTTGGAGAAGACAAAAAGGAAATTGGCTGTTAAAAAATCCTTCAGCGTCGTCCGGGATAAAGGGTGGAATAGAGGTTTAGCTGCTATGATGTCACAAGTGGAATATGGCAGCCTCAAATACTTTAGAGATGGATGGGTCGGTACTCTGCAAGAGATGAGAGTTAATGAAAATTCTTAATTATTTCAGCGACACATCCCTGGTCCCCCTCTAACTCCTAAAGACGAAGAAGAGGACGAAGCTGCCTCTGAAGAGTCTTCCATGGTGATGGGAGATCAAGTTTCTCATCCCCCAGCTATCCAGCCCACTAATGAGGAGCTTCAGTAACTCGTTACTTCATCCGAGCAACTGCCAGCACTTCCCGAGCAACCCTCTGTTCCCTTCAAGTAACCTACCTCCTCGTCCCAGCCTCCCGAGAATGTTTTGGGAGACAAGGAAAAGGTGTAGAGTTGTTCGGATTTCTCTCTATATTTTATTTTTCCTTGTAAAATATAACTCTAAACATTGTACTTCTCCTTTATAATGTAATAAAATTTGAAGTTTCACCTATTCATACTGTTTTTTCTCATCTTCATGCTCTGTTTGAACTCATACTGATTATTGCTTTTTCTTCCTTTACTAGTTTCTGGCCATGATGGAATTATTGACTGCTCATGATACA
The DNA here is from genome assembly GCA_949130495.1 of Sambucus nigra. Lineage (NCBI taxonomy): Eukaryota > Viridiplantae > Streptophyta > Magnoliopsida > Dipsacales > Adoxaceae > Sambucus > Sambucus nigra. The sequence goes on from OX422223.1 coordinate 2,240,756, forward strand.
AAACTATTAAGGCAACGTAATGAGTATTTCAAAGCTGGTCATACAGACATGAGTGCAGCTCAAATCATTGACATCCTCGGTCAAGATGCTTCAGAGAAAGCAATTAAAGCCTATCAATATTTGAAGTGCCTTCTCGACCACACAGTGGCTAACAACATAACATACTATGATATGATTGTGGATCTCCAAGGCACCCTTGAAGAACTTCAGCAACAATATAAAGAATCTACTGCCCTTTTGCATGAGGGGTACGAGAATAAGTATCAGCAAATCATTACCGATAAGGGATACGATAAACGATTTACTGCTTACGATGTGAGGGAGAGAAATTTGATGGCTGAGGTCGAAGAGCACAGACAGAAATATGAGTTATTAGAGCAAGAAAATAATAACCTGCAAAGAGAGTTGTCTCAGTTGAAGTCTGAAGCTTCCACCTCAAACGCCTTGATCCTTGTGACCGACGAGGGATTCCCTTTCTTAGAGGTCAAAAACGCCAACCTGAGGGATGAATTGGAGAACCTTGAAGAGAGATGGCCCTTCTACATCTTCTCGGGGACGATCAAGAGCTCCTCGAGGATGAGCAAGAGCTTCTCGGATTTCTGTCGAGAAACTGAGAACTCAATCTGCTCTAGAGAACCAGGCCTTCCAACTGATGGCAAAGAACCAGGCATTGACTGAGATGTCTAAGAAGATCAGGGGTTTGGACGAGCAGCTTTCTGAGAAGAAATCTATCTTGGAGAATAAAGAAATCTTCATAAAAAATCTCCACGAGCAACTGGAAAGTTTGACATATCAATTCCACAAATAGCCCAGAGAATTCTGGATGGTTGGCTACAATGAGGCTCTCTACCATTTGGATGATCGTATCCAAAATGCAAATAATGAGGGTTACAAACAGGGATGGTTGAATGCCTTAGGTGTGCTGCAACTAGAACAGGGTCATTACCTGTGGGATTACCATAATCCTGGGCTGCTTGACCTACCAGTGCCACCATTCAAGCTTGATATGATTTGGATCCATGCTTGGGCCATCCCTCGGTGTTTGATTTCCAAATACCTTGGCGATTACAATCTCCATTCCAATGTTGAGATATCTCGTCCCGAGCACCTACTAGATCGACCATCTGTGATGAATATCAGGATGCTTAAAGATCTTAACTTCATAAATTCCCCTCATACTTTAAATGATCCACCTGCTGGCGAGGAACCTGTTTCAAAAGCAGAGGGGAATAAACCAATCGAGTAGGAATCTTGATGTAATAAATTTGTATTTCATTCTTGATGTATTTTGTTCTACATTTAATAAAATAATTTTATTTGCAAATCTTGACTGCCATTGTCTTGTAATTATAAAACACATTTGTGCATGTATATCTGTTAAAAAGATAACAACAATGTGTTATTTATCGATCAACTTATTGTCGACTAGTTTGAATTTGTGGTAATCATTTGACAAAAAATAATGTTTTGTTTCTCGACAAACTTAGTAGTAATTTAAAAAGTTATGAGTATCAAAAATTTTGCTCGATCACTTTCTCGTATTCATAAACTGTTTCTGACCAACCAATGTCGGTAAAATTTCCTTTTCGACCAACTACAGTTAGTGGGTTTTTTCTTACCGACCAACAGATTGGCATTTTTTGGAATAGTTTTACTTCCCGACCAACCTTAGCTGGCATTTTCGAGCATAGATTTACTTCCCGACAAACCTTAGTTGGCATTTTCAGGAATATATGTACTTCCTAACCAACCTTAGTTGGCATTTTTAGGAATACATTTACTTCCTAACCAACCTTAGTTGGCATTTTTAGGAATACATTTACTTCCTAACCAACGTTAGTTGGCATTTTTAGGAATACATTTACTTCCTAACCAACCTTAGTCGGATTTTTTAGGAATACATTTACTTCCTAACCAACCTTAATTGGCATTTTTAGGAATACATTTACTTCCTAACCAACCTTAGTTGGCATTTTTAGGAATACATTTACTTCCTAACCAACCTTAGTTGGCATTTTTAGGAATACATTTACTTCCCGACCAACCTTAGTTGGAATTTTTGGGAATAAATTTGTTTCCCGACCAACCTTAGTTGGCATTTTCGGGAATAGATTTGAGTATTCTGAGTTTTGCTGACTAGTATGTTACTCGACAAAGTATTCAGAGGATCATAAATTAGAAGAATCAAGCTCGTGAAGTTAGCACTCAGTTTCTCGGCACAGGAGGCAGTTGGTCGACTAGCAAACTAATCAACATACTTGAAGATTATGACAAGCTACAAGTTGTATATTATGGCATGGATGCATCCAAATTCCCAGGGGTGATACATAGCACACGGAGTTCCTCAAAAGAAAGATTAGCAACCATCGATCAGCCTGCATCATATGTCATCCAGGAGATAATGCACTTTATGTTGAACAAATCAAGAAGGTAGATCAAGAATTTCATGAGCACCGAGCAACACTGCAGAATAAATACTCCATCCTTTCAAGTAAACCATCAAGCATGGAGCATTGGGGACTTCTGTTAACGCAAAAATTCTCCATCTACGAGGACCAATCAGAAAAAAGAAAACATGTCTTCCTACGTGGCAATATTGGACACCCAGGAGAGTTGGTCGGCATCCGAGGAGTGTTAGTCGGCACCCGAGGAGAGTTGGTCAGTACCAGAGGAGAATTAGTCGACACCCGAGGAGAGTTGGTCGGCACCCGAGGAGAGTTGGTCAGCCCCCGAGGAGAATTAATCGGCACCCGAGGAGAGTTGGTCGGCCCCCGAGGAGAGTTGGTCGGCACCCGAGGAGAGTTAGTCATTACTCGAGGAGAGTTGGTCGGCACACCAACCAGGAATATCAAAGGATAACTATGCATTTAATGTGCATTAGTGAAGATGACAGCGCATTTAATGAGCCTTAATGTACATTTATACTGTATTAATAGATGACAACACATAGCATACCAAGCAATTCAATAATTAGATTCATTGAATGTAGACATAAATGTCTACATACAATGAATCTCTTTATCTCCCATCACTATAAATACATGTATCCCCTTAGCTAAAAGGGAGGAGATCCGAGATAACTAAGAAACACCATACACAAGATACACGTCCCTTCTCTCTCTACACCCTATGGTGCTATTGTATACCCCTGGGAATAAAATAACAGTGGACGTAGGCTTTATTCATAGCCGAATCACTTTAAAAACCTCTGTCTCTCATGTGCTTGATTGGATTGGTTTTTATCTATTTATCTGTGATCATAAAAATGGGATTCGGTCCAGTTTTTTGCATCAACACTCGGTAACAATAATACAACCCAATTCAATTCCACATAGAAAGGCGATACAAGAATAAATAAAAATAGTTGGGTTACTAGACCGAATGTTTATACAATACCTCCTATCTAGATGATAAGGGTAGAAGCATCTATAGAAAACATACAAGCATCCACAGCTGCCGCAGCACACGTCTGACTTGAAGGAATCATCATCAAGGCGTCCCTATGTCTGGACACCTATATATTTAACATATAGCAAGAGGGAGAAATATATAAACGGGTCAGAGCCCGAGTTGTGAAAATATTTTGCAAGTGCATAAATTCTTTATTTAAGAAAAATATGTTTTATCTCATATTTAAATTCGTATAGCACTCCCATGAGATACCCCTCGCCTCTCTTCTAATAGTGCACACCTAGCGCATCCCTCTAAACATCCTAGTCAAGATACGCTGCCTAACTAATCTGTCACCCTCAAACTCTATAAAATCCTAAGCAAACCAAGTACTGAGGGCTAAACTTCTTCCCAGTCTCAACACTATGCCATGTTCGTGCGTGGGGTGTCTCACAAAGCGAAATCCAAACAAGGAACCCCCCGATACACTACTACTCGAAAAGTTCGATCGTCAAGATCCATTAGACCCTCAGTATGCAACATATATAGATATACTCATAATTACATATATATTATCATACTCACTTTCATATGCATATCACTATATACGTCTGGATATAATCTCCCAGAATTAGAATTAATCCTTTTTCCATTTTATCTCATTTCTCTAATAGAGATATATAATATCTTGTTCTCATACAAAAGTAATATAATATACACACAAGTATAATAACCATCCCAATAATATACCATACACATCGGTATAATAACCATCCCAATGAGCTATAACTCGAGGATACGGTCTCTCAATGCTATCATCTTCCAGGGCATCACTCACATACCATCCTAGGGACCACCAGTAAGACTAAATGACACCTACTTCGTGGTTATAGGTCACAACGTATGGGAAGCGGTCATAGATCCAAACCGATCAAGTGAGAATGACTCATACCCAAGACTTCTCACCCCCCAAAATATAAAATCACACAAATAATAAGGGACGACTATGACCTGGGGAATATCCACACCCTGTTCCTCAAGCCAGGGGCTCACCCTCATCGCACAACTTCCCATGATAGCGTTAGAGGGGGTATGCTTCACATATATATATACCATTCACACACATATATATATATACTTTAATCACATCGTATATATACATTCCACAATGTACCTCTATTATCTATAAATGGCCATAATTGCCAATCACACATAACGATGGACAATGATCCCAAGGATTCTCAAAAATAATAATTATTCACGTACTCATACCATCACGATACTAAACCCAAAAGTATTCCCTCACTTTATAAATAATCTGTACCTTATTCACATTTGAGTATTTATATAATTTCTCCAACTATCCCAATTTACACTAAGTAACTAAGTATAATCCCAAATTTCCATCCTAGTCACCTCATAGGATTTTATCTAATTATAGATGACACCTTTCTATTCCATCCACATAAATATACCCATATGTGCTTACCGAATAAATTCTCCAATTTTCAGTCACTTCTTAAGCATTTAATAAGTCCATACACTAGATTAACCTCTTAAATAACCCAAGGTTAAATCAACATTCCTCAAATCCTTTAGAACATAACTCTCTTAAATACTCTAATTTAAAAGTCCCTAAACTTTAAACTTAAAGGGGTGAAAGATTAATAATCTCCAAAATCTTGGGCTGAAAATAGAGTACCGGTCGACCGGCCCTGGACTCCCGGTCGACCGCGCCCATGAAAAAGGGCATACTCATTTTCCAATTAGGAAACCAACAACACAACAAACACCTAAACATAGATTTCTAACTAACACATCAATCAATTGAGGATTAAATCAATTTTTCTTGGATTGGAATCTAAAAACCCATATAAACCTAGTTTTTCCCATTTCCCCCGTTTAATTAATTTCTTCACTTCATTTACATGATTTTAACACTAGAAATCATTAAGAGTTTACATTACATCAATATGTAAACTCATACTCAAATTACCCAAACTTATTTTAAGGGTTTTAACCCAAAATTATATAGTTTACCAAGTATAATATGAGATATGTGCACAAAATGAAATAAAACAAGTACACACTTGCCTGGAGGATAAAATCCAATGATCTTGAGTCGAACCCTGCGAAGTTTGGCCGGAATCTCCCTTTTCTTCCTCTTTTCCCTCTTCTTTTCCTCTCCTATTTCTTTTCTCTCTTTGTTTTCCTTCTCCCACTCTCTAATGCCTTAAATAGGAGACAATTAAGGGTTTATCACTTTTAAACCCAAAAATGACTCGTTTACTCAATTACGAGTTCCTTTTAATCCAAAAATTCCTGAAACTCAAATACGACCCCCGGATACTTTATTTTGACTGTCTCGACCATTCTGACACCAATCGTACAGTCAAAATCTACAACTGAGTTACTTCACCGTAAGTCACTAATTTAACCCAACACAACTTAATGCAGTTTTCTAATTAAAATATTACCCTTTGTCGCTTTACCTAGATGCGATAAATAACAAAATACTCCTACTCATTCACTTAATCCCAAGAGTAAATATAATACACATTGAAAATCATTTAATCCTTGAAAACCTTAAAAATTACTATTCACGATAATTTTTTTAATTCACAAATTACACTGAATTATTAAATTTAATTTCCCATAAAAGTGCGGGGTATTACACCCTAACATCTCTAGAAAGTTGATACATGGATGTTGTATACTATATGTTTTGAATGTTGTTCGCTTTGATGAATCGATTGATTTTAGAATAAAAAATAAGATTTATTTCGCATGATATCACTAATGTCAATTGAAATATGTGTAAGTAATTGGTAAACAATATGTATTTGAATTGATTATTTCAGACGATTGTACATGTATTTTTTATGCTATAAATAATTTCGGTTGATGCATTCAAAGTGTTTATAAAATTGTCCCTAAATCGTTTATAAAATTGTTTACAATTTCTCTTTGAAAATGCTTTTTAGTACACCTTATTTATTGTCTAAATATTAATGAATCGATTGATTTTCGAATCCAAATCAAGCTTTAGTTCTTATGATATCACTAATGTCAATTGAAATTTGGAAAACTATAGAAATAAGATAGTTAAAGAGAACAAAAAACTTAAAGTTACTAGTAAACCAGTCACAACTAGAAAAGGGATGGTTTAAGTACATATGATATAACTTCTAACCCATATTCCCTTGTATAAAATTGTGAAAAAGGTAGAAAATACCTGTTGTGTAAGATCAAAAATGTATTACATATTATAACGATATCTTATGCTCATGCATCTTAATTGTGGATAGGTTATTGATAATATGCAAGTACTGCGTATTTCATCCTCCGAACCTACGCATTTTAGCCCCATCGGGTGCCTTAATCTCTATATTTAAGCCCGTTAACCAGACAACCTCGGTTTATATTGTTAACATGCTATATGAGGTGTAAGTGGGTAGTTTAGATAAGATGGAGGCGTAACCCCTTTTGAGTATGGTAATGATAAGTTAATTAGCCCAAGACCTTGGATTAATGATAGGACATACAAACACAAACCCAATGAAGATGAACTCATTTTAAACTGTCAAATCTCTCGTGTATAACTCAGAAAGTAGTAATGAAACTTAGAAATAACTTAGCTACAGGGAGAGAGAAGTAAGAACCCTAGATACACCTTGGTAGGCAGGTAGAAAAACACACCAAACGCCCTCAAGAATCTCTGTCAAGTATTAAAAGCTTTGTAATAAATAATAATGGTGAGTAGGTTAAACTCTCTAGTTTGTAATAACTCTCCCCAGTAATAACTCTTCCACTCTCAGAAGATAACTCCCTTCTCTTGGAGGTGGTTGGGGTTCTTAAGTAGCCCTTACACCTCCCCTGATGCAACTCAGTCATCAATGCCTGTGAAAGACATCCCTAATTCTTTATTTCTCCAACATTAAATACATAATGCACTAGTTGCCTCCACGTTATAGGCATTAAATGCCAAGACATGCCTTTTGCCTAACCATTGTGTGTGAGGGACTGTTACCGCAGAGGTTGCCTACCAACTGTCTGACATCCCCAAATACCGTAGTGGTTTAATCAAGTGAAGATTTGATATTGTCTAGCTGGCTAGTGACATCACCTACAGTAGATGAGACATAAAGTAAAGGGCTCTTTGGTTCCGAGCTAAACTCCCGATGGAAGTCGAAGCTGCTCCCCTCGAGGTTCCACAGTGAGGGTCCCTCGGTGTTCTTACCAGGTGTATGTAAGATGGTCAGGACAAGCCCCAATGGTTCCTCACTTATCAATCCTCCAAACCAAGTCCCTCAAAATTTCCCACGGTGAGGTCGTTCGATAAAGCATGATAGCTCTTCCAGGCCCTTCCAAGCATGGTCTCTTGCGAGTACCGTTCGACCTCACACGGATTCATTATTCTCATTATAACATTACAATCATTATAGCTCATAGCCAATATAAATAAAGATACAATATGACTAAGTAATCAACAATCTAAAGTATGAGTTGCCACGGCAAGCTGTCTCGCTTGAGCTGCCACGTTGTCTTAATCCCAAACAATATTGCCAATGGATGGATTATCCCTAATTTTAGGATTACCTCCAAACCCCCTCGGGTGCCTTAATCTCTATATTTAAGACCGTTAACCAGACAACCTCAGTTTATATTGTTAACATGCTATATGAGGTATAATTGGGCTTTTGTAGGTATTTAGGTACTAAGTATGGAGTTCAGACGCATTCCGGTGAAGTTCCATACGCAATTGCACGTTAAAGGGCATTTTAGTCTTTTCACAGCTTTCATACCTGGCCTGACATCCCACGAAAGTTGTATCCCTCCTCGCTAGCTTTGCATGGCCACGAACGGTGCGCTATTACGAGTTCGTATGAAGAAGTTACGGCAATTTTAGCGGACGAGAAAAGCTTGGAAACCAAAACAGCATTGCAGTGTACTGCCTCTTCTTGATCGATTGATCGACGATTATGGTCGATCGATCGACCATTCTAAATTGTCAAAATTTTTCCTTGATCGATCGATCGACCACAGGCATCGATCGATCGATCGATGCTCTGTTTTTCAGCAGATATTTTCCATTTCTTTTATTTTCTCTTTTCTTTTATTCCCACTTACTATATAAAGCAATTTTGTTGTAATAAGAACATATTCAGTATATACACGATTTTAGGGTAGAATAGCTTAGGATTTTGGGGTTTTTGCTTGGTTCTTCTTCATTTCTCTTTTGTTTGACACCCCATTTGGATTGTAAGTTGACTATTCATCTCCCCTACCATTTAATATAGTTGTATTTCCTTAATTCTTTCTTTGAAGTGTAATTTACAAGTTTTGTTAATTAGTTTACATGCTTTGATTTAATCGCTTTGTAGAATTGTTTTATCGTGTTTATTTACACGCTTTCATTTAGCGCGTTTTTAACATGCTTTCTAGCTAATTTAAATTAGGTTGTGTTTGAATTGAACTCACTTAGGTTGACGTGTTGCTTTGCTTTGGTGATGGTGTTTACGGGTCTATTTAGGGTGCGTTGTCCTAGTTATTGTGCTATGGAGATTTGACAGGGCATATCATGTATGTCCCGTGCTTACGACCTTTCGTGCACAATTTTCGGGATATTTGTTGACACCAAAATCTTATTAGGCTTTTATGGGGATTTAAGGGCTTAATAGCCCTTGGTTCAATTAACTATCAAAACGAGACGCGTTCTAAATAACTCGTCGACCCATGTGACCATTTTATGAAAATTAACTCGGGTGAGGGATATTCGACGCAACCTATAGTTTTTACTCGCTTTCATAATCTAGTTTCAATACATTGCCTAGATTAACATTTCCCTTTTATGCATCTTTTCCTTTTTAGTTTGTAATCATCTTTTACACTTTTATTTAGGAATATTAAACCTTATAAATTCTAGCAACTCATCTCTGTGGATTTTCGATACCCGACTTACCGTTGTGCTTGCCTCACAAGTGTTGTACTAATTTAGGTTTGTTTGTATAGTCACGGCAAGACGAAAATAACGACTGTGCACTTTACATGCGCACACTTCTCGCGCACTATCAAAATGGCGTCGTTGTCGGGGACTAGTTTGTTTTAGACTTTATTTGATTTAGTATTTCATAGCATTTTCTTTCTATTTGTATTATTTGCTAATATTTTACAAGACTTCCACATTTGAGCACTTAGAAACGCTCGAATTTTTCCCGCGCGCACTTACGTTGTGGAATTCGCCACTTGAGCCATTTTTGGGGAAGGTATGTATTATTCCAATTCTTTCGGTAATCCTTATTATAATTCTCAAAATTATCGCAAGCCTATGACTTTCGGTGAATACATAGAATCCCAAAAATTTACAAATTCAAACATGACTTTGGGCGAGTATAACGAAAGTCAAAACTTAGGTTATTGGAATTTTGATGATGATGATAATGATTTTGGGCCTTTACCTCTTTATAATAGGAATTTTGAAACTATTTCGAATAGTTTTTAAAATTCCTATAATAATGAGTTTTTGTTTATGTACGATAGTAACTTTCAAAGTTCCCATTTTCATGCATCCGCACCTCCACCCATGACATTCGGTGAGGGCTTACATATGTATGAAAATGAGAAAATTGAAAATCGTTATTGGGAAGAAAATCGTTGTGGGAACATGAGTTGGATTTATTATTTGAGTCCGACGACAATTTTGCTTCTGAGACTTTCGAGGTCGAGGACTGTTTTGAACCAAATGAGGTACTTGTACCTACTTTGGAACAAGCCATTCTAGACTTTACCCATTGCGTAATAGATATTGAAAGTGAGGATGAAAATGACGTAATATCTATTTCCAATGGAATGATTTCTTCTCTGGCTCCCGAAGAAGAACATTTCTTTGAAAATAATATTATTTTCTTCGAAACTCAAACTTCATGCGATGATGATTCATCTCATGAGTTTGAATTTCTTCCATCCCCATTTTCATTCTCTGTTATCACACCGAAACAAGTACCCGATGATTCGGTTTCAAACTTTAATCTTTTAAACCTTTTTGCCCATGAGGAGTACTTTCTCGAGTCGCCCTCCACAATCGCATCTTTGCTTTTGTGTGCGCCGCCTTCCATTACACTTGCTAAATCCTTGGGAGGATATTCGGCTTTTCTCAGTCCCCACTTATTTTTGTAACCGGTTCAATCCAAACTCCCCATCGTCCCTCTAAAAATTTTAATTGACGATGGTTCCTTTCTTCCGCCTTACACATGCCTACCGTTGTTCAAACGGAATTCATATTTTTAGGAGGGCATGCTTGTATGTGAGGGTACACCGGTTATCCTCCAAATTCAAATCGTTTTTGCGGTGGACCCTCAACTATTTAGACTTCTAGTGTATAGTTAGTGTGACGTCTAAATAGTAGGTTGTATATAGTTAGCTTTTTATTCTTTCTTTTTTTTTATCTTTCTTCTTTTTAATTTAGTCTTGTGTACTTAGTTAACTTTTTATTATTTGTTTTTGCTATGCTCGGTACTAACTTGTTTTGTAGATTCTTTGGACTTGTTCTTATGGGGATCGCTCCAATTTTGGGTAATATCGCTCTTTTCCTCTCTTTAACTTGGTTCTTAATTAACATTGAGGACAATGTCAAGTTTTAAGTTAGGGGGTGTGGGATATTCTATCCATTTTCATTTAGTCCATGTTTTTGCTCACATGTTAGTTACTTAGTATGCTTTTCTTAAAAAAATTCAAAAATTTCAAAAAGATTTTCTTTCTTTTTCCTCCTTTTTTGGGCCTTTTTGCCTTTGTTTCTAATGATAAATTTCAATAATTTCCCGATTCAATAGATAACCCAATGATGCATGTTCTCGATTTTAGAAGTTATTAGACTTTAGTCTCGATCATTGGTATTGTGAATAACTTCATGAATTAAACTTTAATCCCATGAGCACATGCACTTTTATGGTTTAATTGATTTGTGAGAACGTGTGTGCTTCCGTTCAAATGAGCAAATTATATTGAAGTTGCAAGGTTATATGGTCTTAGTTTAATTCGTAGAATACACACACACACTTAATCCAAATTAAGTATTACTATGATAAATATATTCTTCTAACTCAATTTTAAATTTAGTTTCACAAATTTGCAAGAACAAATTTCAATTAAATTCATTTTATCCTAAACATGCATCTAGGTGATATGATAAAATGAAAGTGCGCAAATCCCAACCACAACACGCCGATGTACGAGGAAAACCCAAATGGGAAAAACCTCGGACGGCTGGGCCTAGACAAAATTCACTACAACAAAAGGTTTTACAAGAGACTCAAAAGACTTACAGACATTGACTTACTCAAGGCATGCTTATGCCGTCCTCGACCTCCGAAGTTGTAGTCCGCGAAACTCCAACGCGTTGCTCAACACTCCTCGTGTTGCGGTATCCACCGAAGCCCAAAACCACCGTCTCCTCGAAGCTTGAATGCAGAGATCCCCAACAATCTTGCTTGTTGAATGTGAATTGATGAAGGGGTTTTGATTTGAAAATTTGATAAAAATGTTGGAGTAATTTTTCTCAAAAGGATGGAAGTTATGGAAAAAGTTCTTTTTGAAAAATGGTCTTCCTTAAGTTATAAAACAGAATTTTCGTCCATTAGAAAATAACTGAAAAAGTAGTGGGCAAAAAACAGTTGAGGAAAAAACTGCCTTTAAAAAATAAGTTTAAAAAATCAATTCTGGCGAAACTCGTTCGAACGAGTTCGTTCGAACGACATGTCGTTCGAACGACTTATCTAACGGCGTGCCAGTTTAGGATGGTTAGATGTCGTTAGAAATCTCGTTCGAACGAGGTCGTTCGAACGACATTTCTAACGAACTTCTAACGAACTACTAACGAGGCACCACTTCGTTAGAACCAGGTCGTTCGAACGACCTGGGTTTAACTTCGAACGAGAATCTGATTTTTGCCCAAAATTTTCAATTTAATTCAAGGACTTTTTCAAAATTAATATACCTTATATATATGAACATTTTCTTATTTGAAATTTCTTAATTAGTCAAAATACTCCAACTTATAAAATTGTATTTAGGTCATATACCTTCGTAGGATAAATAGTACGGCATGCATATTGATGATGCGTGAATTTTGAATGCGATGCTTGAATCCTTGTGTTGAATGATCGTTGATGCAGTATGACCCAAAAATGTTTTGTCCAACGGAATATAGCCAATATAACAAATGACTCGATTGGAAATTTGTCCTTACAAATCTCCCCCTTTGGCTATTCCGGGACAAAACAAAATAAAAAATAAAAAAATAAAAGATTGAATTTGCTAAGCCAGCCGTCAAGCCGTATCTAAGTCCCGTCCCAAAAACCCAAAAAAAATACAGACACAAAGACAAGACTAACGAGCTGCAAAGGAGTAGGAGATGTATCCTACACACATGAAACAACAAATTCATAAACGCATGGGGAAATAGAGAGATGTTATATATAAGACAATGCGATAGAATATTTTGTGCATGGTGCATAGATGCCTCAATATTCAATATGAACAGTTTAACTCCCCCTTAATTGTGCATAAGGTCAATATTAGAATCAATTTGGAAATTTAATTATAATAACTTAATTCAATTAAAATTACCTTAAATAATTATTAATTGCAATGAATATGAAATGTCAATTAAATTAACCAAATTTATCAAACTCCCCCTAAATATGAAGTCATATTAATTAAAATTTTCTCCCCCTTTTTGCCCGGAAAAGACAAAGGGAGAAGGGGGCGTGCAAAAGTAATGAGAATAAATATCAAGGCAGGAAATAGAAATAATGAAGAATAAGAGTGACATACTAAGACTGCATTAAGGAAGGGGAAAAGGGAAATAGTTAAGGTTCATACAATGAAAGAACTAAAGTAAATAAATCCAATACAAGAAATAATAAATCACTCAGCCTCACTAACAAAAATAAATAGGAAATGAGCCAAGTAAATCAAGAGGCAGGGTCAGCAGGTGGAGTGTCATCGGGAAAAGAGCTGGTGCCGGAAGAACCTGCCCCGCGGCACATCTCCATATGGCGGAGGGCAGCAAGATGCTCTAATAGAAGAGAGTCCCGACGAGCCTGGGCTTCATCCCTACGTGCCTGAGCTTCTTCCCGGGCGGCTTCTCGACGGGCGTGGGCCTCGCGGTCCTGCTGCATAGACATAAGGAGCTCCTGCATAAGTGTGCGGTCCTCCTGAAATTGTTCCACCTGTGAACGCAAAAACATAAAATCCTCCGACTCGACAGGTGTGGGAAGCTGGGAAGGGGCGGGGTGATGGACAAAGCGGGAGGGAGCGGGACGACTGGGAGCGGGGTGAGAGGAGGTGGCGGAGTGGGAGGAGGCGGAGGGTGTGAGGGGAGGAGTATCGGGTGGCAAATGACCACGAGAGCGGCTAATGGAGGACATGTCTACGGTTTGGTATTTAGTAGTGGGGATATCGGTGGACACACGGGGGAAACCGGCGGCAAGAAAAATACGGGTGATAAGGGCCGCAAATGGGAGGGCCTGGCAAGTGGGGCTGGCGGGAAGAACCCGAACAGACCGGATCACGCTATAAAGATAGGAGGGAAGGTCAATGTGGGCCCTAATGCTTATAGCAAACATGAGATCCACGTGCTGTTTGGTGATTTGGGTGGTGTTGGCACGAGGGAGAATGCAGGCACAAACGATCCAATTAAGGACCATAAAATCAGGATGTAAATTTTTATGAAAAATAGTAACCGTGCCGGAAGGAAGAATCCTAAAGACGGTGTGAAAAACTATAGTAGGATCGGGGGTGGTCTCGGATGTCCATGGAAAAGAGGGATTATTTACCCGAGGGAGGGGAAGGGTTTGAGCAATCAATTCGGGAGTGACTAGAATCTCCCGTCCTCGCACCCGAGTGTAAAGATGAGTATCCCTATTAATGAGGCTAAAATAAAATTCCCGTACTATGTCGGGAAAAACAACATCGGTGAGGGAGAAGAGTGGGTCCCACCCTAAATCAGATATCCATGAATGCACGTTTGTGCCGTGGAGGGAGGGGAGATTAATCACTTTCTCCCGCACAACAGATCGGGTTGCGAACCCTTGGGTGTGATAGAGAGTATGTTTGGCAAGGGTGCGCCAACGTAGTTTTAGGTCGGGAATACCCGGGGATTCCTCATCCGAGGACGTGGTGCGTTCCTCGGGGGAATCGCTAAGTCGGCGTTGGCGGCGATTACGAGCCATGAAAAGAAGAAAATGCCAGAACCTACCCGAAGACAATCCAACCGAACCACCAATTACACCAAAAAAAATCCAACACCAATCAGCATAAATCCCAGCCTCCTTTAGAAATAAAAAATAAAGGAAAAATAAAGAAAATTGGAATAAAATAAATTCCATGAATATTGACTGAATTGGCATTGAAAAAATACAATATTCATGGGAGAGATTTTAATCAGGGGCAACAAATACAAATACACAAGACAGAGAGCCCCCCCAAAAAAATATACACATGCATATACATAGAAATGTGGGAAAAAATTTGAAAATCGATTTTTTGGTTTGAAAATAGGCCCCAACAGTTTTATAGATATATATATATATATATATATATATATATATATATATATATATATATTTATATATATATATATATATATATATATATATATATGTATATGGATATACATATATATATATATATATATATATATATATATATAGATAGATATGATATGCGTGTGTATATCAATATTGATATATATAGGAAAGATTTCAGAAGAAATCGAAATATAGATTATAGAATAGTTATATAATATAAATATATATAGATAGGAATATATATATATATATATATACAGATAGATATAAGTAGATAGATATCATATGAGAGTAAAAGAGAAAAAAAAATACCTGGAATGGAAGGAGAAGACGCAGCACAAATTCGTGGATGAGAAGAGGAATGAAGAAATGGAGGAAGGTGAGTAGGAGAAGGGAAATAGGGGAAGAGAGAGAGTGGGGAAAAATCGTGGGGGGTAGGGAAAGGAGAAGAGGGGAAGTGGAAGAAAGAGGGTAAAGAAAATCGTGGGAGAGAGAGAGGGAAGTGGGAAGGAGTGGCTGGGGAAGAGGAAATCAGAAATGGGGAAACGTGCGCTGCAGAAATGGGGAAAGAAAATTGACCGTTTTAACTGCAGCTCGTTCGAACGAGTAATGTCGTTCGAACGAGGGGTTCGAACGACGAGACATCCTTGGGTCGTGAGATGTCTCGTTAGAAGGTGGTTCGAACGAAAATTGTCGTTCGAACGATATTTCGAACGACGAGACAGCCTCAGGTCGTTAGATACCTCGTTAGAAGGTGGTTCGAACGAAAATTGTCGTTCGAACGATATTTCGAACGACCAGACAGTTTAGGCCCAAAAGATGTCGTTAGAAAACTCGTTCGAACGAGAATTTCTAACGAAAATTGAAAATGTTGAAAAAAATATAGTATAAAATACATTGAAAAATACCATAATATCAGGAATTGGGATGACCAGAACATTGCCAAAAATGTGATTGTATTAATCCTAGCTCGAGCCAACATATCCAAATGGTGGGAGCGGAAATGTAGGGGTCTGAACAATACGCGTGAAAGTCTTTAGCCACAACATTTGTACAAGTGCGTAATGCCAAACAATATATATGAGCAATATTCACTCAGATTAGCCTTGTGTGAGAAATGAAATATTGTTGAACACTGAACCACGAATGTAACAAGCATACAAAATAGATGATTCTCTCGCCAATAAAGTCACAAAAAGAAAGCAATAAATTAATGAAATGTGCATGCCCGTTGATGTTCAACTTATATCTCCCAAAAATAACAAATAGAGTGAGACGAATCTTTTGAAGACTCAATCAAGCCTATTATTTTGGCTTTGCATTGTATATATATCATTTTCAATGCTTCTATTTTAGTCTCACATCTGAATATGCAAATGGAGGCTTTTCACGCAAGAACTTTTATGTTTTTCGCAGCTCGGTTCCATTGCTAGAAACGGAAATCAACCAGAAGAATATAGTCATTTTGTTTCAATCCGGGCAACGGATGATCATGCACAATTTCGATTGCTTATAATGGATGTGACAGGATTGAGAAGACAACACCAAATCTCACTTTGCAAGTACAATGTGAACAAGATATTCGAAATATGCCGTGTACGGTGTGTGCAAAAGGCAAATATGTGAGGAAATCACAACATTATATATCATAAAACAAAGCATTATTGTGCACAAGATAAACCATGTATGGATTAACTGTTCATCGTAGGCCACGTGAACATGGAAAAAGATAGGGATTTGAATACATCGACCACAAAGCCATATGGACAAAAGTTTTGATAGCATTATCTAACCATTCCCGTTTTCCTTGAAAATAAATAAAATAAACAAATATTTTTGTGATTTTTGAATAAAATATATACAAAGGAAATCTAGTTCATAGGTAAAAAGATATGCAAGAGAAGCAACCTAAACTAGATGAACGACTTCGATCTCAATCAATGGAGCAAACCCCAATTGATTTCCTAAGGTTTTCAAACCTAAGGGCATCTAGAGGTTTAGTAAAGATATCGGCCAATTGTTGATCGGTAGGAACGAAGCTTAGAGAAACAATTTTCTCTTCAACCAAGTTACGAATGAAATGTTCACGGATCTTAATATGCTTGGTTCTAGAATGTTGAACGGGATTACGAGAAATATGAATTGCACTAGTATTATCACAATATATAGTCATAGTGCCTTGGGAAATGCCGTAATCTTCCAACATTTGTTTCATCCAAATGAGTTGAGTGCAACAACTTCCGGCGGCAATGTATTCGGCCTCCGCCGTGGACAACGAGATAGAATTTTGTTTCTTGCTCATCCATGAGACAAGTGCACTTCCAAAATAGAAACAACCGCCGGATGTACTTTTACATCCATCAACATCTCCTGCCCAATCGGCATCTGAATATGCCGATAGACAATCATTGGTGTCAAAGGAGTACCAAATTCCAAATGAAAGGGTCCCACTAACATATTTGATGATACGTTTAATAGCAAGTAAGTGAGACTCTTTTGGTGCGGCTTGATAACGAGCACAAACTCCTACACTAAAGGAAATATCGGGACGACTCGCAGTTAGGTAAAGTAAACTACCTATCATACTTCTAAAGAGTGTATGCTCTACATCTTTTCCATCGGTGTCTTTACTAAGTTTAATAGAGGAGCTCATAGGAGTACGAGCATGTTTAGCGGATTCCATATTAAATTTCTTAACAAGGTCTTTAGCATACTTAGTTTGGGACAAAAATATCCCATTTTTTAGTTGACGAACTTGAAGACCTAGAAAGAAGGTAAGTTCACCTACCATACTCATTTCAAATTCAGTGTGCATTTCTTTGGAAAAAATTTGAGTATGTTTATCACATGTAGACCCAAACACTATGTCGTCGACATAGACTTGAGAAACAAGAATACCTTTTTCATCACGCCGAACAAAAAGTGTCATATCTACTCCCCCTCTCAAAAAGCCACGAGAAAGGAGATAAGAAGTGAGTCTTTCATACCAAGCACGGGGGGCTTGTTTTAAGCCATATAAAGCTTTCTTTAAAAATAAGACATGAGTAGGATGAGTTGAGTCCTCAAACCCTTTTGGTTGTTAAACATATACTTCCTCTTGGATAATACCATTTAAAAAGGCACTTTTGACATCCATTTGATATAATTTAAATTGAAGATGACATGCTATAGCAAGTAAAAGACGAACCGATTCTAACCTAGCAACAGGAGCAAAAGTTTCTTCAAAGTCAATACCTTCTATTTGGGTATATCCTTGAGCAACTAATCTAGCTTTATTTCGAACAATGACACCATTTTCATCCATTTTATTTTTAAAAATCCATTTAGTGCCAATGACATTGGTATTAGAAGGCCTAGGAACTAATTCCCAAACATCATTTTTCTTAAATTGAAACAGTTCTTCTTGCATAGCATTAATCCAATGTTCATCTTTTAATGCTTCTTTATAGTTTTTGGGTTCAATGGTAGAAGTATAACATAGATAGGTAACTTCATTTTCTAATTGAGCCCTAGTCTTGACACCTACTTCGGGATCTCCTATAATATGTGAAGTGTCATGATTTTTACGCACCCAAGGAGTAACCTCCCTGTTCTCGGTAGTTGGGACAACTAAATCATTTAGAGAGTCAATACTTTCAACATTAGACACAACATCACACTCACTTGAAAAATCTTCCTCATTATTAATTTGAGTGGCCGGAGCATCATCTTTTATGACAACATTTATGGATTCCATTACTTTAGACTTGCTTAGGTTGAAAACTCTAAATGCTCTACTATTTTGAGAATATCCTAGAAAAATACCCTCATCACTTCTCGAGTCAAATTTTCCTAGAAGTTCTCTATCTCTAAGAATATAGCATGGACTTCCAAACACTCTAAAATAGGACAAATTTGGCTTCTTACCCGTCCACAATTCATAAGGAGTTTTATTAGTGTTAGGACGCAAATAAACTCTATTAACAGTGTGACAAGCAGTGTTAACCGCTTCGGCCCAAAACCTACGAGCCACATTTCTTCCAAGGAGCATGGATCTTGCCATTTCTTGGATCGTTCGATTTTTACGTTCAACTATACCATTTTGTTGAGGGGTTCGAACGGCCGAGAATTCATGTTTTATTCCTATTTCATCACAGAAGGCATTCACACCGGATTCCTTGAATTCGGTTCCATTGTCACTCCTAAAGCGGTTTATAGTAACACCGTGAAGATTTTGAAGAGCTCTACATTTAACTGTAAGAAAGTCAACTGTTTCAGATTTCTCTCTTAAAAAACCTACAATAGAGTATCTAGAGAAATCATCCACCATAACCAAGATGTATCTTTTTCCACCTATACTCTCGGTACGAGTAGGACCCATAAGGTCCATGTGTATCAATTCTAGAACATGAGATGTTGTTATCGAGTTTAACTTTTTATGAGGACTTTTAATTTGTTTACCAAATTGACACGGTCCGCAAATGATGGATGTTGGCTTTCCTAGTGGCGGTAAGCCACGAACAAGCTCTTTTCTCACAAGTCTGTCAAGATCTCTAAAGTTAACATGACCTAATCTTTGATGCCAAAGATCGGTAGATGAGGTTTTTACATTATTGCAGACTAAAGGAGATTTAGGAATGATTCCATAGCAATTGTCACTTGTTCTAACACCATGTAAAATCGGTTCACCTGATTGATCATAAATGATGCATTCCGATTGACTAAATTTCACATCAAGATTATCATCACAAATTTGGCTAATACTTAACAAATTAGCTTTTAGACCCTCAACATAAAGAACATTTTCAAGTTTAGGGAAACCTGAGATTTAAATAGAACCTCTACCAATAATTTGGGACTTGCTACCATCCCCAAAAGTAACTTTACCATCTTTATGGTTTTCGAGAGTGGTAAAAAGAGATTTATCGCCAGTCATATGTCTAGAACAACCACTATCAAAATACCATTGAGAGGTATTTTGTGCCTTAAGAGCAACGTGAGCGACAAAAGCTTTCTTGATTTGATTTTTCATAACCCAAGATTGAGTAGTTTTCTTCCCTTGGTTGGCTCTAGACTTATAATTAGAGTTATTTCCTTTGACATTAGAGAACCTAAGAAACTCTTCCATTAGATTTTTAGAAGTATTGACAAGGTACTCAACTTGACTCTTAAGATTAGCTAAGGAGCTGTAGGGTTGTTTTGACTTTGAGAATTGGGGGTTCTTTCCAAGTTTGTAGCAAAAATCTTTAAGGTGACCCTGTTTGTGACAATATGAACATACATAAGGTTGTTTTGGGCCAGCTTTTAAATGTTTCTTAGAGGGATCAACTTTAGGAACATTAGATTTGTTATCTTTAGGAACATTAGATTTTGTAACAAACTTAGCAACAGGTTCAGTTTTGACTTTTGAAGAATTTCCTTCTTCATACCCTATACCCTTTCTCTCTTGATAGCCTTTTTCTTTATATCCTAAAACAGGACCTAGAAACAGTTTTCCCATTCTTCCTGAATTGTCCTCGAGTGTGACTTTCACTTCACGGGAGGACTTGAGATCTTTTTCGAGTTGGACTATTTTAGCTTCTAGAGAAGTTCTAATTTCTTGAGACTCATAAAGATCTTTGTTAGCACTTTCTAAGGAGATAATCAAGTTACATTTTTCTTTGCCAATCACAATAAGTTTTTCAGAAAGAGATATTTTAATAGCCTCGAGTTGACTGATTAAGGCCTCCTTCTCCTTCAGGCCTTTCAACTCTTTTTCTAAGGTTAAAACTTTCAAGGTTAATCTTTTGTTGACTTTTTGAATGCGAAGAGATTCATTGTAGAGTTCGGAATAGGCAGTTTGTAGTTCACTCTCATCTATATCACTATCACTCTCTTTTTCATCACTACTATTAGAATGAGTAGAAACCACCTCTAGATTATGTTCAGAATTGTCAACATTAAGGTTTGACTCACACGAATTACTAGAAAGACTCGCCATAAAGGTAGTGAAGTTATTTCTAGGTGAGTTAGAGTCATCAGAGTCTTCAGACTCATTATCACTGTCGCTTAAAGTAGCATTGTAAACGGCTTTTTCTTTGCCTTGTCTTTTAAGTTTTGTGGGGCACTCGAAAGCTCTATGACCACGTCCCTCACATTCAAAACATCTTTCCGAATCATCCTTCTTAGAGTTGTCTTTATTGAACTTCTTTGAATCCTGATTAGTGAACTTTTTATTTCCTCCTTTGTTTTTATTCTCAAATTTAGGTTTTTCAAATTTGGAGTTTTGTTTTTTAAACTTGAGAAATTTTTTAAACTTTTTGGCAAATAAGGCTATATCATCAGAATCAAAGTCAGACTCATCAGAATCAGACACATCAACTTTCTTAACTTTTAAAGCTACTCCTTTATCTTTCCCTTTGTTATCTTTAGGAAACATATCAAGTTCATACGTTTGCAGATCACCAACAAGTTCTTCAAGTTTTAAGGTATTTAGGTTTCCTAAAGAATTAAGAACAGTGACTTTGGGAATGAAACGCTTAGGAAGACATCTAAGTATTTTCTTAACCACACGATTTTCAGGTATTCTTTCACCTAAGTTAAAGCAAGAGTTGACTATGTCAGATAAACGAGCATAGAACTCATCAAAAGTTTCAGTTTCTTTCATAGTGATAGTTTCAAATTGTGTAGTTAAGTTTTGAAGTTTTGATGCTTTAACAACACTCGTTCCCTCATGAGTAACTTGGAGAATGTTCCAAGCTTCCTTTGATGTTTCGCACGTCATTATACGACGAAATTCATCGGGAGACACGACACCAAATAAGGCATTTAATCCTTTAGAATTAAAGTTACACCATTTTAAATCTTCCTCACTCCATTGTTCAACAGGAGTCAAAATACGTTCATCATTAACAATCATAGAAGGAGGGGACCATCCTCTTTCAACAGTGACCCAAACACGTTCATCAATAGATTTAAGAGCGGATCTCATACGTGCTTTCCAATAGGTATAATTTGTTCCATCAAACAAAGGTAGTCTATTCGACGAAAAACTTTCCATATAACCTCCAGGATTCATCTAAATAACTTTTAGAAACAAGCTCTGATACCAATTTGAAGTTACAAGGTTATATGGTCTTAGTTTACTTCGTAGAATACACACACACACTTAATCCAAATTAAGTATTACTATGATAAATATATTCTTCTAACTCAATTTTAAATTTAGTTTCACAAATTTGCAAGAATAAATTTCAATTAAATTCATTTTATCCTAAACATGCATCTAGGTGATATGATAAAATGAAAGTGCGCAAATCCCAACCACAACACGCCGATGTACGAGGAAAACCCAAATGGGAAAAACCTCGGACGGCTGGGCCTAGACAAAATTCACTACAACAAAAGGTTTTACAAGAGACTCAAAAGACTTACAGACATTGACTCACTCAAGGCATGCTTATGCCGTCCTCGACCTCCGAAGTTGTAGTCCGCGAAACTCCAACGCGTTGCTCAACACTCCTCGTGTTGCGGTATCCACCGAAGCCCAAAACCACCGTCTCCTCGAAGCTTGAATGCAGAGATCCACCACAATCTTGCTTGTTGAATGTGAATTGATGAAGGGGTTTTGATTTGAAAATTTGATAAAAATGTTGGAGTAATTTTTCTCAAAAGGATGGAAGTTATGGAAAAAGTTCTTTTTGAAAAATGGTCTTCCTTAAGTTATAAAACAGAATTTTCGTCCATTAGAAAATAACTGAAAAAGTAGTGGGCAAAAAACAGTTGAGGAAAAAACTGCCTTTAAAAAATAAGTTTAAAAAATCAATTCTGGCGAAACTCGTTCGAACGAGTTCGTTCGAACGACATGTCGTTCGAACGACTTATCTAACGGCGTGCCAGTTTAGGATGGTTAGATGTCGTTAGAAATCTCGTTCGAACGAGGTCGTTCGAACGACATTTCTAACGAACTTCTAACGAACTACTAACGAGGCACCACTTCGTTAGAACCAGGTCGTTCGAACGACCTGGGTTTAACTTCGAACGAGAATCTGATTTTTGCCCAAAATTTTCAATTTAATTCAAGGACTTTTTCAAAATTAATATACCTTATATATATGAACATTTTCTTATTTGAAATTTCTTAATTAGTCAAAATACTCCAACTTATAAAATTGTATATAGGTCATATACCTTCGTAGGATAAATAGTACGGCATGCATATTGATGATGCGTGAATTTTGAATGCGATGCTTGAATCCTTGTGTTGAATGATCGTTGATGCAGTATGACCCAAAAATGTTTTGTCCAACGGAATATAGCCAATATAACAAATGACTCGATTGGAAATTTATCCTTACATATATATTAAACCTTTTAACCCAAACAAACCTTAAACATGCAACAGTGTGTGATTGAATAAGATGATAATCTAAGCAAGAACATTCAAACACATGCAATTGAGGAAAAATCCCCCAAAGGGGCAAAACCATTTATTTTCATTATAATATTGTAGCTATTCAATTTCAGATTACAATGAAAATACAAGTGACTAAGAATTACCCTCAGGTGTCGGATTCTGTAGTCGCGGCTGGAACTATCCCTTTCCAGTAGGGCTGCAATGGAGAAGAAGAAACGGTCTTCTCCACAAGGGTGTGAACAGAAAGAGTGCATTCCTGGGTTGCAAAGTGATTCACAAAGGATTGGCAATTTGTGTGAATCAAATACTTAGAGTCTAGATGCTCAATAGGTGAAGACTTAGGGCTTTCTTTACACTGTAAATCGTGTGAATAAGTCTTCGAAAACCACTTCCCGTAGTGGGATTAAATAAGAAGTCTCGGGCCTTAAAAATCTGAACACGATCTGAACATGATCTGTTTACGTTTATCCCAGGCGGACCGGTCCGGGTCTGAGGCGGATCGATCCGATTCAACCGGATTGGTTCTTTTATTCTAAGGCAGATCGGTCGGTTGATGATCGGATCGGTTCGCTTCCAGGCTTCATCGGTTCGCTTGCGGTCCGGGGTATACTGGCCTTCTGACAAATAAGCGGATCGGTCCGGGTCTTTAGGCGGACCGGTCCGGGTCTTTAGGCGGACCGGTTCAGTTAGCCGGATCGGTTCTTTTATTTTAGCGGATCGGTCTGGCTGTCAGACTATGATTGCTCTTCTTCTTTTGATATTCGGATCCGTTGAATCTTGAATCTTGAATTTCTTCAACGGTGTAACGGCGTGCGACATAATACATTGATAATGGATAAAAATGTCCTTACAAATCTCCCCCTATGTCTATGCCGGTACATACATAAAAACAAACATCCGAATTATCAAACAACTAAAAATGATGCCTATACAAATCTACCCTACCATCAACCCAAAACTGGAAAGATACAATTGAATAAGACTACAGCGTTTGCTCTTCAATTCTTCAGGAATCTCAACACTTTTCTCATCAGGGTGTGCAATCCAATGATAATACATGTAGTACCTACACACATGAGACAAAGCGAAATACCAAGTGACATATCGAGTTTAAAATGAGATAAAAATATATATATCAATTTATGAGCAAAGTCAAACTCAAACTTTCAAATCTCCCCCATAATAAGATAATTCATTCTCCCCCTTTTTATGATGTCCCCAAATAGAAAAATGAGAGAAATAAATCAAATAAGAAAGTGCGGGGTGTCACAAGGATAAAATCACACCATGAATGAACACAAGGCAACAAAAACGATGATAGCGTAAATGAAGTGGTGTGATCAAAGTCGATAGGAAAATCAATGCATACAAACATGACATATGTGCACGATGAATATTGGATATTCCTAGCGAATGAACTCAAATGCTTCCTTTGGTGTAAAATAATGACAATATAAGCTATTGACTCAATCAAATCAACAAATCAAAGGTCAAAGTGATTTTCACACCAATAACGTCCAAAACGATTTTATGCTTTTTCAGGACTTTCAAGGAAGTGCAAACCTGTTTAAAGATTCTCCAACCAAACTTCCTCAGATATAATTTTGAATAGAGGCATTCTAAATTCTCAAACTTTGGAGAATTGATGGTGAAACCTAAGTGGCCCATATTTGGCATGAATTGCTTTTTATTGCCTCTAAATTTTTTCGGGGCTCTTTTAACCTCTTTCGACCTCGGATATTAAAATTCCTCCATTTTTTAGGTCCTTTTTAACGGTGGCTTTTGCGCAAAGGATAGATGATTACCTTTCGCAGCCCCTTCCCGTTATACAAAAACACACAATCTCACCAAAATGGTTTTTACATGCATTCCAATCTTGTCAAGTTTTATCGCATATTGTACATTGTATAGATAGAATTGAGATGGAAACACTCAAGCCAATATGTGATAGACAAGTGCAATAATCAAGTATAGCCGTGCATGTGTGCAATAAAGGATATAGGAGTCAAGCATGTAGAAAGATATCACTAATTGCATCTCAAAGACACCAACCAATGTAAAGCACATAAATGAAATGATGTAGCCTCTCAAATCTATCTCAAACATTCACATGGATAAATGGAATGAAGTTGTGACTTGGCTATCTTGAATGCTCATCCATAAAAGATTTTTTTTTTTTTTGAATTTTTCAAAAATTTTATCAAAATAAAATCTTTTTCTGCTTTTCTCAAAATTTTTCTTAAAGGAAAATCTTTTTGTATTTGTTTTTAAAAGAAATATAAACATCAAAAATAATAAATAGAAAGCTCTACATATAAAACAGACTAGCAATAGGAAGCATATGATATGAACATGAGAAAGCAACCTATTCTAGACAAAGACCAACCCCTCAGTCAACTGTGCAAATTCCCAAAGACTTTCTAAGACTCTCAAATCTAAGGGCATCTAAAGGTTTCGTGAAAATGTCGGCTAACTAACGGTCGGTGGGAACGAAACTCAGGGATACGACTTTCTCCTCAACTAGCTGTCGTATAAAGTGCTAACGTATCCTGATGTGCTTGGTGCGCAAATGCTGAACTGGATTGCGGGATATGTGTATCGCGCTCGTGTTGTAACAAGAAATGGTCATGGTGTCCTATGAAATCCCATAATCCTCCAGCATTTGCTTCATACACAAGAGTTCTGTGCAACAACTCTCGGCGACTATGTATTCAGCCTCCGCAGTGGACAAAAAGATGGAATTTTTCTTCTTGCTCAGCCAGGAGACAAGAGCAGAACCAAATTAGAAACACCCACCAGAAGTGATCCTACAACCATCTACATCCCTAGCCCAATCGGCATCCGAATAGGCGGACAAACGATCATTGGTATCAAAGGAATACCAAATCTCGTATGAGAGAGTCCCACTCACGTATTTAATAATACATTTTAGAGCAAGTAAATGTGACTCTTTTTGGGACGCCTGATATCGCGCACAGACTCCAACACTAAAGGTGATGTCGGGATGAATGGCAGTCAAGTAGAGAAGACTACCTATCATACTTCGATATAAGGTTTCCTCTACGTCCTTGCCTGAAGTGTCCTTACTAAGCTTGGTAGTGGTACTCATAGGTGTACGTGCATGCTTAGCGGAGTCTAAACCAAATTTCTTTACTAGGTCTCTAGCATACTTAGATTGGGAGATGAACATCCCACCCTCTAGCTGACGAACCTGGAGACCAAGGAAGAATGTAAGCTCACCAACCATGCTCATCTCAAACTCACTTTTCATCTCCTCCTCAAAGTGGTGAGCATGCTGGGAGCATGTGGATCCAAAGACTATGTCGTCCACATAGATCTGGGCAACCAAAATAGCACCGTCATATCTCCTGACGAACAATGTCATATCTACTCCCCATCTCTTTAAGCCACGAGCTAAGATATAGGAAGTAAGCCTCTCGTACCAAGCACGGGGTGCTTACTTCAAACCATACAAGGCTTTCCACAGATAGTAGACGTGCTCTGGGTGCTGAGGGTCTTCAAACCCTTTTGGTTGTTCCACATAAACCTCCTCCTGTAGAATGCCATTCAGAAAGGCACTCTTGACATCCATCTGATATACCTTGAAGCACAGATGACATGCGATGGCGAGCAGAAGACGGACGGACTCAAGCCTCGCAACAGGAGCAAATGTCTCCCCGAAGTCTACACCCTCTATCTGTGTGTAGCCTTGAGCGACCAACCTAGCCTTATTTCTGATTATGGTACCATTTTCATCCATTTTGTTCTTGAAAATCCACCAGGTACCAATCACATTAGTCTCACTAGGCCGGGGGACAAATTCCCAGACATTATTCTTTTTAAACTGAAGCAACTCATCCTGCATGGCAGATATCCAGTGTTCATCCTTGAGTGCTTCTTTATGATTCTTGGCCTCGACTTTGGATATGTAACAAAGATGGCTAAGAACGTTCTCTAGCTGAGCACGAGTCTTGACCCCTAGAGTGGGATCACCAACAATGGCAGAAGGGTCATGACTCTTGCGAACCCAAGAAGGTCTGTCTCCTAGAATAGGAGTAGGGTCCACAGAGTGTGAGAGAGGAACAGGTAAATCACTGTCAGAACAATTCTCATCCTCACACTGAAGATTAGAATTAATAACCGTCGAAGGTTCGTCATCTTGCACGGTGACGTTTATTGATTCCATAACCTTAGAGCTATTCAGGTTAAAAACCCGGTACACTCTGCTATTCGATGAATATCCTAAAAATATTCCCTCGTCGCTCCGGGAGTCGAACTTTCCTAATTGCTCTCTATCCCTTAGGATGTAGCATTTACTCCTAAAAACACGAAAATATGACAGGTTGGGCTTCTTGCCAGTCCACAACTCATAAGGAGTTTGTAGTGTGTGTGGACGCAAATAAACCCTATTCACCGTGTGGCATGCAGTAGACACTGCCTCTGCCCAAAATCTCCTAAAAACTTTACAACCTAGAAGCATAGATCTAGCCATCTCTTGGATCGTTCTATTCTTTCTCTCAACAATACCATTTTGCTGAGGAGTTCTCACAGCAGAAAACTCATGTTTGATCCCGAGGCTATCACAGTAAAGGTCTACCTTTGCTTCTGTGAATTTAGTGCCATTGTCACTACGCATCCTATTAATAGTGACACCGTGTTGATTTTGCAGGACACGGCACTTGATCATTAAAAATTCTACAGCATCGGATTTATCTCTTAGAAAACCTACAATGGAGTACCTGGAGAAATCATCTACCATCATGAGGATGTACCTCTTACCACCTAGAGTCTCAGTACGAGTGGGACCTATAAGATCCATGTGAATCAACTCAAGAACACGAGAGGTGGTAATGGAGTGCAACTTCCTATGAGGACTTCGAATTTATTTTCCTAACTGATAGGGTCCACAAACAGTCGAAGTTGACTTTCCAAGAGATGTTAAGCCACGTACTAGGTCCTTTTTATCTAAGCGATTGAGATCTCTAACTTTCACGTGACCTAGACGTTGTTGCCACAGATCCATTGGAGTGATCGTGGCGCTGTTGCAGACAAGTGAGGATGTGGGCTCAGTCCCATAACAATTATCCTCGGTCCTCACCCCTTGCATCAAAAGTGTATCGGCTTGATTATAGACTTTACACGCGTCCCTGTCAAACTTTACTGCAAAGTCAGTGTCGCACAGCTGGCTAATGCTGAGAAGGTTTTCTTTCAAACCTTTGACGTACAAAACATTTGCTAGCTTAGGAAATCCAGGTAACTCAACAGTACCACGTCCTATAATGCTAGACTTGCTCCCATCTCGAAAGGTGACTCTGCCATCCTGATAGTCCTCAAGAGTCGTAAAAAAGGAGGCATCACCTGTCATGTGTCTGGAGCACCCACTATCAAAATACCACTGTGAGGTATTATGTGCTTTGAGAGCAACATGAACAACAAAGGCCTTTTTATCTTTCTTAGGCACCCAAGCAGAGATGACCTTTTGTTTACCTTTGTTATTGTTGGTTTTAGCTGAAATGTGAGAAGCATTCACTAACGGCAGAGACATCCGTCTGAATTCTTTCATTAAACTCTCGATCGTGGTAGCTAAGAACTCAACTCGCTCTCTCAGACTAGAAAACTCTTCAGTATGACATGGTGGAGCAGTAGTACGTCGTGTTCGACCCATGCTATAGCAAGACTCCCTAAGGTGGCCTTTTCTTTTGCAATAAGTACAAAAGAGCACAGTCAAAGGCGGGCCTTGGTTTGCTTTTCTTGGTCGAACTCTCCTTCGAGGTTTTTGACGGTGACCATAAGGAGTTGTAGTAAAGTCAGGAACTGGTCCAGGTGCAATTTGGGATGTGGAGGCACCATCATATCCAATTCCTTGTCGATCACCAAAACCTAAAGCGGAGCCGAGGAGCATCCTTCCCATCTTCCCAGATCTGTCCTCGATTTGTACCTTGACTTCCTGTGCTTTCTCAAGATCATGAGTCAGCTGGGCAACAAGGGCTTCAAGTTTCTTTCGAGTCTCCACGGAGGAATGGAGCTGACTCGTAAGACTAGCCACTTGTTTAGTCAAGTCCTCTCTATCTTTCTCTAAAACACTCTCTCTCTCTCTAAACATAATCTTTTACTCGACACGGGTAGATTCTCTCTCTCTCAGGGCAGTGATGGTGGAGGACTCTCTTTCTCTCACCTTCCTTAAATCATCCTCTAAGCCGGTGATCTTAAGAATTAGCGCTTTGTTACATTTTTTAGTTTTAAAATACTCAGAATATAACTCAGCATAGGCACGTTGAATATCACTCTCACTCTCACTTGAGTCATCCTCCCCCTCACTCACATCGATCTCACTGTCGAGGTGTCCCTGTGAAGCATCATCTTCATCATCGTGAAGAGAACTAGGAGTGCTCACTTGACTGGACATGAATGCTGTGAAGTTACACTCATGCGGTGACTTATCTCCTGAATCCACCGTCTCGACCTCACTGTCGTCACTAAGGGTAGCATTAAGGACAACTTTCCCTTTCTCTCTATTCAGACAATTGGCACACTCAAAGGCTCTATGACCCCTACCATCGCACTCAAAACATCTCTCACTTTCTTTCTTAGGAGTATTTTTGGAGTCTTTTTCATTTTTCTTTTCAAACTTATTTTTCTCAAATTTCTTTAATCTTTAAAATTGCCATTTTTCTTAAATTTGAGAATCCTCTTGAAATTTTTTGCAAAAAGAGCCAAATCATCTAGGTCAAAATCACACTCAGAATCTGACGTGTCAGTCTCTCTCTTTCTAGATGACTCTACCCTTTTTCTAGCCGACCCCTCACTCCTTCTCTCTTGGGCTTTAAGTGCAATTCCCTTATCTTTAGATTTAGCAGTTTTAGGGAACATATCAATTTCATAAGTTTGCAAATCTCCTACAAGTTCTTCCAATTTTAGCGTATTTAAATTACCCATAGAATTTAACACAGTGACTTTAGGGATAAAACACATAGGTAAAGAATGAAGAATCTTTTTAACAACTCTAGCATTAGGAATATGTTCACCAAGATTAAAGCTAGTATTCACAATGTCAGAAAGTCTAGCATAAAATTCATCAAAGCATTCATAGTCATGCATGGTGATTGTTTCAAATTGAGTTGTCAAATTTTGCAACTTAGATTCTTTCACAGCATTAGTTCCTTCATGGGTGAGTTGTAAAATATCCCATGCCTCTTTTCACGTGGTGCACGTCATTATGCGTTTGAACTCATCAGGTGTGACAGACCCAGAAATAGCACTTAGACCCTTAGAATTAAAAGATGACCATTTAAATTCTTCCTCAGTCCAAGAAGTGTCAGGTTTCAAGTTGGTCACATTATTAACAATCACGGAGGGAGGAGTCCACCCTCGTTCAACCAAAATCCAGACACGTTCATCAATGGCTTTTAAAGCCGACCTCATTCGGGCTTTCCAATAAGCATAATTTGTCCCGTCAAAAATAGGCATTTTATTATATAACTTCTCCATTTAAACACGCACTTTTTCAAAAATCAATTTTTTCAGAAAATTGATATCTTCGAAAAATTTTGCGGAAAATAGGAATACGCGATAGATTAGCGTAACCTGCTCTGATACCAATTTGAGAACGTGTGTGCTTGCGTTCAAATGAGAAAATTATATATTAAACCCTTTTAACCCAAACAAACACTAAACATGCAACAGTGTGTGATTAAATAAGATGATAATCTAAGCAAGAACATTCAAACACATGCAATTGAGGAAAAATCCCCCAAAGGGGCAAAACCATTTATTTTCATTATAATATTGTATCTATACAATTTCGGATTACAATGAAAATACAAGTGACTAAGAATTACCCTCAGGTGTCGGATTCTGTAGTCACGGCTGGAACTATCCCTTTCCAGTAGGGCTGCAATGGAGAAGAAGAAACGGTTTTCTCCACAAGTGTGTGAACAGCAAGAGTGCGTTCCTGGGTTGCAAAGTGATTCACAAAGGATTGGCAATTTGTGTGAATCAAATACCTATCTAGATGCTCAATAGGTGAAGACTTAGGGCTTTCTTTACTCTGTAAATTGTGTGAATAAGTCTTCGAAAACCACTTCCCGTAGTGGGATTAAATAAGAAGTCTCGGGCCTTAAAAATCTGAACACGATCTGAACACGATCTGTTTATGTTTATCCCACGCGGAACCGTCCGGGTCTGAGGCGGATCGGTCTGATTCGATCGGATCGGTTCTTTTATTCTGAGGCGGATCGGTCCGTTGATGATCGGATCGGTTCACTTCCAGGCTTCATCAGTTCGCTTGCGGTCCGGGGTATACTGGCCTTCTGACAAACAAGCGGATCGGTCCGGGTCTTTAGGCGGATCGGTCTGGTTAGCCGGATCGGTTCTTTTATTTTAGCGGATCGGTGCGGCTGTCAGACTATGATTCCTCTTCTTCTTTTGATATTCGGATCCGTTGAATCTTGAATCTTGAATTTCTTCAACGGTGTAACGGCGTGCGACATAATACATTGATAATGGACAAAAATGTCCTTACAATTTGGTTTAAGATTTTTATAACTCGGTAATCTTTTGTTGCATTGTATATACTTACACCGAGTAAGCTATGTACCTTTCGTCGTTTGAGAGTGTTATACACTATTCTTTCCTCTTTGGAAATGTTGAATTCGTTGGTAATCTCACTATTCTTTCATTTGACCATTCATTAATTGAGTTCATACTTGAAATGTGTTACTTGATCATGATTTTCATATATTGTTTTGATTCGAGAATTGCGTCAACTTTTGGAAATGATCATAGGCCATCTTTGTTATATCACCCATATTGACCTTGACCTCACCTTATATGTTTACCTCGTTAACCCCTTTAAGCCTAAATATAGTCTTTCATTTCATAACCCTATTCCAATAACTAACTCTGAATTGGAGTTATAAACCATACATACACTCTCCACACCTTTGTTTGGAATGTTACATGGGATTGAATGATGTTGTTGTGATGTCGGTTGCAATTTAGGCATATGAGAGTTTGAAAAGTAAAGAAAAAGAAAGTGTAGAGAAAAAGAAAAAAGAAAAAAGAAAAAGAGAAAGAAAAAAGCAAAAGAAAAGAAAAGAGAAAATGAGAAAAAGAAGAAAATAAAAAGATTGAGAAAGTTGTAAATGTTGTATATAGTTCAACAATCTTTGATTACTCTCCCCGATGATATATTCGATGCCTTTTTGGAACTTGTTTTTGAATTTTGATATTGCCCTCATCTTCCCATTATCCCGAGTTTTCATTTCGAACACTTTGAATCCGTACATACATTCCGTCATTTCGCACCCTATCCATACCTACATTATAACCCTATACAAGTCCTATGTGATCTTAGCTTGATTTAATTTAAATGTCATAATAGTTGTGATAATCTGTGAAAATGAATTTCGCCTCTTTTAGTGTGCGATATCTTTCATTGAGATTACAGTTTTTCAGTTTATATATAGTGTTCTTCATCGGCGACATGTGCGCGGCCTATTTTCCATTTACATTTACTCCTTATGCCCGCATGTCCCTTGTGTTACCTCCCTATTTCGAGTGAATTCGGTTACCTCCCTGTTTCGAGTGAATTCGCTTGATGAGTGTAATGCCCGTAAGGATTGAATACATGCTTGCTTTAACGCTTATTCGGTTTATTTAATTTTTTCGCCAAATCACACT
Source organism: Sambucus nigra (assembly GCA_949130495.1). NCBI lineage: Eukaryota > Viridiplantae > Streptophyta > Magnoliopsida > Dipsacales > Adoxaceae > Sambucus > Sambucus nigra. Next base: position 2,273,789 of record OX422223.1, read on the forward strand.
TTGCATGTGCTCGCTCCCCTCCCACATTTTAAGGTTTCAATTCTATGAGGTGCATTCTATAATGTTAATGATTCGGACTTTTGTTTGAATTCATTCACTTTGATAATAACGCGTATAAAATGCTTTTCGCTATTGTTGGGCTTGTCGCATGTTGGGTTGGGCATATTTTGAGGAAACCATGTGATGTTTGTGGGTACCATCTCTGAAACCCCTCATGAGATGACACTCGTACACTAGGGTGACCTAGGGGTTTAATGGCTTATTGCATACACTAAATGTAATTGAATTGCCCGCGAAAGTGGCCCTTTGCTTTTATATCATACTTTTGTACTATCTCCTGCCTTTGGTTTGCTTGTAGTTCTTGTTGCATCCTATTTCATTGCTATGCACTAGAAATGTGTAAGTTAGGGGGTGTGATAATATGTAAATATTGTGTATTTTATCCTCCGAACCAACACATTTTAGCCCCCTCGGGTGCCTTAATCTCTATATTTAAGCTCGTTAACCAGACAACCTTGGTTTATATTGTTAACATGCTATATGAGGTATAATTGGGTTTTGTAGGTATTTAGGTACTAAGTATGGAGTTCGGACACATTCCGGTGAAGTTCCATATGCAATTGCACGTTCAAGGGAATTTTAGTCTTTTCACGGCTTGGGTACCTGGCTCGACATATCACGGAAGTTGTATCCCTCCTTGCTATCTTTGCGTGACCGCAAACGGCGCGATTACGAGTCCGTATGAAGAAGTTACGACAATTTCAGCGGACGAGAAAAGCTTGGAAATCAAAACAGCATTGCAGTATACTGCCCCTGCTTGATCGATCGATCGACGATTATGGTCGATTGATCGACCATTATAAATTGCCGAAATTTGGCCTTGATCGATCGATTGACCACAGGCATCGATCGATAGATGCTCTGTTTTTCAGCAGATATTTTGCATTTCTTTTCTTTTTTCTTTTCTTTTATTCCCACTTACTATGTAAAGCAATTTTGTTGTAATAAGAACATATTCAGTATATACACGATTTTAGGGTAGAATTGCTTAGGATTTTGGGGTTTTTGCTTGGTTCTTCTTCATTTCTATTTGGTTTGACACCCCATTTGGATTTTAAGTTGACTATTCATCTCCCCTACCTTTTAATATAGTTGTATTTCATTAATTCTTACTTTGTAGTGTAATTTACAATCTTTGTTAATTAGTTTACATGCTTTTATTTAATCGCTTTGTTGAATAGTTTTATCGTGTTTATTTACACGCTTTCATTTACCGCATTTTTAACATGCTTTCTAGCTAATTTATATTAGGTTGTGTTTGAATTGAACTCACTAGAGTTGACGCGTTGCTTTGCTTTGGTGATGGTGTTTACGAGTCTATTTCGGGTGCGTTGTCCTAGTTATTGTTCCTAGGAGATTTGGCGGGGCATATCATGTATGTCCCTTACTTACGACCTTTCGTGCGCAATTTTCGGGATATTTGTTAACGCCAAAATCTTATTAGGCTTTTATGCGGATTTAGGGGCGTAACAACCCTTGGTTCAATTAACTTTCGAAACGAGACGCGTTCTAAATAACTCCTCGACCCACGCGACCATTTTATACAAATTAACTCGGGTGAGGGATATTCGACGCAACCTATAGTTTTTACTCTCTTTCATAATCTAGTTTCAATACATTGTCTAGATTAACATTTCCCTTTTATTCATCTTTTCCTTTTTAGTTTGTAATTATCTTTTACACTTTTATTTAGGAATATTAAACCTTATAAATTCTAGCAACTTGTCTCTGTGGATTTTCTATACCCAACTTACCATTGTTCTTTCCTCTCAAGTGTAGTAGTAATTTAGGTTTGTTTATATAGTCTTGGCGAGACGAAAACAACGACTGTGCACTTTACATGCGCACACCTCTCGCGCGCTATCAGTTATAACCTACCTATGAAACTTTATAAGGACAAACATATAGCATATATGAAAGGAAAATTGTTATGCTCATGAGCCTCATATGTGGTTATGTTATAATTTACATAATAATAATTTTTTTTATAAATGACATATCTCATCGAAAAGGAAGTAATATATTCAATACATATTAAATCTAGGTTAGTTTATTCACATTCCTCAGTTTTAGTGTTCTCATTCATTCAATCCGTGCTTTGTTTTCGAGAATAGGTTTCTATGGGATTACTTTTATTTACATATAAATGTCTACGCACAGTAGCATAAAATGAGGGAGTTGTGGTTTAAACAACTGTTATTGTCATTCTACCTTTTCTATTTGTTGGTTGATTGAACTCAGTTTGCTATGTTATAATTCTAGGAATTTTAGAAATTGATTAAATTGGTGATTCTATTAAAAATTTTAGGCACTTGCATTAATTTCTTACATTAATTCTTTACCATGTTCAAGCACTTGCGTCATTCAAAATTCAATTTTTGTCGATAAGCTTCGCTACACAAACCAGATAAGGTACATGAAACTAAAGAAAATGATCGTATTAAGGTTTGAAAATGATATACGAACGAAAATGTTGCTATGCTTTCATCCATTGTCTTCTCTGCATTTTATGAGTTCAACTTCATATCATATATGACATAATTTTATTGACTTATCATATCAATATAGGAATATAATTGTTGATACCAAATTTAGTCTGCTGACATGGCTCAATTGAGTGAAGACACGTGACAATCTGCATGGCAACAACAAACACTTCCGAACAACACCTTGACTCCGAGGAACCATACTGCAACGAGGAACTCTGCTTCCCCGATCAACACAGACGCTCCGACCAACGAGAACTTTACGAGGAACTTTTGAGTACCGAGGAACTTTTGAGTATCGAGGAACTTTTGAGTACCGAGCTACTTAGGCGGTCCGAGCAGCTTAGGCGGTCCGAGCTGCACCTCGAACAAAGCATTAATAGCAGGATAACCAACAGATTGACTGCGCATTAAATGCTTATTATTATCATACATATGTATACTCTTAAGGGGCATTGAATGTATTACCCTTTCACATTACAACCTTAGGGCTATAAATACATTGTATTATCCTCATTGTAAGGGGACCGAAATTTCTAGATAAAACTTGTAATTGAGAATTCCCAAACAGTTAGCAATAACAGAAACAGTGGGCGTAGGCCATTCTTATAAGGCTGAACCACTTTAAAATTTATTTGTCTCACTTTATTTCATCTGTGATTAAATAATTAGATGTAATCTAATTTTTTACATTAACAGATTGGTGCCGTCTATGGTAAACGACTGGTAATATCGTTTTTCATCGAAAACAATTCATCACAAATGGCTGATATTCCAGAACCCAGCAATCGAAACGCTGGAAGCCCTTCAAATCCATCTGCTCTGCCAAATATTCCAGATCTGGCTGGAATAATGGCAAATCTGGCCCAGGGCCAGACAGTCATGCAAGAAACTATGTGAAAACTCATACAAACCCTCCATGGCGGTGCACCAACCCATTAAGGACCGCGAAGTATTTAAAGAAATACCCATTTTCTTTCTTCGCGTACTAGGCGTACCGATTCATATCGTACTGAGGAGTTTGAAGATTTTTCTTATCAACCTGGACGAACTTCGTCGGTACGAGCCACAGATACAGAACAACGTATCACTCTCTCTCCAGAAAGGACTAGTGCGCTAAAAAGATTAAGTAGAGTATCTCCTTTTGATCGATTAGGTCCTAGGAGGATCAAAAGTCCTCCTAGAGCCTCATCTAGGAGTTTTCGACGACCATCAGACTTAGGGGAAGGATTTTCCTAGTCGCGACCAGCTGCTCGTCAAGATAGATCCCAGGAAGCCACATCAATGAGATCCGTTGCTAGAACCAATAGGCTCGAGGAAGGAAATGATGCATTGAAAGGCTCAATTAAGAGGTTGGAGGATAGATTAGGGGATATTGCTAAAGCCAAGAACCCTCTACAATGAACTTTTGTTCAAGGAACACCTTTTGTCCAGGCCATTATAGATTTTACAACACCATCAAAGTTCAAAGCACTAGTTGTGACCCCCAAATATGATGGAAAGACCGACCCTGTCCTTCATATAGAAAAATACCAAGCTGCAGCCGACATCTATGCTGTTCCAGATGAGATGAGATGCAGAGCATTCTCGGGAACTCTTACCGGATCTACTCAAATATGGTATAATAATCTTCCTCGGGATAAGATCTCAACTTTTTTTCAACTGGCCGAGTTATTCATTGGGAATTTCTATTTTGGGGAAAAGCTAGTTAAACGAGTAGCGCATTTGTTAAGTGTTAGAAAAAACCTGGTGAACGTACCAGAGATTATATAACTCGTTTTAATAACGAGAAACTCGAAGTCATTGATTATGAGGAAAAGACAGTGATTACCGCCTTGATGAGTGGACTACTGCCCAAAAATTTATACTATACTTTGGCCAAAGATCCACCTAGAACCATATCAGATCTGATGGGAAAAGCGGCCAAGATTATGAATGCTGAGGAGGCTATGGCTGCGAAGAAGAATATGGATGCCAAAGAAACCAAGGTGGAAGGTGATAAAGCTAAGAAGAAAGATCATAAGAACAATGGTAATGACAAACACTCAAAAACAAGGTTGTCATGGGAAGTATTGAAGAAATTTGATAATTATACTCCTTTAAAAAAAGACATCAACCATGTTCTAGAAGAAATCAAGAACAACGAGGAATTAAAATGGCCAGAGAAAATAAAGGCAGACCCTGACAGGAAGAATAAGGCAAAATATTGCGATTTTCATAAACATCATGGCCATATGACCAAAAATTGCATAGCTCTTCAGAATGAGATTGAAACCCTCATCAGACGAGGAAAACTGGCAAAGTATGTTAATCGGAGGAATGAAAGAAGAAACAACGACCGAACATGAGAGAGGTCTAGATCTCCTCATCGAGCAGAGGAGAACAAGAAAAGAGACCATGAAGTTGATCCAGAAGATGACCCCGATCTTCCCAAGAGAATAAGGCAGCCAAAACGTGAGGTATTTTCAATACGTTTTGGGTTATTTGACTGTATTGTTATTACAGGAGGAGATGAAGGAGGAGGAGACCTTACTACAAAGAGAAAAGCTTACCTTTGTGAGGATCAAGCTTGCTCATACATTCAACGAATAAATCTAGCTGAGGAGGATCGCTCGAGAAAGGTAAACAAAGAGAAATTGGTCATTGGTTTCTCAAAGAACGACCTCGCAGGTGTTCTATATCCTCATGATGACCCATTAGTGATCAAAATGAGGATGAAGGAGGTAATGATTTCAAGAGTACTGGTAGATAATGGTAGCTCGGCAAACATCATGTTCTACTCGTGCTTCGACTGTTTAAATTTAAAGCTATCTCAACTGGAGCCTTATCATAGACCCCTCCTCGGTTTTGCTAGCGAGAAAGTATTTCCACTTGGGACGATCAAATTGGATATATTCATTGGTACGTGGCCTGCTCGTCAAACAGAAAGAATACGCTTCTTTGTGATGGATAAGAATGTTCAATCAGCATACAATATCATCATGGGAATAGTAGGATTGAAGAAGTTCGAGGCTGTACCATCTACGGTACATCAATGCCTAAAATTTCCAATAAATTTTGGAGTAGGAGTTGTGAAAGGTGATTAGAAAGTACGTCGGGAATGTTATTATTCATCCACCGAGCAAGAGGAAATGGAGGAATCAAGTAAAAAGATCACTACCTATCAAGTGGATGAAGGTGTAGAAATTGAAACATTGGATCATAGAGATGAGTCGCAACTCGTGAAGGGTCAAGTGGTGGAAGCTACTGAAAACATCATTCTGGACGACGAGCACCCTGAACGAACTACTCAAGTAGGTTCATCGTTGGAAGCCTAACTAAAATAGGAATTGATAACTTTCCTAAGAAGCAGAAAGAAAACTTTTTCGTGGAGTTATGAGGATATGCCCGGGATAGATCCAAATTTCTTATTTCATGAACTCAATGTGAATAAGGAGATCAAGCCTGTGAAGCAGAGAAGAAGAGTATTCAGTCCCGAGAAGAATCAGGCTGTACAGGAGGAAGTCGAGAAGCTCCAGAAAGCTTGCTTTATTGAAGATGTTAAATATCCAGACTGGTTAGCAAATGTGGTGATGGTGAAAAAGAAGAACAACAAATGGAGGAAGTGTGACTTCACCGACCTCAACAAAGCATGCCCAAAGGATCACTTTTTGCTTCCCCGAATTGATCAACTAGTGGATGCTACCTCAGGACATGAGCTGCTGAGCTTCATGGATGCTTATTCTGGTTACAATCAGATTAAAATGAAACCTGAAGACAGGGAGAGTACTTCTTTCATTACCCCTAGGGGGACTTATTGTTATAATGTTATGCCTTTTGGTTTGAAAAATGCAGGTGCAACATATCAGCGGCTGATGAACAAAGTGTTTGCAGAACGAATCAGTTGCAATATGGAAGTCTATGTTGACGATATGCTGACAAAGAGCAAGAAAGCTGCCGATCATCTACTTGACTTAGGCCAAACCTTTGATCAGTTGGATAAATATCAAATGAAGTTTAACCCGACCAAGTGCATATTTGGAGTACGAGAAGGCATGTTTCTCGGGTACATTATCAATCAGCGAGGCATTGAAGCTAACCCTGAAAAAAATCAAAGCTCTGTTGGGGCTGCGATCCCCAACGACAAAGAAAGAGGTGCAAAGTCTTACAGGACGAGTAGCAGCACTCAACAAATTTGTATCGCGAGCAACTGATCGATGTCTCCTATTCTTCAAGACGCTCCGAAAGACTTTTGAGTGGAATGATGAATGTGAGAAGGCTTTCTAAGACTTGAAGAAATATTTGGGAGCACCTCCACTGTTATCCAGGCCAGTGATGGGAGAAAAATTATACTTGTATCTGGCAGTGTCCAAGAATGCAGTTAGTTCAGTATTGATAAGAATGGAGAATGGAGTATAAAAACCAATCTACTACACAAGTAAGGCCTTCCGAGGAGCAGAGATCAGATATCCAAGGCTGGAAAAAATGGCACTAGCATTGATCGAGGCAAGTAGAAGAATGAAGCCATACTTGCAGGATCATACTATAGTAGTATATACTGATATGCCATTGAGGCAAGCCCTTAATAAACTAGAAAAATCAGGAAGATTAATGTGCTGGGTAATAGAACTTGGTGAATATGATATAGTTTATGAACCCAGATCACCGCTAAAAGGGTAAGCGATAGCAGATTTTATAGCAGAGTTCACCTATCCTGATACCCCCGAGGAGCAAAAGTTGCTCACTAATCAACCTGTGGATGTTACAGGATCATCAAATTCAAGCCCATACTAGCTTAGGTTGGTAAAAGGGTAAGAAAAGATGATCGACGAACAACAAGAAATATCAGGAGATGGTGAAAGGAAGCAACAAATTTTCCACCGAGGAACCCTGTCAGATAAGAAATTTGAAGATGAGTTACCTATATGGAGTCTATATGTGGATGGTTCATCTTGCACTACAGGATGTGGCGCAGGGATAGTTTTAAACAGTCCGAACGAGGTCGACATGGAATACGCCCTACGTTTCCAATTCAAAGCTTCGAATAATGAGGCTGAATATGAAGCCATGATTGCAGGTCTTAGTTTGGCAAAAATCATGGGGGCAGAACAAGTTATTGTCTTCAGTGACTCGCAATTGGTCATAAATCAAATAATGGGAGTATATGCAGCCAAAGGAGAAGTAATGATCAGATATCATGCAAAGGCAAAGGAGCTAGTGTCGGAATTTGCTGCTATTCAGAATACCAAGAATGGAGAATGCGAGAGCAGAAGCCTTAGCTCGATTAGCATCAGCTACTCGTACCGAGCTATGAAGAACAATCCCAATTGAAGTTTTAGCTGGTCGAAGTATAGATGAAGATCTGACGATAAACTTTAATACCCTCGATTTAGGATCATCATGGATGGATCCCATCAGGTCATATATTGAGAAAGGGGAATTACTAACTAACAAACTTGTAGCCAAGAAACTAAAGTTTAGGCTGCTCGTTATGTACTGACTAATGGTATTCTATACAGACGAGGAATTATAGTAGGTTTGCAAAGATGTGTGCATCCCACCGAGGTGAAAGATTTGATTGAAGAGGTCCATGAAGGTTCCTGTGGAGCCCATGTAGCAGGTCGGACACTTTTGCAAAGAATAATGACTCAAGCATACTACTGGCCGACGATGAGAGTTGATAATATAGCCTATGCCAAAAAATGTGATAAGTGTCAGCGCTTCTCCTCCATCCGAAGAACTCCTCAAGAATTATTGACACCCATTACTTCCCCTTGGACATTTGCCATATGGGGAATAGATTTGGTCGGGCCACTGCCGAAGACCAGGGGAAGATTTAAGTATCTCGTGGTCGCTGTGGATTATTTTACTAAATGGGTTAAGGCTGAGCCTCTCATTGATATTACATACAACAAGGTGTACCAATTTATTTAGAAGAACATCATTTGTCGATATGGTCTGCCTCATGCCTTCATCACAGACCATGGAACACAATTTGACAACAAGGAGTTCGCTGTGTATTGTCATCAGTCAAATATCTTGAAGATCCACTCGGCACCAGGCCATTCTCCAAGAAATGGAAAAACTGAAGTGACAAACAGAATGCTGCTGAATGGTTTGAAAAAAATACTGAATGACGCGAAAGCAAACTGGATCAACGAGCTATAATCAGTGATATGGGCTTATCGAACTACTCCCCGAGCAGCAATAGGGGAATCTCCATATATGCTAGCATTTGGAAGTGAAGCTGTTATACCCGCCGAATTGGGTCTCCCAACACACTGAATACTGAATTTTAATTCCCCTATCAGCGATTTAATGAGAAGGTTAGACTTGGACATGCTCGAGGAGGTTAGGGAAGAAGCAGCCATTAGAAATGCTACTTACCAGCAATGAACAACTTTGTTGTACAACAAGAGAGTGAAGAAGTGTGACCTGAAAGAAGGAGACTATGTGCTAAAGAAGGTGATTCAAAAGCATAACAAATTGGAAGAGAACTGGCATGAACCCTACCGAGTTAAGGAAGTTGTTCGACCAGGGACATACAAAATAGAAACTTTAGAAGGGGAGGAGTTTAAGAATGCATGGAATGCAGAACACCTACGTAAATATTTTCAGTAATGTAAACTCTCATGTAATGCATTTTCATCAGTATGAATAAAGTGACAATGTTCTTCCCAGTTCTTTCCTTTTGTTAGAATTTTTTTGCGGAATACTAGTGCTACACACTACTCAGCAAAACTCGGACTACTCAAATCTATTCCCGAAAACACCAACTAAGGTTGGTCGGGAAGTAAATTTATTCCTAAAAATGCCAACTAAGGTTGGTTAGGAAGTAAAACTATTCCAAAAAGTGCCAAAGTTTCTCATTAAGAAAAAATCCACTAACTATGGTTGATCGGGAAAAAAAATCCACTAACTGTAGTTGGTCGAAAAGGAAATTTTACCGACCTTGGTTGGTCAGAAACATTTTATGAATATGAGAAAGTGATCGAGCAAAATTTTTGATACTCGTAACTTTTTAAATTACTACTAAGTTGGTCGAGAAACAAAACATCATTCAGTTTGTTTAGTTGTCAAATGATTACCACAAATTCAAACTAGTCGACAACAAATTGATCGACATATAACAAAATGTTGTTATCTTTTTAACAGATATACATTCACCGATGTAAAGTATTTTACAATTATAAGACAATGGCAGTTAAGATTTGTAAATAAAATTATTTCATTAAATGTAGAACAAAATACATCAAGAATGAAATACAAATTTATTACATCAAGATTCCTATTCTATTGGTTTCTTCCCCTCTGCTTTTGAAACCGGTTCCTCTCCAGCAGGTGGATCATTTAAAGCATGAGGGGAATTTATGAAGTTAAGATCTTTAAGCATCCCGAGGTTCATCACAGATGGTCGATCTAGTAGGTGCTTAGGATAGGATATCTCAACATTGGAATGGAGATTGTAATCGCCAAGGTATATGGAAATCAAACATCAAGGGATGGCCCGAGCAGGGATCCAACTCATATCAAGCTTGAATGGTGGCACTGGTAGGTCGAGCAACCCAGGATTATGGTAATCCCACAGGTAATGACCCTGTTCCAGTTCCAGTACACCTAAAGCATTCAACCATCACTGTTAGTAACCCTCATTATTTGTATTTTGGATACAATCATCCAAATGGTAGAGAGCCTCATTGTAGCCAACCATCCAGAATTCTCTAGGCTGCTTGTGAAATTGATATGTCAATCTTTCCAGTTGCTCATGGAGATTTTTTATAAAGAGTTCTTTATTCTCCAAGACAGACTTCTGCGCAGAAAGCTCTTCGTCCAGATCCTTGATCTTCTTAGACATCTCAGCCAATGCCTTGTTCTTTGCCATCAGTTGGAAGGCCTGTTTCTCCAGAGCAGATTGAGTTCTCTGTTCCTCGACAGTAATCCGAGCAGCTCTTGCTCATCCCCGAGGAACTCTTGCTCATCCCTGAGTATATGTAGAAGGGCCAGACCTCTTCAAGGTTTCTAATTCCTCCCTCAGGTTGGCATTTTTGACCTCCAAGAAAGAGACTCCCTCGTTGTTCACAGGGACCAAAGTGTTTGAGGTGGAAGCTGCAGACTTCAACTGAGACACCTCTCTTTGCAGTTTATTATTTTCTTGCTCTAACAGCTCAGCTATCTGTCTGTGCTCTTTGACCTCAGCCTTCAAAGTTCTCTCCCTCACATCGTAAGCAGCAAACCATTTATCGTATCCCTTATCAGCACTAATTTACTGATACTTCTTCTTGTACCCCTCGTGCAAAGGGGCAGTAGATTCCTTATATTGTTGCTGAAGTTCTTCAAGAGTTCCTTGGAGATCTTCAATCATATCATAGTATGCTACGTTGTTAGCCATTGCACGGTCGAGCAGGCACTTCAAATACTGATAGGCTTCAATTGCTTGCTCTGAAGCACCTTAACTGAGGATGTCAGTGATTTGAGATGAACTCATGTCTGTATGACTAGCTTTGAAATACTCATTGCATTGCCTTAATAATTTTGTATCATGAGCAGAAAATAATTCCATCCTGGCCAGAAACTAGTAAAGGAAGAAAAAGCAATAATCAATAAGAGTTCAAAAAGAGCATGAAGAAGAGAAACAACAGTATGAATAGGCAAAACTTCAAATTTTATTACATCATAAAGGAGAAGTATAATGTTCAGAGTTACATTTGACAAAGAAAAATAAAATAGAGAGAAATTCGAACAACTCTACACCTTTTCCTTGTCTCCCAAAACTTTCTCAGGCGGCTGGGACGAGGAGGTAGGTTGCTCGGATGGAACAGAGGGTTGCTCGGGAAGTGCTGGAGGTTTCTCGGATGAATTAACAGGTAGGTGAAGTTCCTCGCCAGTGGGCTGGATAGCTGGGGGATGAGAAATTTGATCTCCCATCACCATGGAAGATTCCTCAGAGGCAGCTTCGTCGTCTTCCTCTTCTTTAGGAGTTGGAGGGGGGCCCGAAATGTATCGCTGAAATAATTCAGAATTTTCATCAACTTTCATCTCTTGCAGAGCAACGACCCATCCATCTCTAAAGTATTTGAGACTTCCATATTCCACTTGCGACATCATGGCAGCCAAACCTTTATTCCACCCTTTATCCCAGCCGGCGCTGAAAGATTTTTTGACAGCCAATTTCCTTTTTGTCTTCTCCGAGGAAAGGTTCTCGGAAAGAAGATCATCAGCAGCTTTCAATTTATTCTCAACTTCCTCCTTCTGACGACTTACTTCCCGAACTTGACCCAACTCCTCCTCAGTAGCCTTGAGCTTATTTTCAAGCTCCCCAGCATTTTTGAGCTTCCCTTCGAGCTCTTTATTTTTCCCCTCCAAATCATTTATTTTTTTCTCCAACCCCTTGGAGACCTCAATAACCAGAACTTTCTCCTTCTCGGTCGAAGTAAGCCTCTTCTCCCAAATCGCCTTACCATCATCATATTTTTGACGAGAATCTTTCAGAGACTGCGCCAGGCCCATCAAAGCTTCCTCTACACCAGACGAGGAGCTTGAACTTTAATAGCTTCACCTTTTTTTCAGAATTGTATTAAAAGAGCTCACCAACTGTGAAATGAAAAAGAAAGCAAGTCAGTGCACAGATACAAAAAGGAAAGAATGAAAATTTAAGATTATAGGACTTACAGAAGAAATATGACGAGCTGCTAATGTGGTAACCGTGTCCTGAGAAAGGTTTTCTTCAATACCTTGGATCTCGAGAATGATCCAAGTCTTCACCGAGTTCATAGCAGAGATCGGGGGAACAAAAGTGGGAACACCACTAGTCGGGGGCTGAGAGATGGATTCAGCCAAATTGATAGAGGAGCTTTTCTTCAGCCTCCTCAGAGGAGCATCTACTTTCTCGACTAACGATGTAGTCTTAGTCGTAGAAATGATAATCACCTCGCTTGGAGCAGCAACCTTACTCGGGGCCACTGAAGGCTTCTCAATAACCTTTACAGGAGCAGCCGAAGGAGGTGCATCAATTTTCTTTATCCCCTCTCCTAGGACATCAAGCTTACTTCTCTTTGCCTCTCCAGCACCAGAGGCAGATTTATCAAAAAGGGTAGGAGGTCTTCTTTTCTTCATCCTTTCACTCAAAGGAATATGTGACTCAGGTGAAGAACTTGTAGAGGCTGGTATTGGTTCTGCGTCGCTTATCACCGGACGAGCAGTAAAAGAGGAGGTGTAACTCTTATACTGCAGAAAATATGAAGCTGACCTAATATGCTCGTCGGCAACAGTCTGATGAAAACTCCAGATAAGTTTTAAATGCCTTATGTTAACGTTTGCCTCTTTTGAAGATTTTCTTTTGCTGTCAACTGCAAATAAATCAAAATTAAAATATCAGTGGCACATTTTATCAAACACAAAGGAAGCATAATTTTGAAAATAAAATAAAAACAACCTATCCCATTGCCATAGGGAGTACATTTGGGACCCTGGTAAACATCATCTCCAGTTAATGGAGGGTGTTGCCAATTTTTCATAACAACCCCGTGCTCAAAGTAGTCCCTATTGGCATCTGGGAGATTGACCACTAAAGATCTATTTAAAAACCTAGTTTTTAAATAAAAAGTATTATCGCCCACAGCCCATCTATAACAAAACATAATTTTAGGAATTCCTATACGAGTTCCATGAATTTGATTTAATCTATAAACACCGTTAACTATTCTCCACGTATTGGGGGCTATTCTTGCAGGAACCATGTCAAAGTATTGACAGAATTCCAGACATAGAGGGTTTGCGGGAAAAGAAAAGCCACACTCAACGACAAAGAGACTGGGGATCCAATGTCCCTCAGCCAAACGAAAATAGTCTGAAGGCTTAGAACGCTCTTCTAAAATAACCTGTGAGGGAATAGAGAAATCAGAGCGAAATTTATCAATCGATTCAACAGGATAAACCATGATGAAAGAAGGAAATCAAAGAGAAAGAAGAAAATATTACAGGAAAGAGATGAGTCTGTTGACAACAAATGATGAAAGAGATGAACGCACAGGAGAGAGAGACAATGGAAAACTCAAAGAGACAAATTTGAAAAAGTAGAAGACGATGGGATTTTCTGCAACGTTTAAATACTTTGCCTTGGGAAAGGGTAAAAGTAATGATTGCAAAAAGAGACGATTACGTTATCGGTAGCTAAAAAGACAAAAAGGGCACGGGAATCGAAGCGGTTATAAAATTTTTAAAAAGACCTATTCTACGAATTTGGAAGGAGAAATAAATACAAAAGAAAATACTCCTAAATTTCAGGATGACCATTTAAAACCGCCATATTTCAAGAAAGAATGTTCCACACTCCTCAAATTTCTAACTGTAAAACATTGGGGGCTTCTGTTGATACAAAATTTAGTCTGCTGACATGGCTCAATTGAGTGAAGACACATGGCAATCTGCGTGGCAACAACAAACATTTCTGAATAACACCTTGACTACGAGGAACCATACTACAACGAGGAACTCTCCTTCCCCGATCAACTCAGACACTCCGACCAACGAGAACTTTACGAGGAACTTTTGAGTACCGAGGAACTTTTGAGTACCGAGCTACTTAGGCGGTCCGAAAAGCTTAGGCGGCCCGAGATGCACCTCGAACAAAGCATTAATAGCAGGATAACCAACAGATTGACTGCGCATTAAATGCTTATTATTATCATACAGATGTATGCACTTAAGGGGCATTGAATGTATTACCCTTTCACATTACAGCCTTAGGGCTATAAATACATTCTACTATTCTCATTGTATGGGGACGAGAATTTTTGGATAAAACTTGTAATCAAGAATTCCCAAACAGTCAGCAATAACAGAAACAGTGGACGTAGGCCATTCTTATAAAGTTGAACCACTTTAAAATTTCTTTGTCTCACTTTATTTCATCTGTGATTAAATAATTAGATATAATCTAATTTTTTACATCAACAATAATTATATCTCCCGTTTACATATGACCCGATACATCCATATATTTAACTAAAAATAACATTTCTCTGGGTAGTTAATGCTTTGATTAGTAACTATTAAACAAGTTTCAAAATTGATGAGATTCAAAAAATTGTACATTATAAATATAAAGTTGTTGTGAGTAATTAATGACTTGATTAATTACTGTATATTAAGTTTTGAAATTGAGACATTCAAAAAATGGTAAGGGGTGATTATAACTTGATATAAAAGGAAATTGTGTGTGATGTTAATGTCATAAAATTTATTAAACATGTGTATGGATTGACCATGTTTACTATTGCATAACTTTAAACTACAAATATAGTTTAGATGATGTGTGCATTATATCGAATCAATGACTACCCATATGCAACTCATTGTATCTCTTGATCAATATTATGTTGTTACATAGAAATGATGAGGTGATATGATTTTAATATTATAAACCTAAACTTAAATGGGTTTGTTGTATTTGTTTATTTTGGAAACATAAATAAAGTACAAGTGATGTTTTATGTTTTGAGTACATTTCCATTTATTGAGATGGTTTTGTTGAAGTTTTTTGATCAAGAATGACCATTGTTTAACATATTTGTTAATGTGAGACTTCCTCAACTGTCATTAATCCCTTTACACATCTTTTTGAACCTGATGTAGTTTACGTTTCTAGACATAGTAAAATATAAATATATGTATTGAAACTTACATGAATATTATACATTACTTATTTAATAGTAATTGATGTGTGATTTTGATGATCAAAATTGGACTCCTACTGTGATAGACATTGCGTTGCACCTTTAGATAATTTTTTCAATTTTATAGATTTGGGCTACCCACCCCAAATAATTGGGAAGAGTTTTTATTAAGTGGAGTTTACTGCTTTGGGTTCATCAATTTTTCTCAATTATTTATATATTTATTTTTGTGTTTTCTATAGTGTGTGGAATATATTTCATAACTAAATTGGGAAGGACGTCTGAGTGAAACTAGTGCATCTTCGTATTTACTTTTTCATAGAGGAAGTAAAAACAACTTTGGATGTGGTATGTTTGAGGACTGCACACTTCCAATTCCTTCTTTCTTTGAGCAGTGTCCTTTCTCATAGTGTCGGGCTTCGCTTGCTTAGCCTTCAAAATTTCCATTCCAGTTGTAATTGAAACTTAGTCATTACATACATTTTTATCATTTAGATATGTCAATGATTTTATATCAGGCACCTGAGGTCCGAAACTTGGCACCTTTGGCAGCTGCGTCTCAAGCACCCCAGGTTCAAAACTTGACAGTTGCGTCTTGGGGCCAAGATATAGAGGGATTATCCCTCCGTAAGATTATCATCATACCGAAGGGATTATTCTCAAGGTGCGCGCAAGCTAACCCATTAATTACCCTATGTTATAAAAAAATGATTTTAGATCAAAAATTATTTAATTTAGGGGTATGTTTGGTCTAATTGAGGAATGGACACTCGTAATTTCTCCTATCAATGATGTTCTGAATTGTTAAATTGATGTCATATCTATATAATTATGTGTATGCCTAAGTAATTGGATCTTCCTCAATGTTCTTCATTTATTTCAAAATTTATTTAATATTTTGTAAGTATAAAAAATATCTAATCAAGTTATTTCGATATCTCTTTTACTTGAGTCTTTTATAAATGGGTACCTTCAAAAGGATTCTATTACTAACACTCTCTTCCAATCAACGCGTTAATGCAAGATGCTATCATCTCCATTCATAAAATTGTGGAGCCAATTATCAATGAGGGGAGCAACATAAGATCTTCAAACAAAATAAAAAATTCCAAGTTAACTACAAAAATTACGTAACTATCAATGATAGACATTTTTATGTTTTATTACTTTAGAAATACTTTGCAACTAATTAACCTATATTTAAATATTTTGCAGGGGCAATGGAATACAAATCAAGGATTAAGGAAGTTCAAACTTATGGATTTATGAATACTTTCACTATATTCAATTAACATAAACTTGTCATTTTCATAACATCTCAAGAACTGAATAATTTCCTCTTTTATTTAATAATGACATGGTCATTTTAACGACGTTGTCTTTTAAATTGACTGCTCAAGACGTTTTCTCATATCAATATATAATGCGTTACATATTCTACTCAACTCTTTATATTAAATAAACTCTTCTATACGCAATTACTTTGTTTTACACATATATGCCCATGCATCGCGCGGGTTACATGCTAGTAAATATAAAAATGGTGTCTATAAATATATTTATACGCCAATGTATTATGGTTTCCAAACTAAAATCCGGTGTCTTCTGGATTCCAAAATAAAACCACAAAATTCATTTTAACTAATAAAAACCAATAGTTAGAAGCATCGTCCATGAACACAACTATTCCTCTACCTTAAGTTTACTTTATTATCTTAAACTCACAACCACAAATTGCTTCTTGGTCCTATCATATTTGCCTCAAATTTGGACACTCTCTCCTTTCTCTTATTCTTAATGATTGATCTTCAAAAAACTTCTCATCATCCACTCCACTTTTTTATGTTCATGCTTTTTATAAGTTATCCCGTCTTTTACTCCCACTCAATTAGTTTCTAAATACCAATTTATTCTACATAAAGTTTTTTCTCTTTCTCTCTTATCTATCTACACATACACACACACACACACAAACGTATATATATATATAATTTCCCATTAACTATTTGCGTATATAAATGGTTGTATTTATTATATTTGTGTAAAAAAATACTTAAGTAGGTTTCATGATGTTGAAGAATTCACTACAACCTTGCCAACTTTACTGTCTCTATAATTCTGTTACTTCTCATGCAAGGATGAGTGTGAACCATTCTTAAAAATTGATTCTTCCAACATAATTTTACAAAAGAATGTGATAGTATCTAAACACGAGTTAAAGTTTGTATCCACAAACTATACCCCATATATAATTGATGTATGATCCATTTTATATATTATTGAAGTGGATATGTGATAATGTTTGCAAATTCGATCATATGAATTTATTAGTTCATTAGTAGATAATTATATAATTATGCAATTATTTGTGAACTTTTAACTGAAGAATTGATTTTATGTTTGCACCATTATATGGAAAAACATTAAAAAAATATGATAAAACATACAAACACACTCACTCTGGATCATTAATTGGTTAATCGCTTTGAAAAATGCAGAATGAACTACTAAAAATATTACAATTCATTTGGTTTGTATGTTAATTGTTGTGTAATCTATTTTCATAATAAAAAATAGCTATAAAATTATTAAATGGTTTACTGAAATGAATAAATATCATTAATAAGGAGTGCAAAATAAGAGGCTACCACTATCAAATTAATTTTTATTGGTTGCATTTTTTATACTTTATTAGGAAGCTCATTTTCTTCACAGTTTAACTTTATTAGGAAGCTCATTTTCACTACATATATTTTTGTTTATTCAAATCATTAAATCTTGAATGTCAATGTCACAAAGAAAATCTTTCTAGTTATCATTATACTAAAAAAAATAGGAAAAAATGGAGTGATAGAAGACAACATACAACGGCATTTAACCTGACATTTTAAAACCAGTATGTATAGGTACAACAACTATAGGTTCATTGTTGGGTTTATCTCATTTTTTTAGTTAAACTGTGAAGAATTTGAGGTTATATTAGTCACACTTTTATATAATCTAATATAAATTATATTTCATTTAAGTCATATTTATTACAAATGTTTAGAAAGATGAGCCTCGTTCTTAAACTAAGAAAAATGATATTATATAAATATTATTTATCTCATTTATATCCTATGGGACATAACGTCGTATTTAAAATTTCCATAAATGACTGTTATGTGACGTGGCTTCAAATTTAAAATTGACATAAAAGCTTATCAAGATTTAATCTCATTTTCACAATTGATTAAATCTAGAGTCGTCACCCCTTAAATCCCCATAAACTCTTAATTGATTTTGACGTCAATAAATATCCCAAAGATTATACACGCAAGGTCGTAAATACACGGCATACATGATATACCCTATTAAATCTCCCATGCTTAGAATAAATAATAACCTAACTCATTTAAACTCATCTAATCCATCACACAAGCAAAGCAAACCATTCATCTAAGGTCAGTTCAATCATCAGAACGAAAGTTAATTTAACTACAAAGCATATTAAATGACATGTATTGAAAGGAAATAAATAAATAAGAAACTTAATCTAATTGAAGAAAATCTTGTAAACTAATTAGAAAACCAAGAAATGGAAAAAGAAAGATTGAATTAAAGGAAGAAGAAGATGAATAGTGGGTTACATACCCCAGTGGACAAACCCTAAGAGAGAGGAGGAAAAGATCCCAACATCCAACCGAAGCCCTATTCTAATATATAAAATTTGATTATGTTCTAATAAAAAACAACTTTCATATATATACTGAGTAATTGATATTATTATTTTTAAATAAATAATGAATTTATTAGGATAGCGATGAAGAAAAGTCTTCATCAGTGGCATACATAGACGAAAATGAAAGCTACTAAAACAAAATAGCAAAAAACGTGCATAGAAGTAAATGAAACTTTATAAATAAATTTAGGACCTATGATATCTTGAACGCGTTTTCCTATGGACGACATGCCATTTGTTATGATTCGAAATAGAGTTTACGCCATTTGAGACAATATTGGGGATTTCCACATATAAATTAATGCCTCGATCTTCATGAATTTGAACACTACTAGAATTAACTTGGATTTTATCTTCACTTGGGACAATATTCTGTAAAGGAGGCCTATCTTCTTCACTTTTATTGTTTTCATCAGAAGATGAAGACTCAATAATGTCATTACGCAAAACTACTTTATCTCCTTTTAACACGATGGAATCATATTGGATTAATTGATGAATATAGCTATGTTTTTGCTTATGTGAGGAGTTGACAGTATCTAACTGATTTATCGGAGATGGGAAGCATGTGGTCTAAACCTCCTTACACGTTTGACAAACCTCCTTAGAGTTTTTTTAGGAACAATCACCTCCTCATTTGAAGGTAAATCCGGGATATCGGTTTGAGGAAAACAAAAAAGATTTTAATTGTCCTTGTTTCCAACTGATGTGGTATTTTTTGAAATAGATTCATAATATTGTTAAACAGGTACTGAAAAGTCGGACTAAACTTTCAAAAAATCTATGTTTATCTTAGGTTCACCATCCACCAAAATAAGAGATCCGAGACTGGAATAAAAACCATTTTTTCTAAAATGCAGCCTATTTAGAGGACCTGACATAGTCTGAAAACCTGTTGGATCAGACTACTGTTTGATATTACATTTATTGCTTTGCTCCTTCTCAGTCGTAGATAAGTTATATAGATTACCTTTATCACATGGATGTAAGGATGCCTTAGGAGACAAAAAAGTAAGATCTTTACTAGTATACACCTCCTCAGGATTAACTCCACCTTGAGGGACTTCTTAGACTACTCTAGCCACTTTTTGAAACTCTTCTCTTGGGTATTTGCTGAAGTCTACAATGTTTGAACTATCATGCGCGCATGTTTCCCACTTTGGATAGTTGCAGGCTTATATGAGAATTTATTGGAAACCTCTTCTTTTCTTGTATTTGACTTAGTTGGAACCTTATTGATTAGATTCTTCATAATACATTTGTTCTCACAGTGACCCTTTTTTATGCAATACTGGCAAAAATAAGGCATATTCTCATACAAAATTAATTGCTAAAAACCTTTGGAACCATGGTCAATCCCTATTCTCTTTGGTTGTTCATCAAAAAGATTAATATCTGCAATTAGCAGAATATGGGTTCGTGGATCGATCAATGAAATTCGATCAATCGATTGATAAAGGGTAATTTGAGCTATTGGTTGATCAATGAAATCGTCGATCGATATCTCATCGATCCATCAATGAATGTTCATCCATCAATCAATCAGTGTTTCAAACATGATTCGTCCAATAAAAAATGTCGTAACTTCTTCGTTATAGATCGAAATGAGGCGCGTTCGGAGGCTACACAAAGCTTTCGTAGGGCTGCCCTTATATAAAGACTTTGAACCATAAATCCAAATGTTGAGATAAATAAATTCCCTTGAATATGCACTTTATGACAAAACTTTCTAGGAATACAATCACATTTCACGCTTAGCACTTTAATGTTTGCAAAAGATGAATTATACCTCGTAAAGCATATAAACATACATGAAAAATGTTATTTGGTTAACGAGTATAAATTTAGGCGTTGATGATTCGTATCGAATATTGCATTTAATTACCCTCGAACTTATACATTTTAGCCCCCTCGGGTACTTTAATGCCTATAATTATGCTCGTTAATCAGACAACCTCCGTTTTATATGCTAAAATGTTATTTGAGGTATAATTGAGCTTTTATAGGTGTTAAAGTGCTTAGTATGAAGTTTGGGCACGTTCCGATTAAGTGTCGTCGCGATTCGCACGTTCAGGGGTATTTTCGTAATTTTATACTTTGGAATTTTTGCCCGAAGTATTCACCGAAGTTGTAGCCCTCGGGCCAAGCTTCGCGTGACCGCAAACGGTGCTCTAATCGGAGTCTGAACGAAGGAAACACGGAGCTTTAATCGGAAAGAATTATAAGGATTCATTAACAATTTAAATAATTCCATCCATGTCCCTTTTCTTCTTTAATAACAAATCCATTAATTCCATCTATGTCCCCAAAACGTTTTTTCAGCAAATGAAGATGGCGATTTGGCCCTAGGCTCGGGTTTTGTTCGGGTTTTGGGTTCGACTGAAATTCGAGCCTTTCGTCCGAAATTGGAGCATGATTATTGACCACACGCGCAAATGGATCTTTTTGGTCACTTTTTTGGAGCTTGAGCTTTGGCCATTAATGGAGATGGAGCTTTTGGCCATTAATGGAGCTTGAAAGTCGGTCTTTGGCTTTTGCCAATTTTGCAGCTACGATCCAACACGAAATGGTTCTTGGCTCACCATACGAAGGTTTTTGGCCATTTTCGAACAAAATGGGTCTCGGATTTTTGTTGGTTACGAATTGGATGTTTTGTGCCATGGAGTGTGATGTGTGTTGTGTGGCTTGTAATTGCAGTACCGGTCGACCACACCCCAGCCGCCGGCAGATCGGGTTTTGGATTTTTGGCTTTGGCTCGAGACAGTGTGCTCCTCTCCTGTTCACCGGTCGACCGCGTTTTGGCTGCCGGTCGACTGGTCCCTGTTTTGTGCGTTTATTGTTGTTGCCCACTTTCTTTTTTCTTTTTTTATTTTCTTTTTCTATTTTCTTTTTATTCCTTAATTTGGAAACTTATCCTTATTTCTTTCATTATTTCTTTTTCTTTCTTTCCTTTTCCCAACTTACTACAAATAGAAACTTTAGTTATTTTTGTAAAATATCTAGTTTTTTTCTCTAGTTTCTCTCTCTCTCTCTTAGATTAGGTTAGGGTTTGTAATATTTGGGAATTTTGTGGAGACCTCCCCTCTCCTCCATTTTCTTTGTGTAATTCCTCCATTAATGTAAGTTCTAGTTTATTATTCATTGTCATCTTCCTCTACTTTAAGCTTTGTTCTTTATTTATTTCATGCTTTATTATTTCTTACCTAGATTAATTGTGTAGCTAATTTAATTAGTGTTAAATTAATTAGTTATGATTTAATTAATTAGTTAATTTATTTAATGCTTTTAATCATGCGTAGCGACCAATTTAAATTAGGGTGCAATTAATGAAACTCACGTGGGGTTGATTTGTTGCTTCGCTTTGGTGATGGAGATTTACGTATTTATTTCGAGTGTATTTAAACTAAAATTAACTAGGTATGAGTGTATTTAAACTAAAATTAACAAAGCGAATAAAAACTATAGGATGCGACTAATATTCCTCAAATCGAGTTAACGTGTATAAATGGTCACATGGGACTACGAATTATTAGGATTGCATCTCGTTTCGTCAATTAATTAAATTAAGATTTGTCACACCCCTAAATTCGCATAAAAGAGTATTAAGATTTTGGTGTCAACAAATACCCCAAAAATTACGCACACAAGGTCGTAAAAACGGCGCATACATGATATACACCGTTAAATTTCCTAGGCGTAAAAACTAGGACAACACACTCGAAATAAATACGTAAATCTCCATCACCAAAGCGAAGCAACAAATCAACCCTACGTGAGTTTTATTAATCGCACCCTAATTTAAATTGGCCGCTACGCATGATTAAAAGCATTAAATAAATTAACTAATTAATTAAAGCACAACTAATTAATTTAACACTAATTAAATTAGCTACACAATTAATCTAGGTAAGAAATAATAAAGCATGAAATAAATAAAGAACAAAGCTTAAAGTAGAGGAAGATGACAATGAATAATAAACTAGAACTTGCATTAATGGAGGAATTACACAAAGAAAATGGAGGAGAGGGGAGGTCTCCACAAAATTCCCAAATATTACAAACCCTAACCTAATGTAAGTTCTAGTTTATCAGTATGAAAAATTATCCTATTACGTTGGCCAATCAGAAATAGACATGTGTTATTCGTCGTCGCATTAGTCATAGTCAGCAAGGCCTATTTATCAGAATGAATCCAAGAAGTCCGACCAGCATAGGAAAGAAGCTCGACCAACACCATAAAGATCGACTAATACCTGGAAGACTGACCAACACATGGAAGACCAACCTATAGGGGTTATCAAGCGCTATTAGTTGTATACATTATGAATGTTGTATTGATGTAAATGTCTATGTTATAAAGGAATTCCATCCTTTAACATTCTGCTTCTGGTACACCCTCAGGGATATAAATACATTATGCTCCCTATAGTTAGGGGACACAGAACAAGAGATAACTTAACAAATAAAAGGCAATATACACTAGTGAACACAGATTTTTTCCTTTTAGCCGAACCACTTTAAAAACCTTTTGTGTCTCTTATTTACTTATTTATTTATGATCAAATAATTAGAGATAGTCTAATTTTTTGTTGATCTAATCATTTTCATCCATTCAAATGGTTGATATTACTGAATCAAGCCTCCGAAACGATGGCATCCATCCTGTTCCTTCTTATCCACCAACACCCAATGATTTGATTGGAATTTTGGCCAGTCTCACTAGAGGGCAAGAGGCTATATAATATACCATGAGGCAGTTAGCTTAGACCTTGCAAGCCAGGTAACCTTCCTTACCTACTCATGGAAATATGACACCTCCTACTCCTCCAATAAGTAGTAGACATAACCAATCCAATACTACTAGATATACCTCTTATCTCCCAAGATTAAGTTATTCTCTTTGAACATCGAAACCCTATGATGATCAGTCTTTTACTCCTGGAAGATTGAGTGCCTTAGAAAGGCTTAGTCGGGTATCTCCTTTTGACCATTTGGGACCTAGGGGAAACAAAAATATTCCCAGGGAATTGTCGAGGAATACTCGATGACCAACCATTCAAAGGGAAGGCTCAGCCCAATCTAGATTAGATGCTCGATGAACCACCCGCACCGAGTAGCAATCGTAGGAAGAAAGTTCAGCACAAATAGTTGGTAGGAATAAAAAAGTTTTAGCGCACATATCTGATGCTAGAAATAACGCATGGAAGGGTTCCATGAAACGCTGGGAGGATAGAATGGGAGAAATAGCTAAAGACAAGAACCTTTTGTAATGAAGCGTTGTGGAAGGATCACCTTTAATATAAGTTATTATTGATTTTCCCACACTGTTAAAGTTTAAAGCTCTTGTAGTTACACCCAAATATGATGGAAAGACTAATCCTATCCATCATATCGAGTAAAATTGGGTAGCAGCTAACATATATGTATTCCCCAATAAGATGAGGTGCAGAGCATTATCTGTAACAATTATTAGTTCTGCTCAAATTTGGTATAATAGACTTCATCGGGGGAAAATTTCCAGCTTTAATCAACTAGTCGAGCTATTCATTAGAATAATTTTCTTTGGGTCCAAACCATTAAAAAGGGTAGCTCATTTGCTAAGTGTGAGACAAATGGAAGGGGAAAGTACTATAAACCACATCACTTGTTTCAACAACGAGAAATTAGAGGTTGTGGATTATGAGGAGAAGAATACTATTATAGCTCTTATGATTGGACTGCTCCTCGAGAAACTCTACTACACGCTTGCTAAATATCCCCCAAAGACAATGACAGAGTTAATGGCGAAGGCAACCAAGATCATGAATACAGAGGAGGTAATGGCAGCTAAGTGGAGATCATGGACAAAAGGTTAAATAAAAATTGATAAAAGGGAACTCAAATATTCTAATGAAAATAGGCAATTGAAACAGAAAGGGATTATAGATCGGCTCAAGAAGTACAATAATTACACTCCATCAACAATGGGTATTCACCATATTTTGGAGGAAATTAAACATAACAAAGATGTACATTGGCCTTAGAAGTTAAGGAGATGTGACACCCTACCTAAATAAATACCGGGTGATCTGTCCTTTATTAAATTAAAATCAAGGTGAACGGTTGGTTCATTCTTAGCATCCTAAAATAAATATTTCCAATTTAAACACCCTAAATAATCAAGCTAAGTGTCAAAACAATTTAATGTCTTATTTTATTTAATTTTGTAATAAAAATCTCTTAAACATCAATAAATTTTAATAATGGAAATGATAAAGATACCAATCATCCAACGAACCATGCCAACTAGATTATCAAATCCAAATAATTAACCACAAACCACAGATAATGTGAGAGATAAAATAATCCCAAATGAAAACAGAGTACTGAAATGATAGAATTATGAAATCCCTATCAAGTCTAAACAAGTCTGGAAATGGGTGACTCATGCTCTAACTAAAAGAGTTCAACAGAAGTCTGAGGAACCAAAGGAGTAAGCATCTACTACAATATCCTGCAACTCCCAGACAAGCTACAGCACATCCAGTCAAATGATTCTACACCTGACGCACTTATGGCTGAGCACCTATAATATATATATATATATATATATATATATATATATATATATATATATATATATATATATATATATATATATATATATACAAGAGAGAGATAAAATGACAAAAAACGGGCCAGAGTCCGAGTGTAAAACAGTTTTAAAAATAGTTTATCAAGTATTTAGAATGCTTACTAGATAATATAACCACCATGTTAGTATGCGACACTCTCTTGAGAATTCTCACCTCTCATCTAATGTGCACGCCTACCGTACTACTAAATCTCGTAAGTTTATATAACTTATTTCCCAATGATTTTATTTTGAGAAGTCATAAGGGTATGATATTTACTTTAAAGATCAATCTCTTAATGATTTCTTACGTTACTTAATATATCTCATTACCGTTATAAAGTTCCCGAACACTTTCTCTACAATTTTGAAGCATTTAGTCAATACTTAACTACTTATATGCACAGTAGAAGTTTTTCATATATAAGTATACATATTAATCACTCATATAATATATATGCTATCGGCACCCCATATCAAATCTATGGTGCAGGCATACCTCTGTATCACTCCTACTAAGGGAAATGCTAGTTCGAAATCACTCTCAAATTGTATTAACACAATACACACAAAATGGAGGTGAAACATAGTTCCAAGTCACTAAGAGGTCAGCACGTACGCTAATGTCTCTTAGGACCATCTGACTATCATTCTCAGATAGCCTGTACCAAGGAATCCTATGTTCTAGGGTAGAAGTCCATATCCCCCACAAAGGTCCCATCGAGATAAGGCTATCTCAACGCGCCAACCTCCGTGATAGCAAGTAGCGCGGGTATGATTATTCACAAATATAATGTTTTGTATATGCACACAGTCACACGACATTTATATAAATATTCGCATTTTCCAATTCGGTTCGCCCACGACCCATAATAACTATTATTAACCGTACTTAGTACAATTTTACCCAATTATCTCACATAAAGGATTCATCTCAATTCTAATCATTTCATACTTATTTCTCATCTCTCGATGTATTCTATCTTACCAAAGGAAATTTCAATAAGTACACCCTCTCTAACATTCTGGCCTAAGTCTTTCATGAGTCTCTTAATTCTTTAGTGAACATATGCACAATTTCCAATGTGTGACGAAACCTCCTCATTTACCCGTGATTTCATCCCCTATAAAATTTCACTCAACGGAGTGTACTTAGACCCTGATGATCCTCTTCATGACCCATTATACTCTTTAAATGATATTCAAGGGTTCCTACGTATTTTATCCAGATTAAAAAAAAAGGAAAAACGTGTAGTTTTCAAGGAGCATTTGATCGATTATGGAAAGGGGTCGATCGATCAACATTATCGGGTCGATCAATCGATTGACATTATTGGCTCGATTGATTAATCAAGTTGTTCTTGCACAGAAAACTACAAATTCAACCTACGGGTTTCACCCAAGAATACTCTTATTTCCTCTAAGGCATGTGATTTAAATTCCCTAAATCATCAAATTCTTCCATGAAACATATTTTCATAAATCCTATTCTAACATGGGAGAAATATTAAATAGAAAATAAATAGCAACATAGATACTTGCCTAAAATTTGAAGGTATGATTTTTTGGTGATAAGGATATGGTTGCGTTCCTTATCTTACGATCTATGCCCCGGTGGTGTTAATCTTAAAAGAGGTGCTATGGTTTGTGATCAATTCTTGAAAAGCTCTCTACCTTTCTTCTCTAATGGTCGTTCTATGTTTATGTGATTGTTAACCCTAAAAGATAAACACTAATAGCTGATATAACTTCGGAAAATTCGTGGTTTTAATTACCTAAAAAAATACATAGTGACTATAATACCCTCTCAGGATGCCTGTTAGGCCCAAAAAAGCTCCGAGATCCAAACTAAACCTCCGGATACACTTTTCTGACTATCTCGACCCTTACGGACACATTGTCGAACTCAAAATGTCCATATGGCTGACGTATAATTTATTCACTTTTATAATAATAATATAGTCCCGACACGACAAAAGCGCGTCCCGACTTAATTTGCATAATTATCATATTATCCACTGGTGATAATATTAATAAATTAAATTATATGTATTAATTTACTCATTTAGTAATATTCAACAAATTTCCAATAATTACTAACTCTCGTCAAGCTAGTAAATATTTAAAATAAAATTTTGGGTTAATATTAAATTAATAACTCAATTAAATTTAATAAATCCCCAAATTTTAAAAGCCATAAAAATACGGGGTATTACAGGAGATCCCCTATCAAGAGGGATAAATCCAAATACTGTGAATTTCATAGAGACCACGGTGACACGATAGATTATTATATTGCTCTGTAAAACAAAATTGAAACTCTCATTCGTAGAGGCAAATTAAACCCGCTTGTTGATCAATAAATAGAACAATGAAGGATCTCGGCAAAGGTCAAAATTGCCTTGCAAGTCTAGATACGATAAAAAGAGGACCCATGAAGATAATCAGGAGAATGATCCCGACCTACCGCAGAAGCCTAGTCAACCAAAACGTAAGGTATTCATGCTCAGCTTTGGTTCTTTAGATTGACAAATGATTACAGGTAGAGATGCAGGAGGAGGAGATCATACAGTGGAGTGGAAGGCTTACCTCAATGAGGCATGAGCTTGTTCCTATATATTGAGAATAAATCTAGCTGAAGAATATTCGACTGAGGAAGGTCAACAAAGATAAACTGGTGATTAATTTCTTTAAAAAAAACTCTCAGGATTATTGTACACACATGATGATCCTCTAGTAATCAAAGTCGGAAAGAAAAATATCATTATTTCTAGATTACTAATTGATAGTGGCATCTCGATAGATATTATGTTCTATCCTTGCTTTGAAAGTCTGGATTTTTAGCTCAACCAATTGGATCCCTACCATAGACCTTTAATAGATTTTTCTGGTGAGAAAGTATTACATTTCGGAATAATTAAGGTAGAGATGTTAATTGTCACTTGTCCAGCCAACCGAACAGAGAATATATGTTTCTTTGTAATGGATAAAAATGTTCATTCGGACTATAACATGATTATTATAAGGTTAGGATTGAATAAGTTCGAAGCCGTACCATCTATAGTCCATCAATATTTGAAGTTATCGACCAACTTTGGAGTAGGCTTTGTAAAGGGCGACCAAAAAGTAGCTCGGGAATGCTACCACTCATCTGTCGAGCAAGAAGGTCTAGAATAAATAAAAAAGAAAACCACCACTTACTAAGTGGACCCCTCTGAACCTGATGAAGAATCTGATGTTGAAACCTTAGATCCAAGGGAGGAAACAGAATTGGTTAAGGTCCAGATAGTAGAGGCAACAAAAAACATTGTGTTGGATGATGACAAGCCAAAATGCATCACTCAAATAGGAGCAACGCTAAATTCTGTTCTTAAATAGTAACTAGTGAATTTTCTTAGACAGAGAAAGCACGTGTTTGCATGGAGTCACGAAGATATGCCAGGGATTGATCCTAACTTTCTTTTCCATGAACTCAATGTTAACAAAGAGGTCAAGCCTGTAAAGCAGAGGTGAAGAGTGTTTAACCCTGAGAAGAACCAAGCAATACAGAAAGAAGTTGAAAAGCTTCAAAAGGATAGTTTTATTAATGAAGTAAAGTATCTAGATTGGTTGGCCAATGTAGTTATGATCAGGAAAAAGAATAATAAGTGGATAATGTGTGTAGGCTTCATAGATTTGAATAAATCATGCCCAAAGGATCATTTTCCTTTGCTATGAATTAATGAGCTTGTGGATGCTACATGGGGACATGAATTAGTCAGCTTCATGGATGCCTACTCTGATTATACCCAGATTAAAATGAAGCCTGAAGATAGGGAGATCACTTCCTTCATTACCCCTCGAGAAACTTACTGTTATAACTTTATGCAATTTGGTTTGAAAAATGCAGGCGCCACTTATCAGAGACTCGTGAATAAGGTCTTTGAGGAGCAAATAGGCAAAAATATGAAAGTTAATGTGGATGATATGATGACCTCAACCAAACTTTAAACCAACTAGAGAAACATCAGAAGAGACTGAACCCGACCAAGTGTGTATTGGAAGTGCATGAGGGAATGTTCCTAAGGTATATAGTAAATCAAAGGGGAATTAAAGTAAACCCAAATAAGATCAAGGAATTGATTAAGATGCAGTCGCTTACTTGTAAGAAGGATGCACAAAGACCAACTGGGCAAGTATCTGAACAGATTTGTGTCCCAAGCTATAGATAGGCGCCTACCATTCTTTAAAGTGATTAGAAAGAGTTTTGAATGGAACGAAGAGTGATGAAAATATTTTGTGGAGTTGAAAAATTACTTGGGGTCACCCCCATTGCTTTCATGACCAATTTTGGGAGAAAGAGTGTACTTATAATTAATTTTTTTTTAATCGCTTGTAAGTTTTGCCTTAGTTCGTGAAGAAATTAGAGTTTAACAACCATTCTACTACACCAATAAAGCTTTTCGAGGAGAAGAAATCATATACCCACGCCTAGTGAAGTTGGCATTAACACTAATTAAGGCATCTAGATGGAGGAAGCCATATTTTCAATCCCATACGATTATAGTGTAGACTAATATACCTCCAAGGCAAGCCTTGCAAAAATCAAAGAAGTTTGGCAGATTTATGTATAGGGAAGTATAATTGGGAGAGTATTATATTATTTTTTAACCAAGATCTTCTTTTAAAGGTCAAGTTATAGTATATTTTATTGAAGACTTCACTCATCCCGAGGTTATCGAGCAATAAGATATGCTAGTAGAACAAGAATTAGGAGAAATATTTCGAAAGGAGCTATTAGGAATCAATCCCCCTAGAAAACTTCATAAAAGAAAGGTCAAAAGAAATCACTTTCTCCCTACATGTTTCCTCTTCTATAGATCTGGAGATGTCAAGGCAGTATTAGGAAGCAATGAGAAAAACATTCGATTATGGGAGCTTGAAAAAACAAGCATTGACCACAATATCTGAACATGGAAGCTGTACGTTGATGGGTCATCTTGCACAACTGGTGGTGGAGTAGGTATACTAATTAACACTCTATATGGAATGGATATTGAATATGCTTTGCGATTTCAATTCTAGGCCTCAAATAATGTAGCAAAATATGAATATCTCATTATGGGTTTGAGTTTGGCCCAATCACTAAATGTCGAATAAGTTGTGGCGCATAGTGATTCTCAGTTAGTGGTGAGTCAAATATTGAGCTAGAATTGATGACCAGGTATTTAGCCAAAGCGTTGAAACTAATAGAAACATTGTTTGCAGTTCGAATGAGAAGAATTCTAAGACTAAATAATGCCCGAGCAGATGCACTTACTCAGCTAGCTTCAGTAATAAGAGTTGACCTCCGACAAACTATTACAATTGAGATTTTTGCCAATAGGAGTACAGATAAGGATTTAATGATCAATTTTATTGTACTAGACATGGGGCGATCTTGGATGGATCCCATCAAAGCATATATGGAAGAAGAAACTTTTCCAAGAGATATGATTGAAGACAAAAAAATAAAGTATAAAGTCGCCAGATATGTGCTAGATACTGGAGTCTCGTACAGGAAAGGGTTGACAGTTAACGTGCAATATTGTGTTCATCCATTAGAGGTTCCAGACTTAATTCAGGAGGTGCATGAAGGATCGTGTGGAGCCCATATAGCAGGAAGAACACTGTTAAAGCGAATCAGTGCACAAGGATACTATTGGCCTAATATATGAGCAGATTGTGCAGTGTTTTCCAGAAAATGTGACAAGTACCAAAGTATTCTAGCATTCTCAAAATTCCACAGGTTGCTCTAACCCAGTCACTTCACTTTGGCTATTTTCCATATGGGATATAGACTTGGTCGACCATTGCTAACCACTTGAGGAAGATTAAAGTACTTGGTTATTGTTGTGGACTACTTTACGAAGAGGGTTGAGGTAGAATCATTGATAGACATACCCGATGAGACGGTCTACCAATTAATTTTTAAAAATATCATTTTTAGATGTGGGTTTCCCTATGCCTTAATCATTGGCCATGAAACATAATTTGATAATGATAAATTTACTACCTATTGTGCTCAGTCCAATATCCAAAAAATACATTCTACTCCTGGTTATCCATAGCGTAATGGGTAAACTGAAGTTACAAGTATAACTCTGCTCAATGGGTAGAAAAAAAATACTTTATGATACAAAGGTAAATTGGATCAACGAGTTACATTATGTTCTATGGATATACCGAACAACCCCGAAGATTGTAACTGGAGAATCCCCATACATGCTGGCATTTGGGACTAAAGCCATAATACCTGCTAAATTGGGACTTCCATCCCATAGAGTTTTGAACTTTAACTCTGTTATAAATGATCTAATTCAAGGATTGGATTTGGATATGTTGGCATAAGTACTTGAAGATGCAGAATTGAGAAACGCTGCTTACTAGCAACGAACAACACGTTATTACAACAAGCGAGTGAAGCCGACCAACCTAAAGGAAGAAGATTATGTGTAAAAAAAGGTTATCTAGAAGAATAAAAAACTTGAGGCCAATTGGCATGGGCCATACCGTATTTCAGCAATTGTTCGATTTGGAACCTAAAAATTTGAGACTTTTGAGGGAGAAGAATTCAAGAATCCATGGCATGCCAAACACCTTAGGAAGTACTACCAATGATGTAATAAATTGTACTCAATTCAATATCAATTTTCAGTATCAATAAAATGGTGATTCCTTCCATTTTTATTTCTGATTTTTTTGGGAGTAGTGTTATGCACTACAATATCAAGTTGCTAGAAAAACTTCAAAAGTTGCACCACACTATTGGTCGCCACTCATAATAGTTCCATCGCAATAACCACATAGTTGATATCAAATGTTAGTCGGCTCTGGAAAGAAGTTGCTCGGCATGAACAAAACTTGATTGGCAGCTGAAGAAAACCTAAGTATAGCAGGATATTGAGCCATCAAGAAACTTAGTCAACAAAGATAAGGATAAAATAAGATCTTTATCCTATAGGGCAAGGTGAAGGAAGAACGTTGTGAAGATTCCTCAAGATGAATGCAGACACATATTCCACATATGCCTGGTCACACCACTGGTAACTAATGCAGGAAACCTAAAAATTTCGATGCATTAGTAGAACCTATGGAGACACATGGGTAACTAGTGCTAAATTTATATTTTAATCTAAGTAAACTAGTAGAATCTATGTATTCATTAACAATTTATTCTTAAGGGTGTCAATAGAAATAATGAAAATAGAAGGCAATCACATTTAAAGATTGACAAGATAAGTTGATTAAATACATTTCATTCATTTACTGATAAATACATGATTTTGTTCACAACCTAATTAGAGAAAATTACTCTATGGGACGTTTTCCCTCAGCCTTAGAAACTTTCTCCATACCAGTGGGAGGATCCTCTAGGGTATAAGGATAATTGATAAAGTTAAAGTATTGAAGCATCCTTCTATTACTGCTGCTTGGCCAATCTAATAGATATAGAGGATGGATAATTTTCAGCTCATCGTGAAGTCCATAGTCCCCTAAATACAGGGAAATCAGGAACTGGGTAATTTTATTGATAGGAATCCAGTCAATATCCAACCTATAGGGGGAAATCTTCAAGGTCCAATAAGCCAGGATCATACCATGCCCAGAAAGGGGTATTTTGTTTCACCTTCAGTACCGTCATGCAATTGGACCATCCCCATTTATAACCTTTACTCTAAGATTGTTTAAACCTATCATCAAAAGGCCCTAAAGTATTATTGTACCCCTTCATCCAGATTTCCATAGGCTGCTTATGGACTTAGAAGGGTAACATACCGACGTGGTGTTGCAACTTCTTTATCACCCTATCTTTAGCTTAAAATTGAGTACACTGAGTAACAAGCCTCTCTAATTGTGATTGAATTTTCTTGGACATTTTAGTAAGGGGTTATTTTTGGCTTCCAATTGAGTAGCTTGATTTTCAAGAGTCTACTGTGTCCTTGCCTCATATGTAGTAGCTCGACCAGGTTTAGTTCTTGCTCGAGTAGAGGAAGCAAATTTGGTCTTTTTAGTGACTCCACTTCTTCCATTAACTGAGCATTTTCAGCCTCCAAGAATGAAAACCCTTCATCATTAGTAATAGCCATAGAAGAGGAAGTTTTTAAGGCATTCAACTTATCCCTAAAATTAATGTTCTCCTCCTCCAGGTGCTTGGTAATATCCCTAGCTTCTTCCACTTCACGATTAAGTAAAAACTCTTGTCTTCTAAAATGCGAAGCATATTTCTCCAGTTTCATCCTTCGCTTAAAGTTTGATATTTTTGTTCCTAGTCAGCATGAAAAAGGGCCCTGGATTCCTTATTATTCTCTTTCATATCGTTAATCATTTTATAGTAAGCCACGTTATTGGCCACTTCCTAATTAAGGATCCATTTTGAATAAAGGTAGGCTTCCTTAGCTCGATCTGAAATATCTTCCCTAAGTAACTTTAATAGCTCTTCCTCGATCAAAGATAAATGACCAGATTTGAAGATTTCATTGCATCTTTGAAGTAGCTCGGTGTCACTTGTGGAGAATTGGTCCAGTTTATCCGTGAATTATTAAGAGCAAAAAAAGTTTCCAATCAATAACAGTATGTGAAATAAGGAGAAAGGACAGGAAAATTAGAAGTAAAATTTCTTTTTATTGATAAACTATTGAGTACAAGTACATCAGCATTAAAGAAAAGAAAAGTTACAATTATAAAAGAAAATAAAATAAAAGGCTGCCCAGGAAATTAGTATACACCTTCTTTATGTATGAAGTAGACACAGTAGGATTAGAAGTTAGAGCATCCAAGGTAGGGTGATCATAAGCTGGAGGAGTAAAGGAGTCAACTGCAGCAGTTTTGTGTCAGTCGGCTGATTCTAAAACAAAATTAGATTCACTTAATTTCCCATCATCTTCAATATCCTCATCCATGTTAGGATGAGATCATGGGTCATGTCTAAGGAATGGTTCATATTCTTGGGGAGTGATAACCACCACTATGGGTGATGACTAGCCATCCTTGAAATATTTTTTCTTTGCAAATTCAATTTGCTTAGAAGCAACTACAATGGCCTTATCCCAAACTTTATTGAAGGTGAACTCCCTTGTCTTGGCTCTTTTAGCCTTCTCTGTAATAACCTTCTCTTTTACAACATCTAAATTCTTTTACAGATCAATAACCTACCCCCGAGCAGTAGTATCATCCTCTTCAGCAGTTTTTATTTTGGACTCCCACTTCTTCTGCTCATTAGCCAATGCTTATTGGGAGTCAAGTATTGATTTCTTCAATTCATCAAAAGCCTCCTCAACCTCAGTTGAAGAATAATGCAGAACATCACCTTTCTCTAACATGATGTTGAAGTCGACCAAGAACTGCAATAAGAAAACAAAGCAAGTTATTATAAATAGTAGCAAATAAATGAGTGAAAATAAAAAGAGAGGATAGTACTTACCATAGGCAGACTTTGAGAATCCCTTTAAAAAAATTTGATCAGGACATTACAGAAGCAGCACCCCTATGGTCTAGCAATGTACCAGACTTTATTAGTTTTCTTGACAAGCTAGGACCAAGGGCCACTAATGAGATAGATGCAGATAAATCAACCAACTCTTGTTAGTCAGTGTTGACTGAAGACCTTTTCGTTAGCCTAGAAGGGAGCACTCATTTCAGTTCGTTTGAGATGGCCTTCATCATATTTCTTAGCTAGGAACTTCTTCCCAGAATCCTCCTTATTAGCTGGGGCTTCTTCCCATCATATTCTTTGTTCTTGCCCCCAATTAGTAGCCTGCTTGGAGGAACCATTATCAGCAATTTAACCTAAAATGTTAGGAAATTTTATCTTCCACATGGTAGCAGCAAGAGGTAAATCCGAGTCCAGAGACGAGGGGGAAGTAACAACAAGTTTACCACTTCCAAATGCTATGACTGAGGATGCAGAGATGAGATCTTGGCCAAGTGTAATTAGAGGTGAAGGCACAACAATAGTAGGATGAAAAATGAAATAAGTAAGATTATTTTGGTATTGCAACAAATATGACGCTAATCTTGTATGCTCCTCACCAATTTTCTGGTGAATGCCCCAGATGCACTTCAACTCTCTAAGGTTGATCTCAGTCTCTTTGGGATACTTTCTTTTTTGATCAACTGCAATCAAAATTAACAAGGTAAATATCAGGATTGGCATTGAGCAGAATGTGCAAACAAAAATAGATAAACAAATGGAACATATCCCATTGCCATTTAGTGGGCACCTAGGCCCATGATACTTAGCATTTCCAGTTATGGGAGCATGTTTCCAATTTTTGACAATTATTCCAGATCAAAGTAATCTCTATTTGAGTCTGTAATATTAACAACTAAATCTTTATTTCCAGCCTTAGTTTTTAAATAATATGTGGTGTCACTTGTGACCCATTTGTAACAAAGCATAATATCTGGGATCCCTATATGGGTCCTATAGAGTTGGTTTAACCTATAAACCATATTAACCACTCTTCAAATGTTGGGGACTATTCTAAAAGGAACGACATCAAAGTACTGATAAAATTCAAAAAAAAATGTGTTTGGGGGAAAAGTAAACCCACACTCAACAATGAAAATGGAAGGTAACCAATGGCCCTCGGGCAAAGAAAAAAATAAGTGGTAAGACTAAGGAGGTTCCAAATCTACCCATAAAGGGATATTCTATTCATTTCTAAATTTTTCTAAAGAGGTTGCAAAATAAACCATACTCGAAGAAGAAGAAATTGGGAAAAGAAAATATTATTAGAAGAATTTAGGGATTCAGCAAGAATTGAAGAACATGGGAAATGATCGTACATATAGCACAAATAGATAACATCAAAAAACTTAAAAGATTTTGACGTAAGAGACAATTGTGTCTTTTCCCACCTCTTATAGTTTACCTCAAAACTAGTGAAGGTAATGATTAAAAGAAGCGTTTATTGAATTATTGGCGACTAAAGCCAAAAAAGACACATTTGCCCAAAAATGATTCGTTAAAATAATGGATAATTACAAAAATGTCAGACACATTATGAGCCGATAATCAAAACATTATCTTTGTAAGTATGTGAAGTTGGTAGCTGTCCAATACTCGAAATTATTGCCCGAGCAAATTTAAGAGCTAAATATTCCATACTCTTGTACAAACCTTAAGCATGAAACATTGGGGGCTTCTGTTGATACCAAAAATTATCCTATTATGTGGACCAATTAAAAACAGACATATGTTATCCATCGTGGCATTAGTCCTATCTAGCAAGGCCTATTTATCAAAATGAATTCAATAATGTCGACTAACATAAGAAAGAAGACCGACCAACAGGGAGGTTATGAAGTGCCATTGGTTCTATACATTATGATTGTTGTATAGATGTAAATGTCTATGTTTTAAAGGCATTTCATCCTTTAATATTCCACTTCTAGTACACCCTTAGGGATATAAATACATTACAATCACTACAACCAAGGGACGCAAAATAAGAGATAATTGAACAAACACATGGCAATATACACCAGTGGACGTATGCCTTTCCATTTTAGCCGAACCACTTTAAAAAACATTTTGTCTCTTATTTACTTATAATTGGAGATATTATAGTTTTTTGCATTAACAATAGGAATAAAGGTACCCGATAGGGCTAAAATGCATAAGGTAAAATTGTAAATATATGCAATATTTTCTACGAATCACACCCCCTAACTTGGCATTACTAGTCCCTAGCAGTGGAATGAAAAGAAATAAGAACTGAAAGTATTACCATAAGAACGTAGATAAATAAAAAGTAGATAAATTCCACTTTCGTGGGTAAACAATTATATTTAGTTCATGCAATAAGCCGTTAACCCCCTAAGTTACCTCAGTATACGAGTGTTGTCTCGCGAGGGTTTTCAGGGGTGAAACCGACAAACATCAAAGGTTCCTCAAAATATACATAATCAATCAAAAAGACATGATCAACAACAACAAAAACATTTCAACATGCTATTAGCAACGTGAATGAATTCAAACCAAATTCATTAATTATTAACATTATAGAATGACGTTCATCGAATTGAAATATTAAGCGTGGGAGGAAAAGTAATAATATGAAAAACATTTGAATTGGCAAAACTTTTATAAACTAGATAATCACTAAAGTATGCATGATATCAATCATCGCCAATGTATACACTCAGGAAATGAAATCACTATGAATGAGAGGTAATACGTGGGATATGCGTGGAAAAAATGGAAATGGAAACTAAGTCGCACACATATCACTAATGCGGAACACTATATATATATATATATATATATATATATATATATATATATAATCTTAATGAAAGATACAATTCATTAAGGGAGGTTAAATACATTTGCAATTATTATCGCACTTATTATGACTTTTGAATCAAAGTCACTTTAGGATCGCATAGGACTTTTATAAGGTCCTAATGTCGTCTTGGCTCAGGTTATGAAATCAAGGGAATATGTATGGATTTAAAGGTGTTTGGGGATGAAACACTTGGGATAATGAAAAATTATGGGAAATTTCAAAATTGGAATATTGTGAGAGGTGAGAATAACTAATTATTCTGATACCAATTTGTAAAAGGGAGTGCGCTATCGGGATCTTAATGGAATATTTATATAATTAAATATCAAATACACACAAATCCAAAATTTTCTTTTTATACCAAGACATGCATTTAGGTGATAAAATCGATAAATTAAAGCATGAAAACAAATAAGAAAATTTGAGGGAAATGTAATACCTTGTGAAGTTAGGACAGTAAATTTAATTATTTTTGGGGAGAAATTTTATTTATCTAAATTAGAGAATTTTAATTTGGCAATTGAGGGCAAAATTTGAGGATGTTAGAAAGTATTTCGAATAATGATTCTGAAAGTGTGGTTGATCCTGGATGGGTCGATATAATCAAAATGACTGTACATGGGTCTTATTTGGGTTTCAAAAAATTTTAAGTTTGTTTGACTCGAATTTGAGTAACTGAGTCATTTAAAGTGTGTATTATAACTTAAAGTCGGGTATTTTGGAGATAAAGCTTAAAAAGCCTACAGGAGATAACAATCTCAATTATGAGATTTAGAGAAAGCCCTAGAGAGAGAGAGATAGAGAGAGAGAAGAGGAAATGAAGAAGAGAGAGAGAGAAGAGGAAATGAAGAAGAGAAAGAAGAAAAGCTTGGAGATTCTAGCCAATACGCGATTTCGAGGAAGATTTAACCTTTACAACTTTGAGGCAAGTGATTAAACTTGCTAAATAGTTCATGTGTGTCATTTATTTCATGATTTGTGGATATAAATATGGATTTTGAGTTAGTATGTTAAAACCTAGATTTTTGGGTTAAATCTTACATTTTATGTTTATCTATGGATTTGAGATGTAAACTAGTTGAGTTAATCTATTTGATGAGTTTTAATGTTAGAAACGTGATTGGGTTGAAGATTTGTTGTTGGAAGTTAGTATTTTGGGGTTTTTGGAATATTTAGTTTCTTCCAAATTGAAGGTTGGTCGAGATATTTGGTAAGGCCGATCGATCGTGGCCAGGAGTCCGGTCGACCGTGCCTCAAGGGAAAACCCTACTGCCTCCATCTTATGGCAAAATTTAGCATCGCGATCGACCAGGGGTCAGGGCCGGTTGACTGGTCCTCTATTTTAATCTCAAGAGTGGGATTTTAATCCCATCCCTTTTCTTTTGGATCTAAAACTTATGAACCGTGAACCGTTAAATATGTTATGAGAAGTATTTTTTGGAGACTTTTAGGTAGTTTCACATATGATGAAATACTGGGGGCGTATCAAGTTATTTCGAGAGAGTACAAATTGAAGATTATCGTATCGACTAGTGGAGAATCCTACTATCATCTAGATTTCCTATTTGGAGATAATTATGGGTCAATAAGAGAGAGGCAGGATGCGCTTAGTGATGTTGGATTTTTGGATTAAATAACAAAGGTGATAATGTTAATGGTTCGTATGATCAACTGAACTGAAATCTAAATTGGGAATGTTTTAGGATATTACCGACTAGAATAAGTTGTGTATCTACTAATAGTCGGGTTAATCATTGTATATCGGAGGGTATATAAATATAAATGGTGTGGATGTATATACTTTGTGTGATGGTTTACACATATATGATGTGATAGCATATATATCTAGTGTGAATGATATATGTATACTTATTGTGTGGGCATACCCTCCAGTGCTATCATCGAAAGTTGCGCAATGTGGGTGAGGCCCCTGGTTTGACGAGCAGGGAGCGTATAGACCCTAGGTTATAGTCTTCCATTAATTATTACGTGAGTTTATTCTGGGTAAGAAGTCTTGGGTATGATTCGTTCTCACTTTCAGGTTCGGAACTATGACCGCTTCCTATACGTTGTGATTTGTTTTTATTACCAGGGCGGTGTGATAATATTTTGATAGCTGGTAACCCGGGATAAAGAGAATAATTCCTGGAAGATGATAGCATTGTGAAGTATTTTTATATCCATAAGTGATTGTGTTTTGGATACTTAAATGTACGCTAACAGTGATATGTGTACGTGCTTGTTAGGGTAAAATGAATGTTCTTTATAACTAGAGTAATGTTATATAGACCCTAAAGGTTCGGTGCAATATCTTATTTGTGATATTAGACATTTTTGCTCATAATAAGTTGTCGAAGTTATTCTTTGGGTAACGAGGATGTAATTATCTCAATGACCAACATTGTCAAGGAGTAGTGTATCGGGGGGTCCCTTATTTGGATTTTGCTTAGCGAGACGTCCCATGCACGAAACGCGGTGCAAAGTTGGGAGTGACAGGAAGTTTAGTCCTTAGTACTCGAATTTATATGTTATAGCGAAACAATTCTTTACGAGAATAATTAAAGTAATACTCTATATAAGAAATTGATGTTATATGCGTCGTGCACCGAGGGCATAATGGATCTTGACAATTAACATTGTCAAGGAGTACTGTATCGGGGGGGTTTCTTTTTTGGATTTCACTTTGTGAGACGTCCCACGCATGAAACGTAACACAATGTTGAGAGTTGGGAGAAGTTTATTCCTTAGCATTTGGATGCTAATAACTCGTGTAATTTAATAACTAGAATCCGCTAAATTCTAGTAAGATTAGGTATACGTACATTTATATGAAAACAAAATTTTAGATACGCACGTGGGTTAAGGTAGAATAGGAAGTTTATGGTTATGTGTTGGTTGAAGGTTTACGCGAGTGTGGATTAGGAATAGGTTATATTAAATTGTCCCTAGAACGTGTTGGGTAGTTATTTGAGGACCATATGCATGCGTTTAGGTGTGCGCTCTAGTTGAGGGGTGAGTTGGATTTTTAGGAGAGTGCGACTCCACTACAATCATGTTGTAGTGCATTTGTAATTATTATACTTTTTAATGCACTTGCTAAAATATTTTTACACATCGGGATCTGACCCGTTTATATTTTTCTCTTGCTATGCATATAGTGTATGATATTAGGTGTTCCTCCACAAGGACGCTAATGATGCTTTTCTATCCAGTATTCATGGATCCGTAGCAGATGCGGACTGTTGCGAAACTTTTGTCATAGTTGTTTCCTATCTTTTGTAAATCTAGTTTAGGATTGAGTTTGTATATCGGGTTTACACTCAAGGGTTGTGTATTTAGTACTTTTGTATTTCTTTCCTCAGGATGTCGTATTGTCTGTGATCCGACAGCATATTCGAGTATTTCCTTTTGTGTATTCCTGGTATGCTATAGAACTATTCTCTTTTATCTTAGCATGTGTGTGTACTTCATCATGTTCTATAGTTATTACATTACTAGTTGGTTAATGCTTGTTGTTCGATTTAAAAAATTTTGGCACCCTCATTTTATAGTAATGGGTAGTTAGTTATGTTTATTTTTAGTATCATCAGTAGATGCTAAGAATGATCCACTTGAGATTCCTGATTAATTATAGTATATGGCTAGCCACCCGTTATTATTTTGAGCGGGGTGTCACAGGTTGTATCAGAGCATCAGGTTTCAGTGTCTTTAGGATCTGTGTGGGTTTTCTGCATTCTTCCATAAGCGTTCTTGATGTGGAGCCCTACTATTAAGACTGTTGTGTTCATTACACCTATATTTTCTTCTGCGATATGTAATCACTTGAATGACGTTCTGATACATTTACTTTTGTTTCAGATGCCACAAAAGAGAGGTCGGCCAAGTAGGGAAAACAAAGGGGCTGAGAATGTGGAACCCCAAATGCCTCAAGGGACTGTGACCACAACCGAAGTTGCCAATACTATGGCACAAGCGGTAACTGCTGCCATCTCTGCAATGGCACATCAACCTACAGCTCTAGTAGCCCAAGTCCACATAGGACCATCTGCGTGGGAAAGAGTACGGGAAGCTTTTTTAAAGGGACATCCTATAGAATTTTTGGGGGGAGCTGATGCGATAGTTG
This sequence comes from Sambucus nigra, assembly GCA_949130495.1. NCBI lineage: Eukaryota > Viridiplantae > Streptophyta > Magnoliopsida > Dipsacales > Adoxaceae > Sambucus > Sambucus nigra. Next base: position 2,315,759 of record OX422223.1, read on the forward strand.
TAAGTCATTGGAAGAAGGGCATGCAAAGTCACATTCGAATGGTTGAATGCAGTGAGGTGCAGAAGCAATTCATCACCACCTTTGAATTAATGGGAGAAACTCTCCAATGGTGGGAATCAATCACCACATTTGAGTAGAGAGATTCGATGCCCATAGAAGATTTTTATGAATGCTTTGATCGAAAGTATGTTCCTTTCGCGATCCAAACAGAAATGAGGAGGAGATTACTAGATGTGTCTCAAGGTGATCGAACGGTGTTGATTACGAAGAAGAATTTACTCGATTGTCGAATTTAGTGTCCGATGAGGTAAATATAGAGGAGAAGTGAATAGTGAAGTTCGTGTGAGGTTTAAAATGGCGAATTCGGTAGCATTTTCTAGGGAACCCAACATTATTGACTTTTATCGAGGTGGTGAATGCGACATTGTTACAATGTCAGGAATATCATCTTGGTTCGCAAGGGGGAAAGAAAATTAGAGACCTGGGTTCATCAAGTAAGTATGGAGAAGAAGATGTAAGTGAAGAAAGGTGGTTTAAGTAGGATTATCGAGGGTCGTAACAACGTTTTATTCCTCATGACGGGTATAGAGGATTTTCTGTTAGATGTTTATTTTGTAAAGAAATAGGTCATAGGAAGAGAGATTGCCCCAAAAAAGGTAGAGGGTAACTTTTTGAGGAGGTTTTGGATGTGCAGCCCCCACAACAAATCATAGGCCAATTTGCGCAGGAGGACTTTGAGAAGGAACCGATTGATGAAGCGATGCAGTCGGACTAGAGAGGTAATCTGTAAATTGTTTTCCTTTATGGTTTAGTTATGCCTTGAGGGGTATTGGAAGTATCGCAATTAAGATTTTAATGAGTGGTTAGTTGTTATAACCCTACTATGTATGGAATAACTTGGAAGGGAGGAGTGAGAACGTAGGTCACTTAGACGATATATTTTGGGGGAATAGATGGTCTTGTGTTGTACTAGTATAGAGTTGTGTTTTTGAATTTTTAGGAGTGCGAACTGTTACAACTTATTGAGTAGTAACGGTAAATCTATCGTTTTATAGTCATGTTAGACTTATGTATTTGTAATGTTCTAGCTATGGAAGGGCCTAGTGTATGGAAATATTTTGTTATGATGTAAGGGATTCTTGTTATTAAAGAGATTCAGGGTTTAGTGAGATATTGTTGAGATAGGAATTTTAGCTCACGGTTGTGCTAGTTTTGAGAACTAAAGGTTGGTAAGAGTATTATAATTGTTAGCCCCTCGTGTCTTGAGCATGAGATATATGATTCGAATGTCGAAAGACATAATTTTTTTTAATATTACTTTATTTTATAGGCCTTCGGGCCATATCAAAATGATTTTAAAATATTTCTTTTAAACCTTAGTCCCGATCTAACTGATCGTAGTCCCCGATAGAGATACGTAGTAGTGTATTGGGAGGGTCCTTAATTGGATTTCACTTGCGAGACCTCCACCGCATGAAAGTAGCGAATGTTAGGAATTGAGAAGAGTTAAATATTTGGACATTTCTAAAAAAATTATACAATTAGTAAGTTATAATGGATTAATTTGTTTCGAGTTATTGTACGATTTAAGGATAAGTGGAGCCGGGTAATATTTTTATAGTTGAGCTCGGGTACAAGGTGTATGGGCGCCCTGGTTAACCGGTTTGGTTTAAAATTAGAAATATTCACCATGAGAAGTGGGAGGAATAGATATAGTGATCTTGAGAGTAGGAGTTTTAGGAGCTACTATAGGTTTGGAGTACTAGGCAAAACTTAATTTTAAGGATGAAATTCTTGTAAGGGGGAAGTGTGTAATACCCCATGAATTTAGAACTCTAAATTTAATTATTTTGGGGGAGAAATTTTATATATCTAAATTAGAGAATTTTAATTTGGCAATTGAGGTCAAAATTTGAGGATGTTAGAAAGTATTTCGAATTACGATTCTTAGAGTGCGGTTGAACCAGAATGGGTCGAGATAGTCAAATTGACTGTACTTGGTTCTTATTTGGGTTACGAAATATTTTAAGTTCGTTTGACTCAAATTTGAGTAATCGAGTCATTTTAAGTGTGTATTATCATTTAAAGTTGGGTATTTTGGAGATAAGGCTTAAAAAGCCTACGGGACATAACAATCTCATTTGTGAGAATTAGAGAAAGCCCTAGAGAGAGAGAAGAGGAAAGGAAGAAGAAAAAGAAGAAAAGCTTGGGGATTTTGACCAATACGCGATTTCGAGGAAGATTCAACCACTACAACTTTGAGGCAAGTGATTAAAATTGCTAAATAACTCATGTGTATCATTTATTTCATGATTTGTGGATATACATATGGATTCTGAGTTAGGATGTTAAAATCTATATTTTTGGGTTAAATCTTACATTTGATGCTTATATATGGATTTGAGGTTGTAAATTAATTGATTTAATCTATTTGATGAGTTTGAATGTTAGAAACATGGTTGGTTTTGAAGATTTCTGGTTGGAAGTTAGTATTTTGGGGGTTGGAATATTAGGTTTCTTCCAAATTGAAGGTTGGCCGAGATATCTGGTAAGGCCGATCGATCGCGACGAGGAGGCCGATCAATCGCACCTCAAGGGAAAAGCCTATTGCCTCCATCTTAAGGCAAAATTTAGAACCGCGATCGACCAGGGGTCAGGGTTCGATCGACCAACCCTCTATTTTTAGGCCAAGATTGGGATTTTAATACCACCCCTTTTCTTTTGGGTCTGAAACTTAAGAACCGTTAAATATGTTATGAGAAGTATGTTTAGGATACTTTTAGGGAGTTTCACATGTGATGAAATAGTGGGGGCGTGTTGAATTATTTCGAGAGAGTACAAATTGAAGATTATCGTATCGACTAGTGGGGAATCCTACTATCATCGAGATTTCCTATTTGGAGATAATTGTAGGTCAATAAGAGAGAGGCAGGATGCGCATAGTGATGTTGGATTTTTAAATTAAATCACAAAGGTAATAACGTTAATGGTTCGTATGATCAACTAAACCAAAATCTGAATTGGGAATGTTTTAGCATATTACCGACTAGAAGAAGTTGTGTATCTACTTATAGCCGGGTTAATCACTGTATATCGGAGTGTATATAAATATAAATGGTGTGGATGTATATACTTTGTGTGATGGTTTACACATATATAATGTGATTGCATATATATCTAGTATGAATGATATATGTAAACTTATTGTGTGGGCATACCTCCAGTGCTATTATGGGAAGTTATATGATGTGGGTGAGGCCCCTAGCTTGAGGATCAGGGAGCGTATAGTCCTCGGGTCATAGTCATCCGTTATTTATTACATGATTTTATTCTGGGTGAGAAGTATTGGGTATGCTTCATTCTCACATTCAGGTTCGGAACTATGACCGCTTCCTATACGTTGTGATTTGTTTTTAATACTAGGGCGGTGAGATTATACTCCGATAGCTGGTAACCCGGGATAAAGCGAGTAATTCTTGGAAGATGATAGCATTATGAAGTATTTTTATACTCATAAGTGATTGTGTTTTGGATAATTAAATGTACGCTAAGCGTGTTATGTGTACGTGCTTGTTAGGGTGGAATTATTGTGCTTTATAGCTAGAGTAATATTATATACACCCTAAAGGTTCGGTGCAATATCTTATTTGTGATATTACATATTTTTTCTCATAATAAGTAGTCCAAGTTATGTTTTGGGTACCTAGGGCGTAATGGATCTCAACGACCAACATTGTCAAGGAGTAGTGTATCGGGGGGTTCCTTGTTTGGATTTCACTTTACGAGACGTCCAACGCATGAAACGCGGTGCAATATTAGGAGTGGGTAGAAGTTTAGTCCTTATTACTCGGATTTGTATGTTATAGCGAAACAATGCTTTATAAGAATAATTAGAGTAATACTCTATATAAGTAATTGATGTTATATGCGGCGTGCACTGAGGGTGTAATGGATCTCGAGAGTCAACATTGTCAAGGAGTAGCATATCGGGGGAGTTCCTTGTTTGAATTTACCTTTATGAGATGTCCCACGCACGAAGCATAGAACAATGTTGAGAGTTGGGAGAAGTTTAGTCCTTAGCATTTGGATGCTAATAACTCGTGTAAGTTAATAACTAGAATCCGCTAAAGTCTAGTAAGAGATAGGTAAATGTATATTTATATGTTAACATAATTTTAGATACGCATGTGTGTTGAGGTAGAATAGGAAGTTTATGGCTATGTGTTGGATGAAGGTTTACGCGAGTGTGAATTAGGCATATGTTATATTGAATTGTCCTTAGAACATGCTTGGTAGTTATTTGAGGACCATGTGCATACGTTTAGGTGTGCGCTCTAGTTGAGGGGTGAGTTAGATTTTCAGGACAGTGTGACTCCACTTTAATCATGTTATAGTGCATTTATAATTATTACGCATTTTAATGAACTTGATAAAACGTCTCGGGCTCTGACCTGTTTATATTTTTCTCATACTATGCGTATATTGTATTACATTAGGTGTTCCTTCGCAAGGATACCAATGATGCTTTTTCTATCCAGTATTTGTGGAGCCGTAACAGATGCACACTGTTGCAGAACTTTTGTTATAGTTGTTTCCTATATTTTGTAAATCTAGTTTAAGATTCTGTTTGTATATCGGGTCTACACCCAAGGGTTGTGTATTTAGTAATTTTATATTTCTTTCCTCAGGATGTTTTATTGTCTGTGACCCGACAACATATTCGGGTATTTACTTTTGGGTATTTCTGGTATAATATAGAACTATTCTATTTTATCTTAGCATGTGTGTGTACTTCATCATGTTCTATAGTTATTATATTATTAGTTGGTTAATGCTTACTGTACGTTTTAAAAAAATTTGGCACCCATTTTTGTTATTACTGGGTAGTTAGTTATGTTTATTTTTAGTATCATCAGTAGATGCTAAGAATGATCCACTTGAGATTACTGATTAATTATAGTATAGGGTTAACCACCCATTATTATTTTAAGCGGGGTGTCACAGAAAAATCCACTATGGGCAAGACCTTTTATTCAACACTTCAAAAATATTACAAGACAGTCGACTTACATTAATACCTGATATCAACAATAAGTATAATTCCATTGTCTTCTCGAGTATCTAAAGATATTACTAGGTAAGGGGCACTCCACTTGTGGCCTTCCAAATTTATTATCCATCAATCAACCTTTGTCTTCAACAATGATCCCCTGAAGAATAACAATGGCCAGCCATGAAGAAACTCTTTCCATAAGAGTTATGTTTGCAAAGATACAAACAATCTATCTCTTAAAAAGATTCACACAAATATATATTGGCGATGTGTTTTGTGAATCAAAAAGGTTTTCTAAACTCAAATGTGTGAAAACTTTTGCGAAAGATATGCACAAATAGTTTTGGTAAAACTCTTAAAAAATAAGAGAAAAAAAAGGTATTTATAACGTGAACACAAATTTTTAGGTGATGTTACTCAGTCGAACAAAAACTAATAGCATATCATTAGAACAAAAACCAAGTTCGTTCAAACAAAACATTATCTCATTTGAACCAGCTTCAAATGACATTCAACTGATGTGAAACAATATGCCCTCGTTAGATGAATGTTAGTAAAATGATTAGATGAGCTTCGAACAAAAAGGGAAACTCATTCGAACAAGAATCTGATCTCGATTGAACAATGTCAACAAACATAAAAAAATAAAAAGGCCTCAATTTTTAAAAACAAAAAATTTTCATTCAAATTTGATAAAAATAAAACATCCCAAAATATATTTAATGAGAAAATTTATTCTCTTAATAGCATTGTATCTTCATAATGTCGAGATCCATGGAACTTAAAGATGTTTAGGATTTGGTTCTTCGTGATGGTTCGACTCAAATGGTAATGGAATATGCTAAAATCTATGTAGGCCTAAGATATGAGCAAATGATAGAAATTATGCTCTTACAAATCTATGCCTATTTGGGTATTTTGGTACAAAAATAAAATTCAAATTCAAATTACATTATAAATCTCCGTAGTCAACAAAAATATCATAATACCCTCCCACACCCTATAAGATAGATAAGTACAAGATAATGATGTCTTCAAAATATCCACTTCTTCATGTTTTGCCCTTAACTTTCATCGAGTGTAATATGAATATGAGCTTCCAAAAGTACCTACTCACATGAAACAAAGAAAATACATCGCGATGCATCGTGTGCATATAAAATAATCTACATAAAATTTGTTTCCATATATCAAACTCCCCTTAATTTTTTCTCCCCCTCTTTTATTCGAAATAGACAAGGAGTAGAAACTAATTTCAAATTGCATAGCATCACAAATAAGAGAAAGATATCATCACAAAAATATAAAAATGGTAATTTTTTATTCATACATGCTTCATATGGTATTTTTTGTCTCGTGTGTGGGCTATTTGTGATTGCACATTATTTAGACTACATAAAGGCGATTTGTTGAGCTAGTACTTGGTCGTTGTTTTCATCTTGTGTATTTTTATTTTTAAGATTTATGGGATGGCATAAGATTTTGTTAATGGCCTTGATAGTAATTCACATTTTTTAATACTATAATTGTCATAATTCTGGACAAACTTGTTTAAGTCCTAGGTTAAACTTTTTGTTGTGATCCCATAAAGCCTATGACGTATTGTGTTGAAGACATTGCGATAAATCTTCAAAGGTGATATCGTGCCATGTTTATCTTTAAACACCTCCTTTTGTCCATGACCTCTCAAGTATGAATGATAATGAATTGGGATATTATGAATTATTTTTAAGGATGTATTTTTAATCTTAACATATTTTTGGGTCTTTGAAAATTATTTTAAAGCGCCTTTTAATATCTTATCAAAGTGTTTTTCATTCAAAGGAATTTTATGTTAGTTTAAATGAAATTTACATTTCATTTGACCGAACTTAAGACTCGTTAGAATGAAAGTACATTTTCATTTGAAGTCGTTCAAAACTTGTTCTAAATGAACATAGAACGGGAGCACACTTTTAGGCCTCGTTTGATGGCCATTAGATATCGGTTCAAACGAGATAGTGATCTCATTATAATGATCATGGTTTTTGTTTGAACGACATGACGTTCTCAATCAAATGGGCCAAGTTTTTATTTTTATGAGTAGTCATCTTATATTTCATGTACCACTATAAATGGTGCTTTAGATTCTACAAACACAAGAACTTTTGATGAAAAACATTTCTACATCTATTTAGGAAAGTTAATAAACATTTAAACATCATATTCGTTTTCAAGGTCTAAATCATATACTTCATATGCTATAGTGATCTTGATTTTAGCACCGAGTTTACTTTTTCCATTCGAAATATTGACTTTTGTGTTGTGGAATCCAAGCATGATGATTATGATGAGAAAACGGTGGACTCCTTGCTCTGAATCGTAGACATTAGTTGAGGCTGTATCGATACATACTGAGGTGCACATGAACTCGTGTATTGTGGACATTTGAATCTTTGGATTCCTACATTGTTGCTATGGAGGATATATAGAAAAGAGGAGGGAATTAAGGATTGTATGTGATCACATCATTGAGTAAGTCATATCAACACTTTTGTAAAACTGTATCACGGGGGATTGTTTGGCCTGGCCGTCTGAGATTTTTTCCCTTAGTGGTTTCCTCATACATCGACATCTTATGCTGTGTTTGATGTATTTACTTTAACTGATTAATCACCTTAAATGCATACAATAGGTTTAAAATGATAAAATTTGGTAAATAAAATTATTTTCAAAAGATAAGTTTATTATTGTTAAGATAAAATTGAGAAAATATTGAAAAAATAGACTTTGTCTAAATAACACTGCTTAGGGGCATTCTCAGATGTTATTTTCATAACAAGCATTGGATATAAAATTAGAAAGTGATAAATATTATTTAACACTATGCACAAAATGGAAATACTTTCTCCTTATTCCATTTTCTTCCTTTTCTCTTCTTTTCATCTATTTTTCTTTTCTTTTTTCTTTCTACCTTTTGACGTTTTCATTTCTTTTCACTCTCACATTCTCAATTACAACTACAAAATTGATAACATCATTCAAAATCCCAAATATCATTCGAAAAATAAGCGAGGAATAAGTATTTATGATTTATTACTCTAATTTTGAGTTGGTTATGGAATTTTGGGTTATGAACTGAATGGCTATATTTAGTCTCAAAGGGGTAGACGAGGGGAAATATTTAAGATGACGTCTAGGTCAATATAGGTGACATAACAAAAAGTCCCTACGATCATTTTCTAAAGTTTACGCAATTCTCAAAGCAAAACCGCTTTGAAAATCATGCTCAAGCCACACATTTAAAAAAATTGATTAATAAATAATTAACGAAAGAAAAGTTAGATTACTAATGACTTTAACGTTTTCATGGGGGAAAGAGAAATGTATGATGTTCATAAATGGAAAGAAAAAAAGCACAACGCTCATTTAGTGGAAGTATATGCAATAAAACATTAAGGAGTTATAAAAATCATAAACCAAATCAATTTAATAAGAAAAGTGCATGTGCTCATGGGTTTAAAGTTTGATTCAAGGAGTTTTTCATAATATCAATGATTCAAGGACTAAAATCTAATAACTTCTAAAATTTAGAAGATGCATCATTGAATTATCTATTGGATTAGGCATTTATTTAAAATTTATTATCAAAACCAAACATGCTTTAATTGTAAAAATGGACAAATTCAAAAATATTCCCACACCCCTAACTTAAACCTTGCACTGTCCTCAATATGAATCGAGGACTAAGTTGAAAAGAGGAAAAGAGCGATATTGCTTAAAATGGAGCAATCTACGAAAAGTACAACTAGAAATATTCCACAAAACATGTTAGCACCAAGAATAACGAAAAAAAAAAGAATTAAACTTAAACTAATTACACTATACAATAAGTAAAATGAAAAAAAATCAAACACTAGGTACAATATACAACTTTAGCTTCTAACTAACTATACACTAGAAGTTGAAATTTTGTAGAGTCCATCCAAAATACAATTTGACTTTCAGGGATAATTAACATCCCCTCATTTGTTCCATACCTTCTCAAAATAAGAATTTCATTTGAGCCACGGAAGGTATTTGTAAGACTAAAGAAAGGAGCCATCACCATTTAAAAAAAATTGGTGGATAATGCGGGGGTTTGGGATAAAGTAGTTGGCGCGTCTCAAGTGAGTACACTAAGTTAACATGAATAATATTTGTGCTAATTAACCAATTTAAGAACTTGCTATGTTTAAACTTTTTTCTACTTGGGTTCTGACCCGTTTTTTTGCAAATATCTTTTCTTGTTACTTTTTTTAGGTGCTTAGCCACAGGAACACCAGGCTTGGGAGATCCCGATCATTTGACGAGCTATAGATGTTGTGGAAGCTACATGACATTGCTAGTAGACGCTTCGTATTCTGTCCTTCTTTATCTATCAATTATTTACTTCGGTTGGACGTGTTGTCCCTTCCTATTTTACATTCAGAGATTTAGATATTTTATTCTATTTGTAGACTTTTATTTCATGGCTTTAGATTATTGTATGGGATTTTGACTGGAAGTGTTTACTCCAGTTCTTTATTTTAATTCAACTAGTTCTTTCCTTATGTTTTTGGGATGAAAAGTATTAGTTAATTATTTCGTTAGTTGATGTTAACTAATGGTAAGATAAAATTTTGACACCAACTTTTTTAAATTTTAGGTGGTTAGTTTTAAATTAAATTAAAATTTGAGTTGTTTAACAGTGATGCATTTATCTGAACCAACTTGATATTCTGAAATTAATTAATTAAGGACTCATTACCCAGGAATTAATTAGGTGGGGTGTCACAGCTTGGTTTTGGACACCTCCACCGTACACGTTTCATCTTTAAAGGAAAAGCTAAAACACATGTCATGCATTTAGAAAAGGCTAAAACATGTGTCGCCATTTGGTGAATAAAGATTGCAAGACAGCTCTGTTACGCGACACGTTAACGCCGACTCACCAAAATGAAAGCTTAGTCACCCTGACACGTGTCAACACCCAAATACCTTTAAAATTTTATAAATATAGCCCTTAGGATCACTTATTACACGAAATCACTCCAAAATCTTACAAAGAAGTAGTGAGAGAAAGTGCGGGAAATTTTAAGAAGAAGTTTCATCTTTAGGGAACCAAGACTCGATATCTGTAACTTTGTACTTGTGTTTTAGGTGAGTATTCTATGACATTCCTTGCGTATTTTTATTATATGATATTATGCAAAACATATATTTATTTTTGAAATGCTTTTATTCTCAAATTCATCTAATACCAATGATTTCGTCGTTTGTTATATGTGTATGTCTATTGATATAAACATCGCATTTGAATTATGAAATTATTGATTTGGCCTATCGAAACTCTTATAATATATAGTCCTTGACTACCAGGTGGAAATATTTGGGTGGTACCTTCCCATCTATTTTATTTTTTGTGTGCCCTAAACAAGGCGTTATTTCAAAGATCATGATTTTATGTATGTGTTGTTACTATGTGGAAAAATTTGGTGAAACTATCTATCTATCTGGGTATTAGAGTGAACATGGCCATTGCAATTTAGAAATTTAATTATTGATATATTTCTCATTTGCTTATCTGTACTGTTCTGAACTGTTTATACTAAAAATATATATTATCGGTTACTTTATATATATTACTGCAAATTTATATCTCTCTCTTTATATGCCTTCTGTTCTAAATTGAATAGGTATCAATTTTGAGAAAAACCTGAAATGTCTAGAGAGTGAATCTCACTCAGCTTTTAGTTGATGTTGCATAAATAACCATTTCTCAATAAATAAGTAGGCTCGCGGAGGGAACATAAAAGGACTACATTGAAGATTCATCTTTTAGAGATCTTTTTATTATTTAAATAAAATGTTTTTTTATCATATAGAGCATGTTTGGCTCTCTTGTAATAACTTTTAAATTTTGTCTTGAGTTGTAACTCGTTATTACTTTTAATATAAACGAAGTTTCCTATAGGAAGCTCTGATGACGTAATTCCTTTATTTTTCAGGATTTTACGATTCATAACTGTGTGATTGTATTTATTTGCATACATTATAAGAAACATTTTAAAGAAAGAATATTCATTGCCATGGTGGCATGTCAAGACACTTGTTCCCTACTATTATTTAGGGTCGGGGTCGTGACAGAGGTGGTATCAGAGCATAGGCTATAAGATTAAATATCTGACTTATGTGATAACCCTCCATATATCTTACATTTTATACAATTGTTTATATATAATTATTCTTCTCATTTGTAATTTGGAGATAGTATAATACATTTTACATTTGGCCGTGACTGTAGAAAATGACCAAGACAAGATCAACTGCGAGAACTAGTGGTTCGAGTAAGGCGATTGAGAGTCTAGCAAAGGTTGTGGATTATCAAATGAATAATGGAGCACTAAGGAATCTTGAACTAACTAAATGTACCATTGAACATTTCAAAAAGTTGAATCTGCCTTCTTTTAAACGTACTCCTAACCCTACTAAAGCAGAAAGTTGGGTGATGTAGATGGAAAAGATGCTCGATGTTCTTAAATGTACTGATGAACAAAGGATTTTATTTGCAATATTTATGTTTAAAGGTGAAGCCGAACATTTATGGATAATGACTAAGAATACACGAGGAGGGGAATACTTACATAGGTTGGAATGACTTCTTAGTGATCTTCTATGAGAAATATTTCCCTAATACAGTGAAAGATGAAATGGCAGCTGAGTTCGTGAGTTTAGTGCAAGGGAATATGACGGTTAGTCAATACGAGGAAAATTTTACGGAGCTATCTCGTTTTTCACTATATGTTGTGATAATCGACATTTTAAAAGCCAAGAAATTTGAACATGGTTTAAAGTTGAATATTCGTAGTCGAATTTCCATCCTAAAGTTGACTTCATATTGTGACATCGTGGCTAGGGCTACAATAGCTGAGAGGGATGGCGGGGAGTACATTCAAATAAGAGATGGTAAGAGGAAGTTTGGGGAACAAATAGGGAAGAACCCAAATAATAGAAATAATTTTAGGAGTACATCCAATATTAGGGGAGCTAGTGATAAAAAAACAGTTTAATTACAAGATATGTCAGCTTTGTGGGAAGATGAATGGAGGACGAACTTGTTACAAGGATACGAGATCTTGTTTTAGATGTTGACAGAAATGACATTAGATAAAATACTTCCCAACTCCAGCAAGGATTCTCATACAGTCTTTAGGTGAAAAGAAGGACTAAGGGAGACAAGGTAAAGTTTTTTCTCTTTCTGGTATCCAAGCTTCTAACACAGTAGTGTCAAGTACACTTTCTATATGTGCACAACCTTTTCAAGTTTTAATAGATCGTGGTTCTACCCATTCATTTCTATCTGTGCATTCTGTTAACCGCTTTCCTAATATGCCCGAACCTTTGAATAATAGCATACACGTTTTTAGTCCTTTGGGTGAGATATTGACGGGAAAATTAGTATATAAGTCTTGCCCTATAGATGTTAGTAGTCATAAACTATTCGCTGATTTGATAGTTATAGACATAAAAGACTTTGAAGTCATTTTGGTTATGGATTGGTTAGCATCGTATCATGCTAAGGTAGATTTTTTAGGAAGAGAGTTACTTTCCAAATTCCTAACCAACTAGAATTCAGTTTTGAAGGAATTGGCATCCTATCTCACATGTGTATTATCTCTGTAATGCAAGATTATATCTTTTTAAGAAGGTATGTCAAGGATTCCTTGCAAATGTCATTGATTTACAAAGAAAAGAGCCTAGTTTGGAAGATATTTCGATAGCTAAACATTTTCCAAATGTTTTTCCAGATCATTTACCTAGTATTCCTCCTAGTAGACAAATAAAGTTTACGATTGGCCTTATGCCACGTACTATACCAATCTTGAAACCACCTTATCGCATGGTAGCTTTAGAATTAAGGGAATTAAAAGTTCAATTACAAGATTTGTTAGACAAGGGTTTTATTAGACCAAGTGTATCCCCTTGGGAGGCTCAGGTGTCCTTTGTTAAAAAGAAGGACGGGACGATGAGGTTATGTATAGATTATCATGAACTAAATTAGAGGACCATTAAGAATAAATACCCCTTACCTTGTATAGATGATTTGTTCGACCAACTTCAAAGAGCGAAAGTATTTTCAAAGATGTACCTTAGGTCAGGCCATCATCAATTGAAGATTAAGGAGGAGGATATTTTGAAATTAGCTTTTCGTACTATATATGGTCACTATGAATATCTTATAATGCCATTTGGACTAACTAATGCACCAGTCTCTTGTATTGATATAATGGATAGGGTGTTTAGAAAATATTTTGATCAGTGTTTGGTTTTTCTCATTGATGACATCCTTATTTATTCCGAAGGTATTAAAGAGCACGAAAAGCATTTAGAGATAGTGTTACAAATGCTTAGGAAGGAAAAATTATATGCAAAATTAAAGAAGTGTGAGTTTTGGTTGCCTAACATATTTTTTCTAGGATATGTCATTTCGAAGGAGGGAGTGTCGGTTGACCCTCAAAAGATCGAGGCTATACTAGGTTGGCCTAGGCCAACTAATGTGATGGAGATTCGTAGTTTTCTTTAATTATTAGGTTATTCTCAAAGATTTGTTAAAGGATTTTCTAGTATTGCCAAACCTCTATCTATATTAAACCAAAAGAAGATGAAATATGAATGGCCTAAGGAAGTTGAGAATAGTTTTCAAGAACATAAGAATCGATTACCAAATGCCCAAATTTTGACTATTCCTTCCGGTACAAGGAATTTTTTATTTATAGTGATGCTTTTAAAAATTATTTGGGATGTGTGCCAATGCAAAATGGAAAAGTAGTAGATTGTGCTTCGAGACAGTTAAAACCACATGAGAAAAATTATCCAACCCATGACCTAGAATTAACAGCTGTAATTTTTGCTCTTAAGATTTGGAGACATTATTTGTATGGCGAGACTTGTGCGATTTATACCAATCATAAGAGTTTGAAATATATTTTTACCCAAAAATAAATGAACATGAGAAAAAGAAGGCGGTTATAATAAATGGAGGATTATGATTTGAATATTCATTATCACCCGGGGAAAGTTAGTATAGTAGTTGATGCCTTATGTAGGAAGTCTACACCAAATTTAGCATGTCTAATTGCAATCCAAGAAGCTCTTTGAAGGATTTAAGATGTATGGAAATGGATGTTTGTATTTATAGCAACGGAGGAATAATCGTAAAATTAAAATTACAACCCATGTTGATGGAAATGATAAAAATTGCAAAAGTAAATGACCCACAACTGAAGAAAAATAGAGAAGAAGTTTTTGAAGGGAAGAGGATTGAATATATGATACAAGATGACATATTGAGGTTAGGAAATGTAATAACCCTCGCTTTTGAGGTTCTATTTTATATTTAATTTGCTAGATATAGTAATTAGATATAAAAAGTTGATATGTGGAGTAGGTATTAATTTAAGAAAGAAAAGTTAATATCTACTATGATGTTGCATATTTACCGTATGTAGAGGTGAATTTTCCTACATTATGTTTTGTAATGTCATATGATTTAAAAATGACATTTGGCTTAAAATGAAACCGAAACCTAAAATGAAGTATAAAATCTCCAAATGATAATTTGGAGGGTGCCAATAGTTTCGGGAGGTTCGAGATAGTCAAATTGTGTGCCATATCGTATTTCTAGTTTCCGGGCACTTTTGACGGGTTGTAGCATATATAAGTAGTTGCGTATTATTTTACTGCGTAATAATCACTTAAGCTGGAAATTTGGACTCAAGCCACGATTTGTGTCTTAAACTAAGTCACTCTTCCCCTAATTGAATTGGTAAACCTAAAGAAAGAAAGAGAAGAAGAAACCTTAGGAGAAAGTGAGAGTTTGAAGCTTGGGTGATTGTTCTTGCATACAACTTCATCAAAATCTAAACTTGCAAGCTTGAGGCAAGTTTTCTACTTGCTATTTTTTGATTTAAGTAGAGTAATTTGTATTGATAGTTGTGGTTATACATGGTTTAATAAACATAGGGCTTTTAATGGATTTGTGGGCTTGGAGTGTCGGAGATTGATTTGAATGGTTATTGATTGTGAAATTATGGTTGTTGGATGTATTTATGCCCAATTAGTAGCAATAAATGTTAAGGGTTTGGGTTGGTTGAGTTTGGAGGAAATTAGGAGTCCAATACTCCATAGCCAAAATTGGTAAAATTCGCAGGACCGAATCGATTCGGCTCCTGGACGAATCGATTCGCATAGAGGCAGTGTCCAAGTCTGGTGAACCGAATCGATTTGGTCATCCCCCGAATTGATTCGGTTGTTATGCCGAATGTTGGTTTTCCTGACCGAATCGATTCGGCTAGGCCGAATCGATTCTCTTGTCTGGCCGAATCGATTCGCCCTAATCTGAATCGATTCGGATTTTTTACATTTTCTTTTAAATTTTGACCCTTTTCCCTTAGGATTATAACCTAGGGCCCTTCTTGAATAAAGTAAACACAGGATCCTAGAGTTTTAGTCGAGTTTGGTCGTTACCCTATAGTTGAATGGGATCACTTGGGGTTAATTCAGGGGTATTTAAAGTGATGTTTAGGCCACACTTTTTTCTTGGTAGATAAATTGGAAAATATAATTCTAAGCCCATATGTGGAGATTTTAGAGGCCTTTTTGAGGTATATAAAATCTAGAGACCTATGAGATTTTGGGAGATTGTTTAGAGAATACTTCGGGACCTAATTATATGACGAATTGAATAAGAAATATTCAAAGATAAATGTTTCAAGTAAAATGAAACACATGAGATTCATAGTAATGAAAATGAGTTTAAATTTGTAATTGTTAAATTACTTAATACACACCTCTCTAAATGTTATCATAAGGGAAGCTCGCGCATGAGGTGATGTCCCCTGACTATTGAATGCATGATGACTATAGTCCTCAGCCATATACGGGTTTTATATATGTTTTTCTACGCTAGTGAGGTAATTCCGGGTGTAGTTATGACTCACTCGCAGGCATATGGCCACTTCCCGACGTGCGTTAGGTGCCCAGGTTGTCTTGTATAGATAGGCTCTGGAAGATGATAGTCATTTAGGGGCGCGCCCAATGGGGAAACTCGGACGGGCGGTCTTAGAAACGTTATATGTATAAGAATATAACCTTTCTAACTCAAGTGGGACTTGAGGGAGGTAAATTGACATAAGATATGAGATGGTAATTATATTCCTGTTAAGGAATGGAAAATGATAAGAAATGAGATTTAATTTTATTTGTCTTTCTTAATTTAATAACTGTTAGAAACCTATATAAATGCATTATTCACATTTGATGATTAGGTTGCTAGAATTCTCATTCATATTGTCCATATCTATCATGTTTCTTACTCTGCTGGGAATCATATATAAATCGGGCCCTGGCCCCTTCATTTTCCATGTTGTGCATGTTGTTGTATCCACTCAGGTGCTCCTCCGCAAGGGCGCCCGTTATGATTTTCCTACTCTTATGCTTTTGACGAGCTGTATGACCTTGCGGATTATTACAGGATGTTAGTTAGACGCCCTCATTTTTGGAATCTAGTTATGATTGGGTCTTTCATTCGGGCTACTGGCCCATCTTTTGTACTTGTTAATGAATGTAGTAGTAAAATATATTGATTTGATGAAACACTTGTATGTAACTGTGGATCGACAGATTATTCGGTTCTTTTATTGTATGTTGTTTTGGTATTCATCTATATGTTCATTTGAAATTCCACTTACATTAGATTTGGGTTATTTAGTTTATTTCTAAAATCTTTATTAAATCAAAATTTTGACAACCTGCTTTCTGATTTATTGATTGGTTTTCCCATTTACCAATTTTATTATTATGATGTTGAGGATGATATCCATCCATGATTTCGTTATGTCGAGGTATCGGGCTGGCCACCCTTTATTTTGGAATGCCGGTTATCACAGATGGTATCAGAGCATCAAGTTCTAGAGTCTTTTGGATCTTTGTGGACTTGTCACGTTCTACCGTAGCGTTCTTTGACATAGAGCCTAATGTTAGGACTGCTTTGTTGCTTATGCTTACGATCTTCTGCAAAAAATAGATTGTTTTAACTAGAATTCTAACTCTATTATTTCTCCATCTCAGATGCTGCCTAAAGGAGGTCGCCCGACAAGACGCAATAGGGTATTAGATGAGGATGTTGGTCCTCCTCCGGCGCCACAAGGAACATTCAATGTCGCGGATGTGGCGAATATAGTGGCTCAAGCCGTTAATGCGACCATGACAGCAGTTGCCCAATAAGCTCCACAGGCTCAACAGAGAGCGTCAGATGCCCAAGATTCTACCGGACCTTCTCCGTGGGAGAGAGCTAGGGAATCTTTTCTGAAGGGTCAGCCCCCGAAATTTGACGGGAGCTCGGATGTTATAAAGGCGAATCAATGGAAGAAAGATATACAACACCATCTGCGAATGGTGGAGTGTGGTGAGGACAGGAAGCAAGTCCTTGCTACTTTTAAATTGGTTGGGGCCGCATTACACTGGTGGGAGTCTGTGATTACGCCAGAACAGAGGGATACAATGTCGATCTCTGAATTCTGGGTTTTGTTTGATCATAAGTACTTTCCTCCCACAATTCAAGGGGAGATGATAAGGAGGTTGTAGGACCTTGTGCAAGGGGAGAGGTCAGCAGTGGAATATGAGGAGGAATTCACCCGGTTGGCAAGTTTTGTACCGGATGAAGTGACTCCAGAAGAAAAGAAAGTTTCAAAGTTTATGAGAGGGTTGAACTGGAGAATCCGGCAACACTTGATGGGTAATCTAGCTTTACAGACTTTTGGGGATGTAATGAATGCAGCTCTATTACATTGCCAAAAGCATAGACTATTTTTGCAAAATGGCAAGAAGACCTCCGTAGTGGGGCAAGCCGGAAGGCCGGGAGGTTGTGGGATTGGAGGAGGAGTCTTTCCCTCGTCCCAACCTTCGGGCAATAAATAGAAAGAAAGGGAACCTCAACAAGGCGACTTGTCGAAGAGGCAGCATTTTGGTGGGTTTAATTCGGGGAACCATAATAATAGGCACGGTCAGGGTGCCCCACAACAACAAGCAGGTCGTGGTGGTCAGGGAGGCAGAGGCCAGCAGGGCCAAGGTGTGAATTAGTTTAGAAATAATCATGGTCGAAATGCCGAAAATATGATAGGTCGGTGTTTCCAATGCGGGGAAGCGGGTCACAATAAGAAGGAATATCCTCAGTTGATGGGGGGACAGTTTCCTTGAGCTCCATAGCAGCCGTACGTTCAGTTCCCTCCATAGGTGCCTAACCTAGTTGCTCCTCCACAATAGGGTCAGTTACAGTATGGTAGGGTCTACCATATTCAGGATGCTATGCTTCCACCAGCTCCGCCTGCACCACCAGCCATTGAGGGTAAGTTCCTTATTCAGGGACATATGGGTCGTGTTTTATTTGATACTGGTGCAACGCATTCGTTCATTTCTAGGAGCTTTGCTCATACCACCGAGTTGATTAAATTTTATGATAGAACTTTTACTAGTGTGCAGTCCTCTATGGGTGATGGTTCACTCATCTTCTTTGTTTGTAAAAATATAGAAATCTCTCTCGGTAATTTATGCTTTGAGGCCAATTTACTCGTCCTGGACATGGTCGGGTATGACGTGATTTTGGGTATGGATTGGCTTATGAAATATCATGCTATAGTAAATTGCTACGGGAAGAGTATAGTCTTCACCATTTCGAGACAAGAAATGTTCTTCGTAGTTTTACCTCGTTTAGTGGGGAGTACTAGTACTTATTTGTATTGCATTGTCGAGGAGACTTCTAGGGATGTAGTTGTTCCCTTGAATTCTATTCCGGTTGTGAAAGACTTTGAGGATGTTTTTCGGGAAATACCAGGTTTGCCTCCTAGCCATGAGATTGAGTTTGTAATTGATTTAGCGCCGGGAATGAGGCCTATCACGAGGGCTACATATCGAATGACTCCTATTGAAATAAGGGAGCTACGGGATCAAATTTAGAAGTTGTTGGAGCAGGGATTTATTTGGCGTAGCACATCGCCATGGGGTGCTCCAGTGTTGTTTGTTAAGAAAAGAGATGGTTCTCTCCGATTATGTGTGGACTATAGAGAATTGAATAAGGTCACCATTTGGAATAAATATCCTTTACCTCGTATCGATGACTTGTTTGATCAACTTCGAGGAGCGATGTACTGCTCCAAAATCGATTTGAGGATGGGGTATCACCAATTGAGGATACGGGAGGAGGGTGTATTTAAGACTGATTTTCTAACAAGGTACGGGTCCTATGAATTTTTGGTTATGCCCTTTGGACTAACCAATGCCCCCGCTGTATTTATGGATCTCATGAATAGGGTGTTTCGGTATTTCCTGGACCAATTTGTTATTGTGTTCATCGATGACATTTTAGTCTATTCTCGAACGAAATCTGATCGTGCTATGCATTTAAGGTTGGTCCTACAGAGACTACGGGACCATCAACTGTATGCCAAGTTCGAGAAGTGAGGCTTTTGGTTATAGGAAGTACAGTTTTTGGGTCATGTGGTGACATCCCAAGGTGTATCGGTGGATCCAGGTAAGGTAGTTGCGGTGAAGGAGTGTGGTCAGCCCACGACACCTATCGAAGTTCGTAGTTTTCTGGGTTTAGCGGGTTATTACCGTCGGTTCATCAAGGGTTTCTCTAAAATAGCTAGCCCTTTGAAAAATTTGACCCGAAAAGGGGTGAGATTTATTTAGGATGATTCTTGCCAGGCTACATTTGATGAACTTAAAGATAGATTGACTTCGGCTTCGGTCCTTGCATTGCCAAAACCAGGATTAGAATATCTAGTCTTCACCGATGCATCTCTTCAAGGATTAGGAGGTGTACTTCAACAAGAGAGACGGGCTATCACTTATGCTTCCCGTAAGTTGAAGCCCCATGAAAGAAACTATTTGGTGCATTACTTAGAACTAGCCGCAGTTATTTTTGCCTTGAAGATATGGAGGCATTATCTCTTGGGAGAGAAGTTTAGTCTTTTCACGGACCATAAATCGCTGCAATATTTATTTTCACAGAAGGACTTGAATATGGGACAATGCCAATGGTTAGAGTTCGTGAAAGATTATTAATTTGATATCCGTTATCATCCGGGTAAGACGAACATTGTAGCGGATGCCTTGAGTAGGAAGCCCGATGGAGAATTAGTTGAGGTATGGAGAGCTAAATGGAAAGAACTCAGTCAGGAGGATGCAGTGGTGAGAGCATTCATGTCGGTGATGACCGTTACTCCTACCATTGTGTCATGGGTGGTAGAAGCCAAAGGAAGGGATAAGGAGTGTTAAGACCATATTCGCCGATTATTATCCGAGGGAGCAGAGTCCTACTCAATTGGTTCTGAGGGTGGATTACGCTTTTATGGAAGACTCATTGTTCCGGAGGAAGGATATTTGAGACGGGAAGTGATGGCAGAATCTCATGGGTCTAGGATCACGGTTCATCCTGGTGGGGACAAAATGTATCAGGACATGCGCCGTCAGTATTGGTGGCCAGGTATGAAGAGGGATATTTTGGAATTTGTGTCCCAGTGCACTACTTATCAATTGGTCAAGATTGATCATCAGAAACCGTTAGGTTTGTTATAACCGTTAGAAATCCCGATGTGGAAATGGGAAAGCATATCGATGGATTTTATCACACGCTTACCAAGATCACAAAGTGGATGTGATTCTATTTGGGTGATTGTCGGCCGCTTGACGAAGTCGACACACTTCCTACCTGTGCGGACAGATTATGACACTCCTCGGTATGCCCGCTTATTCATCGAGGAGGTGGTGAGACTCCATGGGGTGCCTTTGAATATAGTTTCCAAACGAAACAAAATTTTTGTTTCCCACTTTTGGAGGAGTTTCCAAGAAGCGACGGGGACCGAATTGAGGTTAAGCACTTCGTACCATCCTCAAACAGATGTCCAAACTAAAAGGGTAAACCAAATGTTGGAGGATATGCTTCGCATGTGTATGCTTGACTTCAAAGGTGGTTGGGAACAATATCTCCCATTGGTTGAGTTTGCTTAAAACAACTCTTACCAATTCACAATTGGAATGGCACCTTATGAATCTTTGTATGGAAGGCCGTGTAGATCACCCGCTTATTGGTTGAAAGTGGGTAATAATAAATTTCATGGACCTAAAATGATCCAAGATACTTCCTCAAAGATTGAATTGATTCGGAATCGCATTAGGATATCCCAAGACCGTCAAAAGAGCTATGCTGATGCGGGTCGACGACACATGGAATTGGAGATTGGGGACCGAGTCTTGGTTCGAGTGTCGCCCATGAAAGTTATAAAGCGTTTTGGTAAGAAGGGAAAACTTGCGCCACGGTTTGTTGGACCTTTTCCAGTTATTGCGAAGGTGGGTCCAGTGGCATACCAACTTGCTTTATCGGAACCATTGCAATAGATTCATGATGTATTCCATATTTCCTCTCTAAAGAAGTATAGGAGGTGCGAAGGTGCTCTTTGGCACATCCCTTTTGAGGATATTGATTTCCAACCCTATGTTTCATATGAAGAATAACCGGTTGCTATATTAGAGCATGGGGAGCGTAGATTAAGATCTCATGTATTGCCCTTGGTGTGGGTTCAATGGAGTCACCATAACGCTAAGGAATCGACTTGGGAACGCGAGGATGACATGCGGGAAAAGTATCTGCATCTCTTTATACAAGGCACGCCTGAATTTTGGGAACAAAATTCCCTCATAAAGGGGGGAGTATGTAATAACCCTCGCTTTTGAGGTCCTATTTTATATTTAATTTGCTAGATATAGTAATTAGATATAAAATGTTGATATGTGGAATAGGTATTAATTTAAAAAAGAAAAGTTAATATCTACTATGATGTTGCATATTTACCGTATGTAGAGGTGAATTTTGCTATGTTATGTTTTGTAATGTCATATGATTTAAAAATGACATTTGGCTTAAAATGAAACTGGAACCTAAAATGAAGCATAAAATCTCCAAATGATAATTTGGAGGGTGCCAATAGTTCCGGGAGGTTCGAGATACTCAAATTGTGTGCCATATCGTATTTCTAGTTTCCGGGCACTTTTGACTGGTTGTAGCATATATAAGTAGCGAATTATTTTACCGCGTAGTAATCACTTAAGCTGGAAATTAGGACTCAATCCACGATTTATGTCTTAAACTAAGTCACTATTCCCCTAATTGAATTGGTAAACCTAGAGAAAGAAAGAGAAGAAGAAACCTTGGGAGAAAGTGAGAGATTGAAGCTTGGGTGATTGTTCTTGCATACAACTTCATCAAAATCTGAACTTGCAAGCTTGAGGCAAGTTTTCTACTTGCTATTTTATGATTTAAGTAGAGTAATTTGCATTAATAGTTGTAGTTATACATGGTTTAAGAAACTTAGGGATTTTAATGGATTTGTGGTCTTGGAATGTTGGAGATTGATTTGAATGGTTATTGATGGTGAAATTATGGTTGTTGGATGTATTTATGCCCAATTAGTAGCAATAAATGTTAAGGGTTTGGGTTGGTTGAGTTTGGAGGAGATTAGGAGTCCAAGACTCCATAGCCAAAATTGGCAAAATTCGCAGGACCGAATGGATTCGGCTCCTGGCCGAATCGATTCGCATAGAGGTAGTGTCCAGGTCTGGTGAACCGAATCGATTTGGTCATCCCCCAAATTGATTTGATTGTTATGCAGAATGTTGGTTTTCCTGACCGAATTGATTCGGCTAGGCCAAATTGATTCGCTTGTCTGGCCGAATCGATTCACCCTAATCCGAATCGATTCGGAATTTTTGCATTTTCTTTTTGTTTTTCTTTTAAATTTTGACCTTTTTCCCTTAGGATTATGACCTAGGACCCTTGTTGAATGAAGTAAACATATGATCCTAGAGTTTTAGTCAAGTTTGGTCGTTACCCTATAGTTGAATGGGATCACTTGGGGTTAATTCAGGGGTATTTAAAGTGATGTTTAGGCCTCACTTTTTACTTGGTAGATAAATTGGAAAATAAAATTCTAAGCCCATATGTGGGGATTTTAAAGGCCTTTTTGAGGTATATAAAACCTTGAGACCTATGAGATTTTGGGAGACTGTTTAGAGAATACTTCGGGACCTAATTATATGATGAATTGAATAAGAAATATTTAAAGATAAATGTTTCAAGTAAAATTAAACACATGAGATTCATGGTAATGAAAAAGATATTAAATTGGTAATTGTTAAATTACTTAATACACACCTCTCTAAATGCTATCATAAGGGAAGCTCGTGCATGAGGTGATGTCCCCTGACTATTGAATGCAGGCTGACTATAGTCCTCGGCCATATGCGGGTTTTGTATATATTTTTTTACGCTAGTGAGGTAATTTCGGGTGTGGTTATGACTCACTCGTAGGCATATGGCCACTTCTCGACGTGCGTTAGGTGCCCAGGTTGTCTTGTATAGATAGGCCCTGGAAGATGATAGTCATTTAGGGGAGCGCCCAGTGGGAAAACTCGGAGGGGAGGTCTTAGAAACGTGCTATGTATAAGAATATAACCTTTCTAACTCAAGTGGGACTTGAGGGAGGTAAATTGCCATAAGATATGAGATGGTAATTATATTCCTGTTAAGGAATGGAAAATGATAAGATATGAGAAGAAATGAGATTTAATTTTATTTCTCTTGCTTAATTTAATAACTGTTAGAAACCTATATAAATGCATTATTCACATTTGATGATTAGGTTATTAGAATTCTCATTCATATTGTCCATATCTATCATGTTTCTTACTCTACTGGGAATCATATATAAATCGGGCCCTGACCCGTTCATTTTCCATGTTGTGCATGTTGTTGTATCCGCTCAGGTGCTCCTCCGCAAGGGCGCCCATTATGATTTTCCTACTTTTATGCTTTTGACGTGCTGTATGACCTTGTGTATTATAACAGGATGTTTGTTTGACTCCCTCATTTTTAGAATCTAGTTATAATCGGGTTTTTCATTCGGGCTAGTGGCCCATCTTTTGTACTTGTTAATGAATGTAGTATGTAAAATCTATTGATTTGATGAAACACTTGTATGTAACTGTGGACCGACAGATTATTCGGTTCTTTTATTGTATGTTGTTTTGGTTTTCATCTATATGTTCCTTTGAAATTCTACTTACATCAGATTTGGGTTATTTAGTTTATTTCTAAAATCTTTATTAAATCAAAATTTTAACAACCTGCTTTTTGATTTATTGAGTGGTTTTCCCATATACCTATTTTATTGTTATGATGCTGAGGATGATATCCATCCATGATTCC
Source organism: Sambucus nigra (assembly GCA_949130495.1). Classification (NCBI taxonomy): domain Eukaryota; kingdom Viridiplantae; phylum Streptophyta; class Magnoliopsida; order Dipsacales; family Adoxaceae; genus Sambucus; species Sambucus nigra. The sequence goes on from OX422223.1 coordinate 2,340,133, forward strand.
GTTATGTCGTGGTATCGGGCTGGTCACCCCTTATTTCGGGATGCGGGTTGTCACGGGAAATAGAGTGTGCATGCCATGTGATGGCCAACTAAAGAGGTAAATTTTAGAGGAAAGTCATTACTCAAGATTCCCATCCCGGATGTACAAACATGTATATGGATCTTTGAGAAGTATTTTGGTGGAATAACATGAAAAGGAAGATAGCCGAATTTGTATCTCATTGTTTGGTTTGTCAACAAGTAAAAGCTGAACATCAGAAATTATCAGGATTACTAGAACCCCTACCTATCTCTGAGTGGAAATGGGAATATACTACTATTGATTTTGTGACAATTTTACTAAGGAGCTCAAATGGCAATGATTCTATTGGGGTAATTATTGATAGGTTAACTAAATATGCTCATTTTCTTGCCATTAAGGTTACCCATTCTTTAGAAAGTTAGATAAGTTGTATGTGCAGGAAATTATGAGACTTAATGGAACCCCAGTTTTAATTATTTTTTATCGTGACCCAAGATTTGTGTATCGCTTTAGGAAAAGCCTACAAGAAGACATGGGAACACAATTGAATTTTAGCATCACTTCTCATCCTCAAAAAAATGGAAAATCTAAGAGAACCATTCAAACCTTAGAGGGTATGCCTAAGGCATGTGTACTTAATCTACAGGGGAATTGGGATAATCATTTACCATTAGTGGAATTTCCATATAGTAATAGTTATCAAGAAAGTATTCAAATGGCTCCATATGAGGCACTATAAGGTAGAAGGTGTCATTCCCCTGCATGTTGGGTAGAAGTTATAGAAAGAAAATTATTGGGACCAGAATTAAATCAGATCACAATGGAGAAGGTGAAATTAATACAAGATTGACTTCGAATCGCTCAAAGTCATCAAAAGAGTTACGTTAACAATCGACACCTCCAACTAGAATTCCAAAGACGAGATTATGTGTTCTTGCGAGTATCACCGAAAAAAGGAGTAATTCGATTTAGAAAGAAAGGAAAATTGAGTCCAAGATACATAGGACCTTATGAAATCCATGAAAAGATATGAGTTGGTGTTTATAGAAAAGACTTACCCCCTGAACTCTCTAGTGTGAATAATGTGTTTCATGTTTCAATAATGAAGAAATGTGTCCTAGATCCGACGCCTATCTTAAGTCATAAACCACTTGAAGTTACAGAAGATTTGATCTATATTGAGAACTCAATAGAAATTTTGGACCATAGAGATCACATATTATGAACCAAAGAATTATGTCACAATCCTTCCATTGAAAACTCAACAAGGGAGTGAAAAGATGAAATAAAGGAGTGATATCCATACCAGCTTGAAAATTAATGTAAGTCAAGTTTGGGGACCAAACTTTTTACAAGGAGGGTAGAATGTAATGACCCCACTTTTATATGCCAATATATAATTGTTTTTACAATTATGCCTTACTTATTATCTAATAATGTTGTATTATTACAAATGTGATATTTTGAATTCTTAATATAACAAATACCATTTTTAAATTTGAAGAATCGACTGTAAAATGGGTCAAATTGAAGTTTTATGACACATCCTAAGCAAAGTAATATGTTTGGGGTGGAAAATGTAATTTTATAAATCTTTAGGGACTTGTAGTATTCTGAATTCTTTATAAAACAATACATGCTTTTAAATAGGAATAATCAACTGTAAATTGGATCAAATCAAAGTCTTATGGCATATCCTAAGCTAAATGATAAGTTTTGGGGTAGAATATATAATTTTATGACACTTTACGGACTTCGTTTTAGTTAAGAAAATTTCAAGGACTAAAATTAAAATACAAAAAGGACCATTTTTAAAATAAAATATTTTCATCGAGCTCGAAGAAATATTGAAAATTTGTGGTGTAAAATTACCAAAATACCATTTATATGTAAAATGACCCTTATAACCTTAATACCTTTCCACCACATGCTTGACACCTCATGCTTGGTTTTGGACACCTCCATCGTACACATGTCATCTTTAAAGGAAAAGCTACATCATATGTCATGCATTTAGAAAAGGCTGAAACACGTGTCGCCATTTGGTGAATAAAGACTACAAGATAGCTCTGTTATGCGAAACGTCAATGCCGACTCACCAAAATGAAATCTTAGTCACCCAGACACGTGTTAACACTCAAATACCTTTGAAAAATATAAATATAGACCTTAGGATCAGTTATTACACCAAATCACTCCAAAAGCTTACAAATAAATAGTGAGAGAAAGTGCGAGAAAATTTAAGAAGAAGTTTTGTCTTAGTGAACCAAGACTCAATATAAGTGACTTCGTACTTCTATTTTAGGTGAGTACTCTATGAAATTCCTTGCGTATTTTGATTATATTATATTAACTACATATATTTTGTGAAATGCTTTAATTCTCAAATTCATCAGATACCAATGATTTCGTCATTTGTTATATGTGTATATCTCTTGATATAAACATCTAATTTGAATTATTAAATTATTGATTTGTCCTATGGAAACTCTCATACTATGTTGGCCTTGACTACAATTTTTCAGGAAATAAGTAGGCCCACCGAGGGAACATAAAAAGACTATGTTGAAGATTCAACTTTCAGAGATCTTTTTGTTATTTAAATAAAATGTATGTTTTATCTCATATAGCATCTTTGGATCTCTTGTAATAAGTTTTAAATTTTTCCTTAAGTTGTAACTCTTTATTACTTTTAATATAAACGAAGTTTCCTATAGAAAGCTCTGATGACATAATTCCTTCATTTGTTAGTATTTTACGATTCATAACCACGTTATTGTATTTCCATTGCATACATTATAAGAAACATTTTCAAACGAGAATACTTGTTGCCTTTGTGGCATGTCAAGACACTCTTTCCTTACTACTATATTGAGTCAGGGTCGTGACATAAGGACTTGGTTAATTATATGAATTATTGTAATTTGCGGAATCAGATTGGGCTTAATACATAACATTAATGAATCGAAAATGAGTAGCTAAGTGGTGAGGAATTAAGAATATGATTATGAAAAGGAATTAACGATTGAAAGTGATATTGGGAAAGAATTGACAAATCTAGTAATAAAAAAAACTACCAAATCTGGGTTGTTGTGCCATTTCGAATCGATTCGGAATTGGAGCGAATCGATTATGTCTGGCAGTGAATTGATTCGGCTAAGAAATCAAATCAATTCGGTTGTGGGGACATGTTGGTTTGGGACTAGGGTTCATTTTGGGGTATTTCTAAAAGTCCATACGAGTTGATAGGATGGTGTTTGGGTCAACGATGAATTTATTAAAAATGAAAAAGTGGCACATATAATTATTGGGAAATTATATTCAATTATATAGTTAAATAATATTTTAAATAATAAGGAATTAATAATTAACTAGATTGTCAATTTAATGGATGAATATTTTTAGACATCATATGGAATACTTTAGGTAATTTTAGAGTAATTACATGCACATATTATATGATATAATAGATGTTTATGTCACCTTCACAAGATATGTGAGACAAGGATACCTTGGGAGTGGATAATATTAATGTAGAAGATTATGTTTTATCAAGTTGACTATAGTTAATGAATTTGGTATTAATTGAAATGGTTATCATATATCATTTCGGGACTCGTTTGGATGTGCTTAATATCACACTTAGATGGCGGGTGAGATGTTAATCACATGTGAGTGACAATGGGGGATATTTACTTTTAATTAATTGTATTTATTGCACTTTAAATTTAATAAGTTAATTCTTGCAACTCAAGGGTCCTGACCCAAAGAAAATATTTTCTCCCTAGGTTTATGTAGACATGGATGGCAGAACTGACAGAAGATGAGATTTGTGGTCATATTTGCACGGAGATTACTTTTGTTCATTTGATTCTAGCATAAGTTATTGTTTTCACTTCAGTTAGTTTAGCTTCTTTCAGATTATTATAGAAACATGAATCCGAGTTTATTATTCCGTTATGTGGGACAATTTGTATTATTATTAGATTTTATGACTAGTCAAGTGTTGAACTATTTTTATTTATTATCAATTACTGTATAAATGGTTTGTTATGTTTTTCATTTAAAAAAAAAAGAAATATAAACGTTTTATTGTGGTTTGATGCTGAGAATGATATATATATATACACACACACACACACACACACACACACACACACATATATATATATATATATATATATATATATTGTATAACAATACGCATCTTTGGCATACTATGTTTGGCTAACCTTAACGCCAAAAAATGGGGGTTATTACAATTGGTATCAGAAAATCTAGGTTCTAGTGTCCTTAGGATTTGTGTTGCGCCCATTTTGTTTTTTGCTTAGCGTTCTTTGATGTGTCTAGAGCCCGTTATAGGATTTGGTAATCTGGTGTCATGATGACGCGTGTGACGATATTGTTCGCTATCATTTGAGCATTAGTAAGACGTCTTGTCTATTTGAGCTTAGAAAAGCATGAGAATGAAGACCGTTGCGAGTTAATGGCTAAGCGTTGAATGAGTGATTGGACAAAGGTGTCCATTATAGTTGTGAAAATTACTATGCAATGTCATCTTATTTGGAAGTAAAGTCTACAACTTAAAGACTCATAGGGGCATAAATTAATGGATGTCTCTCAGGTTGAGTCCATTTTTGGAAATATTAAGGGATTTTAGTTTTTAAGGAGCCTTTAGAGTTTTGGATTTTTCTTATGGTAATATGGATTGTGATGAAAATTTATCCTAGTCGAATGATCTTATGATATTTTTGTGCACGTAAGCAAGAAGGAATTGGTTATTTTGTTTTAGAAAAATATAAGTATTTTGACGTTGAGATTAATTCTAATTAAAGGGCAAATTAGTGTTACGTTCAGATTCGAGCAATGATCATTTATGTGGTGAAACCTCTTGTGATCTCGATGATGATAAAATGAGAATTTTTAAACTTAGTAGTAGGTCCATCATGTCATCACATAATATGGAATGGAGACTAGTTATATAATTTGTAATACACCTACATGGGTGGAGATTTGAAAATAGAGCATTGATTTTACAGGTGGTTCGAGTTGAGAGAACCCTTTTAGATAAGTGTATAAGGATGAAGTTACACGTGCACTATAGGCATGTATTTTGTTATGTGTATTACTTATAAACAAGATTAAGGAACAAGCGAACTCCAAGAAACTCAAAGAAATGGAAAGTTTCGACTAAGCATTTTAATTTCAAAGTAAGCATTGAGAGTACCCTTATTAGAGACAATTAGGGGAAAACGAAAGATGACGTTAAGGAATGGCTTGTTGAGATGAGAGGGAGGACTCCAAAGGTGAATTGAGATTTCAATATCACGACAAGTGATTATGGTAACATGTTTACTAGTTGGCCGAATGCGAATTCTGGGTATAATAGAGTAGAACCAGGGATGGTTATATAGAGGTTTTATAGATTTTATACGATGGACGTTTCAACAAAACATTGGGTATAGATTTGTGTTTCATATGATTAGGGAAGTAGCGTCTGGTTAAGAGTGGGTGCCATGATGTGATGATTTTAGGTCAGCTATTAATGAAGTTCTTGGAGTACATATATAATGAAGTATGATTTTCATGATATGTATGCATTTTATGGTGATGTGTCTTATTTGGGCATGGTGGTCATACTGAGAGTTGTCTCTTTATAGGTGGATTGACTGTGAACACAACACGTCGATTATGGGTTGGTGTCCAATAGGATTTGGTATTGGTGGTGGTAGACCTCATTCCATATGGAAGTGGATATGCGATTGATCCTGTACAGGTAGATTATTTGTATATTCTCACCAAGATATTGGATAGTGGTGGCCATGCGAGTATCACCTAAGTTGTTATTATTTATTTTTATATTATGAGAGGGCCTAATGGTTGATGGGTTCCGTAAACGCATTATGGGTTCCATTAGTTATTCTTGGGCAATTGTGATACCCTACAACCGACTTTCGTAGTGAATGTGATGATAAGATTGATTTTTGGCTTACGATATGAATTTGTCTATTGGAGCTGTATTTTGAATTTGAAGTATTGATATGAGTTATATGCATGTGACGGTTAGCTGATGAAGAATTTATTTTTTGTCTTAAATATATGTGTGAGGATAAGTAATTATATGATAATTTTAATACAAGAGAGAACCATGTAGTGATATGATTATGAGAATTTTTATGACACCCCGCCTAATAAAATACCAGGTGATCAATCTTATACCAGATTAAAACATGAATCTCATATGGTTCATTCTCAACATCATTGTCGAAAACCATTTTAATTACTAATAACTTATTAGGCTGGCGTCAAAATTTTATATTAACTAATATTTTTAATCAAACCAACTAAATAAAGCATCACAACAGTTTATATATACAACAACTGAGATGAAATAAAATAACCGAACTCTCGGTACAATATAATACAACCAAATTGAATGCCGCACTAAAAGGATATAAAGGAATAAATGAATATAGATGGTCTATCGGCCCGAGTGTTTCTAAAGTACCTCCTATCTAGATTATAAGGATAGAAGCATCTATAGTAAACCTACTTGCATCCGCAGCTGCTGCAGCAAACATCCGACTCGAAGGAATCATCATTCAAGTATCTCTGTGCCTGGACACCTATATATATATATATATATATACTAGGATATACCCGTGCCTGAAGGCACGCTGATAATAGCAAAATGGCGAAAAAATTTCAAAGTATGTAATTGCAATAAGCAAAAATTTTATTTACGAACAAAACAAAATGTAATTTAAAAAAAACTTTACCATAATCTCCTTTTTTTATAAGACTAATCACTCTTCTTAACAAATAATAAATAATTCAACACTGTTCAAATAGTCTAAATTCATCAATCGAATTCACATTGTACTTCAACTTAACAAAGTGTCAATTCTAAAAAAATTGTCAATCTCCTTTATTTATTGGACTATCCACCATGCTGAAAGGATAACAACTAACCCTACAACATTCAAAATGTCCAAATTCATGAAACAAATACTTGAACGAAAAAAACTTCTTCTCAAAAATCACGATGATATTCGAAAAAGTTAACACAATAACAAAAAAAATAACAGTCAACCCGATTTAATTCCGTACAAATAAGTTAATTTTTTTTTTAAAAATGGACAAAAATTTTTACTGTGATAAATAAAGGTCAACCATATGGCATAGTGACAACGTTAACGATCAACCCGATAGCACAGTGATAAATTTGTACCCGAATATTTGTGATTATAGCACTCATACCCGTGTTGATGGCATGATGATAAATTTACACCAGAGTATTTGTTATTATAAAACACTCACACTCCCATATTTGACACTACATGTCAACATATTAATGTCACTTTAAGACAGGCTTAAAAATACAAACTAATTTTCGTCAAAGTATAAATATATGTAAAATGAAAAAAACAAATATATGTAAAACCAAAAAAAATAGAGAATGTAATGCATACAACACTTAGGGATATATTCTTAAATTCATGCAATATAGAAAAAATATATGGGACACCTAGTTTATTAATGGTGATTAGCTAATAGAAACACAAATATAATAGCAGAAATGCTAGGCCAACACAGAGTGGTGCGACACAGTGACGTGTCGCACCAGAATTAGCTATTGTCTTATAAATATTAGACCGCGCCAATGGCACCACTCAATACTGGTGCGACAAGTCACTATGTCGCACCAAATGTGTCACAAAATTGTGCTGGTACAGAAGGACTCATATAATAGACCCCATAAATAAAAACAAATTTTGATTAAAAAAACAATTCTCAAAATATAATTATTACATGCTATGATTTTCAAGATATGACTGATTGATTTGATCAATGCGTGCCGGAACCCTTTTTTTATTAAAAAAAACAATTCTCAAAATCTGATTTGATCAGTACGATGTGAAGAACCCTTTTTTCGGCTGAAATTCCAAATGTGGGCAAGAATTTAAGAATCTACAATATATAGACATTCATATGCTGCTGAAGCACAAAACCCACAAAACTCCGATCCCCTTCTTTCCATTATTCACCACAAAACCCATTAAACAATTAATATTGAGAGAAACTGATTCTAAGCTCTATAGTTGCAAAAAAAATCAGCAATTCTCAAAATATGATTTGATCAGTCCCGATGTGAAGAACCCTTTTTTTTCGGTTGAAATTCCAAATGCGAGGAAGAAATTACGAAGCTACAATATCTAGACATTCATATGCCGCTGAAGCACAAAACCCACAAAACTCCAATCCCCTTCTTTCCATTGTTCACCACAAAACCCATTGAACAATTATTATTGAGAGAAATTTATTCTATGCCTTACACTGGCAAAAAATTTCAAGTTTATAAATATTTATTGCAGTGATTTTCAAGCCATTCCATGGTAACTCTGTTAGGCGTCTCCAGCAGCAACCCAAGGGCACGATCCCATATCAACTGAGTAAACGCTTCAACCAGTAAACGCACCAGTAAACCCACCATAATAACAAACATATCAGCTTGAATCAGTAAATGCTTTGGCCAAACATACTAAGTCCCTGTTTTGAAAACAAAAATATGGGTAGAAGAGAGAGAGATACAAAGTAGAAGTTAAATCCATACCTGATACCCAAATACGGGTAGGCAAGAGAGAAACAAAATCGATCCCGGAGTGAGAGATAGGGATGAAACCCAGTTACATCTATACCCAATATTGAAATCCCAAAACCTGATGTACAACAAAAATGCTTACAGACCACAAAAAATCTGATCTATAGTCAAAACTCTTCAATAAAACCGATTAGAACAGTTGTTGATGTTGAATAAAAAGCCAAAAAATGATAAGAATAATTATTGATGTACAACCAAAAAAATCGTACACCCCAAACGTTTACCAGAGCCATTGGGAGAATGTTCGTTGTTATTGATGCCTGAAATCAGTATGATTAAAACGGCTGTATTGTTTGTTGTAGTTTATCTCTCTCCAGTTGGTTAAACTCTCTCCCAGTTGGAGATTGTTTGTTGTTGTTGTTTTAATGCGAGGCCGAAGAGAAGAAGAGATTAGAAGAGAAGATGGGTAATTTTGGGTAAGGGCGGTAAGTGAGAGGATGGGCAAATACTATTTTACCCTTAAGTTTGAATTTTGAATGAAAGGGGGAAAGAAATTAGAGTGTATGAAAAGAGGGGGAATTTAAATTTTAAGGGACAAAAAGGGAAAAATAATTATGTGACATCATAGTGCTAACTTGTGACATAGATAAGTTTTCTACTTTATTATATAGATATATATATATATTACAAGAGAGGGGAAAAATAGAGAAACGGGTTAGAGCACGAGTTTTGAAAATATTTAGCAAGTGCATAAATGCCATATTTTAAAATATGAAATATCTCATATTTAAATTGGTATCACACTCTCATGAGATACATCTAATAGTGCACACCTATCGCATACCTTTTAAACCACCTAGTTAAGCTACCCTGCCTACTAATTTGTTTCACCCATCTTCTAAAAGTCCTTATAAACTCGAGTACTAAGGGCTAAACTTCTCCCCATTCCTAATATTGCGCTACGTTCGTGTGTGGGGTGTCTCGCGAAGCGAAATCCAAACAAGGAACTCCCCGGATACACTACTACATGACAATGTTAATCGTCGAGATTTATTAGGCCCTCAGTACGTAACACATATTATAAAATCCCATAGCTATATATAGTTCTCACTAGAACCTATGATTCGTACTCATATAAATTCGGATACGAATCTACCGGTAGGAGAATAATACCTTATTCATTATTAATAAAATATTCTAAGCTATCGCCTGAGCTAATACATTATAATCTCTCACTTATGATTCATCCTTACGTTATGAATAACTTTCACTAGTTCTTTACACTATTCACATTTTAGTGTTATTAACCTTGTATATAATATTCTCATCTTTATATACGTATATCACCTATTTTATTCTAGATTTTATACTCCCGAAAGATTCAAAATTTATCTCACATTCCATTCTTTATTATGTCCGTATATATATGTTTCACATCTCATATAAATATATATATATATATATATATATATATATATATATATATATATATATATATATATATATATATATATATATATATATATATATATATATACTATACACATCAAGTATATCCATACTTATATATAACACACTATATAAGTATAATAACCATTCCTCAGAGTTATAACTCAATGGATGTAGTCTATCAATCCTATCATCTTCCAAGGAATTACTCAACATACCATCCTGGGTACCAGCGGTCGGACTCTCACACCGACTTGGTAAAAACCAAATCACAATGTATGGAAAGCGATCATAGTTACTCACCGAAAATGATAACGAAACATACCCACCATGTCTCACCCCCAATAAAAATCACACAATATAAAATCGACGCTATGACCTAGGGACTATACGCTCCCTGCTCCTTAAGCCAGGGGCCTCACCCACATCACGCAACTTTCCATGATAGCATTAGAAGGATATGCTTCACATAAATATACTGTTCACACACAGATATATTTATAATTATATCATATATATACTGTATCAACTCTCGTGTACATAGTATATATCACTTCTCAATATATATGGCTATAATTGCCAAACTCTTATAGCGATAGCGAAAACCTCGAATGTTCCCATTCGCGATAGTATATAAGTATTTATACACTTAAAATACTAAAACCACAAGTATTATTATAATATAAACCCTAATATACCAATTTGTAATAATTAAATAAGTATAATAACTAATTATTTTAATTTCCATAGGTACCGCATCACCTATAATAATAATTGTCAATAAAGACATACCGGATATTAGCTTAAACCTCTTTAGTCCATATATTAAATTTCATCCTACTCACATTCTAAAATTCACTCAAATGTAATTTGTCCATATTTGTTCTCTACGCATAAATATATAAACACACTTGCCCTAGATTTCTCTCGAATGTTACCCATTGTAAACTGCCATTTAAAATATAGCCCAAATTTATTTCTACCAACCCAAGGTTTTTATATTTCCTCAAGTCATTTAGAAGTCCTAAAACTTTATTTAGGGACCCCTAATATTTATCTCCAAACAATTCTAGCCTTAATTCTTCCAATTTCCGTTTGATTTCCGGACTAACGATTTCGATCTCGGAACCCCTTCCGTAGAAAAATCATAACTAATTACAAAAAATTAGAAAAATACGGAGTCAATGCTCACGCGACCGTATCGAAAAGATCTACAAATTTCATCAACCAAGAGCCAAATCAATTTGCTTGCTAGACGAATTGACTCCATAAGGTGCTTCATTACTGCTCACTATCTTCTCCAAATTACAAACCTCCATTAATGTACCTCCAAGCTCTTTATCTTCTCTCCCATCATCATCCAACCTCAACCAACAATATAAACATCTCCACATAATGATATAACCAACACATCAATTAAAATCAAGGGATTCAATCATTCAATCAAAGCTTTAAACCCATAACTTAAATAAACCTAATTTTCTCAATCTTCCATTTCTAACCATATACACACACCATTAACATGGGTTTAAGACTAGAATTCATAAAGAGTTAACAACACATCAATTAGTGAACTAAAAATCAAATTTCCCAAATTTATTTCAGGGGTTTCAACCCAAAATACCAACTACAATATGAGATACACACAATCAATGGAATAAAGCAAGTAAACACTTGCCTCGTGGATAAAATCTGACGACCCCGTGTCGAATACCGCGGAGTTTGACTGGAAATCCCCTTTCTTCTTCCTCTCTTCCATCCTCTCTTTTCTTTCTTCTCTCTCTCTCTCTCTCTCTGTCTCTCATGTGTTATAAAATGGAAGGTAAGCATTTATCCCTTATTAAACCCAATTTTGACTCGTATACTCAATTGCGAGTCCCTACTAGTCCAAAAATCCCCGGAACCCTAACACTATGCCCAATTACTTCATTATGACTATCCCGGGCCTTCCGAGACTAACCGTGCACTCGAAATTCCCATCTGAGTCACTTAACTAAAATTCACTATTTAAACCCAACATTACTCGACACGTGTTTTCCAAATAAAATATTATTCTTTTGTCGCCTCACCTATCCACGACATATAATAAAATAATCCAACCCATATACTTACTCCCGTAAGAAGATGTACTCAATGTAAATATTAATCCGGCACCAACAAACTAATATTCACTATTCACTTTAAAATTCTCAATTATTAAATTTATACTTTTAAAATTCAAAATTACTATTCATAGTAATTTACTCTAATTACCAAATTATGTCACTTAAGTAATACAAATATCCATAAAAGTATGAGGTATTATAATTTTGAAAATAGATTTTCGGGACGGACATATTCCAAGTAGGGAGAATTAAATTTATGAAGTGCTCAGAATGGGCAAGATTTATTCTATTATTACATCAATCATGATTTCGAAGAAAATCAAGTGCGAGTGTTTAAATCTAGGGAAAGTGTCCCTATGTAGTTTTGTAAATATGAGGGGCGATGAATCAAAATGTTTTTTAGGATGGTGTGAATTATGCATCGTACCCAGGTGTTTCATAGATGTACTAATTGTGGATAAAGTTTGTGGACAATCTGATGTCCAAATATAAAATCTGAATATTGTATCTTAGGACTAATGATGGTCGAATGAATTATAAGCCCTATATAGTGAGAGTATATATGGCCACTGGGAATTATAAATGAAGGATTCACATAAATTAAGAAGAGTCGCCTTATCGATAGTAGGCACAACAATGTGAAGATTTCAAGATGAGTCATTAAAGTAAACCTCAAAATAGGGATATAATGAATGTTCAACTCAAGATTTTGAAGATAAACTAGATGTTAATGATGGCATGCATTAAAGGGTTCATAAAGTCAATAATTATCCAAAGATGGATGTATTTCCTTTAAAAGAGATATGTGAAATAAGAGGCATTCTTATGGTAAAAGACAGTGTTCTAAAAAAACCCGCCTAGGCACGCCTAGGCTTGAGAGAAACGCTCCGCCTTAAGATTTTTACGCCTTATTCTTGATCAAACCCTTAAGGTGAACTTTTTTCTAAAAACAACAATGCTTTAGTGAAACGATATCGCCTTTTAAAGAATTTTTTTACAAATCAGACCATTATCTTGTCCAAAATAATCAAGTAGTATTTTAATTTGCAAATATTAAGACATATTTTTATGATATGTAGAATTTTAGTATTTTAATACCCTTGTTATGGCTAAAAAATATTAAAATATATTAAAAATGCATAAATGCCTTTTCACGCCTAAGGCCCGCCTAGGCTTCCAAGGCTTAAGGCTTGGCCTCCACGCCTCGATCACGCCCAGACATTTTTTAGAACCTTTGTACAAGATGTTTCGTAAATTGGGGGCACTTTTATGACTAGTGATAATCTCGATTACATAAAGATGTGTACGGTCACGAATAGTGCTATAATAATGACGATACCATAAAACAAATGGGCAGTAGCAACCCTTATGGGAATTGGTGGGTCTTTAGAAGGTTAGAAGTAATTAAGAGATCTACTAAACTTAATAATGAACAAAGGATGTCTTATTGTCTGAGTAAAAAGGAACATTATGATCTTAGCATTATGGAATCGATAAGTTTATCGGGATTTAGTGTATCCCTAGGAAGTGATGAGACTTTTGTTAAAATTGGCACAAGTTAAAATCTATGTGATTGGCGTAAAATATATTCCTGTTTTTATTTAAGTCCTGGACTGATGGATCCTAATAATTGATGAAGTAATTCAGTAGTATATCGGGAGTGTTCCTTATTTGAATTTCGCTCTCGAGATGTCCCATGCAAGAAATTAGCTTAGGTCAAGAGTCGAGAGATGTTAGGCTCTAGGATGTTTTATTACTATGTTTTACATGTGTGGAGATATATCACATCAGGTAGTGATATATAATATGAGTTAAGGCCAGTAGGTCTCAGTAATGCATTGATAAAAGGATTTAGTACTATTCAAACCACTAGTGGAGTTGGTGGGCCAATCTCTAGACTAATTCAATCACAGTCAACAGGTTTTTTAAATATGCTTTGCTTTATAGATTGACATGGTATGCATGGGTTAGGTTGGACGTATTGGTATCATCCACATTTGATGTTTGTGCATGTGTGTGTACACGTACTATGTGATTTATGGATATCCCAGTAACATAGTTGTAGGTGTAGATGAGCCTTTCCTTTCATCTCGGTGAGAAATGCGTACAGACTTATTGGGTATAAAGCTTATGGTAATTGTGTGGATTAAAATGTGATGTTATGCTTGAGTGAATTCCGAGGACGAAATTCCGTTATTAGAGGGGAAGAATGTAATGCTCCGTAATTTCAGACTAAAATATTATGACAAAATTTAATTAAATAAATTCGAGAACAAATTTAAATTAATGTAATTTAAATTAAATTGGTGGAATAGAATTTGAGAATGAATTTATTTTTCATGATTTCATACTGATTTGAACTCAATAAAGCATAATGGGATCACTCGTGAAAATATATTGAACGTTAGTTAACTTATGGTCATGTAGTGATCAAGTGTAATAAAAATGTGTATATTGGGCAAAAGTAATTTGGACGCATTTCAGAGGACCTTATGAACTCGTTTAGGTATTATTGATATTCATAAATGGTCCTGGGGTATAATTATACAAGTTGGGAGGTTATTGGGTTATTTCAATTATGGATTTTGACTCATTTAGGGGTCTAAAAATGGACTTTTGGCCTAACTAGAGATTTGGAGTAATATAAGTTAAGGAGGGAGGTTAAAAGACTCACCATATTTAATAAAACCTAAACCTAGCAGTCACATAATACCAAAATATAAAGGGAAGATGACATTAAAGATGCAAGGGGAAGAACTCAAGGAGGAGGCTAAAGGATTCAACTAAAGATCATTCAACCATTTTATCCAAGAAATAATTTTCTTGCTTAATTTAAATGTCCAATGTGCTTATTGATTCATTGTAGTAACCCCCATAGTATAATTGGGTTTTAGGTTGTAATTTGGTTATTTGACGTTAGGTATTAACCATATGCATGTAGAGGAATATTGGAACAGAGATGATTAACCCAAAAATTGTGGATTATTAAATTCTTGAATTGGATGATAGATGTCTTTAGGTTCTTGGTTAAATTTTGAGAAATTGAAATTGACATGTAGAGGTTTTGATGCATGTTTATGATCAAAATTTTTGTGACATTAAACCCATGTTATATTCCCCAAAAATCTAAATCATATATAGTTGATGTGTGGTAAAAAATTTCGGCTAAGGGTCTTGGTTAATTATATGAATTTTGGGAATTTTGGGAATGAGATTGGGGTTAATAAATGAAGTTAATGACTTTAAGATGAGTAACTAAGTGGTGAGGACCTAATCATATGATTATGAAAAGGAATTGTAGATTAGAAACATCTTGGGAAAGAATTGAGAAATCCAGTAATAAAAAAACTACCAGATCTGGGTTGATATGCCATTTTGAATCGATTCAACCTTGGAGAAAAATGATTGGTCTGGCAACAAATCGATTCGATTGAGAAATCGAATAGATTCAGGACTGGGGATAGGTCGTAGATAATAAATTACCCAAATTAAATGAGATTAATTAATTTGTCTAAGAATGTAGACAGTAAATTATAAGCCCTACACTATAAATGAGATTAATTTTGCTCTTGGTTGATTTAGGAAAAAAATCGTGACTTAAGGATTTATGAGTGCTTATGAATGGGCATGGGATTTCATGTCAGTAAAGACTAGGAGAATTAATTGGTGTTTATGATTTGGCCTGAGATCCATTTTTTTTTAAAGGGATTAATTATGGAAAATTTTAAAAGGAGATTTATGCCTAGAATATTGAGAGTTTGGTATTAAGAATTATTAAATCTAAAAAGTGTGACCAACTTGATTATGGGAATTGGTGAGATAAATTCTAGAAGGGTATGATACGGGCCAACGGAGTTAGTTCGGGAATTTTGGTTGAGTGACACCATTCTAATAAATTAATTATTGTGTAATTAATTAAATTAAGAGTCGAAAAAATTTACTCGGGTATTAAGGGCTAGTGCTATGGGAGTTAGGCACGTTGTAGCCGATTTAATTTATTATACATATAATAAATGATCAAATATCGAGTTTATTAAAAGATGTTTGACCTAATAGTGGTATTTTGTGTAATAAATTATGAAAGATGAAGATATATATCGAATGAGTGAGTCTAGATATTGTAGTTGGGTGATACTACTATTAGAGAATTTCTTATATATGTACATATAACCCTTTTTACGTTAGTTAACTCCTTGTATATGTACATACAAACCTTATTGAAAAGGTATCAAGAAGCGAATAATAATTAATAATTTAGAATGATTCATATTTAAGTCAAGAGGATAACATGCTAAGATTATTAAATGTATGGGTAAGGTTAGTTTGGGAATCACTATGCCTATAATGTTTTGGAAAGGTTAGTTTGGGAATAACTATGTCTATAGTATTTTGGGAAAGGTTAGATGGGAATAAATGTACCAATGCATTTAAAGAATAAATAAATTACGAAGAAAATGTGATTTACGTACAAAAAAAAGTTTTATGGGAGTTAATATTTAATCGAGAAACAAGCGTAGGATAAGGGCTTAAAATGAGTTATGGAATAATTAACTAGAATTTTATAGTTAAACCAGGAAGGCAATATTTTATATGGATTGAGATTTCGCTAGGTTAAAGTAGTTACAGAGTAACTACTGATACATATTGGATGATAATATGTATTTATATGTATTTGTGTGGACATACTAATGTTCGTGGGCCATCCTATTAGCCCGGGGGTTCGTGCGTTTGG
The DNA here is from genome assembly GCA_949130495.1 of Sambucus nigra. Classification (NCBI taxonomy): domain Eukaryota; kingdom Viridiplantae; phylum Streptophyta; class Magnoliopsida; order Dipsacales; family Adoxaceae; genus Sambucus; species Sambucus nigra. The sequence goes on from OX422223.1 coordinate 2,357,042, forward strand.
ACCGGGTACAAAAACGTACTCCGAAACTTTTATGGTGTTTGTTTTTGCAGGGACTGAAATAACACGTAACAATTAGGGTTCGTTTGGTACAAACCATGGCAACAATTTTTATAACATATTCAAAATAGTCTTGTAAAATGTTTAAAACGGTTTTTATATTACTTTTATAAAACAGTTTGCAAAAGACTTTCTTAACAATTTTTTATAATATTAAAAACAGTTTTTAAAACATTAAAAAATACTTTTTCAAAATATTTAAAATAGTTTTTCTAAATATATAAAACTACTTTTTATAGCATATTAAAAACCATTTTTACAATATATTAAAGCATTAAAACAGTGTTTATAACAGCTTTTAAGAAGTGAGCAAATTTGTTGGCAAATATTTCTCACACAAATAGGTAAGAAAAACTTGCCAACACCTTATGCATAAAGGGTGTTGTACACTGACAAATAATGCCACGATAAATTGTGGTACCAAACTGTCAAAAAGTTGATAAATTTTCATATTTGTTAATTTTCTGTGATTTGTCATGACAAATAGGTGCAACCAAATACACCCTTAATAAAAGGATATAGAAACTCATGCACCTCTAGTGTAGTAGGTAAGTATAGACAAATGTATCACCATTAAGAGCAAAAATTTGCTCTTAATCTTTTTAAGTACCTTCATTTATACAAAAGTAAAATTATTAATATTATATTTATTATTAATACTCGTCTTAATATTTCCTTTATTAACAATTATGTTTACTTATATAGTAAATTATATCACACAGTTTTAGGACAAATAATTTATGTATAGTAGTTCTAATATATGTACCAAATTTAAAATAATACGGTTATATGCAAAACAACATATTATTAGTGCCTGCTAAGAATTATTGGTGAAGTTTTTTAAAATTAAACTGTTACATGTCATTAAATGTCACAGAAAATAAAGGGAGTTGGTTGATGTTGCTTTAAAAAAATTCTGGCTGGAGTTAATTGCCTTTCCTTTTTTAAAATAATATGGTTTTGTACTCCAATGTGCATGTTGTTTGAACACATGGTATGAACACTAAGAAATTTTTTTTTTATAAATATATATAAACACTAAGAAACTGCTGAGAGACAAAGGAAAAATCTAAGGGTCTGTTTGATAGCATTATTTGTCATGGTAAATGACAAATAAGTTGGCAAATATGACATTTGCCTACAATTTGGTGTGTTTGATAGCAAAATTTGCCTACAAGCTATTTGCCAATGTACAACACCTCTTATGCATAACATGTTGGCAAGTTTTGCTTTGTTATATGGGTGAGAAATATTTGCCAACAAACTTGCTAACTTCTTAAACGCTTTTAATATTTTAAAAAATAATTTAAAAACTATTTTAAATAATTAAAAAAAACAGTTATGAATATTTTAAAAATTGTCATTTATATTTTAAAAATTGTTTTAAATAGTTAAAAAAACTGTTTTAAATTAAAATCTGTTTCAAAACTGTTTTTTCGTAAAAACCGTTTTAATGTAAAAAACCGTTTTAATGTAAAAAATGTTTTAATGGAAAAAATTAAAAATTGTTTTGATGTGAAAACTGTTTTAATATAAAAAATTGTTTTAATGTAATAACTGTTTTAATGTAAAAAATTATTTTAATGTAAAAACTGTTTTTTCGTAAAAACTATTTTAATGTAAAAAATTGTTTTAATGTAAAAATTGTTTTAATGTAAAAAATTTAAAAATGTTTTAATGTAAAAACTGTTTTAATGCAAAAAATTATTTTAATATAAAAACTGTTTTAATGTAAAAAAAATTAAAAACTGTTTTAACGTAAAAACTGTTTTAATGTAAAAATTAAAAACTGTTTTATTGTAAAAACTGTTTTTAGTAAGTAGTTTTGGCGTAAAAAACTTTTTTTTATATATAGTTTGTTACATTTTTAATAATTAAAAACGGGAAGTAAAAAAGAAAAGAAAAAACTGTTTTTTTATTAATTAAGACTTGGGACGAAAATTAAAAAAAAAACATATTTTTTATTATTATATATGTTAATATGGACGAAAAATGTGTTATTAAAATGTTTTGCCTATAAAACGTGTTTTACCTTATTTGGTGTTTGATAGTATAATGTGAGAAAAAAATATTTGTCTAGGCAAAATTTGCCTATGCAAAATTTGTCCTGCCAAATTTTGCCATGCCAACACTTTTCCTAATATGTATCAAACGGACCCTAAAAGCAAATAATAGATAAGTGGAAGAATATTTTATTACAAATGATACAACTTAAAAACCATAGGTGATAAGTTGATCGAATAAAGGAAACATCCCACATCATACAAAACACACGCAATAAAGGAAACATCCGAGTCTCCTTTAAAGTTCACATAAAACATACACAATACAGGAAAATTAAATGAAACGCAAATATCAATCTCACGAGAATCACTGAAGTGATCGATTATTATAACGGGACATATGGAAATTAAAAGATGATAAAAGGTGTCACTTTGGGGAGTTTTCATCAGTAGGCAGGACCGATGATTCTATTGAAGCGATTGAAGTCTCTACAGTGTGACACCCGACACTGTAGACATTGCTTCCGGTAAAAATTCCGTCTTCCAAGTGGTACGTAAACTTCTGCCCGTCACTAAGAGTATCGTGGCGATCGTACGAGTAAGGAACATCACACATACCGTGTGTCCCTGTCAGAATCACCTTCATCACATGGCCGGGCGTCACAGTAACAGTGAATTCTTTGCTCGCTGTGTTTTCCTTGGAATTTGCTTGACCACAAAGAGTATCAAAATTAGTCCCAGCAGATGTAACATGGACCACTTTTCCATCCTTGATGCATGGAAGATGTTCTGCTTTAAAGGTTGCAGGACTGTCAAGCTTCAATGAAGTAGCACAATTGTGGGTGATATTCCATGCCTGGCTTGTATTCTCGGAATAGGAGAACTTGATAACCTGGGTCAGAGGCGAATCTGTATTGTTCGTGATATATTGGCTCTCTGTTAGGATGGGGGTCTCGTTGTAGACCCTGACGTTGTTTGTATCAAATTTGACATTATCGATCGTTGTTGTATAGCTAGTAGCTATAACCTCCATACGGGTTGCAAACGATTTACTTTTCGTTTCGAAGCCGGCACTTATTGTGTCGTAGCCGCCAACGTACTTGCCATTTCCAATGTTCTTAAAAACGATGACATCTTTTTCGCCATCCACTTCTTCGGGATAAAACCATGTGTCTAAGTCATTTTCTGATGCATCAGTATAAAAAATAATCCAATCGGCATTCTCCCAAATAGGCCATGCACCCAACCTGCCAGCATACCTCCTCTCGCTCAGGGTCTGAAGACGTACCCTTTGATGTATTTCATCTCTTGGAGCCATGAACGTCTCAGCTTTGCCAGGATTATCTACCTTTTTAAACTTCGGATAAAAGTAGGTCTCCCCATAGGTGGCGCTGAGGTAAGTTCCGTGTGATCGATGTTTTAAGTAGAAGTATGCTGGGAAAGTATACATTATCTTCTCTCCCTGTCTGTGTATATATAATAAGTTTAATGCTTTTGATTTCCCTCAACTCTAACCTGCTATTTATAGTGAGCATGCTAAGAGTTGACCCGAACAGGGTAAGGTTTTCTCTCATCCCATATGTCTTACAAGTCACAATTTTTCTACACGTCACTTTGATTATGTGAGTGCTTACATGTACTCCAAATATTTTATTTTAACACTAATTAAAAAACACACTTTTCTCTTGACTCTAGAAGAAGAAAACAATGTAGAGGGTTGAATTTCGATATATATTTTTTGTTCTTTCATGAACAACTTGGCTCTAGAAATTTATGGGAGGAAGTCTGCTTTATATATCGTTGATTTGCTTTTGGGATAGTAGTATACGTACTAATTAACTTATTCAAGAAGCAATTTAAAATTTTGGGGTTTAGCTCATATTATATGTCCTTCAAAGAAGCCGCGTGGAATTATCCTTGCTTTTGGTGGAGAAGTTACATGATATTAATTTGATCGATTTGACTAATATAAAAAAGGGGGCCACCCTCTAGATAAAAAGGAAGGTTTTGATTATAAACAATGAACATTAGAGTGTGGTCTTCTTATTTAAGTATAAGAAGCTACACCGAATTTGGCGCCATTTATTTTATACCTGTTTTATAAATGAAAATTTGTGGTTTTAAACGAATTTAAGGGATTTTTACACTTCAGCCCTGGACAAATAATTTTAAAACACTTAAGCCTCACTCAAACAATTTGTAGACATTTAAGGACACATACAAACGTGTTTATGTATATGAACATTTAAAAGTAATAGAGAATTGAGTATATGAGTATTTCGGGAGGTATGTTATTAAAAATTGTTTTTAGAATTTTGGGTTCAAAAATTGCTTACCAAGGATTGCAGTATAAAACCCTATAAAATTAATGAGATGATAATAAATCATAGCATTTTCAATAATTTTGTCCTCATATGCTTTTTTTGGTATTAATAATGGCATAAACATAGTTAACCACCGAGATAGTTTGTAAACCTCTTTATTCAACTAAAAAGAGGCATATATTAATTTGTATACTTTACTAGTTTTTTAGCTCGCGTGATGCGTGGCAGTTGTTTAATTATTATGCTTTATTGAAATTTATAAAAAACAAATGATAAAGAGTATGACATTTAATAATTTTATTAATCAATAAATTTTATAATAAAACTATGTTTTTTTCAATAATGTAAATACCAACTTCGGGTAACAAAACCAATTAATAATAAATATTAACGAATGCCAGTATTTACGAAAGTTTGATGAACAAGTACCATGCCACTTACTAACAGACTAATAAGTAACCAAACAAAATGATTCGTATAAACCTCCCTATCTAAATTTATGAAAGATTTTTTACTTTTCGGGATCCGATGGTTTTCCCTATTTAGAGTTTGAATCCATTTATTTATATTATAGTTGGTTGGATCCAAATCGACGAAAATCGTTAGTTGACTTATTTGACTATCAGTTGACTCACTTTTCAAACAAAAATGCTCTTTTACCTTTTAATACATTAATACAAATTAGTATACGAATATATTAGTGTATTAAAAATAAATTTTACATTATTTCTAGTTAACTTTAATTAAAAAATATTTTTTTAATAATTGTTTTTTATAAAATCAAAAAGTTCAACAAAGTGAAAAAGTTTGTATAGAGTGTTTTTCTTATTAACTGTTTTTTATAAAAACAAAAAGTTTTATATTATCAAATGGTTTTTTTATAAACTGTTTTTTAACTGATTTTATAATATAATGTTTTTTGTAAAATATTAAAAAAAACTTTTGATTATCTTTCATGAACTCTCGTAATTTTATGGGAGGAAGTCCACTTTTTATTATCTTTGATTTACTTTTGGGCTAGTATATGTACACATTAATTTATTCTTGTTATCTTGAAATAAGAAGCAATTTTGAATTTTGGGGTTTAGTTCATATTAAATCTGCTCCAAAGAAGTTGCGGGGAATTATCCTTGCTTTCGATGGGAGTCCAACTACACATACCCACTTTCATAAGACAAGGCAATGAAAACACATCACTTTGATTATGTGAGTGCTTACATGTACTTCAAAACATTTCATTATTAACACCAATTAAAAAAACACTCTTATCTCTTAGTTCTAGAAGAAGAAAACAATGTAGAGAGTTGAATTTTGATATATATTTTTTGTTCTTTCATGAACAACTTGGCTCTAGTAATTCTACGGGAGGAAGTTTGCTTTTTATTCTCTTTGATTTACTTTTGGGGTAGTATACGTACTAATTAACTTATTCTTCTGACCTTAAAATAAGAAGCAATTTTGAATTGTGGGTTTAACTCATATTATATCTCCTTCGAAGAAGTTGTACGGAATTATAAATGCGTTTGATGGAGAAGGTTCATGATGAAATTAATTTCGTCATTTAATGATATTGGAATATGTCATAGTATTTTCCACAGTTTTTTCCTCGTAAGTTTTTTTTTTGGTGTTAATAATGAGAAAAACTTAGTTAATCACCTAGACAGTTAATAAATCTCTTTGTTAAACTAAAAAGAGCTATATTTTTTATTTTTATTTATTTATTTCTTTCCGCAATAAGGCATCCCCAAAGACTCCTTCCTTTAATATGAGACAAGGTTACAATGTAAGAGTCCAAACTAAATAGGGACATCCATAATAAGTACATATATTTACAACAATTTGCATGTTGACACACATTAGTTCCTTGTATTAAAGGTTTGAGTCCACCAAATCTTATCATCAATTACGTTATTCATGCATTGTATGTATCCAAACAACAGAACTCAAGGAAAATTTGCAGCAACGAGTTTCCCTTGAAGCTTCGAAATCCGGGCTTTAAATGATTTGGAACTCCGAATGGAAGGATCTAATTATAAAGCCTTTGAATAGGAGTTTCCGGCTTCATCAAACTGCTCCATAGTCATCAAAACATCGCCTTGACAAATGTGAGCCTCACGATATTTAGGGGCAAAATTCAAAGCCATATTAGCATCTTCAAGGGCTTCAATCATATTTCCCATTACCAACCATGCAGCAGTCTTATGAAAGTAAAAGTTGAGCGTGAGAGTAGTTAGCTTTATGAAGCTCATCGTCAGCTCTTATCCTCAAGGCACGTGCTTCTAAACTCGTATTCCAAAAACCCAAATCTTGACTGCCGTTTCCGCATATATCGGACATGATAGTGGCAGCGCGAGCAGCGGTGGTGCAATATTTGATATATGTGGCGCCCGACAGAACTACGAGGTTGCGTCCGGCGCCGCAGCGACCCAAGCAATCAGAGGACTTGACGGTGACGTTAGGAGGCGCTATACTTGAGATAATTTGGAGGATTTCCATGGAGCCTTGTCTCCGACACTTTTTGTTGGTGCATACCCTGATTTCTTTCTCTTTCTCTTTCTCTACTGCTTCTACTTTAACAATTTTCGGGGCATAATTCAGTGATTGTAATAGTAATGGGGAGGAATGAGAAATTCCAACAAATCTCAGACCTCCTTCTCTCATGTCTATCTTCTAAATTCTAATCCTTAAAAAAAGAGCTATATATTAATTTGAATACTTTACTAGTTTTTTTGCCAGCATGACGCGTGGCACTTACTTAATTACTATACTTCATTAAAATTTATATAAAATAATTATAAAGGGTATGACATTTAATAATTTTATTGATTAATAAATCTTTATTATATATATAAAGTTTTTTGCTTTAAGTTATAGGCTAACCTCAACTTGACACGTGGTAATATTAATGCAGGTAATATTTTGTAGACAACAAAACTCACTTCAAAACCCACGTTGGCTTTCTCAGTTCCAGAAAAAAAAATGTTACCTCTCAATTCAAAAAAAAAAGAAAAACTAAAAAGTTGCCTTATTAACCAAACTCCAATGTCCATTAATTTTTCAAAAAGGGAAATTTAAGAGACACTTTGTTTTGTAGGCTTAAAAACTCACTTCAAAACCCACTTTGTCTCTCTCAATTGAAAAATAATAGAACGTAAATGTTTCCTCATTAACCAAACTCCAAAGTTCATTCTTTTTTCAAAGAGGGAAATCCAACAGATACTTCCACTTGAGGATTCACCCTTTGTGCATTCTCCATAACTCTATCTTTCACATTTTTATATTAACTTTATATTAATACTAGTCACTAGAGTGGATAGACCATTAAGGATTGCGTTAAAATTTGAAACCTTCATTTAATTAATGGACTACATAAAAGAAGCTTGAGCTTTGGTTCAATCTCATCTAAAATTATCTTTCAATTTGATATCTGAGAAGATAAAGGACAAAGGATAAACTTCATAAGTGGGGAAGCATAAACTCTAACATCTGTGTTCTTTGCAATAAAGACATTGAAACAAGAGATCATCTCTTCTTCAAGTGTCCTTTCTCTACTCTGGTGTGGGATATCTGTTATAAAATTTTGGAGGGAAGAAGACATGCTACTTCAACCCAGGTGGAATCTTGTCAATAATTATAATAAACTTCAGAGTGACATCAGAAAGCATTGCCTATCTACTATGGACAATTTTCTATGGAGGGAGATGAGTAATAGAACTTTTAATGTTACTACCAAAAATTCCGGCGAGACTGGGGAGGAAATCAAAGAGTCATTGTTCACCTCGACATGCAGATGGGGGAAAATCAAAAGGAACCAAAAAAAACTGGGAGGTTGTTAAAAGTTTGAGCTTATATGAAAAAAAATCCTTGATTCATGCTAGATTTATGGAGATTCTTATCTGGATTTTGCTTGTTGATGGTTTTTACTGGCTGAGATTTTTCTTTCTCTTTTAAGGTTATTTCTCTTCAATGTTGACGTGGGTTTGTTGGATCCAATTGCATGTCTCTGTTTTCATCAGTTCTGAGTTCGGGTGCCTCTTCCTTTTGTTGAGCTGTTCTTCTATCCTTAGCTCCATTTCCTTTTTGGAATTTATTCCTTGTTTTGTTGAAGTTTTTGTTAATTCTTGCTCTAGTTTTGGCTGATAAATTGGTCTGGGGTCAAAAGTTTAGTTTTTGTTGTCTGTTTTTAGATGTGTTGGCTGCATTTTGATTTTGGGTTCTTGTTTAGTTAAAGGGATGACTTTTTTCTTGGAGTTAGGAGCGTGGCTATGGGGTTTGATGCTTTCTTGCTTGTTTTAGCTGTGGAGTTCGAATGATTCGTATGTGGTTCTTGATGGGTGATGTAGTTTTGGTTTGTGGTTTGTGGCTTTGGTATGGCAGATGTTTTTGGCTGTTAAATAGTGTTTTGTTTCTAGGTTTGTCTGACGTGTGTCCCTGTTTAGACCTTTCATGTGCTTTCTTGTTCTGAGTTTGTTCCTGTTTGGGTTGTGTTGGGGTTGGGGTAGTGTTGTGTGGTCATGTGTTTTCCTTGTGTCCTAGTCGGTTTGTTCCGATTTAATTGATAGAGTCTGTTTCTTTGGGCCTTAGCCTTTTTTGTTAATATAATTTACCTTACCAAAAAAAAATGAATCGTTGAATAGTGCCAGAAGGCTTACCGACAACTTCTCAGAAAATCTCAAAAAGTTATTTCTAGCCTCCAAGAGTTGTGTTATGCCACTGAATGACGAAATGAAGAATTTGTTTAGTCACATTGATAATTTAAAGAAGTATATGAAGGAAAAGGTGAAAAAAACTAGACACGGATGGAAAAGCTTTGTGAATTCTTATTTTTTGCAAAAAGTTGTATGGGATTTTTGTAGTGATGTTGGGATTTACGAATTTTATGGGAATTATGACATAAAAACCATTGAGGTTATCTTTTGTCAATATGGGAAGTATATGTACTTTATTGCATGGACATGAAGGTGGATGAGGTGGATAAGTACTTGCACACATTGCCACAAGAGGAAAGGAAAGCACTTAAGTTTCCAGGACAGTTTACCAGATGGTTCTGTTAGGTTAAGATAAAATGAGTTTTGTTGGACTCATTACACATTATCATATTCAAGTCCTCTTATGTTCTTTATTTATGATATTATGTACGATTTTATTTGAACTAATTTTAAGTACAGTTTTTTGCCTTTCAAGTACCCTTTTGCTTCTCTTTGTCTTTTAAAAGAACTAACACGTGAGGCTAAAGATTGTATAAGTTTTTTGAAAATTAGTATCATTCAGAAATTTTACTTCGTTTTCATTCAATGCCTAGATGAGACATCAAATTTGATTTATTTGCAATTTTATCCAAGTATTGTTATGATATGTGGAGATTAACCAAATATCTCCCAGTGTCTATAATATGTAAAGTGGTATCATCTTGCATGTCTATCACACCGGTTCTTAATAATTCATAATGGATGTTTAAATTTTTCTTTACACCACTTTATATAAAAAAAAATATTGGCCATCATTTTTTTTGTATTGATTTTCAATTTATTGTTAAAGGAAATATACATAAGAAGTTATCAGAAAATTATTATACAATGTGCTAGTGCATCAGACTGGTTCCGTGTTAGTTTCATAATAAAACTATGTTCTTTTCCAATAATGTATAACAACTTCCAGTAACAAAAACCAATTGATAATAAATATTAATGAATGTCAATATGTAAGAAAGTTTAATTACAAAGTGCTAAACCACTTAGCGATGCAGTAATAAGTAACCACAATTATAAACCTGTTTAAACAGATACATAAAAAGATTTATATCCTTGTCTATGACTGGAATAGACGTTGTAATCTGTTTGTTACATATCCTATTCGTTCTCTTTTCTAATTATTAAAACTTGCATGTAGTTTATGATATGTTATCGGAGGGATTACATTTATTAGAAAAATCACTATTATACCTATATTACAATAGTATTAGAGGTTTTTATAGTTATTATTGCACTTACAATTGAGTAAAGAGGATCGGCAGTAATTAAAGAAGAACAGCGGCTCAAACAATTCAAACCTAAATCAATTCCTGCCATTTAACTCTCCATCTCCTGTTTGCCTAACAAAGAGTGATTCGTTTTAACTACTATTACGCAATGACCAAATCATATAACCTTTTCTCTTCCATCTTTATGTGTAGATTCATTAATATAGTGGAATACACAAAGTTGTGCCCTACTCTCTATGTATTTAGAGAATTCTTCAATTATAATATGCAACCTTCTGCAACCTTATCCAGGTACATATTCTATAGTCCTTTTTGTTTTTCCAAATATTTTTTTATCCAATTTGTCATCCAGATTTTGATTGTGAGGAAAAGTAACTGTCGTATATTGTTATAGTGCCTTGGTTTGGTGCATTATTTTTCTTATTGTTGAATCGTCATTGTGATTGAGGTAGTCTAATGTGACACCCCGCCTAATAAAATACCGGGCGATCACTCCTGTACCAAATTAAAACAGGAGTCGCATATGGTTCATTCTTAGCATAACTGTCGAAAACAAAATTAATTACTAATAATCTATTAGGCTGGCGTCCAAATTTTAACTAACTAATCTTTTTAAACAAACTATACAACTAAAACATTCACACAACGTATATAAATGGAACTGAAAGAAATAAAATAACCGAACACTCGGTAATAATAACACAACCCAATTGAATTCCGCATAGAAAGGCGGTAAAAGAACAAATAAAAACAATTGGTTTATTTGCTTGAATGTTTATAAAATACCTCCTATCTAAATTACAAGGATATAAGTATCTATAAAAAAAACTGCAAGCATCCACAGCTGCCGCAGCACGCGTCTGACTCGAAGGAAGCATCATCCAGGCATCCCTGTGTCTGGACACCTATATATATAACATATAGCAAGTGGGAGAAATATAGAAATGGCTCAAAGACCGAGTAGGGAAAATATTTTGCAAGTTCATAAATTCTTTATTTGAGAAAATATGTTTTATCTCATATTTAAATTGTTATCGCACTCCCATGAGATAACCCTCACCTATCTTCTAATAGTGAACACCTAGCGCATCCCTCTAAACATCCTATTCAAGCTATGATGCCTAACTAATCCGTCACCCCCAAACTCTAGAAAATCCTAAGCAAACTAAGTAATAAGGGCTAAACTTCTCCCCAGTCTCAACACTATGCCATGTTCGTGTGTGGGGTGTCTCGCGAAGCGAAATCCAAACAAGGAACCCCCCGATACACTACTACTTGGCAAGGTTGATTGTCGAGATCCATTAGACCCTCAGTACTCAACATATATAGATATACTCATAATTATATATATATATATATATATATATATATATATATATTATCATACTCACTTTCATATGCATATCACTATATACGTCCGGATATAATCTCCCGGAATGAGAATTAATAATTTTTCCATTTTATCTCATTTTTCTAATAGAGATATATAATATCTTGTTCTCATACACAAGTAATATACTATAAACATAAGTATAATAACCATCCTAATAATATACCATACACATCGGTATAATAACCATCCCAACGAGCTATAACTCGAGGATGCGATCTCTCAATGCGATCATCTTCCAGGGTATCACTCACATACCATCCTGGGACCACCGGTAGGACTAAAGGACACCTACTTCGTGGTCATAGGTCACAACGTATGGGAATAGATCCTAGCTCCAAACCAGTCAAGTGAGAACGAATCACATCCAAGACTTCTCACCCCTAAAATATAAAATCACACAAATAATAAGGGACGACCATGACCCGGGGAATATCCACACCCTGCTCCTCAAGCCAGGGGCTCACCCTCATCACCCAACTTCCCATGATAGCATTAAAGGGGGTATGCTTAACACACACACACACACAAAAAAAAAAAACATATATATATATATATATATATATATATATATATATATATATATATATATATATATATATATATATATATATATATATATATATATATATACACACACACACACCATCCACACATAGATATATATATATACATATCCGTATCATATTATATAATACTTTAATCACATCGTATATATACATTCCACATTGTACCTCTATTATCTATAAATGGCCATAATTGCCAATCACACATAACGATGGCCAATAATCCCAAGGATTCTCATAAATAATAATTATTCATGTATTCGTACCCTCACGATACTAAACCCAAAAGTATTCCCTCACTTTATAAATAATCTGCACCTTATTCACATTTGAGGATTTATATACTTTCTCCAACTATACCAATTTACACTAAGTAACTAAGTATAATCCCAAATTTCCATCCTAGTCGCCTCATAGGATTTTACCCAATTATAGATGACCCCATTCTATTCCATCCACATAAATATACCCATATGTGCTTACTGAATAAATTCTCCAATTTTCACTCACTTCTTAAGCATTTAATAAGTCCATGCTTTGGATTAACCCCTCAAATAACCCAAGGTTAAATCAACATTCCTCAAATCCTTTGGACCATAACTCTCTTAAATACTCTAATTTAAAAGCCCCTAAGCATTAAACTTAAAGGGGAGAAAGAGTAATAATCTCCAAAATATTGGGTTGAAAACAGATTATCGGTCGATCGGCCCTGGACTCCTGTTCGACCGCTATTTTGGATTTTGCCTAACTGTAAAATCAGTAAGCCCTTTTTCATGGGCGCGATCGACCGACCATAGGGGCACGGTCGACCGATTATACCAGTTTGGTCGGTCAAAGTCCATTTTGGAAGAAATCCAACATTCCCACCACCCAAAATATCACCCCAAACTTTATTCTTATGGTTTCTAATCTCAACCAATAACACAACAAACACCTAAACATAGATTTCTAACTAACACATCAATCAATTGGGGGATTAAATCATTTTTTCTTGGATTGGAATCTAAAAACCTACATAAACCCTAGTTTTTCCCATTTCCCCCGTTTAATTCATTTCTTCACTTCATTTACATGATTTTAACACTAGAAATCATTAAGAGTTTACATTACATCAATATGTAAACTCATACCCAAATTACCCAAACTTATTTTAAGGGTTTTAACCCAAAATTATATAATTTACCAACTATAATATGAGATATGTGCACAAAATCAAATAAAGCAAGTACACACTTACCTGGAGGATAAAATCGGACGATCTCGAGTCCAATCCTGCAGAGTTTGGCCGGAATCTCCATTTTTCTTCCTCTTTTCCCTCTTATTTTTCTCTCCTCTTTCTTTTCTCTCTTTTATTTCCTTCTCCCACTCTCTCATGCCTTAAATAGGAGAGAATTAAGGGTTTATCCCATTTAAACCCAAAAATGACTCGTTTACTCAATTACGAGTTTCAAAACTCAAATACGACACTCGGATACTCTATTTTGACTATCTCGGTCGTTCTGAGACCAACCGCACACTCGAAATCTACATCCGAGTTACTTCACCGCAAGTCACTAATTTAACCCAACATAACTTAATGCGATTTTTCAATTAAAATATTACCCTTTGTCGCTTTACCCAGCTGCGAAAAATAACAAAATACTCCTACTCATTCACTTATTCCCAAGAGTAAATATAATACACATTGAAAACCAGTTAATCCATGAAAACCTTGAAAATTACTATTCATAATATTTCTTAAATTCCCAAATTACACTGAATTATTAAATTTAATTTTCCATAAAAGTGCGGGGTATTACATACTCCCCCCCCCCTACAACGGAATTTTGCCCTCAAAATTCAGATAAAACCGATACTAACGACACTATTCTAGGATCGTTCCATATCCTAATGCCTCAAGGGAAACAGTACTAACCCGATGGCTCTCAACCATACACTCATTCGATACCCACCTATCTCAAAGTTTACCCAACATTCCTAGCGCCACAAATAAAGAAAACGAGTCTAGAGTCGACCGCTCTAACAACTAAATCTCACCGGAGAATCATGACTCTAAGCATCCGCTCATCTATATCAAGATATCTAATTTCCCTTAAAAAGGAAATTACTCTAACGCTCGACCAGTCTCGTCAGTCTCATCGCTTATCTGGGGCATGCTACCTCTTTTTGCCCTATACAATTAGATATCATGTACTTTTTACGACATTCCATCCAACACACTCCAAATCCATTTGTGACTGCCTCATGGCATAATCTTCAACTTTATATGGTACGCCCCTTCTATTTAGGCGGTATATAAAACAACCTTACCAGGGTACCCATACGCCTTTGTAAACGTAACACACGTAACACTCTCTCTAAGATGTGCCTTATTTCCTCGGTGTAATACTCACACATGGGTCTTCCCAACCCACAAAATTCAATTCTTCTCAAGGTTAGTCAACCAATCTTCTTGAGGTTTACTTCCTACAATCTTCCTATCTCGGCGCCCCTAGCTCTATTGAACTTACTCCCTAATAATCCTACGATCTATGCGTTATCCTACACCTGTAAAATAATACTATTCTAACTATGTCCCTAGTGCCCAAGACCTCTCTCAACTTTTGACATGTACTCGGTTTCATGGATGGGACGTCTCGCAAAGAAAAATACATACAAGGAACCCTCTCGTTACACTGCTCCCTCGTATCGTCGGTTATCAAGATATAATGGCCTAAGGCAATAAGCGGGACATCCTAAATCCTATCTTTCTATCCTACTAACGTAACTATACCACTCTAACCTTTCACCTTGGTAAAAAGGAAAATCTAACTAATCAAGGCGCCCACTCCCTTCAAACATGTTGTGAACATCACACCCAAAACATACTATCTTCGAAGGCTATAAGCCCGAAATCAATTTCTCTAACTCCTGCTTCACTTACCTACTTGCGGTGAAAGGTCCCCTTTAGTGCTTCTCCATAGCACTTATATTTCCATATCCATACCATCATCATACGACCCTCAGTCCATAGTGTTTCCTCCACACTATATGACCTATTAAAAAAACCAACATCCTTGCATCCTATAATATCTCTCCACTCCCGAAGTCATTACGGTTTATGCGTGGAGGTCCGTTAACTTCAATTATGCAACCGGGATAACCCTACGTCCACTATTATGTTATTGCTCACAAAATATTTAATCACATATAAAATAAATGAGACAAAGAAATTTTAAAGTGGTTCAGCCTTAGAGGAATGGTCTACGTCCACTATTATGTTATTGCTGACTGTTTGGGAATTCTCGATTATAAGTTTTATCAAGAAATTCGGGTCCCCTTACAATGAGGATAATACAATGTATTTATAGCCCTAAGGCTGTAATGTGAAAGGGTAATACATTAAATGTCCCTTAAGCGTATACATCTGTATGATAATAAAAAACATTTAATGCACAGTCAAACTGTTGGTTATCCTGCTATTAATGCTTTGTTCGAGGTGCAGCTCGGACCGCCTAAGTTGCTCGGTACTCAAAAGTTCCTCGTAGATTTCTTGTTGGTCGGAGCGTCTGAGTTGCTCGGGGAAACAGTGCTCCTCATTGCAGTATGGTTCCTCGGAGTCAAGGTGTTGTTCGGAAGTGTTTGTTGTTGCCATGCAGATTACCATGTGTCTTCACTCAATTGAGCCATGTCAGCAGACTAAATTTGGTATCAACAGAAGCCCCCAATGTTTCATAGTTCAAAATTTGAGGAGTGTGGAATATTCTTTCTCGAAATATGGTGGTTTTAAATGGTCATCCTGAAATTTAGGAGTCTTTTCTTTTGTATTTATTTCTCCTTCCAAATTCGTAGAATCGGTCTTTTTTGAATTTTTCTACCCGCTTCGTTTCCCGCGCCCTTTTTGTCTTTTTAGCCGCAGTTAACGTAACCGTATCTTTTTGTAATCATTACTTTTACCTTTTCCTAAGGCAGAGTATTTAAACGTTGCAGAAAATCCCATCGTCTTCTACTTTTTCAAATTTGTCTCTTTGAGTTTTCCATTGTCTCTCTCTCCTGTGCGTTCATCTCTTTCATCGTTTGTTGTCAACTGACTCATCTCTTTCCTATAAGATTTTCTTCTTTCTCTTTGATTTCCTTCTTTCATCATGGTTTATCCTGTAGAATCGATTGATAAATTTTGCTCTGATTTCCCTATTCCCTCATGGGTTATTTTGGAAGAGCTTCCTGAGCCTTCAGACTATTTTCGTTTGGCTGAGGGACATTGGTTCCCCAGTCTCTTTGTCGCTGAGTGCGGATTTTCTTTTCCCCCAAACCCTTTATGTCTGGAATTCTATCAATACTTTGATGTGGTTCCTGCAAGAATAGCCCCCAATACATAGAGAATAGTTAACGATGTTTATAGATTAAATCAAATTCATGGAACTCGTATAGTAATTCCTAAAATTATGTTTTGTTATAGATGGGTTGTGGGCGATAATACTTTTTATTTAAAAACTAGGTTTTTAAATAGAGCTTTAGTGGTCAATCTCCCAGATGCCAATAGGGACTACTTTGAGCATGGGGTTGTTATGAAAAATTGGCAACACCCTCCACTAACTGGAGATGATGTTTACCAGGGTACCAAATGTCCTCCCTATGGCAATGGGATAGGTTGTTTTTATTTTATTTCCAACATTCTTCTTCTTCTATGTTTGATAAAATATACCACTGATATTTTAATTTTGATTTATTTGCAGTTGGCAGCAAAAGAAAATCTCCAAAAGAGGCTGATGTTAACATAAGGCATTTAAAACTTATCTGGAGGTTGCATCAGACTATTGCCGACGATCATATTAGGTCAGCTTCATATTTGCTGCAATACAAGAGTTACACATCCTCTTTTACTGCTCGTCCGGTGATAAGCGACACATAACCAATACCAGCATCTACAAGTCTTCGCCTGAGTCACATATTCCTTTGAGTGAAAGGATGAAGAAAATAAGACCTCCCACCCTTTTTGAGAAATTTGCCTCTGGTGCTGGAGAGGCAAAGAGAAGTAAGATTGATGTCCCAGGAGAAGGGACAAAGAAAATTAATGCACCTCCTTCGACTGCTCCTATGAAGGTTATCGAGAAGCCCCCAGTGGCCCCGAGCAAGGCTGTTGCTCTAAGTGAGGTGATTGTCATTTCTCCGACTAAGACTACCTTATTAGTCGAGAAAGTTGATGCTCCTCTGAGGAGGCTGAAGAAAAGCTCCTCTATAAATTTGGTTGAATCCATCTCTCAGCCTCTGACTAATGGTGTTCCCACGTTTGTTCCCCCTGAGATCCAAGGTATTGAAGAAAACCTTTCTCGGGACACGGTTACCACATTAGTAGCTCGTCATATTGCTTCTGTAAGTCCTATTGTCTTAAATTTTCATTCTTTACTTTTTGTATCTGTGCACTGACCTGCTTTCGTTTTCTTTTCACAGTTGGTGAGCTATTTTAATACAATTCTGAAGAAAGATGAAGCTATTAAAGCTTCAAGATCCTCATCTGGTGTAGAGGAAGCTTTGATGGGCCTGGCGCAGTCTGTGAAAGATTCTCGTCAGAAATATAACGATGACAAGGCGATTTGGGAGAAGAAGCTTACTTCGACTGAGCAGGAGAAGGCTCATGTTATTGAGGTCTCTAAGCGGTTGGAGAAAAAATAAATGATTTGGAGGAGAAGAATAAGGAGCTCGAAGGGAAGCTCAAAAATGATGGGGAGCTTGAAAATAAGCTCAAGGCTGCTGAGGAGGAGTTGGGTCAACTTTGGGAAGTAAGTCATCAGAAGGAAGAGGTTGAGAATAAATTGAAAGCTGCTGATGACCTTCTTTTTGAGAAGCTTTCCTTGGAGAAGACAAAAAGGAAATTGGCTGTTTAAAAATCCTTCAGCGTCGTCTGGGATAAAGGGTGGAATAGAGGTTTAGCTGCTATGATGTCACAAGTGGAATATGGCAGTCTCAAATACTTTAGAGATGGATGGGTCGCTACTCTGCAAGAGATGAGAGTTAATGAAAATTTTGAATTATTTCAGCGACACATCCCTGGTCCCCCTCTAACTCCTAAAGACGAAGAAGAGGACGAAGCTGCCTCTGAAGAGTCTTCCATGGTGATGGGAGATCAAGTTTCTCATCCCCCAGCTATCCAGCCCACTAATGAGGAGCTTCAGTAACTCGTTACTTCATCCGAGCAACTGCCAGCACTTCCCGAGCAACCCTCTGTTCCCTTCAAGCAATCTACCTCCTCGTCCCAGCGTCCCGAGAATGTTTTGGGAGACAAGGAAAAGGTGTAGAGTTGTTCGGATTTCTCTCTATATTTTTATTTTTCCTTGTAAAATGTAACTCTGAACTTTGTACTTATCCTTTATAATGTAATAAAATTTAAATTTTCACCTATTCATACTGTTGTTTCTCATCTTCATGCTCTGTTTGAACTCATACTGATTATTGATTTTTCTTCCTTTACTAGTTTCTGGCCAGGATGGAATTATTGACTGCTCATGATACAAAACTATTAAGGCAACGTAATGAGTATTTCAAAGCTGGTCATACAGACATGAGTGCAGCTCAAATCATTGACATCCTCGGTCAAGATGCTTCAGAGCAAGCAATTAAAGCCTATCAATATTTGAAGTGCCTGCTCGACCACACAGTGGCTAACAACATAACATACTATGATATGATTGAGGATCTCCAAGGCACCCTTGAAGAACTTCAGCAACAATATAAAGAATTTGCTGCCCTTTTTCATGAGGGGTACGAGAATAAGTATCAGCAAATCATTACCGATAAGGGATACAATAAACGATTTACTGCTTATGATGTGAGGGAGAGAACTTTGATGGCTGAGGTCGAAGAGCACAGACAGAAATATGAGTTATTAGAGCAAGAAAATAATAACCTGCAAAGGGAGTTATCTCAGTTGAAGTCTGCAGCTTCCACCTCAAACGCCTTGATCCCTGTGACCGATGAGGGATTCTCTTTCTTAGAGGTCGAAAATGCCAACCTGAGGGATGAATTGGAGACCTTGAAGAGAGCTGGCCCTTCTACATCTTCTCGGGGATGATCAAGAGCTCCTCGAGGATGAGCAAGAGCTTCTCAGATTTCTATCGAGGAACTGAGAACTCAATTTGCTCTAGAGAACCAGGCCTTCCAACTGATGGCAAAGAACCAGGCATTGACTGAGATGTCTAAGAAGACCAGGGGTTTCGACGAGCAGCTTTCTGAGCAGAAATTTATCTTGGAGAATAACGACCTCTTCATAAAAAATCTCCACGAGCAACTGGAAAGTTTTACATATCAATTCCACAAATAGCCCAGAGAATTCTGGATGGCTGGCTACAACGAGGCTCTCTACCATTTGGATGATCGTATCCAAAATGCAAATAATGAGGGTTACAAACAGGGATGGTTGAATGCCTTAGGTGTGCTGCAACTAGAACAGGGTCATTACCTGTGGGATTACCATAATCCTGGGCTGCTTGACCTACCATTGCCACCATTAAAGCTTGATATGATTTGGATCCATGCTCGGGCCATCCCTCGGTGTTTGATTTCCAAATACCTTGGCGATTACAATCTCCATTCCAATGTTGAGATATCTCGTCCCGAGCACCTACTAGATCGACCATCTGTGATGAATATCAGGATGCTTAAAGATCTCAACTTCATAAATTCCCCTCATACTTTAAATGATCCACCTGCTGGTGAGAAACCTGTTTCAAAAGTAGAGGGGAATAAACCAATCGAGTAGGAATCTTGATGTAATAAATTTGTATTTCATTCTTGATGTATTTTGTTCTACATTTAATGAAATAATTTTATTTGCAAATCTTGACTGCCATTGTCTTGTAATTATAAAACACATCTGTGCATGTATATCTGTTAAAAAGATAACAGCATTGTGTTATTTGTCGATCAACTTATTGTCGACTAGTTTGAATTTGTGGTAATCATTTGACAAAAAATAATGTTTTGTTTCTCGACCAACTTAGTAGTAATTTAAAAAGTTATGAGTATCAAAAAATTTTCTCGATCACTTTCTCGTATTCATAAACTGTTTCTGACCAACCAAGGTCGGTAAAATTTCCTTTTCGACCAACTACATTTAGTGGGTTTTTTCTTACCGACCAACAGATTGGCATTTTTCGGAATAGTTTTACTTCCCGACCAACCTTAGCTGGCGTTTTTGAGCATAGATTTACTTCCCGACCAACCTTAGTTGGCATTTTCAGGAATATATGTACTTCCTAACCAACCTTAGTTGGCATTTTTAGGAATACATTTACTTCCTAACCAACCTTAGTTGGCATTTTTAGGAATACATTTACTTCCTAACCAACGTTAGTTAGCATTTTTAGGAATACATTTACTTCCTAACCAACCTTAGTCGGCTTTTTTAGGAATACATTTACTTCCTAACCAACCTTAATTGGCATTTTTAGGAATACATTTACTTCCTAACCAACCTTAGTTGGCATTTTTACTAATACATTTACTTCCCGACCAACCTTAGTTGGCATTTTCGGGAATAGATTTGTTTCCCGACCAACCTTAGTTGGCATTTTCGGGAATAGATTTGAGTAGTCTGAGTTTTGCTGACTAGTATGTTACTCGACAAAGTATTCAGAGGATCATAAATTAGAAGAATCAAGCACGTGAAGTTAGCACTCAGTTTCTCGGCACAGGAGGCAGTTGGTCGGCTAGCAAACTAATCAACATACTTGAAGATTATGACAAGTTACAAGATGTATATTATGGCATGGATGCATCCAAATTCCCAGGGGTGATACATAGCACACGGAGTTCCTCAAAAGAAAGATTAGCAACCATCGATCAACCTGCATCATATGTCATCTAGGAGATAATGCACTTTATGTTGAACAAATCAAGAAAGTAGATCAAGAATTTCATGAGCACCTAGAAACACTGTAGAATAAATACTCCATCCTTTCAAGTAAACCATCAAGCATGGAGCACTGGGGACTTCTGTTAACGCAAAAATTCTCCATTTACGAGGACCAATCAGAAAAAAGAAAACATGTCTTCCTACGTGGCAATATTCGACACCCAGTAGAGTTGGTCGGCATCCGAGGAGTGTTAGTCGGCACCCGAGGAGAGTTGGTCAGTACCCGAGGAGAATTAGTCGGCACCGGAGGAGAGTTGGTCAGCCCCCGAGGAGAATTAGTCGGCACCCGAGGAGAGTTGGTCGGCACCCGAGGAGAGTTAGTCGGCACTCGAGGACAGTTGGTCGGCACACCAACCAGGAAGATCAAAGGATAACTATGCATTTAATGTGCATTAATGAAGATGACAACGCATTTAATGAGCCTTAATGTACATTTATACTGTATTAATATATACTGTATTAATAGATGACAACACATAACATACCAAGCAATTCAATAATTAGATTCATTGAATGTAGACATAAATGTCTACATACAATGAATCTCTTTATCTCCCATCACTATAAATACATGTATCCCCTTAGCTAAAAGGGAGGAGATCCGAGATAACTAAGAAACACCATACACAAGATACACGTCCCTTCTCTCTCTACACCCTATGGTGCTATTGTAAACCCCTGGGAATAAAATAACAGTGGACGTAGGCTTTATTCATAGCCGAATCACTTTAAAAACCTCTGTCTCTCATGTGTTGCTTGGATTGGTTTTTATCTATTTATCTGTGATCATAAAAATGGGATTCGGTCCAGTTTTTTGCATCAACACTCGGTAATAATAATACAACCCAATTCAATTCCACATAGAAAGGCGATACAAGAATAAATAAAAATATTTGGGTTACTAGACCGAATGTTTATACAATACCTCCTATCTAGATGATAAGGGTAGAAGCATCTATAGAAAACATGCAAGCATCCACAGCTGCCGCAGCACACGTTTGACTCGAAGGAATCATCATCAAGGCGTCCCTGTGTCTGGACACCTATATATTTAACATATAGCAAGAGGGAGAAATATATAAACGGGTCAGAGCCCAAGTTGTGAAAATATTTTGCAAGTGCATAAATGCTTTATTTAAGAAAATATGTTTTATCTCATATTTAAATTGGTATAGCACTCCCATGAGATACCCCTCGCCTCTCTTCTAATAGTGCACACCTAGCGCATCCCTCTAAACATCCTAGTCAAGATACGCTGCCTAACTAATCTGTCACCCTCAAACTCTAGAAAATCCTAAGCAAACCAAGTACTGAGGGCTAAACTTCTTCCCAGTCTCAACACTATGCCATGTTCGTGCGTGGGGTGTCTCACAAAGCGAAATCCAAATAAGGAACCCCCCGATACACTACTACTCGGAAAGTTCGATCGTTGAGATCCATTAGACCCTCAGTATGCAACATATATAGATATACTCATAATTACATATATATTATCATACTCACTTTCATATGCATATCACTATATACGTCTGGATATAATCTCCCAGAATTAGAATTAATCCTTTTTCCATTTTATCTTATTTCTCTAATAGAGATATATAATATCTTGTTCTCATACAAAAGTAATATACTATACACACAAGTATAATAACCATCCCAATAATATACCATACACATCGGTATAATAACCATCCCAATGAGCTATAACTCGAGGATACGGTCTCTCAATGCTATCATCTTCCAGGGCATCACTCACATACCATCCTAGGGACCACCAGTAAGACTAAATGACACCTACTTCGTGGTCATAGGTCACAACGTATGGGAAGCGGTCATAGATCCAAACCGATCAAGTGAGAATGACTCATACCCAAGACTTCTCACCCCCCAAAATATAAAATCACACGAATAATAAGGGACGACTATGACCTGGGGAATATCCACACCCTGTTCCTCAAGCCATGGGCTCACCCTCATCGCACAACTTCCCATGATAGCGTTAGAGGGGGTATGCTTCACATATATATATACCATTCACACACATATATATATATATATATATATATACACATCCGTATCATATTATATATATATATATATATATACTTTAATCACATCGTATATATACATTCCACATTGTACCTCTATTATCTATAAATGGCCATAATTGCCAATCACACATAACGATGGACAATGATCCCAAGGATTCTCAAAAATAATAATTATTCACGTACTCATACCATCACGATACTAAACCCAAAAGTATTCCCTCACTTTATAAATAATCTGTACCTTATTCACATTTGAGTATTTATATAATTTCTCCAACTATCCCAATTTACACTAAGTAACTAAGTATAATCCCAAATTTCCATCCTAGTCACCTCATAGGATTTTATCTAATTATAGATGACACCTTTCTATTCCATCCACATAAATATACCCATATGTGCTTACCGAATAAATTCTCCAATTTTCAGTCACTTCTTAAGCATTTAATAAGTCCATACACTAGATTAACCTCTTAAATAACCCAAGGTTAAATTAACATTCCTCAAATCCTTTAGAACATAACTCTCTTAAATAATCTAATTTAAAAATCCCTAAACTTTAAACTTAAAGGGGTGAAAGATTAATAATCTCCAAAATCTTGGGCTGAAAATAGAGTACCGGTCGACCGGCCCTAGACTCCCGGTCGACCGCGCCCATGAAAAAGGGCATACTGATTTTCCAATTAGGCAACCAACAACACAACAATCACCTAAACATATATTTCTAACTAACACATCAATAAATTGAGGATTAAATCAATTTTTCTTGGATTGGAATCTAAAAACCCATATAAACCTAGTTTTTCCCATTTCCCCCGTTTAATTAATTTCTTCACTTCATTTACATGATTTTAACACTAGAAATCATTAAGAGTTTACATTACATCAATATGTAAACTCATACTCAAATTACCCAAACTTATTTTAAGGGTTTTAACCCAAAATTATATAGTTTACCAAGTATAATATGAGATATGTGCACAAAATGAAATAAAGCAAGTACACACTTGCCTGGAGGATAAAATCCAACGATCTTGAGTCGAACCCTGCGAAGTTTGGCCGGAATCTCCCTTTTCTTCCTCTTTTCCCTCTTCTTTTCCTCTCCTATTTCTTTTCTCTCTTTGTTTTCCCTCTCCCACTCTCTAATGCCTTAAATAGGAGACAATTAAGGGTTTATCCCTTTTAAACCGAAAAATGACTCGTTTACTCAATTACGAGTTCCTTTTAATCCAAAAATTCCCGAAACTCAAATATGACCCCCGGATACTCTATTTTGACTGTCTCGACCATTCCGACACCAATCGTACACTCAAAATCTACAACTGAGTTACTTCACCGTAAGTCACGAATTTCACCCAACACAACTTAATGCAGTTTGCTAATTAAAATATTACCCTTTGTTGCTTTACCTAGCTGCGATAAATAACAAAATACTCCTACTCATTCACTTAATCCCAAGAGTAAATATAATACACATTGAAAATCATTTAATCCTTGAAAACCTTAAAAATTACTATTCACGATAATTTTTTTAATTCCCAAATTACACTAAATTATTAAATTTCATTTCTCATAAAAGTGCGGGGTATTACACCCTAACATCTCTAGAAAGTTGATACATGGATGTTGCATACTACATGTTTTGAATGTTGTTCGCTTTGATGAATCGATTGATTTTAGAATAAAAAATAAGATTTATTTCGCATGATATCACTAATGTCAATTGAAATATGTGTAAGTAATTGGTAAACAATATGTATTTGAATTGATTATTTCAGACGATTGTACATGTATTTTTTATGCTATAAATAATTTCGGTTGATGCATTCAAAGTGTTTATAAAATTGTCCCTAAATCGTTTATAAAATTGTTTACAATTTCTCTTTGAAAATGCTTTTTAGTACACCTTATTTATTGTCTAAATATTAATGAATCGATTGATTTTCTAATCCAAATCAAGCTTTAGTTCTCATGATATCACTAATGTCAATTGAAATTTGGAAAACTATAGAAATAAGATAGTTAAAGAGAACAAAAAACTTAAAGTTACTAGTAAACCAGTCACAACTAGAAAAGGGATGGTTTAAGTACATATGATATAACTTCTAACCCATATTCCCTTGTATAAAATTATGAAAAAGGTAGAAAATACCTGTTGTGTAAGATCACAAATGTATTACATATTATAACGATATCTTATGCTCATGCATCTTAATTGTGGATAGGTTATTGATAATATGCAAATACTGCGTATTTCATCCTCCGAACCTACGCATTTTAGCCCCATCGGGTGCCTTAATCTCTATATTTAAGCCTGTTAACCTGACAACCTCGGTTTATATTGTTAACATGCTATATGAGGTGTAAGTGGGTAGTTTAGATAAGATGGAGGCATAACCCCTTTTGAGTATGGTAATGATAAGTTAATTAGCCCAAGACCCTGGATTAATGATAGGACATACAAAGACAAACCCAATGAAGATGAACTCATTTAAACTGTCAAATCTCTCGTGTATAACTCAGAAAGTAGTAATGAAACTTAGAAATAACTTAGCTACAGGGAGAGAGAAGTAAGAACCCTAGATACACCTTGGTAGGCAGGTAGAAAAACACACCAAACGCCCTCAAGAATCTATGTCAAGTATTAAAAGCTTTGTAATAAATAATAATGGTGAGTAGGTTAAACTCTCTGGTTTGTAATAACTCTCCCCAGTAATAACTCTTCCACTCTCAGAAGATAACTCCCTTCTCTTGGAGGTGGTTGGGGCTCTTTAGTAGCCCTTACACCACCCCTGATGCAACTCAGTCATCAATGCCTGTGAAAGACATCCCTCATTCTTTATTTCTCCAACATTAAATACATAATGCACTAGTTGCCTCCACGTCATAGGCATTAAATGCCAAGATATGCCTTTTGCCTAACCACTGTGTGTGAGGGACTGTTGCCGCAGAGGTTGCCTACCAACTGTCTGACATCCCCAAATACCGTAGTGGTTTAATCAAGTGCAGATTTGATATTGTCTAGCTGGCAAGTGACATCACCAACAGTAGATGAGACATAAAGTAAAGGGCTCTTTGGTTCATAGCTAAACTCCCGATGGAACTCGAAGCTTCTCCGCTCGAGGTTCCACGGTGAGGGTCCCTCGGTGTTCTTACCAGGTGTATGTAAGATGGTCAGGACAAGCCCCAATGGTGCCTCACTTATCAATCCTCCAAACCAAGTCCCTCAAAAGTTCCCACGGTGAGGTCGTTCGATAAAGCATGATAGCTCTTCCAGGCCCTTCCAAGCCTGGACTCTTACGAGTACCGTTCGACCTCACACGGATTCATTATTCTCATTATAACATTACAATCATTATAGCTCATAGCCAATATAAATAAAGATACAATATGACTAAGTAATCAACAATCTAAAGTATGAGTTGCCACGCCAAGCTGTCTCGCTTGAGCTGCCACGTTGTCTTAATCCCAAACACTATTGCCAATGGATGGATTATCCCTAATCTTAGGATTACCTCCAAACCCCCTCGGGTGCCTTAATCTCTATATTTAAGACCGTTAACCAGACAACCTCAATTTATATTGTTAACATGCTATATGAGGTATAATTGGGCTTTTGTAGGTATTTAGGTACTAAGTATGGAGTTCAGACGCATTCCGGTGAAGTTCCGTATGCAATTGCACATTCAAGGGCATTTTAGTCTTTTCACAACTTGCATACTTGGCCTGACATCCCACGAAAGTTGTATCCCTCCTCGCTAGCTTTGCATGGCCACGAACGGTGCGCTATTACGAGTTCGTATGAAGAAGTTACGGCAATTTCAGCGGACGAGAAAAGCTTTGAAACCAAAACAGCATTGCAGTGTACTGCCTCTTCTTGATCGATTGATCGACGATTATGGTCGATCGATCGACCATTCTAAATTGTCAAAATTTGGCCTTGATCGATCGATCGACCACAGGCATCGATCGATCGATGCTCTGTTTTTCAGCAGATATTTTCCTTTTCTTTTATTCCCACTTACTATATAAAGCAATTTTGTTGTAATAAGAACATATTCAGTATATACACGATTTTAGGGTAGAATAGCTTAGGATTTGGGGGTTTTTGCTTAATTCTTCTTCATTTCTCTTTGGTTTGACACCCCATTTGGATTGTAAGTTGACTATTCATCTCCCCTACCATTTAATATAGTTGTATTTCCTTAATTCTTTCTTTGAAGTGTAATTTACAAGTTTTGTTAATTAGTTTACATGCTTTGATTTAATCGATTTGTAGAATTGTTTTATCGGGTTTATTTACACGCATTCATTTAGCGCGTTTTTAACATGCTTTCTAGATAATTTAAATTAGGTTGTGTTTGAATTGAACTCACTTAAGTTGACGTGTTGCTTTACTTTGGTGATGGTGTTTACGGGTCTATTTAGGGTGCGTTGTCCTAGTTATTGTGCTATGGAGATTTGACGGGGCATATCATGTATGTCCCGTGCTTACGACCTTTCGTGCACAATTTTCGGGATATTTGTTGACACTAAAATCTTATTAGGCTTTTATGGGGATTTAAGGGCTTAACAGCCCTTGGTTCAATTAACTATCAAAACGAGACGCGTTCTAAATAACTCGTCGACCCATGTGACCATTTTATGCAAATTAACCCGGGTGAGGGATATTCGACGCAACCTATAGTTTTTACTTGCTTTCATAATCTAGTTACAATACATTGCCTAGATTAACATTTCCATTTTATGCATCTTTTCCTTTTTAGTTTGTAATCATCTTTTACACTTTTATTTAGGAATATTAAACCTTATAAATTCTAGAAACTCATCTCTGTGGATTTTCGATACCCGACTTACCGCTGTGCTTTCCTCATAAGTGTTGTAGTAATTTAGGTTTGTTTGTATAGTCACGGTAAGACGAAAATAACGACTGTGCACTTTACATGCGCACACTTCTCGCGCACTATCAAAATGGCATCGTTGTCGGGGACTAGTTTGTTTTAGACTTTATTTGATTTAGTATTTCATAGCATTTTCTTTTTATTTGTATTATTTGCTAATATTTTACAAGACTTCCACATTTGAGCACTTCGAAACACTCGAATTTTTCCCGCGCGCACTTACGTTGTGGAATTTTCCACTTGAGCCATTTTTGGGGAAGGTATGTCTTATTCCAATTCTTTCGGTAATCCTTATTATAATTCTCAAAATTATCGCAAGCCTATGACTTTCGGTGAATACATAGAGTCCCAAAAATTTACAAATTCAAACATGACTTTGGGCGAGTATAATGAAAGTCAAAACTTAGGTTATTGGAATTTTGATGATGATGATAATGATTTTGGGCCTTTACCTCTTTATAATAGGAATTTTGAAACTATTTCGAATAGTTTTTAAAATTCCTATAATAATGAGTTTTTGTTTATGTCCGATAGTAACTTTCAAAGTTCCCATTTTCATGCATCCGCACCTCGACCCATGACATTCGGTGAGGGCTTACATATGTATGAAAATGAGAAAATTGAAAATCGTTATCGGGAAGAAAATCGTTGTGGGAACATGAGTTGGATTTATTATTTGAGTCCGATGACAATTTTGCTTCTGAGACTTTCGAGGTCGAGGACTGTTTTGAACCAAATGAGGTACTTGTACCTACTTTGGAACAAGCCATTCTAGACTTTGCCCATTGCGTAATAGATATTGAAAGTGAGGATGAAAATGACGTAATATCTATTTCCAATGGAATTATTTCTTCTCTGGCCCCCGAAGAAGAACATTTCTTTGAAAATAATATTATTTTCTTCGAAACTCAAACTTCATGTGATGATGATTCATCTCATGAGTTTGAATTTCTTCCATCCCCATTTTCATTCTCTGTTATCACACCGAAACAAGTACCCGATGATTCGGTTTCAAACTTTAATCTTTTAAACCTTTTTGCCCATGAGGAGTACTTGCTCGAGTCGCCCTACACAATCGCATCTTTGCTTTTGTGTGCGCCGCCTTCCATTACACTTGCTAAATCCTTGGGAGGATATTCGGCTTTTCTCAGTCCCCACTTATTTTTGTCACCGGTTCAATCCAAACTCCCCATCATCCCTCTAAAAATTTTAATTGACGATGGTTCCTTTCCTCCGCCTTACACATGCCTACCGTTGTTCAAACGAAATTCATATTTTTAGGAGGGCATGCTTGTATGTGAGGGTACACCGGTTATGCTCCAAATTCAAATCGTTTTTGCGGTGGACCCTCAACTATTTAGACTTCTAGTGTATAGTTAGTGTGACGTCTAAATAGTAGGTTGTATATAGTTAGCTTTTTATTCTTTCTTTCTTTTTATCTTTCTTCTTTTTAATTTAGTCTTGTGTACTTAGTTAACTTTTTATTATTTGTTTTTGCTATGCTCGGTACTAACTTGTTTTGTAGATTCTTTGGACTTGTTCTTATGGGGATCGCTCCAATTTTTGGTAATATCGCTCTTTTCCTCTCTTTAACTTGGTTATTAATTAACATTGATGACAATGTCAAGTTTTAAGTTAGGGGGTGTGGGATATTCTATCCATTTTCATTTAGTCCATGTTTTTGCTCACATGTTAGTTACTTAGTTTGCTTTTCTTAGAAATATTCAAAAATTTCAAAAAGATTTTCTTTCTTTTTTCTCCTTTTTTGGGCCTTTTTGCCTTTGTTTTTGATGATAAATTTCAATAATTTCCCGTTCCAATAGATAACCCAATGATGCATGTTCTCGATTTTAGAAGTTATTAGACTTTAGTCTCGATCATTGGTATTGTGAATAACTTCATGAATTAAACTTTAATCCCATGAGCACATGCACTTTTATGGTTTTATTGATTTGTGAGAACGTGTGTGCTTGCGTTCAAATGAGAAAATTATATATTAAACCCTTTTAACCCAAACAAACCCTAAACATGCAACAGTGTGTGATTGAATAAGATGATAATCTAAGCAAGAACATTCAAACACATGCAATTGAGGAAAAATCCCCCAAAGGGGCAAAACCATTTACTTTCATTATAATATTGTAGCTATACAATTTCAGATTACAATGAAAATACAAGTGACTAAGAATTACCCTCAGGTGTCGGATTCTGTAGTCGCGGCTGGAACTATCCCTTTCCAGTAGGGCTGCAATGGAGAAGAAGAAACAGTCTTCTCCACAAGTTTGTGAACAGCAAGAGTGCGTTCCTGGGTTGCAAAGTGATTCACAAAGGATTGGCAATTTGTGTGAATCAAATACCTAGAGTCTAGATGCTCAATAGGTGAAGACTTAAGGCTTTCTTTACTCTGTAAATCGTGTGAATATGTCTTCGAAAACCACTTCCCGTAGTGGGATTAAATAAGAAGTCTCGGGCCTTAAAAATCTGAACACGATCTGTTTATGTTTATCTCAGGCGGACCAGTCCGGGTCTGAGGCGGATCGATCCAATTCAACCGGATCGGTTCTTTTATTCTGAGGCGGATCGGTCGGTTGATGATCGGATCGGTTTGCTTCCAGGCTTCATCGATTCGCTTGCGATCCGGGGTATACTGTCCTTCTAACAAATAAGCGGATCGGTCCGGGTCTTTAGGCAGACCGGTCCGGTTAGCCAGATCGGTTCTTTTATTTCAGCGGATCGGTCCGGCTGTCAGACTATGATTCCTCTTCTTCTTTTGATATTCAGATCCGTTGAATCCTGAATCTTGAATTTCTTCAACCGTGTAACGGCGTGCGACATAATACATTGATAATGGACAAAAATGTCCTTACAAATCTCCCCCTATGTCTATGCCGGTACATACATAAAAACAAACATCCGAATTATCAAACAACTAAAAATGATGCCTATACAAATCTACCCTTCCATGAACCCAAAACTGGAAAGATACAATTGAATAAGACTACAACGTTTGCTCTTCAATTCTTCAGGAATCTCAACACTTTTCTCATCAGGGTGTGCAATCCAATGATAATCCATGTAGTACCTACACACATGAGACAAAGCAAAATACCAAGTGACATATCGAGTTTGAAATGAGATAAACATATATATATCAATTTATGAGCAAAGTCAAACTCAAACTTTCAAATCTCCCATATAATAAGATAATTCATTCCCCCCCTTTTTATGATGTCCCCAAATAGACAAATGAGAGAAATAAATCAAATAAGAAAGTGCGGGGTGTCATAAGGATAAAATCACACCATGAATGAACACAAGGCAACCAAGACGATGATAGCGTAAATGAAGTGGTGTGATCAAAGTCGATAGGAAAATCAATGCATACAAACATGACATATGTGCACGATGAATATTGGATATTCCTAGCGAATGAACTCAAATGCTTCTTTTGGTGTAAAATAATGACAATATAAGCTATTGACTCAATCAAATCAACAAATCAAAGCTAAAAGTGATTTTCACACCAATAACGTCCAAAACGATTTTATGCTTTTTCAGGACTTTCAAGGAAGTGCAAACCTGTTTAAAGATTCTCCAACCAAACTTCCTCAGATATAATTTTGAATAGACGCATTCTAAATTCTCAAACTTTGTAGAATTGATGGTGAAACCTAAGTGGCCCATATTTGGCATGAATTGCTTTTTATTGCCTCTAAATTTTTCCGGGGCTCTTTTAACCTCTTTGGACCTCGAATATTAAAATTCCTCCATTTTAGGTCCTTTTTAACAGTGGCTTTTGCGCAAAGGATAGATGATTACCTTTCGCAGCCCCTCCCCATTATACAAAAACACACAGTCTCACCAAAACGGTTTTTACATGCATTCCAATCTTGTCAAGTTTTATCGCATATTGTACATTGTATAGACAGAATTGAGATGGAAACACTCAAGCCAATATGTGATAGACAAGTGCAATAATCAAGTATAGCCGTGCATGTGTGCAATAAAGGATATAGGAGTCAAGCATGTAGGAAGATATCACTAATTGCATCTCAAAGACACTAACCAATGTAAAGCACATAACTGAAATGATGTAGCCTCTCAAATCTCTCTCAAACATTCACATGGATAAATGGAATGAAGTTGTGACTTGGCTATCTTGAATGCTCATCCATAAAAGAATTTTTTTTTTGAATTTTTCTAAAATTTTATCAAAATAAAATCTTTTTCTGCTTTTCTCAAAATTTTTCTTAAAGGAAAATCTTTTTGTATTTGTTTTTAAAAGAAATATAAACATCAAAAATAATAAATAGAAAGCTGTACATATAAAACAGACTAGCAATAGGAAGCATATGATATGAACATGAGAAAGCAACCTATTCTAGACAAAGACCAACCCCTCAGTCAACTGTGCAAATTCCCAAAGACTTCCTAAGACTCTCAAATCTAAGGGCATCTAAAGGTTTCGTGAAAATGTCGGCTAACTGACGGTCGGTGGGAACGAAACTCAGGGATACGACTTTCTCCTCAACTAGCTGTTGTATAAAGTGCTAACGTATCCTGATGTGCTTGGTGCGCAAATGCTGAACTGAATTGCGGGATATGTGTATCGCGCTCGTGTTGTAATAGGAAATGGTCATGGTGTCCTGTGAAATCCCATAATCCTCTAGCATTTGCTTCATCCACAAGAGTTCTATGCAACAACTCCCGGCGGCTATGTATTCAGCCTCCGCAGTGGACAAAGAGATGGAATTTTTCTTCTTGCTCAGCCAGGAGACAAGAGCAGAGCCAAAATAGAAACACCCACCAGAAGTGCTCCTACAACCATCTTCCCCAGCCCAATCGGCATCCGAATAGGCGGACAAACGATCATTGGTATCAAAGGAATACCAAATCTCGTATGAGAGAGTCCCACTCACGTATTTAATAATACATTTTAGAGAAAGTAAATGTGACTCTTTTTGGGATGCCTGATATCGCGCACAGACTCCAACACTAAAGGCGATGTCGGGATGACTGGCAGTCAAGTAGAGAAGACTACCTATTATACTCCGATATAAGTTTTGCTCTACGTCCTTGCCTGAAGTGTCCTTACTAAGCTTGGTAGTGGTACTCATAGGTGTACGTGCATGCTTAGCGGAGTCTAAACCAAATTTCTTCACTAGGTCTCTAGCATACTTAGATTGGGAGATGAACATCCCATCCTCTAGCCGACGAACCTGGAGACCAAGGAAGAATGTAAGCTCACCAACCATGCTCATCTCAAACTCACTTTTCATCTCCTCCTCAAAGTGGTGAGCATACTGGGAGCATGTGGATCCAAAGACTATGTCGTCCACATAGACCTGGGTAACCAAAATAGCACCGTCATCTCTCCTGACGAACAATGTCATATCTACTCCCCCTCTCTTGAAGCCACGAGCTAAGAGATAGGAAGTAACCCTCTCGTACCAAGCACGGGGTGCTTGCTTCAAACCATACAAGGCTTTCCTCAGATAATAGACGTGCTCTGGGTGCTGAGGGTCTTCAAACCCTTTTGGTTGTTCCACATAAACCTCCTCCTGTAGAATGCCATTCAGAAAGGCACTCTTAACATCCATATGATATAACTTGAAGTGCAGATGACATGCGATGGTGAGCAGAAGACGGACGGACTCAAGCCTCGCAACAGGAGCAAATGTCTCCCCGAAGTCTACACCCTCTATCTGTGTGTAGCCTTGAGCGACCAACCTAGCCTTATTTCTGATTATGGTACCATTTTCATCCATTTTGTTCTTGAAAATCCACCGGGTACCAATCACATTAGTCTCACTAGGCCGGGGGACAAGTTCCCAGACATTATTCTTTTTAAATTGAAGCAACTCATCCTGCATGGCAGATATCCAGTGTTCATCCTTGAGTGCTTCTTTATGATTCTTGGGCTCGACTTTGGACGTGTAGCAAAGATGGCTAACAACGTTCTCTAGCTGAGGACGAGTCTTGACCCCTAGAGTGGGATCACCAACAATGGCAGAAGGGTCATGACTCTTGCGAACCCAAGCAGGTGTGTTACCTAGAATAGGAGTAGGGTCCACAGAGTGTGAGAGAGGAACAGGTAAATCACTGTCAGAACAATTCTCATCCTCACACTGAAGGTTAGAATCAATGACCGTCGAAGGTTCGTCATCTTGCACTGTGACATTTATTGATTCCATAACCTTAGAGCTCTTCAGGTTAAAAACCCGGTACGCTCTGCTATTCGATGAATATCCTAGAAATATTCCCTCGTCGCTCCGGGAGTCGAACTTTCCTAATTGCTCTCTATCCCTTAGGATGTAGCATTTAATCCCAAAAATACGGAAATATGACAAGTTGGGCTTCTTGCCAGTCCACAACTCATAAGGAGTCTATAGTGTGTGTGGATGCAAATAAACCCTATTCACCGTGTGGCATGCAGTAGACACTGCCTCTGCCCAAAATCTCCTAAAAACTTTATGACCTAGAAGCATAGATCTAGCCATCTCTTGGATCGTTCTATTCTTTCTCTCAACAATACCATTTTACTGAGGAGTTCTCACAGCAGAAAACTCATGTTTGATCCCGAGGCTATCACAGTAAAGGTCTACCTTTGCTTCTGTGAATTCAGTGCCATTGTCACTACGCATCCTATTAATAGTGACACCGTGTTGATTTTGCAGGACACGGCACTTGGTCATTAAAAATTCTACAGCATCGGATTTCTCTCTCAGAAAACCTACAATGGGGTACTTGGAGAAATCATATACTATCACGAGGATGTACCTCTTACCACCTAAAGTCTCAGTACGAGTGGGACCCATAAGATCCATGTGAATCAACTCAAGAACACGAGAGGTGGTAATGGAGTGCAACTTCCTATGAGGACTTTGAATTTGTTTTCCCAACTGACAGGGTCCACAAATGGTCAAAGTTGACTTTCCAAGAGATGTTAAGCCACATACTAGGTCCTTTTTAGCTAAGCGATTGAGATCTCTAACTTTCACGTGACCTAGACGTTGTTGCCACAGATCCATTGGAGTGATTGTGGCGCTGTTGCAGACAAGTGAGGATGTGGGCTCAGTCCCATATCAATTATCCTCGGTCCTCACCCCTTGCATCAAAAGTTTACCGGCTTGATTATAGACTTTACACGCGTCCCGATCAAACTTTACTGCAAAGTCAGTGTCGCACAGCTAGCTAATGCTGAGAAGGTTTTCTTTCAAACCTTTGACGTATAAAACATTTGCTAGCTTAGGAAATCCAAGTAACTCAACAATACCACGTCCTATAATCCTAGACTTGCTCCCATCTCCAAAGGTGACTCTGCCATCCTGATAGTCCTCAAGAGTCATAAAAAAGGAGCCATCACATGTAATGTGTCTGGAGCACCCACTATCAAAATACCACTGTGAGGTATTATGGGCTTTGAGAGCAACATGAACAACAAAGGCCTTTTTATCTTTCTTAGGCACCCAAGCATAGATGACCTTTTGTTTGCCTTTGTTGTTGTTGGTTTTAGCTGAAATGTGAGAAGCATTCACTAACGGCAGAGACATCCGTCTGAATTCTTTCATTAAACTTTCGGTCATGGCAGCTAAGAACTCAACTCGCTCTCTCAGACTAGAAAACTCATAAGTATGACGTGGTGGAGCAGTAGTACGTCGTGTTCGACCCATGCTATAGCAAGACTCCCTAAGGTGGCCTTTTCTTTTGCAATAGGTACAAAAGAGCACAGTCAAAGGCGGACCTTGGTTTGCTTTTCTTGGTCGAACTCTCCTTCGAGGTTTTTGACGGTGACCATAAGGAGTTGTAGTAAACTCAGGACTGGTCCAGGTGCAATTTGGGACGTGGAGGCACCATCATATCCAATTCCTTGTCGATCACCAAAACCTAAAGCGGGGCCGAGGAGCATCCTTCCCATCTTCCTAGATCTGTCCTCGATTTGTACCTTGACTTCTTGTGCTTTCTCAAGATCATGAGTCACCTGGGCAACAAGGGCTTCAAGTTTCTTTCGAGTCTCAACAGAGGAATGGAGCTGACTCGTAAGACTAGCCACTTGTTTAGTCAAGTCCCCTCTATCTTTCTCTAAAACACTCTCTCTCTCTAAACAGAATCTCTTTCTCGACACAGGCAGATTCTCTCTCTCTCAGGGCGGTGACGGTGGAGGACTCTCTTTCTCTCGCCTTCCTTAAATCATCCTCTAAGCCGGTGATCTTAAGAATTAGCGCTTTGTTACATTTTTAAGTTTTAAAATACTCAGAATATAACTCAGCGTAGGCGCGTTGAATATCACTCTCACTCTCACTTGAGTCATCCTCCCCCTCACTCACATCGATCTCACTGTCGAGGTGTCCCTGTGAAGGATCATCTTCATCGTCGTGAAGAGAACTAGGAGTTCTCACTTGACTGGCCATGAATGCTGTGAAGTTACACTCATGCGGTGACTCATCTCCTGAATCCACCGTCTCGACCTCACTGTCGTCACTAAGGGTAGCATTAAGGACAACTTTCCCTTTCTCTCTATTCAGACGATTGGCACACTCAAAGGCTCTATGACCCCTACCATCGCACTCAAAACATCTCTCACTTTCTTTCTTAGGAGTATTTTTGGAGTCTTTTTCATTTTTCTTTTCAAACTTATTTTTCTCAAATTTCTTTTTATCTTTAAAATTGCCATTTTTCTTAAATTTGAGAATCCTCTTGAAATATTTTGCAAAAAGAGCCAAATCATCTAGGCCAAAATCACACTCAGAATCTGACGTGTCAGTCTCTCTCTTTCTAGACGACTCTACCCTTTTTCTAGCTGACCCCTCACTCCTTCTCTCTTGGGCTTTAAGTGCAATTACCTTATCTTTAGATTTAGCAGTTTTAGGGAACATATCAATTTCATAAGTTTGCAAATCTCCTACAAGTTCTTCCAATTTTAGCGTATTTAAATTACCCATACAATTTAGCACAGTGACTTTAGGGATAGAACGCATAGGTAAAGAACGAAGAATCTTTTTAGCAACTCTAGCATTAGGAATATGTTCACCAAGATTAAAGCTAGTATTCAGAATGTCAGAAAGTCTAGCATAAAATTCATCAAAGCATTCATATTCATGCATGGTGATGGTTTCAAATTGAGTTGTCAAATTTTGCAACTTAGATTCTTTCACAGCATTAGTTCCTTCATGGGTGAGTTGTAAAACATCCCATGCCTCTTTTCACGTGGTGCACGTCATTATGCGTTTGAACTCATCAGGTGTGACAGACCCAGAAATAGCACTTAGACCCTTAGAATTAAAAGATGACCATTTAAATTCTTCCTCAGTCCAAGAAGTGTCAGGTTTCAAGTTGGTCACATTATTAACAGTCACGGAGGGAGGAGTCCACCCTTGTTCAACCAAAATCCAGACATGTTCATCAATGGCTTTTAAAGCCGACCTCATTCGGGCTTTCCAATAAGAATAATTTGTCCCGTCAAAAATAGGCATTTTATTATATAACTTCTCCATTGAAACACGCACTTTTTCAAAAATCAATTTTTTCAGAAAATTGATATCTTCGAAAAATTTTGCGAAAAATAGGAATACGCGATAAATTAGCGTAACCTACTCTGATACCAATTTGAGAACGTGTGTGCTTGCGTTCAAATGAGAAAATTATATATTAAACCCTTTTAACCCAAACAAACACTAAACATGCAACAGTGTGTGATTGAATAAGATGATAATCTAAGCAAGAACATTCAAACACATGCAATTGAGTAAAAATCCCCCAAAGGGGCAAAACCATTTATTTTCATTATAATATTGTAGCTATACAATTTCGGATTACAATGAAAATACAAGTGACTAAGAATTACCCTCAGGTGTCGGATTATGTAGTCGCGGCTGGAACTATCCCTTTCCTGTAGGGCTGCAATGGAGAAGAAGAAACGGTCTTCTCCACAAGGGTGTGAATAGCAAGAGTGCGTTCCTGGGTTGCAAAGTGATTCACAAAGGATTGACAATTTGTGTGAATCAAATACCTAGAGTCTAGATGCTCAATAGGTGAAGACTTAGGGCTTTCTTTACTCTGTAAATTGTGTGAATAAGTCTTCGAAAACCACTTCCCGTAGTGGGATTAAATAAGAAGTCTCGGGCCTTAAAAATCTGAACACGATCTGAACACGATCTGTTTATGTTTATCCCACGCGGAACCGTCCGGGTCTGAGGCGGATCGGTCTGATTCGATCGGATCGATTCTTTTATTCTGAGGCATATTGGTCCGTTGATGATCGGATCGGTTCACTTCCAGGCTTCATCAGTTCGCTTGCGGTCCGGGGTATACTGGTCTTCTGACAAACAAGCGGATCGGTCCGGGTCTTTAGGAAAACCGGTCCGATTAGCCGTATCGGTTCTTTTATTTCAGCGGATCGGTCCGGCTGTCAGACTATGATTCCTCTTCCTCTTTTGATATTCGGATCCGTTGAATCTTGAATTTCTTCAATGGTGTAACGGCGTGCGACATAATACATTGATAATGGACAAAAATGTCCTTACAATTTGGTTTAAGATTTTTATAACTCGGTAATCTTTTGTGGCATTGTATATACTTACACCGAGTAAGCTCTGTACCTTTCGTCGTTTGTGAGTGTTATACACTATTCTTTCCTCTCTGGAAATGTTGAATTCGTTGGTAATCTCACTATTCTTTCATTTGACCGTTCATTAATTGAGTTCATACTTGAAATGTGTTACTTGATCATGATTTTCATATATTGTTTTGATTCGAGAATTGCCTAAATTTTTTGAAATGATCATAGGCCATCTTTGTTATATCACCCATATTGACCTTGACCTCACCTTATATTTTTACCCTCGTTAACCCCTTTAAGCCTAAATATAGCCTTTCGTTTCATAACCCTATTCCAATAACTAACTCTGAATTGGAGTTATAAACCATACATACACTCTCCACACCTTTGTTTGGAATGTTACATGGGATTGAATGATGTTGTTGTGATGTCGGTTGCAATTTAGGCATATGAGAGTTTGAAAAGTAAAGAAAAATAAAGTGTAGAGAAAAAGATAAAAGAAAAAAGAAAAAGAGAAAGAAAAAAGCAAAAGAAAAGAAAAGAGAAAATGAGAAAAAGAAGAAAAGAAAGAGAAAGAGAAAGTTGTAAATGTTGTATATAGTTCAACAATCTTTGATTACTCTCCCCGATGATATATTCGATGCCTTTTTGGAACTTGTTTTTGAATTTTGATATTGCCCTCATCTTCCCATTATCCCGAGTTTTCATTTCGAACACTTTGAATCCGTATATACATTTCGTCATTTCGCACCCTATCCATACCTACATTATAACCCTAAACAAGTCCTATGTGATCTTAGCTTGATTTAATTTAAAAGTCATAATAGTTTTGATAATCTGTGAAAATGAATTTCGCCTCTTTTAGTGTGCAATATCTTTCATTGAGATTATAGTTTTTCAGTTTATATATAGTGTTCTTCATCGGCGACATGTGCGCGGCCTATTTTCCATTTACGTTTACTCCTTATGCCCGCATGTCCCTTGTGTTACCTCCCTATTTCGAGTGAATTCGGTTACCTCCCTGTTTCGAGTGAATTCGCTTGATGAGTGTAATGCCCGTAAGGATTGAATACATGCTTGCTTTAACGCTTATTCGGTTTATTTAAGTTTTTTGCCAAATCACACTTTGCATGTGCTCGCTCCCCTCCCACATTTTAAGGTTTCAATTCTATTAGGTGCATTCTATAATGTTAATGATTTGGACTTTTGTTTGAATTCATTCACTTTGATAATAACGCGTATAAAATGCTTTTCGCTATTGTTGGACTTGTCGCATGTTGGGTTGGGCATATTTTGAGGAAACCATGTGATGTTTGTGGGTACCATCTCTGAAACCCCTCATGAGACGACACTCGTCCACTAGGGCGACCTAGGGGTTTAACGGCTTATTGCATACGCTAAATGTAATTGAATTGCCCGCGAAAGTGGCCTTTTGCTTTTATATCATACTTTTGTACTATCTCCTGCCTTTGATTTTCTTGTAGTTCTTGTTGCATCCTATTTCATTGCTATGGACTAGCAATGTGTAAGTTAGGGGGTGTGATAATATGTAAATATTGTGTATTTTATCCTCCGAACCTATATATTTTAGCCCCCTCGGGTGCCTTAATCTCTATATTTAAGCTCGTTAACCAGACAACCTCGGTTTATATTGTTAACATGCTATATGAGGTATAATTGGGCTTTTGTAGGTATTTAGGTACTAAGTATGGAGTTCGGACACATTTCGGTGAAGTTCCATATGCAATTGCACATTCAAGGGAATTTTAGTCTTTTCACGTCTTGGGTACCTGGCTCGACATATCACGGAAGTTGTATCCCTCCTTGCTATCTTTGCGTGACCGCAAACGGTGTGCGATTACGAGTCCGTATGAAGAAGTTACGGCAATTTCAGTGGACGAGAAAAGCTTAGAAATCAAAACAGCATTGCAGTATACTGCCCCTGCTTGATCGATCGATCGACGATTATGGTCGATTGATCGACCATTATAAATTGCCGAAATTTGGCCTTGATCGATCGATTGACCACAGGCATCGATCGATAGATGCTCTGTTTTTCAGCAGATATTTTGCATTTCTTTTCTTTTTTCTTTTCTTTTATTCCCACTTACTATGTAAAGCAATTTTGTTGTAATAAGAACATATTCAGTGTATACACGATTTTAGGGTAGAATAGCTTAGGATTTTGGGGTTTTTGCTTGGTTCTTCTTCATTTCTATTTGGTTTGACACCCCATTTGGATTTTAAGTTGACTATTCATCTCCCCTATCATTTAATATAGTTGTATTTCATTAATTCTTACTGTGCAGTGTAATTTACAAGCTTTGTTAATTAGTTTACATGCTTTTATTTAATCGCTTTGTTGAATAGTTTTATCGCGTTTATTTACACACTTTCATTTACCGCATTTTTAACATGCTTTCTAGCTAATTTATATTAGGTTGTGTTTGAAAATAACTCACTAGAGTTGATGCGTTGCTTTGCTTTGGTGATGGTGTTTACGAGTCTATTTCGGGTGCGTTGTCCTAGTTATTGTGCCTAGGAGAATTGGCGGGGCATATCATGTATGTCCCTTACTTACGACCTTTCGTGCGTAATTTTCGAGATATTTGTTAACGCCAAAATCTTATTAGGCTTTTATGCGGATTTAGGGGCGTAACAACCCTTGGTTCAATTAACTTTCGAAACGAGACGCGTTCTAAATAACTCCTCGACCCACGCGACCATTTTATACAAATTAACTCGGGTGAGGGATATTCGACGCAACCTATAGTTTTTACTCTCTTTCATAATCTAGTTTCAATACATTGTCTAGATTAACATTTCCCTTTTATGCATATTTTCCTTTTTAGTTTGTAATTATCTTTTACACTTTTATTTAGGAATATTAAACCTTATAAATTCTAGCAACTCGTCTCTGTGGATTTTCGATACCCAACTTACCATTGTGCTTGCCTCTCAAGTGTAGTAGTAATTTAGGTTTGTTTGTATAGTATTGGAGAGACGAAAACAACGACTGTGCACTTTACATGCGCACACCTCTCGCGCGCTATCAGTTATAACCTACCTAGGAAACTTTATAAGGACAAACATATAGCATATATGAAAGGCAAATTGTTATGCTCATGAGCCTCATATGTGGTTATGTTATAATTTACATAATAATAATTTTTTTTATAAATGACATATCTCATCGAAAAGGAAGTAATATATTCAATACATATTAAATCTAGGTTAGTTTATTCACATTCCTCAGTTTTAGTGTTCTCATTCATTCAATCCGTGCTTTGTTTTCGAGAATAGGTTTCTATGGGATTACTTTCTTTACATATAAATGTCTACGCACAGTAGCATAAAATGACGGAGTTGTGGTTTAAACAACTGTTATTGTCATTCTACCTTTTCTATTTGTTGGTTGATTGAACTCAGTTTGCTATGTTATAATTCTAGGAATTTTAGAAATTGATTAAACTGGTGATTCTATTAAAAATTTCAGGCACTTGCATTAATTTCTTACATTAATTCTTTACCATTTTCAAGCACTTGCGTCATTCAAAATTAAATTTTTGTCGATAAGCTTCGCTACACAAACCAGATAAGGTACATAAAACTAAAGAAAATGATCGTATTAAGGTTTGAAAATGATATACGAACGAAAATGTTGCTATGCTTTCATCCATTGTCTTCTCTGCATTTTATGAGTTCAACTTCATATCATATATGACATAATTTTCATGACTTATCATATGAATATAGGAATATAATTGTTGATACCAAATTTAGTCTGCTGACATGGCTCAATTGAGTGAAGACACGTGGCAATCTGCATGGCAACAACAAACACTTCTGAACAACACCTTGACTCCGAGGAACCATACTGCAATGAGGAACTCTGGTTGCCCGATCAAAATAGACGCTCCGACCAACAAGAACTTTACGAGGAACTTTTGAGTACCAAGGAACTTTTGAGTATCGAGGAACTTTTGAGTACCGAGCTACTTAGGCGGTCCGAGCAGCTTAGGCGGTCCGAGCTGCACCTCGAACAAAGCATTAATAGCAGGATAACCAACAGATTGACTGCGCATGAAATGCTTATTATTATCATACATATGTATACTCTTAAGGGGCATTGATTGTATTACCCTTTCACATTACAGCCTTATGGCTATAAATACATTGTATTATCCTCATTGTAAGGGGACCGAAATTTCTGGATAAAACTTGTAATCGAGAATTTCCAAACAGTCAGCAATAACAGAAATAGTGGGCGTAGGCCATTCTTATAAGGCTGAACCAGTTTAAAATTTCTTTGTCTCACTTTATTTCATCTGTGATTAAATAATTAGATGTAATCTAATTTTTTACATCAACAGCAGCCATTAGAAATGCTACTTACCAGCAATGAACAACTTTGTTGTACAACAAGAGAGTGAAGAAGTGTGACCTGAAAGAAGGAGACTATGTGCTAAAGAAGGTGATTCAAAAGCATAACAAATTGGAAGCGAACTGGCATGAACCCTACCGAGTTAAGGAAGTTGTTCGACCAGGGACATACAAATTAGAAACTTTAGAAGGGGAGGAGTTTAAGAATGCATGGAATGCAGAACACCTACGTAAATATTATCAGTAATGTAAACTCTCATGTAATGCATTTTCATCAGTATGAATAAAGTGACAATGTTCTGCCCAGTTCTTTCCTTTTGTTGGAAATTTTTTGCGGAATACTAGTGCTACACACTACTCAGCAAAACTCGGACTACTCAAATCTATTCCCGAAAACACCAACTAAGGTTGGTCGGGAAGTAAATCTATTCCTAAAAATGCCAACTAAGGTTGGTTAGGAAGTAAAACTATTCCAAAAAGTGCCAAAGTTTCTCATTAAGAAAAAATCCACTAACTATGGTTGATTGGGAAAAAAACCCCACTAACTGTAGTTGGTCAAAAAGGAAATTTACCGACCTTGGTTGGTCAAAAACATTTTATGAATACGAGAAAGTGATCGAGAAAATTTTTTGATACTCGTAACTTTTTAAATTACTACTAAGTTGGTCGAGAAACAAAACATCATTCAGTTTGTTTAGTTGTCAAATGATTACCACAAATTCAAACTAGTCGAAAATAAGTTGATCGACAAATAACATAATGTTGTTATCTTTTTAACAGATATACATTCACCGATGTAAAGTATTTACAATTATAAGACAATGGCAGTTAAGATTTGTAAAGAAAATTATTTCATTAAATGTAGAACAAAATACATCAAGAATGAAATACAAATTTATTACATCAAGATTCCTATTCTATTGGTGTCTTCCCCTCTGCTTTTGAAACCGGTTCCTTTCCAGCAGGTGGATCATTTAAAGCATGAGGGGAATTTATGAAGTTAAGATCTTTAAGCATCCTGATGTTCATCACAGATGGTCGATCTAGTAGGTGCTCAGGATGGGATATCTCAACATTGGAATGGAGATTGTAATCGCCAAGGTATATGGAAATCAAACATCAAGGGATGGCCCGAGCAGGGATCCAACTCATATCAAGCTTGAATGGTGGCACTGGTAGGTCGAGCAGCCCAGGATTATGGTAATCCCACAGGTAATGACCCTGTTCCAGTTCCAGTACACCTAAAGCATTCAACCATCACTGTTAGTAACCCTCATTATTTGCATTTTGGATACGATCATCCAAATGGTAGAGAGCCTCATTGTAGCCAGCCATCCAGAATTCTCTGGGCTGCTTGTGAAATTGATATGTCAATATTTCCAGTTGCTCGTGGAGATTTTTTATAAAGAGTTCTTTATTCTCCAAGACAGACTTCTGCGCAGAAAGCTGTTCGTCCAGATCCTTGAT
Source organism: Sambucus nigra (assembly GCA_949130495.1). Classification (NCBI taxonomy): domain Eukaryota; kingdom Viridiplantae; phylum Streptophyta; class Magnoliopsida; order Dipsacales; family Adoxaceae; genus Sambucus; species Sambucus nigra. The sequence continues at coordinate 2,401,612 of OX422223.1, forward strand.
CTTCTTAGACATCTCAGCCAATGCCTTGTTCTTTGCCATCAGTTGGAAGGCCTGGTTCTCCAGAGCAGATTGAGGTCTCTGTTCCTCGACAGTAATCCGAGCAGCTCTTTCTCGTCCCCGAGGAACTCTTGCTCATCCCCGAGTAGATGTAGAAGGGCCAGACCTCTTCAAGGTTTCTAATTCCTCCCTCAGGTTGGCATTTTTGACCTCCAAGAAAGAGACTCCCTCGTTGTTCACAGGGACCAAAGTGTTTGAGGTGGAAGCTGCAGACTTCAACTGAGACACCTCTCTTTGCAGGTTATTATTTTCTTGCTTTAACAGCTCAGCTATCTGTCTGTGCTCTTTGACCTCAGCCTCCAAAGTTCTCTCCCTCACATCGTAAGCAGCAAACCATTTATCGTATCCCTTATCAGCACTGATTTGCTGATACTTCTTCTCGTACCCCTCGTGCAAAAGGGAAGTAGATTCCTTATATTGTTGCTGAAGTTCTTCAAGAGTGCCTTAGAGATCCTCAATCATATCATAGTATGCTACGTTGTTAGCCATTGCACGGTCGAACAGGCACTTCAAATACTGATAGGCTTCAATTGCTTGCTCTGAAGCACCATAACCGAGGATGTCAGTGATTTGAGATGCACTCATGTCTTTATGACTAGCTTTGAAATACTCATTGCATTGCCTTAACAGTTTTGTATCATGAGCAGATAATAATTCCATCCTGTCCAGAAACTAGTAAAGGAAGAAAAATCAATAATCAATAAGAGTTAAAAAAGACCATGAAGAAGAGAAACAACAGTATGAATAGGAAAAACTTCAAATTTTATTACATCATAAAGGACAAGTACAATGTTCAGAGTTACATTTGACAAAGAAAAATAAAATAGAGAGAAATTCGAACAACTCTACACCATTTTCTTATCTCCCAAAACTTTCTCGGGCGGCTGGGACGAGGATGTAGGTTGCTCGGATGGAACAGAGGGTTGCTCGGGAAGTGCTGGAGGTTGCTCGGATGAATTAACAGGTAGCTGAAGTTCCTCGCCAGTGGGCTGGATAGCTGGGGGATGAGAAATTTGATCTCCCATCACCATGGAAGATTCCTCAGAGGCAGCTTCATCGTCTTCTTCTTCTTTAGGAGTTGGAGGGGGGCCCGGGATGTATCGCTGAAATAATTCAGAATTTTCTTCAACTTTCATCTCTTGCAGAGCAACGAACCATCCATCTCTAAAGTATTTGAGACTTCCATATTCCACTTGCGACATCATGGCAGCCAAACCTTTATTCCACCCTTTATCCCAGCCGGCGCTGAAAGATTTTTTGACAACCAATTTCCTTTTTGTCTTCTCCGAGGAAAGCTTCTCGGAAAGAAGATCATCAGAAGCTTTCAATTTATTCTCAACTTCCTCCTTCTGGCGACTTACTTCCCAAAGTTGAACCAACTCCTCCTCAGTAGCCTTGAGCTTATTTTCAAGCTCACCATCATTTTTTAGCTTCCCTTCGAGCTCTTTATTCTTCCCCTCCAAATCATTTATTTTTTTCTCCAACCCCTAGGAGACCTAAATAACCAGAACTTTCTCCTGCTCGGTCGAAGTAAGCCTCTTCTCCCAAATCGCCTTACCATCATCATATTTCTGACGAGAATCTTTCAGAGACTGCGCCAGGCCCATCAAAGCTTCCTCTACACCAGACGAGGAGCTTGAACTTTAATAGCTTCACCTTTTTTCAGAATTGTATTAAAAGAGCTCACCAACTGTGAAATGAAAAAGAAAGCAAGTCAGTGCACAGATACAAAAAGGAAAGAATGAAAATTTAAGATTATAGGACTTACAGAAGAAATATGATGAGCTACTAATGTGGTAACCGTGTCCTGAGAAAGGTTTTCTTCAATACCTTGGATCTCGAGAATGATCCAAGTCTTCACCGAGTTCATAGCAGAGATCTGGGGAATAAAAGTGGGAACACCACTAGTCGGGGGCTGAGAGATGGATTCAACCAAATTGATAGAGGAGCTTTTCTTCAGCCTCCTCAGAGGAGCATCTACTTTCTCGACTAACGATGTAGTCTTAGTCGTAGAAATGATAATCACCTCTCTTGGAGCATAAGCCTTACTCGGGGCCACTAAAGGATTCTCGATAACCTTTACAGGAGCAGCCGAAGGAGGTGCATCAATTTTCTTTGTCCCCTCTCCTGGGACATCAAGCTTACTTCTCTTTGCCTCTCCAGCACCAGAGGCAGATTTCTCAAAAAGGGTAGGAGGTCTTCTTTTCTTCATCCTTTCACTCAAAGGAATATGTGACTCAGGTGAAGAACTTGTAGAGGCTGGTATTGGTTCTGCGTCGGTTATCACCGGACGAGCAGTAAAAGAGGAGGTGTAACTCTTATACTGCAGAAAATATGAAGCTGACCTAATATGCTCGTCGGCAATAGTCTGATGAAAACTCCAGATAAGTTTTAAATGCCTTATGTTAACGTTTGCCTCTTTTGGAGATTTTCTTTTGCTGTCAACTGCAAATAAATCAAAATTAAAATATCAGTGGCACATTTTATCAAACACAAAGGAAGCATAATTTTGAAAATAAAATAAAAACAACCTATCCCATTGCCATAGGGAGTACATTTGGGACCCTGGTAAACATCATCTCCAGTTAATGGAGGGTGTTGTCAATTTTTCATAACAACCCCGTGCTCAAAGTAGTCCCTATTGGCATTTGGGAGATTGACCACTAAAGCTCTATTTAAAAACCTAGTTTTTAAATAAAAAGTATTATCGCCCACAGCCCATCTATAACAAAACATAATTTTAGGAATTCCTATACGAGTTCCATGAATTTGATTTAATCTATAAACACCGTTAATTATTCTCCACGTATTGGGGGCTATTCTTGCAGGAACCATGTCAAAGTATTGATAGAATTCCAGACATAGAGGGTTTGGGGGAAAAGAAAATCCACACTCAGCGACAAAGAGACTGGGGAACCAATGCCCCTCAGCCAAACGAAAATAGTCTGAAGGCTTAGAAAGCTCTTCCAAAATAACCTGTGAGGGAATAGAGAAATCAGAGCGAAATTTATCAATCGATTCAACAGGATAAACCATGATGAATGAAGGAAATCAAAGAGAAAGAAGAAAATCTTACAGGAAAGAGATGAGTCTATTGACAACAAATGATAAAAGAGATGAACGCACAGGAGAGAGAGACAATGGAAAACTCAAAGAGACAAATTTGAAAAAGTAGAAGACGATGGGATTTTCTGCAACATTTAAATACTTTGCCTTCGGAAAGGGTAAAAGTAATGATTGCAAAAAGAGACGGTTACGTTATCGGTAGCTAAAAAGACAAAAAGGGCACGGGAATCAAAGCGATTATAAATATTTAAAAAAGACCGATTCTACGAATTTGGAAGGAGAAATAAATACAAAAGAAAATACTCCTAAATTTCAGGATGACCATTTAAAACCGCCATATTTCGAGAAAGAATGTTTCACACTCCTCAAATTTCGAACTGTAAAACATTGGGGGCTTCTGTTGATACAAAATTTAGTCTGCTGACATGGCTCAATTGAGTGAAGACACATGGAAATCTGCGTGGCAACAACAAACATTTTTGAACAACACCTTGACTACGAGGAACCATACTACAACGAGGAACTCTGCTTCCCCGATCAACTCAGACGCTCCGACCAATGAGAACTTTACGAGGAACTTTTGAGTACCGAGGAACTTTTGAGTACCGAGCTACTTAGGCGGTCCGAGGAGCTTAGGCGGTCCAAGCTGCACCTCGAACAAAGCATTAATAGCAGGATAACCAACAGATTGACTGCGCATTAAATGCTTATTATTATCATACAGATGTATACGCTTAAGGGGCATTGAATGTATTACCCTTTCACATTACAGCCTTAGGGCTATAAATACATTGTACTATCCTCATTGTAAGGGGATGGGAATTTTTGGATAAAACTTGTAATCAAGAATTCCTAAGCAGTCAGCAATAACAGAAACAGTGGACGTAGGCCATTCTTATAAGGCTGAACCACTTTAAAATTTCTTTGTCTCACTTTATTTCATCTGTGATTAAATAATTAGATATAATCTAATTTTTTACATCAACAATAATTATATCTCCCGTTTACATATGACCCGATACATCCATATATTTAACTAAAAATAACATTTCTTTGGGTAGTTAATGCTTTGATTAGTAACTATTAAACAAGTTTCAAAATTGATGAGATTCAAAAAATTGTACATTATAAATATAAAGTTGTTGTGAGTAATTAATGACTTGATTAATTACTGTATATTAAGTTTTGAAATTGAGACATTCAAAAAACGGTAAGGGGTGATTATAACTTGATATAAAAGGAAATTGTGTGTGCTGTTAATGTCATAAAATTTATTAAACATGTGTATGGATTGACCATGTTTACTATTGCATAACTTTAAACTAGAAATATAGTTTAGGTGATGTGTGTATTATATGGAATCAATGACTACCCATATGCAACTCATTGTATCTCTTGATCAATATTATGTTGTTACATAGAAATGATGAGCTGATATGATTTTAATATTATAAACCTAAACTTAAATGGGTTTGTTGTAGTTGTTTATTTTGGAAACATAAATAAAGTACAAGTGTTGTTTTATGTTTTGAGTACATTTCCATTTATTGAGATGGTTTTGTTGAAGTTTTTTGATCAAGAATGACCATTGTTTAACATATTTATTAATGTGAGACTTCCTCAACTGTCATTAAGCCCTTTACACATCTTTTTGAACCTGATGTAGTTTACGTTTCTAGACATAGTAAAATATAAATATATGTATTGAAACTTACATGAATATTATACATTACTTATTTAATAGTAATTGATGTGTGATTTTGATGATCAAAACTGGACTCCTATTGTGATAGACATTGCATTGCACCTTTAGATAATTTTTTCAATTTTATAGATTTGGGCTACCCACCCCAAATAATTGGGAAGAGTTTTTATTAAGTGGAGTTTACTTCTTTGGGTTCATCAATTTTTGTCAATTATTTATATATTTATTTTTGTGTTTTCTATAGTGTGTGGAATATATTTCATAACTAAATTGGGAATGACGTCTGAGTGAAACTAGTGCATCTTCGTATTTACTTTTTCATAGAGGAAGTAAAAACAACTTTGGATGTGGTATGTTTGAGGACTGCACACTTCCAATTCCTTCTTTTTTTGAGCAGTGTCCTTTCTCATAGTGCCGGGCTTCGCTTGCTTAGCCTTCAAAATGTCCCTTCTAGTTGTTACTGAAACTTAGTCATTACATACATTTTTATCATTTAGATATGTCAATGATTTTAGATCAGGCACCTGAGGTCCGAAACTTGGCACCTTTGGCAGCTGCGTCTCAAGCACCCCAGGTTCAAAACTTGACAGTTGCGTCTTGGGGCCAAGATATAGAGGGACTATCCCTCCGTAAGATTATCATCATACCGAAGGGATTATTCTCGAGGTGCGCGCAAGCTAACCCATTGATTACCCTATGTTATAAAAAAATGATTTTAGATCAAAAATTATTTAATTTAGGGGTATGTTTGGTCTAATTGAGGAATGGACACTTATAATTTCTCCTATCAATGATGTTCTGAATTGTTAAATTGATGTCATATCTATATAATTATGTGTATGCCTAAGTAATTGGATCTTCTTCAATGTTCTTTATTTATTTCAAAATTTATTTAATATTTTGTAAGTATAAAAAATATCTAATCAAGTTATTTCGATATCTCTTTTACTTGAGTCTTTTATAAATGGTGTGGTGACAATTATTATGCAACACAAATAAATATGAAAGAGGTAACAATCAAGAAAAGATAAATAAAATGCCAATCACACAACAACGGGTATACGTGGTTCAGCAAAGATGTGCCTACGTCCACGGTGGTTCAGTCAGTGTTATTTCTCTATATTCTGGAGAATAAGTACAGAGAATACAACTTGTCCTTTTCCCCGGACTTAGGGTTTAATTTATACATGTATACGTTGGTTAGTGGGGGTGATGGGTTCCTCCTTATTACCCATCTCCACTGTAACTTTCTTACATGGGATCGCGCTTCCCCACAACTTCTCTTCATGGGATCGTGGAGTAACCGGATCCATACAAAAGGTGATGGGCCTGGGCTTTGGGCCCTTAAGGCAAGGCTACTCGTCCAGGCCTATAATGCTAAATTCAGGGTACCCACAATTGCCCCTAAATTTGTTGGGCCATTTCTATGGGTCCGATGAATTTAAATGATCAGTTATTATGGGTGATTTCTTCGAAAACTGTAACGTTGCTTTGGCGGCACCCGCTTCGCTATCCGTGCGCTATGATTAGAATTGAAGGCTTGTTGGAATAAGGCACATTTCTTTTCGTCGCTTCAGTTTTTCCAGCAATCTTCTATCTTCTGAGAACTCTTTGCGCTTTGTACCTTCTGTTTTTTTATCTCTACTTTCGTTGCTTCTTCGCCATTTGACCTGATCTTCTGTCTTGTAAGTCTTTCCTGCTCTTTGCATTTTCTTTTTGGTTTGTAGTTTTTTCTTGTATTTTTCCAATGGCGAAAATTGGAAATAGGTCAGTAACTGAGTTTAGAAAATTCTACAGTATTCCTGTGTGGGTAGAGATTGAGTGTTGTGCCTCGCCGCCTAGGAACATTAGGGATATAGAGGATGCACATTGTATTCACGTCCTATTGCTCTCCCAGGGGGGACTTACCTTTCCCCCTAATGATCTGTTTCTGCACTTCTTTAGCTATTTTGGTATTGTGTCTGCACAATGTTCGCCCAACGTATGGAAAATAGTGAACGGCGTGCATAGGATAAATCAATTGTACGGCACAAGGTTAGGGCTTGCCGAGGTCTGCTTTTGTTATTCCTTTTCTCGAACGAGTTCAGGCGTCCTGTACCTTAAGGCTAGGAGCCCTGATAGGGTATTGGTAGTAAATTTACCTGATTCCCATAAGGACTACTGGCAAGAAGGTTTTCTTGTTAGGAATTGGCAATTCTCCCCCCAATTTGAAGGGTCGAGGTCTGAAAGGTTCACTGTTCCCTTTTATGGGGAAGAATATATAGGTAGATGTTGTATTATTGTTTCAACCTTTGCTGACTCGTGATTTTTCTGACCTCTCTCTGTTTTTTCTTTCACAGCGAAGGCAAAGAATTTGGAGCCTGCTCTCAGCGAGGTTCGTATCTCGGAACTAGTGAAAGCTTGGAGCATTAGAGAGCCTCTGGGTGACGGTGAGCATCCTAGGTCTGCTGCGTTTCTGCTTGAATACAAGAACACGGGCTCCAGCTTTATAGCCCGTCCTGTGGATAGTGTTCCAGACTTTGATTCTTTCGAAGAGATTTTGGCCGAGCCCATCCAGTTGGACGAAGAGGAGAGCAACTCAGAGAGTGAACCTGTAGGTGTTGTGAGCAATTTGGGTGCAGGAAGTGCTGACAATAGCAGCTCTTCTGAAGGAGATTCTAAGGCTCAAGACTCGTCGAGCACTACCATCAGTTCTTATGAAGAGATGCCTCCCAGGAAGAATTTGATCATAGATGATGATGATGATGATGTGCTCCTTGCACATAGGTCCAAGAAGATGAAGACTGCATCTGGGGCCATAGCTACTGGTTCCTGGCCTTCTTCTCAGGAGTAAGAGAAGAAGAGGAGAGAGGAGGAGCAGATGAGAGAGAGAGAGAGGAAAAAGGAAGAGGAGAGGAAGAAGGTGGAGGAGAAAAGGAAAGTGGAGGAGAGGAAGAGGAGGGAAAGGGAAAAAGAGGAGGAGAGGAGGAAGGTGGAATTAAGGACAAAGACTGGTCAGGCCCTGGTTCCAGTGTCTGCCTTGCCCGAGGGGGCTTCGGTGGCCACCTCTCCTCACCTTGCCCCTGCACTGCTCGAGAGATCAGTCATCCCAGCAGATCGTGAGAGGGCGTTGGGGTCCGATCAACTGGCTTTGCAAGCTATCCAGAGGCTTGCCTTGGTAAGGTTCCTCTTCTAATTCTCAATTTCCTTTAATCCGTTTTGATGGTTTCTTCTTTCTGATCCTTCCCTAATTTTTTGCAGTTTGTGACTGACTTTGCTGTGCTCTATCGCTTTCGCAACGAGCTAGTGAGAAGGAACAACGAGCTGGAGCAGCAGAAGTCTACTCTGGTAGCCAGGGGTTCTAAGCTGGAGGCCGATCTGAAGGTTGCTGATGCAGCTCGAGCCTCATGTGCCTCGGCCCTTGCTAATTCTGCTCGCGAGAGGGATGACGCTGTTAGGGAGCTTGGCGAGCTGAGGAAGGCGTACGACCTGGTGTTCTCGAGAAAGCTAGACCTTGCAGAGAAGAACAGGGCTCTGGTCGAGCAGCTGGAGGCGGAGAAAGCCCAGGCGGCCACTCTCAAGGAAGATTCATACAAATGTGGTTGGGCTGCAGCGTATGAGGACGCCGAGGTTCAGATAGGCTATATCAGCCGTCTGAACTTCAAGAAAGGGTGGAACAAGGCCCTCGTGGCTGCTGGGGTGGACGTTGCATCCCCACTCTTTGACGAGCATGATCCAGGGCCAAAGCCAGTCGTGGATGAGGACCCAGCCCCAACTGCTGAAGGCACCAATCCTGTTTCTCAGGCGACTCCTGCTGATGCTCCCTTGGTCGAGGGGCCAGTGGACACCCCTACAGAGGGTAATGCCCCTGCTGATGCTGATAAGGACAAGGGTCCATCCACCGAGGTTGCTAATTGATAGGGCTTCTTTGTAACTTTTTTCTTTTTTGATCTGATGTAACCTCGCTCATTATCAATGAAAAGACTTCATTTTTGTTTATGTTGATCTCTTTCTTTTACTTGTAGTTGGTTGATGTGGATGACTATATTCCTGTTACCTCCCAACTAGGTAGGACTCTTGGTCCTAATGCAAGCCCTGCAGTTCGCTAGGACTTTGCTAGGCTTTGCAGGTTTGCTAAGTAGAGGAACCAGAAATATAAGGATCAGTCCGAGCTGGTGGCCAAGTTGAAGGACAGGCTCCAGGAAATGGAAGAGATCGGTGCTTCAGTGTAAGAAGAAGTTAGCGAGCTGAGAGCAAAGTTACTAGAGGCCACCGAGATTAACCAAGTCGTGGAGTTTCTGCAGCGGGAGAATGAAGACCTGAGGCGGGAGGTCTCGAAGCTTAAGGAGCATTCGCCGAGCACCGCTTCGGCAGTCCTACAAGGCTCTTCTTCGTCGTGAGCTGCTCGGCCTCCCCTCCCGCATGCTGGTAGGAGTACTAGGGGTAGGAGTAGGGAAGTCGAGGAACCGCGTGAGAGGGAAATGGAGGAGCTGCGCGGCGATGTTCGGCGAGCTTATGTGACTGCTGCTGGGCTCCAGAGGGACGTCACCCGATTGCGGCATCTATTCAAGAAGGGCCCTCGCCAAGTGTGGATTGATGGCTATGATCAGGGATGGCTGGATGCTCCCACAAGATTATCAGAGTTCGAGGAGCTCTCCTTCATCAGGGGGTGGTTGAGTGCTCTCAAAGAGCTGCAGGTCCCGAGGAACTCGATATTGTGGTATCGGCACGAGATGTCCCCCTCTACTCTGATGCCCAATCCATTCAGGCGAGATGATCGATGGATCCCCATCGATGCTATTCCCCGGGGACTATTGGAGTTGGACACAAATGAGGTCGTGGAGGAGTTCGATCCTGCTCCTGATGATGGGAGGAGAGCTAAAGTTGCGGACTACCTTGCTCGGAGGCTTCCACCTTCTTGATATTTTTTTTTTAATAATTGTAAATGCTTTGGGCGAGCTTCGCCGACTAAACATGTACTATTATTGTTTGTAAATATAAAAGATTAATGGAAAGTTTGAGTTTTGGGCGATATTGCCGACTGAACGTGTTCATCCAATATTTTTATATTTTTGCAGCTTCACAATCCTTTTTATCTTGTCATGTGAGTGTCCGCCCATTCCAGTATTAAGAATACCATTGTGCCCTTCCTTTACCTTTTAGGTCGTGTTGTCACACTCCCTTAGGCCTAAGTAGGGCAATTGGCGAGGACACACCTGTTATTGGATGTCTTTATCCGGTCAGGATTTTGTTTAACCAAAGTAAGTTTGATGCCTAAGAATAATCTGTAGGGCTTCATATATTGCCATGGGCAATGCTAAGAGGTCTGACATGCTTCATGACGATGACCTGAGGAGGGGTGTTCCCCTGCTATGCCAACCATTATACCTGTGATTTGGAAAGGATGTGCAATAAGATATAATTGTTACTTTTCAGAGAGTGATCAACTGAGAGATTTTCATTGGTGTGGTCCGACTTTTAATTGAGAGATTTTCATTGAGAGATTTTCAAAGTTTAGTCCGACTTTTAATTGTCCTTGTTTCCAACTGATGTGGTCTTTTTTGAAATAGATTCATAATATTGTTAAACAGGTACTGAAAAGTCGGACTAAACTTTCAAAAAATCTAGGTTTATCTTAGGTTCACCATCCACCAAAATAAGAGATCCGAGACTGGAATAAAAACCATTTTTTTTAAAATGCAGCCTATTTAGAGGACCTGGCATAGTCTGAAAACCTGTTGGATCAGACTACTATTTGATATTACATTTATTGCTTTGCTCCTTCTCAGTCGCAGATAAGTTATATAGATTACCTTTATCACATGGATGTAAGGATGCCTTAGGAGACAAAACAGTAATATCTTTACTAGTATACACCTCCTCAGGATTAACTCCACGTTGAGGGACTTCTTAGACTACTCTAGTCACTTCTTGAAACTTTTCTCTTGGGTATTTCCTGAAGTCTACAATGTTTGAACTACTACGCGCGCATGTTTCCCACTCTGGATAGTTGCAGGCTTATATGAGAATTTATTGGAAACCTCTTCTTTTCTTGTATTTGTCTTAGTTGGAACCTTATTGATTAGATTCTTAATAATACATTTGTTCTCACAGTGACCCTTTTTTATGCAATACTGGCAAAAATAAGGCATATTCTCATACAAAATTAATTGCTAAAAACCTTTGGAACCATGGTCAATCCCTATTCTCTTTGGTTGTTCCTCAAAAAGATTAATATCTGCAATTAGCAGAATATGGGTTCGTGGATCGATCGATGAAATTCGATCAATCGATTGATAAAGGGTAATTTGAGCTATTGGTTGATCAATGAAATCGTCGATCGATATCTCATCGATCCATCAATGAATGTTCATCCATCAATCAATCAGTGTTTCAAACATGATTCATCCAATAAAAAATGTCGTAACTTCTTCGTTATAGATCGAAATGAGGCGCGTTCGGAGGCTACACAAAGCTTTCGTAGGGCTACCCTTATATAAAGACTTTGAACCATAAATCCAAATGTTGAGATAAATAAATTCCCTTGAATATGCACTTTAGGACAAAACTTTCTAGGAATACAATCACATTTCACGCTTAGCACTTTAATATTTACAAAAGATGAAATATACCTCGTAAAGAATATAAACATACATGAAAAATGTTATTTGGTTAACGAGTATAAATTTGGGCGTTGATGATTCGTATCGAATATTGCATTTAATTACCCTCGAACTTATGCATTTTAGCCCCCTCGGGTACTTTAATGCCTATAATTATTCTCGTTAATCAGACAACCTCCGTTTTATATGCTAAAATGTTATTTGAGGTATAATTGAGCTTTTATAGGTGTTAAAGTGCTTAGTATGAAGTTTGGGCACATTCCGATTAAGTTTCGTCGCGATTCGCACGTTCAGGGGTATTTTCGTAATTTTACACTTTGGAATTTTTTCCCAAAGTATTCACGGAAGTTGTAGCCCTCGGGCCAATATTCGCGTTGCCTTGAACGGTGCTCGAATCGGAGTCTGAACGAAGGAAACACGGAGCTTTAATCGGAAAGAATTATAAGGATTCATTAACAATTTAAATAATTCCATCCATGTCCCTTTTCTTCTTTAATAACAAATCCATTAATTCCATCTATGTCCCCAAAACGTTTTTTCAGCAAATGAAGATGGCGATTTGGCCCTAGGCTCGGGTTTTGCTCAGGTTTTGGATTCGACCGAAATTCGAGCCTTTCATCCGAAATTGGAGCATGATTATTGACCACACGCGCAAATGGATCTTTTTGGTCACTTTTTTGGAGATTGAGCTTTGGCCATTAATGGAGATGGAGCTTTTGGCCATTAATGGAGCTTGAAAGTGGGTCTTTGGCTTTTGGCAATTTTGCAGCTACGATCCAACACAAAATGGTTCTTGGCTCACCATACGAAGGTTTTTGGCCATTTTCGAACAAAATGGGTCTCGGATTTTTGTTGGTTATGAATTGGATGTTTTGTGCCATGGAGTGTGATGTGTGTTGTGTGGCTTGGAATTGCAGTACCGGTCGATCGCGCCTCAGCCGCTGGTCGATCGGGTTTTGGATTTTTGGCTTTGGCTCGAGACACTGTGCTCCTCCCATGTTCACCGGTCGATCGCGTTTTGGCTGCCGGTCGATCGGTCCCTGTTTTGTGCGTTTATTGCTGTTGCCCACTTTCTTTTTTCTTTTTTTATTTTCTTTTTCTATTTTCTTTTTATTCCTTAATTTGGAAACTTATCCTTATTTCTTTCCTTATTTCTTTTTCTTTCTTTCCTTTTCCCAACTTACTACAAATAGAAACTTTAGTTATTTTTGTAAAATATCTAGTTTTTTTCTCTAGTTTCTCTCTCTCTCTCTCTCTTAGATTAGGTTAGGGTTTGTAATATTTGGTAATTTTGTGGAGACCTCCCCTCTCCTCCATTTTCTTTGTGTAATTCCTCCATTAATGTAAGTTCTAGTTTATTATTCATTGTCATCTTCCTCTACTTTAAGCTTTGTTCTTTATTTATTTCATGCTTTATTATTTCTTACCTAGATTAATTGTGTAGCTAATTTAATTAGTGTTAAATTAATTAGTTGTGCTTTAATTAATTAGTTAATTTATTTAATGCTTTTAATCATGCGTAGCGGCCAATTTAAATTAGGGTGCAATTAATGAAACTCACGTAGGGTTGATTTGTTGCTTCGCTTTGGTGATGGAGATTTACGTATTTATTTCGAGTGTATTTAAACAAAAATTAACTAGGCATGAGTGTATTTAAAATAAAATTAACAAAGCGAATAAAAACTATAGGATGCAACTAATATTTCTCAAATCGAGTTAACGTGTATAAATGGTTACATGGGACTACGAATTATTAGGATTGCATCTCGTTTCGTCAATTAATTAAATTAAGAGTTGTCACACCCCTAAATTCGCATAACAGAGTATTAAGATGTTGGCGTCAACAAATACCCCGAAAATTACGCACACAAGGTCGTAAAAACGGCGCATACATGATATACACCGTTAAATTTCCTAGGCGTAAAAACTAGGACAACACACTCGAAACAAATACGTAAATCTCCATCACCAAAGTGAAGCAACAAATAAACCCTACGTGAGGTTCATTAATCGCACCCTAATTTAAATTGGACGCTACGCATGATTAAAAGCATTAAATAAATTAACTAATTAATTAAAGCACAACTAATTAATTTAACACTAATTAAATTAGCTACAAAATTAATCTAGGTAAGAAATAATAAACTAGAACTTACATTAATGGAGGAATTACACAAAGAAAATGGAGGAGAGGGGAGGTCTCCACAAAATTCCCAAATATTACAAACCCTAACCTAATGTAAGTATTAGTTTATCAGTATGAAAAATTATCCTATTACGTTGGCCAATCAGAAATAGACATGTGTTATTCGTCGTCGCATTAGTCATAGTCAGCAAGGCCTATTTATCAGAATGAATCCAAGAAGTCCGACCAGCATAGGAAAGAAGCTCGACCAACACCATAAAGATCGACTAATACCTGGAAGACTGACCAACACATGGAAGACCAACCTATAGGGGTTATCAAGCACTATTAGTTGTATACATTATGAATGTTGTATTGATGTAAATGTCTATGTTATAAAGGAATTCCATCCTTTAACATTCTGCTTCTGGTACACCCTCAGGGATATAAATACATTATGCTCCCTATAGTTAGGGGACACAGAACAAGAGATAACTTAACAAATAAAAGGCGATATACACTAGTGAACACAGATTTTTTCCTTTTAGCCGAACCACTTTACAAACCTTTTGTGTCTCTTATTTACTTATTTATTTATGATCAAATAATTAGAGATAGTCTAATTTTTTGTTGATCTAATCATTTTCATCCATTCAAATGGTTGATATTACTGAATCAAGCCTCCGAAACGATGGCATCCATCATGTTCCTTCTTATCCACCAACACCCAATGATTTGATTGGAATTTTGGCCAGTCTCACTAGAGGGCAAGAGGCTATATAATATACCATGAGGCAGTTAGCTCAGACCTTGCAAGCCAGGTAACCTTCCTTACCTACTCATGGAAATATGCCACCTCCTCCTCCTCCTCCTCCAATAAGTAGTAGACATAACCAATCCATGACTACTAGATATACCTCTTATCTCCCAAGATTAAGTTATTCTCTTTGAACATCGAAACCCTATGATGATCAGTCTTTTACTCCTGGAAGATTGAGTGCCTTAGAAAGGCTTAGTCGGGTATCTCCTTTTGACCATTTGGGACCTAGGGGAAACAAAATATTCCCAGGGAATTGTCGAGGAATACTCGACGACCAACCATTCAAAGGGAAGGCTCAACCCAATCTAGATTAGATGCTCGATGAACCACCCGCACCGAGTAGCAATCGTAGGAAGAAAGTTCAGCACAAATAGTTGGTAGGAATAAAAAAGTTTTAGCGCACATATCTGATGCTAGAAATAATGCATGGAAGGGTTCCATCCAACGATGGGAGGATAGAATGGGAGAAATAGCTAAAGACAAGAACCTTTTGTAACGAAGCGTTGTGGAAGGATCTCCTTTAATATAAGTGATTATTGATTTTCCTACACTGTTAAAGTTTAAAGCTCTTGTAGTTACACCCAAATATGATGGAAAGACTAATCCTACCCATCATATCGAGTAAAATTGGGTAGCAGCTAACATATATGCATTTCCCAATAAGATGAGGTGCAGAGCATTATCTGTAACAATTATTAGTTCTGCTCAAATTTGGTATAATAGACTTCATCAGGGGAAAATTTCCACCTTTAATCAACTAGTCGAGCTATTCATTAGAAAAATTTTCTTTGGGTCCAAACCATTAAAAAGGGTAGCTCATTTGCTAAGTGTGAGACAAATGGAAGGAGAAAGTACTATAAATCACATCACTTGATTCAACAACGAGAAATTAGAGGTTGTGGATTATGAGGAGAAGAATACTATTATAGCTCTTATGATTGGACTGCTCCTCGAGAAACTCTACTACACGCTTGCTAAATATCCCCCAAAGACAATGATAGAGTTAATGGCGAAGGCAACCAAGATCATGAATGCAGAGGAGGTAATGGCAGCTAAGTGGAGATCATGGACAAAAGGTTAAATAAAAATTGATAAAAGGGAACTCAAATATTCTAATGAACATAGGCAATTGAAACAGAAAGGGATTATAGATCGGCTCAAGAAGTACAATAATTACACTCCATCAACAATGGGTATTCACCATATTTTGGAGGAAATTAAACATAACAAAGATGTACATTGGCCTTAGAAGTTAAGGAGATGTGACACCCTACCTAAATAAATATCGGGTGATCAGTCCTTTATTAAATTAAAATCAAGGTGAACGGTTGGTTCATTCTTAGCATCACTGTCGTAAAATAAATATTTCCAATTTAAACACCCTAAATAATCAAGCTAAGTGTCAAAACAATTTAATGTCTTATTTTATTTAATTCTGTAATAAAAATCTCTTAAACATCAACAAAATTTAATAATGGAAATGATAAAGATACCAATCATCCAACGAACCATGCCAACTAGATTATCAAATCCAAATAATTAACCACAAACCATAGATAATGTGAGAGATAAAATAATCCCAAATGAAAACAGAGTACTGAAATGATAGAATTATGAAATCCCTATCAAGTCTAAACAAGTCTGGAAATGGGTGACTCATGCCCTAACTAAAAGAGTTCAACAGAAGTCTGAGGAACCAAAGGAGTAAGCGTCTACTACAATATCCTGCAACTCCCAGACAAGCTGCAGCACATCCAGTCAAATGATTCTACACCTGACGCACTTATGGCTGAGCACCTATAATATATATATATATATATATATATATATAAAATAAGGAGTAGAATAGTTGCTACTATTCAATAAGTTCATAAGCTAAGTAGGGGTCCTGATTTAGCCAACAAGGCAAAAAATGAAGGGTTGAGATTGCTTCAATCTATTTTACTCTTTTGCCCCTTTATTTTTGATTTCCCCCTCTTTTGCCTCACTCCTTATTTGTTTCCCCCTCTTACTTCAATTCAAAACAAGGGCTAAATTAGTAAATTCCTTTTCTCTTGCTCGAAAGTACACCACTCCCCCCTTTTGACCCGTCTTTCTCTCTCTCCCTATTTCGTGCGATCTCAATCTCCATTTCCAGTTCTCCAGCTTCGTCTTTCGGGTACGATTTCCATTTTTTCATTCATTTTTTTGTTGATTGAATTCTAGGTGCTCAGTTAATTGATTCTTAAATTTTGTTATTGTTGATTAAATTTTATCTAGATATTTTATCGAGAAAGTTCATGTTTGGTTTAACATATATTTGGTTCATTTTGATGTTGTTGATTGAACCCCGGGTGCTCAGTTGGTTGATTGTTAATTTCTGTTGTCGTTGATTAACTTTATCTAGAAAGTGCTCAGTTATTTGGTTTCATGGTTGATTCACCATATATTTGGACCAGCATGTGTTTGATTCGTGTTGGGATCATCTAAGGTTTTATTTAAGAGGTTTTGTGTATTTCATACAGGGTAACGGTTCAAATGAACCATTTCTACACAATATTTAGCATTACATTTTGTCCTACACCCTTACTAAATGTCTAACAAGGGCATGGTTCAACATTAAAATGTCTGAGTGCATTTGGAGTAGCTTCCAGCCCTATATTTTTTTTTTCATTTTCCATTCTTAATTTTGTGTTGTTTATTGATTCATAGGGGTAGGTTTTTACCTTAAGTCTTTCTTTTGTTGTGGGTTAATTTTATCGAGAAAGTTTATTTTCCTCCGATTGACTTTTTTATTTTTACGACTTAGGGTTTTCGGGATTTAATGGTTTCGAATATTGTCCAGCTAGGGTTTTGGGGATTTGGGGGATTTAATGGTTTCGAATATTGTCCAGCTAGGGTTTTGTTGATTTAATAGTTTCGATTTTAGGTTTTGATTGGTTTCGATTTTAGGCTTAGTTTCTAATTTTCGGTTTAGTTTCTGATTTTAGGGATTAGGTTTAGTTTCTGATTTTAGGGGGGTATTTATAGTGTTTGCAATGTAATGTTTTTTTAAGCATGTTTATTTAGTTATGATGTTTGATTGAATTGACACAAAACGCATACACCCTGTTTTTAGTTCAGCTTTACTATTTTTTACTCCATGCGTCCTTTGGGTATGTAAAATCTTAATGTGGTTTATAAATTTTAGAGATAGTAAGAACAATACCGTGGTTTATATTTTCTTAGATGGTTTATACTGTGATTAAATGCCACCGTGTTTGAACAATATTATGCTTATCATCATTCAAATGGTTTATACTGTTTATCTATTGCTGAAACTCATAGCATTGGCTTGATAGGCTCTAATGGTATGTGCAAGATGGTGACTTGTTGCTCTTTAAAGAATTTCACTTCCTAGACTATGGAAAAGCATTAAGCTTTGTTTGTTGCATATGTTTGTCTTTCCTCAATGTAGCTTCTAGGGAACATTAAATATATATGTTTACATAAGTTTTGGTAAACTGATTAACCATTGTCTAGGTTTAACATGGGTGCATACTTGGTGTTCAATAAACCATTTGAATGTATTGTTCTTTGAATGTATTTGTATGTATGCATCTCTACTATAATGATTTTTTTTCACTTGCCATCTTATTATACAATGTTCTTTTCTTCCTCTGCCAAATCGAAAGAATGGATATATCGGGACTAAGGATTGAGAGTGGCGACGACTATTGTATTTGTCTAGGGTCACACCTAGAAACTTTTCATTCACATCAAGAAACATCCTTAGGTACTATTGTTTGGTCTAATATCCATTCTCTATTTTTTATGGCTATTTTAACATGTTTGTGCTTATTCTTTGACACCTTACTAACATAATCTATTTGATACCTTACTAACATAATCTATTTAAAATTTTGGTATCCGGGACAAATCATATCATGTACAACACGATTGGTATCTATAGTGCACATTTAAAATCTATTTTCACAGCACAATCATCATCAATTTCATATTCGTCAAATGTTGGGTAAGCCTGATATTCATTAGAATGGATTTCATAAGTTGGTTCCCCAATTTCTTCGAACTCGAATATAGATTGAATATAGACTGATCCATCAGTTCCTATACTCAATCAATCTATAAAATCAGTCCCTAAACACCGTTGAAGTTCCTAAACACTCAATTTACTCTATGTGCCCCAGCCTCTCATATGCTGCTACGTTTATCTCGAATCTGTCATTAAAAATGTTGTGTTTCTTTATTCTTAATTAGGCGTGTTGCTGCTGTGACTGGAAGATGTTGAACGGTGGACGTTTTCTTGGTCAATGTTGTGAGTTCGCTGTCACCAGTTCTCCCCACGTGTGTTTTATACTATATTAGAATAGAATGCCTTCATTTATAATTGTGTGTTCTCCGATCTGAAACATAAAACCCATTGTGTATTTCTCTTTTCAAAGCGATATAACTCATATTGTAGCACATCGATATAACTCATATTGTAGCAGGTATAGCAGAGTACAGGTTTGTAGCATGGCGATATAACTCATATTGTCTCCCCGTGCAGGATTTGGGCTGCTGATCCATCTTCTTCAATCCAATATTCAGGTGGGCGCATCTTGAGATTGTAAGTTGAAGCCAAGCTCATGCAGTAAGCACCTGCATCATGAAGTACCAGGCCGTCACCCGAAGCTGGGGTAGGAAGTTCCCTATCTATCCCTAGGAAATCTGCAGACCCGCAAACGGGTCCCACCACATTAAAAGTAGAAACCTCGACATCGAATGGTGTAGGAGAAACGAGCTCTATGTGTTGACAAGAGCCATAGAGACTAGGATGAATAAGTTCCTCCGTGCTGCCATCAATCACAATTTTTTTTGCCCACATTAGTTTTTACTCCAGTGACACGATTAACAAGGCAGCAAGTATTTGCAATAAGTTATCTCCCTGGTTCAATGATCATAAAATGGAGACTTCTAGAAAGAACCATCCCCCAAACAGTGTCAATAAGATCCCTGGGGGTGGAAAGGACAAGGTCGTTTACTCCTGCTAACTCCATGATCTTGAGTGACTGACAATGGTCATTTAGTATAGTCCCAAGTTTTCTTCTAAAATGATTCTTATTTATCATCTTACTCACA
Source organism: Sambucus nigra (assembly GCA_949130495.1). Classification (NCBI taxonomy): domain Eukaryota; kingdom Viridiplantae; phylum Streptophyta; class Magnoliopsida; order Dipsacales; family Adoxaceae; genus Sambucus; species Sambucus nigra. The sequence goes on from OX422223.1 coordinate 2,421,090, forward strand.
GTGCTCTTTTTACTAAATTGATTCCAATATATCTCACTAAACTTACTTTCAGGCGTAGGGATATTTGGAGTCGAGCTTTAGAGCAAGATGATTATGTTACGTTTGGAGTTCTATTTTGAAGATTTTAATCTTCAAGAAGTCTACAATCTGAATTGGTTCCGCCCATTAATCTATTATTCCCATGAGTGTTACTAATATGATAGTTACATTTATAAGAACATTATGTTACATACTTTGTACATGTCAAGTGTGGAGTGTGATATTAACTATGATGAATAAGCTATGCATATAAACTTTTTAATTCCTAAATGTCACCTTCAGTAACTAAATGTCACATTTCTTATCAGGGCGGAGCAAGTATCATCAGCTTCAACTTCCCTTCATCAAGATAAACCTGGGAGACATCAACTGCTTTCAGTTGGGGCGATCGTAGCCCCTTGGATTTTTCTGTCTAATCAGACATCAACTTCATTTGCTGCAAAAAATAAAAAGGGATTTTTGCCTATCACGGACAACAAAGATGGATACTCTTTGCTCTATCCATTCGGGTGGCAGGAAGTAACCATCTAAGGACAAGACAACTTATTACACGTTCGAGTTTGTTGCTCAAGCCCCAAACTTTACCCTCCATGCTCTCAGTGCAATCTGTATTGGAAATGGTAAATTTTACACTCTGACAATGGGGGCCAATGAGAGGAGGTGGGAAAAGACGAAAGACAATCTTAAGGCAAATTACACTGTGACAGCGTACTGCCTCAATCTTAAGGCAAATTAGATTCAGCGGTCGAACGCCCGGTCTACCCAGTCGACCGGGGTTGCCCCAAAATTGGACCTGTTTCTTATTTGTAAAGCCAAACACCTGCTCTTTTTTTTTTTTGAAAAGGAAAGACCTGCTCTCTTTTGTAAAGCCAAAGACTTGCTGCTTTCTTGCATAAATATAATTCATGGGGGGTCCTTGCAAAATCTTATAATGTTCGACGGATTGATTTAAACTTAGTTGCATATGTATCTTTCTCACAGGTATACTATTTATCTCTCTCCAAGTCTTTATCCCCTACAAAATCTACCTCAAGTTCTCTTTTATCTCCCAAAAGTCCATCTTTTTGCTCTGTTTTGTCCATTACATGATGCTTTGTTTTGTAGATTTTATGTGATAAGGATCTTATTAAATGATTTTTTTCTCCTTTTTGAATAAATGTACACTAAAAGCCTCATTAGAATTTGTAGGGAATAGTAGGCTGCACAATTAGACAAATAGTAGGCTGCACAGGTAGGCTGCATAGATAAATGTACACTAAAATCATATATGTTGTTCGCTGTGGCACAGGTAGGCTGCATATAAGGACTATTTAGAGATTTTAGTATACTATTTGTCTATTAGGTTCCAAATTGAATACTTTTGAGTCATATTTGCACTTTGGATGTTTATTGTTTATATAACGTGTTTTAATTTGGTTTATTTTGTTATAATTTGTACTTCAAAGTTACAATCTGCTGATTGTCGCCCATTTTATAGCTCCAAGTTACACTAAACTCATTATGATGACGAAGCACATTGGGTTTCCTGGCATCGTCTTTCGTCCAATGGTATTAACTGTGTACGACTCTGGAATGCTGTTACACCATACCTGATACAGAAAACCATCGTGAATATGTTGAAACTCATCAAGCTCGATCTAATGTTAATAAGTGGCTGTTCAAACTCATGCCTAATTATTTTATGCATTGTGTGGCAGCATGTCATATGCACTACGCATGACATTTTTTCTGTCAATGTTTTGATGTGTTTTGACACTTGCAAGGCATGGCACCGTGTCACAGGCAGTAGACAAAGCCTTTTTTGAATACTAAGGTATGGCCTTTTTTAGTGTTTATATTATTATTTGTTACTATTTTTTGAATTTATACCACATGGGTATGAGATGAGGGCAACAATGACATTGCCGAAAGAATCAAATCCGCCTCTCGCAACAGTAACGTTGCCGGAAGAAACAAACCCGCCGCTTCAACTAATTTACTCCGACAATCAATCTTTCGTCGCTGAAATCCGAAAAGCTCTTATGGTTTCTAAGTTAATAAATGGTTTTTGTTTGTTTCATTTATCATTTATATTTCGATATCATATTGGTTGTAACTTCACCAAAATAATGTGGAGATCAGAAATATTATTCATTGAAATCCTTTTTTACTTACTATTGTTTTTATGGTTACAATTGACATGAGAAGTCCCTATTTTGAGTTTTCAAAGTAAGTCTGATACTGGCTTATTTCAGCGAAGGTCTGATTTGGAGAATTTCAGCTGCATCTCGACAAGATCCGTGTTTAATTTCCATGTTCTGCCTTACTGTTATCAACGAATTAAGAAGGGGAACTAAACTTTTAAGAAGTTCCATGTTTCAATCTGGCCCCTGGTTCTGACAAGCTTAAGTACTTTTAGTAGGCTCTCCACACCTCCAAACAGGTAACCCAAAGAACTCTACCATCCGCTATTGCTGGTTCCACGACCCATTCTTTACAATTATGTATTCTTTTTAAACAGGTAATCCTATTGCACCCTTGCACTTCAGTGGAAGACGAAAAATATTAGGTGCGTGTACCTAAAACTAGATTCATTCTAAAAACATGATTTGGTAGAAACTATATTACTTGCTTTTCAAATATAATGTTATGGTCAAGTACTCTTGCTCCCGCTATGTTATGTTCTACGTGTTTCAAAAGGGATATGAACGATTTTTGAATTCATTTGTTTAACTATTGATTTGATCTTATTGTTTGACTATCTATTTGTTTGATCTTAGTTACAGATAGAAATTCTTGGCATTTTGATTTGATCATATTGTTTAATTATCTATTTTATTTACATGGTTCTTCCTCTTTTACTACAGGTAATTGAAGGGTAAATTTGAGCACTTGACGGTAACATCTCTATATCACTCAAATTTTTCATTAATTCACATGGGATTATCTCTATAGCACTTGATGGTAACATCTTGATTAATTTTTCATTAACATATCTACATGTCATTTATCTAAACTTCAAGTTTTCAGGTTTAGACAGCCTATTAAAGATAACTGGGCAGATGCCAGCAGTCAAAGAGAGGACACAATAGGTATATATTTATTAACTTATTTTATTGGGATATTTGTATTTTGGATCCAAATAATTCTCTGTAATGCTCTTTGGAGTTCAAAATTTCCATTACATGCACTTTTTAGTCCACATTCATCATTTTTAACGTTTTCTAAGATATTGTGCGACACTTTTTTTTTCTCTCGCATAAAGGTTGCGAAAGTGAAAATGTATCCTAAAATGCAAATACTGAAAATATTGCACCCCAAGAAGTATAAAGAATTCTGTGTATCCTAGCTCACATAGATTGTTTATGATTTATAAACATTATGTTGGGATCACAATGAAAAGTGTGAAGTGAGGAAATGCGAATAGATAAGAATGCGGTGGCAGGTAAATTGCAAGAATCTTGACCGGGAACTTAGATTTGTACATAAAGTTCATTTTTTAAATTTTCATTATTTGGAAGGAAGAGGTGTATTTCTTACAAGTACTCCCTTGGTTGGTTAGATTTCACATGGTTGGATTAATTTTGGTCTCTATGCTAATATTAACTTCAGTTTTTTCATACAATGAATCGTTTGTAATACGGTAGTGTGAATTGAGAAAAGTTGTTTTAATGGAATAAAAAACTACCTGTTACATGTACTTTTTTTTTGCTATTTTTTCTTTTTTGGTGTTTCAAGTACTCATTTTCCTTTTGGTGTTGCAGGTACTTTTGATTCCAGCATTTACTTTCTTCAACTAACGTATATCACTCTATACGGGCGAGGTTATAGTAAAATATGTACCTGCTATTTCCATTGTGTTTCCATTGTGTGAGAATTTCAAGTCTCTTGCTCTTTTATTACTTGATTACTCGATGTGTGGGAATTTCAGTAATCTATATATACTGATTTGGAATTAGGTAATTTGATTTTAATATCATTACTTGCTGGCAACAACACTACTCTGATTGAACTGAAATTTCAGATAATTTACTAGATTCGTGTTAATCCCATAGTATGCCAATCTTTCCCAACATTAACCCGTATAGAAGATAGATGGGAATTTTTAGCATTTGGTTCCAACATTTAGAGATAGTGTATTTGCTATATAATTAATAATTAGCTTTGTTTATTTAATATTTGATTAGCTATTTCAATTGACTAACTATATTTTCCGTTTTGTATCAGGTCGCATTTTGAAAAAGACGGACAATTATTACAGTGGAACATGTGGGACGACCTCAATTGATATATATTTATTTTTATTAAGAAATTTGTTTCATTGAAACTTTTGTTAGACGAATTTGGGATTTTTTTTATATTGTTGGATTTGTTGTTATCCCCTAGGTAGGGTGGATAGTCCAATAAACAAAGGAGACTATGCTCAATTTTTTTAAAAATTCAACACTTTATTTTTTTTAGACAAAGTGAATTCGATTGATGAATATTGTATATTTCATATTATATGTGAATTTGTTAGATGAATTTAAACTATTTGAATGTTGTTGGACTATTTATTTTTTGTTAAGAAGGGTGAATAGTTCTATAAACAAAAGAGATTATGGCCAATTGTTTTGAAACTACACTGTGTTTTGTTGGAACGGTATTTTTGTCGTTTTGCATTTACGAACTTTGAAAATTTTTGCCGTTTTGTAATTACGTGCTTTCAAATGTTTCGCCGTGCCTTCAGGCACGGGCATTCCGCTAGTATATATATATATACAAGAGAGAGATAAAATGACAAAAAACGGGCCAGAGTCCGAGTGTAAAACAGTTTTAAAAATAGTTTATCAAGTATTTAGAATGTTTACTAGATAATATAACCACCATGTTAGTATGCGGCACTCTCTTGAGAATTCTCACCTCTCATCTAATCTGCACGCCTACCGTACTACTAAATCTCTTAAGTTTATATAACTTATTTCCCAATGATTTTATTTTGAGAAGTCATAAGAATATGATATTTAGTTTAAAGATCAATCTCTTAATGATTTCTTACGTTACTTAATATATCTCATTACCGTTATAAAGTTCCCGAACACTTTCTCTACAATTTTGAAGCATTTAGTCAATACTTAACTACTTATATGCACAGTAGAAGTTTTTCATATATAAGTATACATATTAATCACTCATATAATATATATGCTATCGGCACCCCATATCAAATCTATGGTGCAGGCATACCCCTGTATCACTCGTACTAAGGGAAATGCTAGTTCGGAATCACTCTCAAATTGTATTAACAAAATACACACAAAATGGAGGCGAAACATAGTTCCAAGTCACTAAGAGGTCAACACGTACCCTTATGTCTCTTAGGACCATCTGACTATCATTCTCAGATAGCCTGTACCAAGGAATCCTATGTTCTAAGGTAGAAGTCCATATCCCCCACAAAGGTCCCATCGAGATAAGGCTATCTCAGCGCGGCAACCTCCGTGATAGCAAGTAGCGCGGGTATGATTATTCACAAATATAATGTTTTGTATATACACACAGTCACACGATATTTATATAAATATTCACATTTTCCAATTCGGTTTGCCCACGACCCATAATAACTATTATTAACCGTACTTAGTATAATTTTACCCAATTATCTCACATAAAGGATTCATCTCAATTCTAATCATTTCATACTTATTTCTCATCTCTCGATGTATTCTCTCTTACTAAAGGTAATTTCAATAGGTACACCCTCTCTAACATTCTGGCCTAAGTCTTTCATGAGTGTCTTAATTCTTTAGTGAACATATGCACAATTTCCAATGTGTGACGAAACCTCCTCATTAACCCGTGATTTCATCCCCTATAAAATTTCACTCAACGGAGTGTACTTAGACCTTAATGATCCTCTTCATGACCCATTATACTCTTTAAATGATATTCAAGGGTTCCTACGTATTTTATCTAGATTAAAAAAAAGGAAAAATGTGTAGTTTTCAAGGAGCATTTGATCGATTATGGAAAGGGGTCGATCGATCAACATTATCGAGTCGATCAATCGATCGATATTATTGGCTCGATTGATTAATCAAGTTGTTCTTGCACAGAAAACTACAAATTCAACCTACGAGTTTCACCCAAGAATACTCTTATTTCCTCTAAGGCATGTGATTTAAATTCCCTAAATCATCAAATTCTTCCATGAAACATATTTTCATAAATCCTATTCTAACATGGGAGAAATATTAACTAGAAAATAAATAGCAACATAGATACTTGCCTAGAATCTGAAGGTCTGATTTTTTGGTGATAAGTAAATGGTTGCGTTCCTTATCTTACGATCTATGCCCCAGTGGTGTTAATCTTAAAAGAGGTGCTATGGTTTGTGATCAATTCTTGAAAAGCTCTCTACCTTTCTTCTCTAATGGTCGTTCTATGTTTATGTGATTGTTAACCCTAAAAGATAAACACTAATAGCTGATATAACTTCGGAAAATTCGTGGTTTTAATTACCTAAAAAAATACATAGTGACTATAATACCCTCTCAGGATGCCTGTTAGGCCCAAAAAAGCTCCGAGATCCAAACTAAACCTCCGAATACACTTTTCTGACTATCTCGACCCTTCTGGACACATTGTCGAACTCAAAACGGCCATATGGCTGACGTATAATTTATTCACTTTTATAATAATAATATAGTCCCGGAACGACAAAAGCGCGTCCCAACTTAATTTGCATAATTATCATATTATCCACTGGTGACAATATTAATAAATTAAATTATATATATATTAATTTACTCATTTAGTAATATTCAACAAATTTCCAATAATTACTAACTCTCGTCAAGCTAGTAAATATTTAAAATAAAATTTTGGGTTAATATTAAATTAATAACTCAATTAAATTTAATAAATCCCCAAATTTTAAAAGCCATAAAAATACGGGGTATTACAGGAGATCCCCTATCAAGAGGGATAAATCCAAATACTGTGAATTTCATAGAGACCACGGTGACACGATAGATTATTATATTGCTCTGTAAAACAAAATTGAAACTCTCATTCGTAGAGGCAAATTAAACCCGCTTGTTGATCAATAGAACAATGAAGGATCTCGGCAAAGGTCAAAATTGCCTTGCAAGTCTAGATACGATAAAAAGAGGACCCATGAAGATAATCAGGAGAATGATCCCGACCTACCCCAGAAGCCTAGTCAACCAGAACGTAAGGTATTCATGCTCAGGTTTGGTTCTTTAGATTGACAAATGATTACAGGTAGAGATGCAGGAGGAGGAGATCATACAGTGGAGTGGAAGGCTTACCTCAATGAGCCATGAGCTTGTTCCTATATATTGAGAATAAATCTAGCTGAAGAATATTCGACTGAGGAAGGTCAACAAAGATAAACTGGTGATTAATTTCTTTAAAAAAAACTCTCAGGATTATTGTACACACATGATGATCCTCTAGTAATCAAAGTCAGAAAGAAAAATATCATTATTTCTAGATTACTAATTGATAGTGGTATCTCGATAGATATTATGTTCTATCCTTGCTTTGAAAGTCTGGATTTTTAGCTCAACCAATTGGATCCCTACCATAGACCTTTAATAGGTTTTTCTGGTGAGAAAGTATTACCTTTGGTAATAATTAAGGTAGAGATGTTAATTGTCACTTGTCCAGCCAACCGAACAGAGAATATATGTTTCTTTGTAATGGATAAAAATGTTCATTCGGACTATAACATGATTATTGTAAGGTTAGGTTTGAATAAGTTCGAAGCCGTACCATATATAGTCCATCAATATTTGAAGTTATCGACCAACTTTGGAGTAGGCTTTGTAAAGGGCGACCAAAAAGTAGCTTGGGAATGCTACCACTCATCTGCCGAACAAGAAGGTCTAGAATAAATAAAAAAGAAAACCACCACTTACTAAGTGGACCCCTCTGAACCTGATGAAGAATCTGAGGTTGAAACCCTAGATCCAAGGGAGGAAACATAATTGGTTAAGGTCCAGATAGTAGAGGCAACAAAAAACATTGTGTTGGATGATGACAAGCCAAAATGCATCGCTCAAATAGGAGCAACGCTAGATTCTGTTCTTAAATAGTAACTAGTGAATTTTCTTAGACAGAGAAAGCACATGTTTGCATGGAGTCACGAAGATATGCCAGGGATTGATCCTAACTTTCTTTTCCATGAACTCAATGTTAACAAAGAGGTCAAGCCTGTAAAGCAAAGGTGAAGAGTGTTTAGCCCTGAGAAGAACCAAGCAATACATAAAGAAGTTGAAAAGCTTCAAAAACCTACTTTTATTAATGAAGTAAAGTATCTAGATTGGTTGGCCAATGTAGTTATGATCAGAAGAAGAATAATAAGTGGATAATGTGTGTAGGCTTCATAGATTTGAATAAATCATGCCCAAAGGATCATTTTCCTTTGCTATGAATTAATGAGCTTGTGGATGCTACATGGGGACATGAATTAGTCAGCTTCATGGATGCCTACTCTGATTTTACCCAGATTAAAATGAAGCCTGAAGATAGGGAGATCACTTCCTTCATTACCCCTCGAGAAACTTACTGTTATAACTTTATGCAATTTGGTTTGAAAAATGCAGGCGCCACTTATCAGAGACTCGTGAATAAGGTCTTTGAGGAGCAAATAGGCAAAAATATGAAAGTTAATTTGGATGATATGATGACCTCAACCAAACTTTCAACCGACTAGAGAAACATCAGAAGAGACTGAACCCGACTAAGTGTGTGTTGGAAGTGCATGAGGAAATGTTCCTAAGGTATATAGTAAATGAAAGGGGAATTAAAGTAAACCCAAATAAGATCAAGGCATTGATTAAGATGCAGTCGCTTACTTGTAAGAAGGATGTACAAAGACCAACTGGGCAAGTATCTGAACAGATTTGTGTCCCAAGCTATAGATAGGCGCCTACCATTCTTTAAAGTGATTAGAAAGAGTTTTGAATGGAAGGAAGAGTGATGAAAATATTTTCTGGAGTTGAAAAATTACTTGGGGTCACCCCCATTGCTTTCCTGACCAAATTTTAGGAGAAAGAGTGTACTTAAAATTAGATTTTTTTTAATCGGCTATAAGTTTTGCCTTAGTTCGTGAAGAAATTAGAGTTCAAAAACCATTCTACTACACCAATAAAGCTTTTCGAGGAGAAGAAATCATATACCCACGTCTAGTGAAGTTGGCATTAACACTAATTGAGGCATCTAGATGGAGGAAGCCATATTTTCAATCCTATACGATTATAGTGTAGACTAATATACCTCCAAGGCAAGCCTTGCAAAAATCAAAGAAGTTTGGCAGATTTATGTATAGGGCAGTATAATTGGGAGAGTATTATATTATTTTTTAACCAAGATCTTCTTTTAAAGGTCAAGTTATAGTATATTTTATTAAAGACTTCACTCATCCTGAGGTTATCGAGCAATAAGATATGCTAGTAGAACAAGAATTAGGATAAATATTTCGAAAGGAGCTATTAGGAATCAATCCCCCTAGAAAACTTCATCAGAAGAAAGGTCAAAAGAAATCACTTTCTACCTACATGTTTCCTCTTCTATAGATCTGGAGATGTCAAGGCAGTATTAGGAAGCAATGAGAAAAACATTCGATTATGGGAGCTTGTAAAAACAAGCATTGACCACAATATCTGAACATGGAAGCTGTACGTTGATGGGTCATCTTGCACAACTGGTGGTGGAGTAGGTATACTAATTAACACTCTATATGGAATGGATATTGAATATGCTTTGCGATTTCAATTCTAGGCCTCAAATAATGAAGAAAAATATGAATATCTCATTATGGGTTTGAGTTTGGCCCAATCACTGAATGTCGAATAAGTTGTGGCGCACAGTGATTCACAGTTAGTGGTGAGTCAAATATTGAGCTAGAATTGATGAACAAGTATTTGGCCAAAGCGTTGAAACTAATAGAAACATTGTCTGCAGTTCGAATGAGAAGAATTCTAAGACTGAATAATGCCCGAGCAGATGCACTTACTCAGCTAGCTTCAGTAATAAGAGTCGACCTCCGACAAACTATTACAATTGAGATTTTTGCCAATAGGAGTACAGATAAGGATTTAATGATCAATTTTATTGTACTAGACATGGGGCCATCTTGGATGGATCCCATCAAAGCATATATGGAAGAAGAAACTTTGCCAAGAGATATGATTGAAGCCAAAAAATTAAAGTATAAAGTCGCCAGATATGTGCTAGATACTGGAGTCTCGTACAAGAAAGGGTTGACAGTTAACGTGCAATATTGCGTTCATCCATTAGAGGTTCCAGACTTAATTCAGGAGGTGCATGAAGGATCATGTGGAGCCCACATAGCAGGAAGAACATTGTTAAAGCGAATCAGTGCACAAGGATACTATTGGCCTAATATATTAGCAGATTGTGCAGTGTTTTCCAGAAAATGTGACAAGTACCAAAGTATTCTAGCATTCTCAAAATTCCACAGGTTGCTCTAACCCAGTCACTTCACTTTGGCTATTTTCCATATGGGATATAGACTTGGTCGACCATTGCTAACCACTTGAGGAAGATTAAAGTACTTGGTTATTGTTGTGGACTACTTTACGAAGAGGGTTGAGGTAGAGTCATTGATAGACATGCCCGATGAGACGGTCTACCAATTAATTTTTAAAAATATCATGTTTAGATGTGGGTTTCCCTATGCCTTAATCGTTGGCCATGAAACATAATTTGATAATGATAAATTTACTACCTATTGTGCTCAGTCCAATATCCAAAAAATACATTCTACTCCAGGTTATCCTTAGCGTAATTGGTAAACTGAAGTTACAAGTATAACTCTGCTCAATGGGTAGAAAAAAAATACTTTATGATACAAAGGTAAATTGGATCAACGAGTTACATTATGTTCTATGGATATACCGAACAACCCCGAGGATTGTAACTGGAGAATCCCCATACATGATGGCATTTGGGACTAAAGCCATAATACCTGCTAAATTGGGACTTCCATCCCATAGAGTTTTGAACTTTAACTCTGTTATAAATGATCTAATTCAAGGATTGGATTTGGATATGTTGGCATAAGTACTTGAAGATGCAGAATTGAGAAACGCTGCTTACTAGCAACGAACAACACGTTATTACAACAAGCGAGTGAAGCCGACCAACCTAAAGGAAGAAGATTATGTGTAAAAAAAGGTTATCTAGAAGAATAAAAAACTTGAGGCCATTTGGCATGGTCCATACCGTATTTCAGCAATTGTTCGATTTGGAACCTAAAAATTTGAGACTTTTGAGGGAGAAGAATTCAAGAATCCATGGCATGCCAAACACCTTAGGAAGTACTACCAATGATGTAATAAATTGTACTCAGTTCAATATCGATTTTCAGTATCAATAAAATGGTGATTCCTTCCATTTTTATTTTTGATTTTTTTGGGAGTAGTGTTATGCACTACAATATCAAGTTGCTAGAAAAACATCAAAAGTTGCACCACACTATTGGTCGCCACTCATAATAGTTCCATCGCAATAACCACATAGTTGATATCAAATGTTAGTCGGCCCAGGAAAGAAGTTGCTCGGCATGAACAAAACTTGATTGGTAGCTGAAGAAAACCTAAGTATTGCAGGATATTAAGCCATCAAGAAACTTAGTCAACAAAGATAAGGATAAAATAAGATCTTTATCTTATAGGGCAAGGTGAAGGAAGAACGTTGTGAAGATTCCTCAAGAGGAACGCAGACACATATTCCACATATGCCCGGTCACACCACTGGTAACTAATGCAGGAAACCTAAAAATTTCGGTGCATTAGTAGAACCTATGGAGACACATGGGTAACTAGTGCTAAATTTATATTTTAATCTAAGTAAACTAGTAGAATCTATGTATTCATTAATAATTTATTCTTAAGGGTGTCAATAGAACTAATGAAAATAGAAGAAAATCACATTTAAAGATTGATAAGATAAGTTGATTAAATACATTTCATTCATTTACTGATAAATACATGATTTTGTTCATAACGTAATTAGAGAAAATTACTCTAAGGGACGTTTTCCCTCAGCCTTAGAAACTTTCTCCATACGAGTCGGAGGATCCTCTAGGGTATAAGGATAATTGATAAAGTTAAAGTATTGAAGCATTTTTCTATTGCTGCTGCTTGGTCAATCTAATAGATATAGAGGATGGATAATTTTCAGCTCATCGTGAAGTCCATAGTCCCCTAAATACATGGAAATCAGGAACTGGGTAATTGTATTGATAGGAATCCAGTCAATATCCAACCTAAAGGGGGAAATCTTCAAGGTCCAATAAGCCAGGATCATACCATGCCCAGAAAGGGGTATTTTGTTCCACCTTCAGTACCGTCATGCAATTGGACCATCCCCATTTATAACCTTTACTCTAAGATTGTTTAAACCTATCATCAAAAGGCCCTAAAGCATTATTGTACCCCTTCATCCAGATTTCCATAGTCTGCTTATGGACTTAGAAGGGTAACATACCGACCTGGTGTTGCAACTTCTTTATCACCCTATCTTTAGCTTAAAATTGAGTACACAGAGTAACAAGCCTCTCTAATTGTGATTGAATCTTCTTGGACATTTTAGTAAGGGGTTATTTTTGGCTTCCAATTGAGTAGCTTGATTTTCAAGAGTCAACCGTGTCCTTGCCTCATATGTAGTAGCTCGACCAGGTTTAGTTCTTGCTCGAGTAGAGGAAGCAAATTTGGTCTTTTTGTGACTCCACTTCTTCCATTAACTGAGCATTTTCAGCCTCCAAGAATGAAAACCCTTCATCATTAGTAATATCCATAGAAGAGGAACTTTTTAAGGCATTCAACTTATCCCTAAAATTAATGTTCTCCTCCTCCAGGTGCTTGGTAATATCCTTAGCTTCTTCCACTTCACGATTAAGTAAAAACTCTTGTCTTCTAAAATGCAAAGCATATTTCTCCAGTTTCATCCTTCGCTTAAAGTTTGATATTTTTGTTCCTAGTCAGCATGAAAAAGGGCCCTGGATTCCTTATTATTCTCTTTCATATCGTTAATCATTTTATAGTAAGCCATGTTATTGGCCACTTCCCAATTAAGGATCCATTTTGAATAAAGGTAGGCTTCCATAGCTCGATCTGAAATATCTTCCCAAAGTAACTTTAATAGCTCTTCCTCGATCAAAGATAAATGACCAGATTTGAAGATTTCATTGCATCTTTGAAGTAGCTCGGTGTCAGTTGTGGAGAATTGGTCCAGTTTATCCGTGAATTATTAAGAGCAAAAAAAGTTTCCAATCAATAACAGTATGTGAAATAAGGAGAAAGGACAGCAAAATTAGAAGTAAAATTTCTTTTTATTGATAAACTATTGAGTACAAGTACATCAGCATTAAAGAAAAGAAAAATTACAATTATAAAAGAAAATAAAATAAAAGGCTGCTCCGGAAATTAGTATACACATTCTTTATATATGAAGTAGACACAGTAGGATTAGAAGTTAGAGCATCCAAGGTAGGGTGATCGTAAGCTGGAGGAGTAAAGGAGTCAACTGCAGCAGTTTTGTGTTAGTCGGCTGATTCTAGAACAAAATTAGATTCACTTAATTTCCCATCATCTTCAATATCCTCATCCATGTTAGGACGAGATCAAGGGTCATGTCTAAGGAATGGTTCATATTCTTGGGGGGTGATAACCACCACTATGGGTGCTGACTAGCCATCCTTGAAATATTTTTTCTTTGCAAATTCAATTTGCTTAGAAACAACTACAATGGCCTTATCCCAAACTTTATTGAAGGTGAACTCCCTTATCTTGGCTCTTTTAGCCTTCTCTGTAATAACCTTCGCTTTTACAACATCTAAATTCTTTTTACAGATCAATAACCAACCCCCGAGCAGTAGTATCATCCTCTTCAGCAGTTTTTATTTTAGACTCCCACTTCTTCTGCTTATTAGCCAATGCTTATTGGGAGTCAAGTATTGATTTCTTCAATTCATCAAAAGCCTCCTCAACGTCAGTTGAAGAATAATGCAGAACATCACCCTTCTCTAACATGATGTTGAAGTCGACCAAGAACTGCAATAAGAAAACAGAGCAAGTTATTATAAATAGTAGCAAATAAGTGAGTGAAAATAAAAAGAGAGGATAGTACTTACCATAGGCAGACTTTGAGAATCCCTTTAAAAAAATTTGATCAGGACATTACAGAAGCAGCACCCCTATGGTCTAGCAATGTACCAGACTTTATTAGTTTTCTTGACAAGCTAGGACCAAGGGCCACTAATGAGATAGATGCAGATAAATCAACCAACTCTTGTTAGTCAGTGTTGACTGAAGACCTTTCCGTTATCCTAGAAGGGAGCACTCATTTCAGTTCGTTTGAGATGGCCTTCATCATTTTTCTTGGCTAGGAACTTCTTCCCAGAATCCTCCTTATTAGCTGGGGCTTCTTCCCATCATATTCTTTGTTCTTGCCCCCAATTAGTAGCCTGCTTGGAGGAACCATTATCAGCAATTTAACCTAAAATGTTAGGAAATTTTATCATCCACATGGTAGCAGCAAGAGGTAAATCTGAGTCTAGAGACGAGGGGGAAGCAACAATAAGTTTACCACTTCCAAATGCTATGACTGAGGATGCAGAGATGAGATCTTGGCCAAGTGTAATTAGAGGTGAAGGCACAACAATAGTAGGATGAAAAATGAAATAAGTAAGAGTATTCTGGTATTGCAACAAATATGACGCTAATCTTGTATGCTCCTCACCAATTTTCTGGTGAATGCCCCAGATGAACTTCAACTCTTTAAGGTTGATCTCAGTCTCTTTGGGATACTTTCTCTTTTGATCAACTGCAATCAAAATTAACAGGGTAAATATCAGGATTGGCATTGAGCAGAATGTGCAAACAAAAATAGATAAACAAATGCAACATATCCCATTGCCATTTAGTGGGCACCTAGGCCCATGATACTTAGCATTTCCAGTTATGGGAGCATGTTTCCAATTTTTGACAATTACTCCAGATCAAAGTAACCTCTATTTGAGTCTGGAATATTAACAACTAAATCTTTATTTTCAGCCTTAGTTTTTAAATAATATGTGGTGTCACTTGTGACCCATTTGTAACAAAACATAATATCTGGAATCCCTATATGGGTCCTATAGAGTTGGTTTAACCTATAAACCATATTAACCACTCTTCAAATGTTGGGGACTATTATAAAAGGAACGACATCAAAGTACTGATAAAATTCAAGAAAAAATATGTTTGGGGGAAAAATAAACCCACACTCAACAATTAAAATGGAAGGTAACCAATGGCCCTTAGGCAAAGAAAAAAATAAGTGGGAAGACTAAGGAGGTTCCAACTCTACCCATAAAGGGATATTCTATTCATTTCTAATTTTTTCTAAAGAGGTTGCAAAATAAACCATATTTGAAGAAGAAGAAATTGGGAAAAGAAAATATTATTAGAAGAATTTAGGGATTCAACAAGAATTGAAGAACAGGGGAAATGATCGTACATATAGCACAAATAGATAACGTCAAAAAACTTAAAAGATTTTGACGTAACAGACAATTGTGTCTTTTCCCACCTCTTATAGTTTACCTCAAAACTAGTGAAGGTAATGATTAAACGAAGCGTTTATTGAATTATTGGCGACGAAAGCCAAAAAAGACACATTTGCCCAAAAATGATTCGTTAAAACAATGGATAATTGCAAAAATGTCATACACATTATGAGCCGATAATCAAAACATTATCTTTGTAAGTATGTGAAGTTGGTAGCTGTCCAATACTCGAAATTATTGCCCGAGCAAATTTAAGAGCTAAATATTCCATACTCTTGTACAAACCTTAAGCATGAAACATTGGGGCTTCTATTGATACCAAAAATTATCCTATTATGTGGACCAATTAGAAACAGACATATGTTATCCATCGTGGCATTAGTCCTATCTAGCAAGGCCTATTTATCAAAATGAATTCAATAATGTCGACTAACATAAGAAAGAAGACCGACCAACAGGGGGGTTATGAAGTGCCATTGGTTCTATACATTATGATTGTTGTATAGATGCAAATGTCTATGTTATAAAGGCATTTAATCCTTTAATATTCCACTTCTAGTACACCCTTAGGGATATAAATACATTACAATCACTACAACCAAGGGACGCAAAACAAGAGATAATTGAACAAACACATGGCAATATACACCAGTGGATGTATGCCTTTCCATTTTAGCCGAACCACTTTAAAAAACTTTTTGTCTCTTATTTACTTATAATTGGAGATATTCTAGTTTTTTGCATTAACAATAGGAATAAAGGTACCCGAGAGGGCTAAAATGCATAAGGTAAAATTGTAAATATATGGAATATTTTCTACGAATCACACCCCCTAACTTGGCATTACTAGTCCCTAGCGGTGGAATGAAAAGAAATAAGAACTGAAAGTATTACCATAAGAACGTAGATAAATAAAAAGTAGATAAATTCCACTTTCGTGGGTAAACGATTATATTTAGTTCATGCAATAAGCCGTTAACCCCCTAAGTTACCTCAGTATACGAGTGTTGTCTCGCGAGGGTTTTCAGGGGTGAAACCGACAAACATCAAAGGTTCCTCAAAATATACATAATCAATCAAAAAGACATGCTCAACAACAACAAAAACATTTCAACATGATATTAGCAACGTGAATGAATTCAAACCAAATTCATTAATTATTAACATTATAGAATGACGTTCATCGAATTGAAATCTTAAGCGTGGGAGGAAAAGTAATAATATGAAAAACATTTGAATTGGCAAAACTTTTATAAACTAGATAATCACTAAAGTATGCATGATATCAATCATCGCCAATGTATACACTCAGGAAATGAAATCACTATGAATGAGAGGTAATACGTGGGATATGCGTGGAAAAAATGGAAATGGAAACTAAGTCGCACACATATCACTAATGCAGAACACTATATATATATATATATATATATATACAATCTTAATGAAATATACAATTCATTAAGGGAGGTTAAATACATTTGCAAATATTATCGCACTTATTATGAGTTTTGAATCAAAGTCACTTTAGGATCACATATGACTTTTATAAGGTCCTAATGTCGTCTTGGCTCAGGTTATGAAATCAAGGGAATATGTATGGATTTAAAGGTGTTTGGGGATGAAACACTTGGGATAATGAAAAATTATGGGAAATTTCAAAATTGGAATATTGTGAGAGGTGAGAATAACTAATTATTCTGATGCCAATTTGTAAAAGGGAGTGCGCTATCGGGATCTTAATGGAATATTTATATAATTAAATATCAAATACACACAAATCCAAAATTTTCTTTTTATACCATGACATGCATTTAGGTGATAAAATCGATAAATTAAAGCATGAAAACAAATAAGAAAATTTGAGGGAAATGTAATACCTTGTGAAGTTAGGACAGTAAATTTAATTATTTTTGGGGAGAAATTTTATTTATCTAAATTAGAGAATTTTAATTTGGCAATTGAGGGCAAAATTTGAGGATGTTAGAAAGTATTTCGAATAATGATTCCGAAAGTGTGGTTGATCCTGGATGGGTCGATATAATCAAAATGACTGTACATGGGTCTTATTTGGGTTTCGAAAAATTTTAAGTTTGTTTGACTCGAATTTGAGTAACTGAGTCATTTAAAGTGTGTATTATAACTTAAAGTCGGGTATTTTGGAGATAAGGCTTAAAAAGACTACAGGAGATAACAATCTCAATTATGAGATTTAGAGAAAGCCCTAGAGAGAGAGAGAGAGAGAGAGAGAGAGAGAGAGAAGAGGAAATGAAGAAGAGAGAGAGAGAAGAGGAAATGAAGAAGAGAAAGAAGAAAATCTTGGAGATTCTAGCCAATACGTGATTTCGAGGAAGATTTAACCTTTACAACTTTGAGGCAAGTGATTAAACTTGCTAAATAGTTCATGTGTGTCATTTATTTCATGATTTATGGATATAAATATGGATTTTGAGTTAGTATGTTAAAACCTAGATTTTTGGGTTAAATCTTACATTTTATGTTTATATATGGATTTGAGATGTAAACTAGTTGAGTTAATCTATTTGATGAGTTTTAATATTAGAAACGTGATTGGGTTGAAGATTTGTTGTTGGAAGTTAGTATTTTGGGGTTTTTGGAATATTTAGTTTCTTCCAAATTGAAGGTTGGTCGAGATATTTGGTAAGGCCGATCGATCGTGGCCAGGAGGCCGGTCGACCGCGCCTCAAGGGAAAACCCTACTGCCTCCATCTTATGGCAAAATTTAGAATCGCGATCGACCAGGGGTCAGGGCCGGTTGACCGGTACTCTATTTTAATCCCAAGAGTGGGATTTTAATCTCATCCCTTTTCTTTTGGATCTAAAACTTAGGAACTGTGAACCGTTAAATATGTTATGAGAAGTATTTTTTGGAGACTTTTAGGTAGTTTCACATATGATGAAATACTGGGGGCGTATCAAGTTATTTCGAGAGAGTACAAATTGAAGATTATCGTATCGACTAGTGGGGAATCCTACTATCATCTAGATTTCCTAGTTGGAGATAATTATGGGTCAATAAGAGAGAGGCAGCATGCGCTTAGTGTTGTTGGATTTTTGGATTAAATAACAAAGGTGATAATGTTAATGGTTCGTACGATCAACTGAACCGAAATCTAAATTGGGAATGTTTTAGGATATTACCGACTAGAATAAGTTGTGTATCTACTTATAGTCGGGTTAATCATTGTATATCGGAGGGTATATAAATATAAATGGTGTGGATGTATATACTTTGTGTGATGGTTTACACATATATGATGTTATAGCATATATATCTAGTGTGAATGATATATGTATACTTATTGTGTGGGAATACCCTCCAGTGCTATCATCGAAAGTTGCGCGATGTGGGTAAGGCCCCTGGTTTGACGAGCAGGGAGCGTATAGACCCTAGGTTATAGTCTTCCATTAATTATTACGTGAGTTTATTCTGGGTAAGAAGTCTTGGGTATGATTCGTTCTCACTTTCAGGTTCGTAACTATAACCGCATCCTATACGTTGTGATTTGTTTTTATTACCAGGGCGGTGTGATAATATTTTGATAGCTGGTAACCTGGGATAAAGCGAGTAATTCCTGGAAGATGATAGCATTGTGAAGTATTTTTATATCCATAAGTGATTGTGTTTTGGATACTTAAATGTACGCTAACAGTGCTATGTGTACGTGCTTGTTAGGGTAAAATGATTGTTCTTTATAACTAGAGTAATGTTATATAGACCCTAAAGGTTCGGTGCAATATCTTATTTGTCATATTAGACATTTTTGCTCATAATAAGTTGTCGAATTTATTCTTTGGGTAACGAGGATGTAATTATCTCAACGACCAACATTGTCAAGGAGTAGTGTATCGGGGGGTCCCTTATTTGGATTTTTCTTAGTGAGACGTCCCATGCACGAAACGCGGTGCAAAGTTGGGAGTGGCAGGAAGTTTAGTCCTTAGTACTCGAATTTATATGTTATAGCGAAACAATTCTTTATGAGAATAATTAAAGTAATACTCTATATAAGAAATTGATGTTATATGCGTCGTGCACCGAGGGCATAATGGATCTTGACAATTAACATTGTCAAGGAGTAGTGTATCGGGGGGGTTTCTTTTTCGGATTTCACTTTGCGAGACGTCCCACGCATGAAACGTAACACAATGTTGAGAGTTAGGAGAAGTTTATTCCTTAGCATTTGGATTCTAATAACTCGTGTAAGTTAATAACTAGAATCCGCTAAATTCTAGTAAGATTTAGGTATACGTACATTTATATGAAAACAAAATTTTAGATATGCACGTGGGTTAAGGTAGAATAGGAAGTTTATAGTTATGTGTTGGTTGAAGGTTTACGCGAGTGTGGATTAGGAATAGGTTATATTAAATTGTCCCTAGAACATGTTGGGTAGTTATTTGAGGACCATATGCATGCGTTTAGGTGTGCGCTCTAGTTGAGGGGTGAGTTGGATTTTTAGGAGAGTTGGACTCCACTACAATCATGTTGTAGTGCATTTGTAATTATTATACTTTTTAATGCACATGCTAAAATATTTTTACACATCGGGATCTGACCCGTTTATATTTTTCTCTTGCTATGCATATAGTGTATGATATTAGGTGTTCCTCCACAAGGACGCTAATGATGCTTTTCTATCCAGTATTCATGGATCCGTAGCAGATGCGGACTGTTGCGAAACTTTTGTCATAGTTGTTTCCTATCTTTTGTAAATCTAGTTTAGGATTGAGTTTGTATATCGGGTTTACACTCAAGGGTTGTGTATTTAGTACTTTTGTATTTCTTTCCTCAGGATGTCATATTGTCTGTGACCCGAAAGCATATTCGAGTATTTCCTTTTGTGTATTTCTGGTATGCTATAGAAATATTCTCTTTTATCTTAGCATGTGTGTGTACTTCATCATGTTCTATAGTTATTACATTGCTGGTTGGTTAATGCTTGTTGTTCGATTTAAAAAATTTTGGCACCCTCATTTTATAGTAATGGGTAGTTAGCTATGTTTACTTTTAGTATCATCAGTAGATGCTAAGAATGATCCACTTGAGATTCCTGATTAATTATAGTATATGGCTAGCCACCCGTTATTATTTTGAGCGGGGTGTCACAGGTTGTATCAGAGCATCAGGTTTCAGTGTCTTTAGGATCTGTGTGGGTTTTCTGCATTCTTCCATAAGCGTTCTTGATGTGGAGCCCTACTATTAAGACTGTTGTGTTCATTACACCTATATTTTCTTCTACGATATGTAATCACTTGAACGGCGTTCAGATGCCACAAAAGAGAGGTCGGCCAGGTAGGGAAAACAAAGGGGCTGAGAATGTGGAACCCCAAATGCCTCAAGGGACTGTGACCACAACCGAAGTTGCCAATACTGTGGCACAAGCGGTAACTTCTGCCATCTCTGCAATGGCACATCAACCTATAGCTCTAGTAGCCCAAGTCCACATAGGACCATCTGCGTGGGAAAGAGTACGGGAAGCTTTTTTAAAGGGACATCCTATAGAATTTTTGGGGGGAGCTGATGCGATAGTTGTAAGTCATTAGAAGAAGGGCATGCAAAGTCACCTTCGAATGGTTGAATGCAGTGAGGTGCAGAAGCAATTCCTCATCACCTTTGAATTAACGGGAGAAACTCTCCAATGGTGGGAATCAATCACCACATTGGAGTAGAGAGATTCGATGCCCATAGAAGATTTTTACGAATGCTTTGATCGAAAGTATGTTCCTTTCGCGATCCAAACGGAAATGAGGAGGAGATTACTAGTTGTGTCTCAAGGTGATCGAACGGTGTTGAGTACGAAGAAGAATTTACTCGATTGTCGAGTTTAGTATCCGATGAGGTAAATATAAAGGATAAGCGAATAGCGAAGTTCGTGGGAGGTTTAGAATGGCGAATTCGATAGCATTTTCTAGGGAACCCAACATTATTGACTTTTATCGAGGTGGTGAATGAGACATTGTTCCAATGTCAGGAATATCATCTTGGTTCGCAAGGGGGAAAGAAAATTAGAGACCCGGGTTCATTAAGTAAGTATGGAGAAGAAGATGTAAGTGAAGAAAGGTGGTTTAAGTAGGATTATCGAGGGTCGTAACAACGTTTTATTCCTCATGATGGGTATAGAGGATTTTCTGGTAGATGTTTATTTTGTAAAGAAATAGGTCATAGGAAGAGAGATTGCCCCAAAAAAGGTAGAGGGTAACTTTTTGAGGAGGTTTTGGATGTGCAGCCCCCACAACAAATCATAGGCCAATTTGCGCAGGAGGACTTTGAGAAGGAACCCATCGATGAAGCGATGTAGTCGGACTAGAGAGGTAATCTGTAAATTATTTTCCTTTATGGTTTAGTTATGCCTTGAGGGGTATTGGAAGTATCGCAAATAAGATTTTAATGAGTGGTTAGTTGTTATAACCCTGCTATGTATGGAATAACTTGGAAGGGAGGAGTGAGAACGTAGGTCACTTAGACGATATATTTTGGGAGAATAGATGGTCTTATGTTGTACTAGTATAGAGTTGTGTTTTTGAATTTTTAGGAGTGCGAACTGTTACAACTTATTGAGTAGTAACGGTAAATCTATCGTTTTATAGTCATGTTAGACTTATGTATTTGTAATGTTCTAGCTATGGAAGGGCCTAGTGTATGGAAATATTTTGTTATGATGTAAGGGATTCTTGTTATTAAAGAGATTCAGGGTTTAGTGGGATATTGTTGAGATAGGAATTTTAGCTCACGGTTGTGCTAGTTTTGAGAACTAAAGGTTGGTAAGAGTATTATAATTTTTAGCCCCTTGTGTCTTGAGCATGAGGTATATGATTCGAATGTCGAAAGACATAATTTTTTTTAATATTACTTTATTTTATAGGCCTTCGGGCCATATCAAAATGATTTAAAAATATTTCTTTTAAACCTTAGTCCCGATCTAACTGATCTTAGTCCCCGATAGAGATACGTAGTAGTGTATTGGGAGGGTCCTTATTTGGATTTCACTTGCGAGACCTCCACCGCATGAAAGTAGCGAATGTTAGGAATTGAGAAGAGTTAAATTTTTGGACATTTCTAAAAAATTTATACAATTAGTAAGTTATAATGGATTAATTTGTTTCGAGTTATTGTACGATTTAAGGATAAGTGGAGCCGGGTAATATTTTTATAGTTGAGCTCGGGTACAAGGTGTATGGGCACCCTAGTTAACCGGTTTGGTTTAAAATTAGAATGATTCACCGTGAGAAGTGGGAGGAATAGATATAGTGATCTTGAGAGTAGGAGTTTTAGGAGCTACTATAGGTTTGGAGTACTAGGCAAAACTTAATTTTAAGGATGAAATTCTTGTAAGGGGGAAGTGTGTAATTCCCCATGAATTTAGAACTGTAAATTTAATTATTTTGGGGGAGAAATTTTATATATCTAAATTAGAGAATTTTAATTTGGCAATTGACGTCAAAATTTGAGGATGCTAGAAAGTATTTCGAATTACGATTCTCAGAGTGCGGTTGAACCAGAATGGCTCGAGATAGTCAAAATGACTGTACTTGGTTCTTATTTGGGTTACTAAATATTTTAAGTTCGTTTGACTCAAATTTGAGTAATCGAGTCATTTTAAGTGTGTATTATCATTTAAAGTCGGGTATTTTGGAGATAAGGCTTAAAAAGCCTATGGGACATAACAATCTCATTTGTGAGAATTAGAGAAAGCCCTAGAGAGAGAGAAGAGGAAATGAAGAAGAAAAGTTTGGGGATTTTGACCAATACGCGATTTCGAGGAAGATTCAACCACTACAACTTTGAGGCAAGTGATTAAAATTGCTAAATAACTCATGTGTATAATTTATTTCATGATTTGTGGATATACATATGGATTCTGAGTTAGGATGTTAAAAGCTATATTTTTGGCTTAAATCTTACATTTGATGCTTATATATGGATTTGAGGTTGTAAATTAGTTGATTTAATTTATTTGATGAGTTTGACTGTTAGAAACATGATTGGTTTTGAAGATTTGTGGTTGGAAGTTAGTATTTTGGGGGTTGGAATATTAGGTTTCTTCCAAATTGAAGGTTGGTCGAGATATCTGGTAAGGCCGGTCGATCGCGGCGAGGAGGCCGATCAATCACGCCTCAAGGGAAAAGCCTATTGCCTCCATCTTAAGGCAAAATTTAGAACCGCGATCGACCAGGGGTCAGGGTTCGATCGACCAACCCTCTATTTTTAGGCCAAGATTGGGATTTTAATACCACCCCTTTTCTTTTGGGTCTGAAACTTAGGAACCGTTAAATATGTTATGAGAAATATGTTTCAGATACTTTTAGGGAGTTTCACATGTGATGAAATAGTGGGGGCGTGTTGAATTATTTCGTGAGAGTACAAATTGAAGATTATCGTATCGACTAGTGGGGAATCCTACTATCATCGAGATTTCCTATTTGGAGATAATTGTAGGTCAATAAGAGAGAGGCAGGATGCACATAGTGATGTTGGATTTTTAAATTAAATCACAAAGGTAATAACGTTAATGGTTCGTATGATCAACTAAACCAAAATCTGAATTGGGAATGTTTTAGCATATTACCGACTAGAAGAAGTTGTGTATCTACTTATAGCCGGGTTAATCACTGTATATCGGAGTGTATATAAATATAAATGGTGTGGATGTATATACTTTGTGTGATGGTTTACACATATATAATGTGATTGTATATATATCTAGTATGAATGATATATGTAAACTTATTGTGTGGGCATACCTCCAGTGCTATTATGGGAAGTTATATGATGTGGGTGAGGCCCCTAGCTTGAGGATCAGGGAGCGTATAGTCCTCGGGTCATAGTCATCCGTTATTTATTACATGATTTTATTCTGGGTGAGAAGTATTGGGTATGCTTCATTCTCACATTCAGGTTCGGAACTATGACCGCTTCCTATACGTTGTGATTTGTTTTTATTACTAGGGCGGTGAGATAATACTCCGATAGCTGGTAACCCGGGATAAAGCGAGTAATTCTTGGAAGATGATAGCATTGTGAAGTATTTTTATATTCATAAGTGATTGTGTTTTGGATAATTAAATGTACACTAAGCGTGTTATGTGTACGTGCTTGTTAGGGTGGAATTATTGTGCTTTATAGCTAGAGTAATATTATATACACCCTAAAGGTTCGGTGCAATATCTTATTTGTGATATTACAGATTTTTTCTCATAATAAGTAGTCCAAGTTATGTTTTGGGTACCAAGGGCGTAATGGATCTCAACGACCAACATTGTTAAGGAGTAGTGTATCGGGGGGTTCCTTGTTTGGATTTCACTTTACGAGACGTCCAACGCATGAAACGCGGTGCAATATTAGGTGTGGGTAGAAGTTTAGTCCTTATTACTCGGATTTGTATGTTATAGCGAAACAATGCTTTATAAGAATAATTAGAGTAATACTCTATATAAGTAATTGATGTTATATGCGGCGTGCGCCGAGGGTGTAATGGATCTCGACAGTCAACATTGTCAAGGAGTAGCATATCGGGGGAGTTCCTTGTTTGAATTTCTCTTTATGAGATGTCCCACGCACGAAGCGTCGCACAATGTTGAGAGTTGGGAGAAGTTCAGTCCTTAGCATTTGGATGCTAATAACTCGTGTAAGTTAATAACTAGAATCCGCTAAAGTCTAGTAAGAGATAGGTAAATGTATATTTATATGTTAACATAATTTTAGATACGCATGTGTGTTGAGGTAGAATAGGAAGTTTATGGCTATGTGTTGGATGAAGGTTTACGCGAGTGTGAATTAGGCATATGTTAGATTGAATTGTCCTTAGAACATGTTGGGTAGTTATTTGAGGACCATGTGCATACGTTTAGGTGTGCGCTCTAGTTGAGGGGTGAGTTAGATTTTCAGGACAATGTGACTCCACTTTAATCATGTTATAGTGCATTTATAATTATTACGCATTTTAATGAACTTGATAAAACGTCTCGGGCTCTGACCTGTTTATATTTTTCTCATACTATGCGTATATTGTATTATATTATGTGTTCCTTCGCAAGGATACCAATGATGCTTTTTCTATCCAGTGTTTGTGGAGCCGTAACAGATGCAGACTGTTGGAGAACTTTTGTTATAGTTGTTTCCTATATTTTGTAAATCTAGTTTAAGATTCTGTTTGTATATCGGGTCTACACCCAAGGGTTGTGTATTTAGTAATTTTATATTTCTTTCCTCAGGATGTTTTATTGTTTGTGACCCGACAACATATTCGGGTATTTACTTTTGGGTATTTCTTGTATAATATAGAACTATTCTATTTTATCTTAGCATGTGTGTGTACTTCATCATGTTCTATAGTTATTATATTATTAGTTGGTTAATGCTTACTGTACGTTTAAAAAAAAATTGGCACCCATTTTTGTTATTACTGGGTAGTTAGTTATGTTTATTGTTAGTATCATCAGTAGATGCTAAGAATGATCCACTTGAGATTACTGATTAATTATAGTATAGGGTTAACCACCCATTATTATTTTAAGCGGGGTGTCACAGAAAAATCCACTATGGGCAAGACCTTTTATTCAACACTTCAAAAATATTACAAGACAGTCGACTTACATTAATACCTGATATCAACAATAAGTATAATTCCATAGTCTTCTCGAGTATCTAAAGAATATTACTAGGTAAGGGGCACTCCACTTGTGGCCTTCCCAAATTATTATCCATCAATCAGCCTTTGTCTTCAGCAATGATCCCCTGAAGAATAACAATGGCCAGCCATGAAGAAACTCTTTCCATAAGAGTTATGTTTGCAAAGATACAAACAATCTATCTCTTAAAAAGATTCACACAAATATATTTTGGCGATGTGTTTTGTGAATCAAAAAGGTTTTCTAAACTCAAATGTGTGAAAACTTTTGCGAAAGTTATGCACAAATAGTTTTGGTAAAACTCTTAAAAAATAAGAGAAAAAATAGGTATTTATAACGTGAACACAAATTTCTAGGTGATGTTACTCAGTCGAACAAAAACTAATAGCATATCATTAGAACAAAAACCAAGTTCGTTCAAACAAAACATTATCTCATTTGAACCAGCTTCAAATGACATTCAACTAATGTGAAACAATATGCCCTCGTTAGATGAATGTTAGTAAAATGATTAGATGAGCTTCGAACAAAAAGGGAAACTCATTCGAACAATAATCTGATCTCGATTGAACAATGTCAACAAACATAAAAAAATAAAAAGGCCTCAATTTTCAAAAACAAAAAATTTTCATTCAAATTTGATAAAAATAAAACATCCCAAAATATATTTAATGAGAAAATTTATTCTCTTAATAGCAGTGTATCTTCATAATGTCGAGATCCATGGAACTTAAAGATGTTTAGGATTTGGTTCTTCATGATGGTTCGACTCAAATGGTAATGGAATATGCTAAAATCTATGTAGGCCTAAGATATGAGCAAATGATAGAAATTATGCTCTTACAAATCTATGCCTATTTGGGTATTTTGGTACAAAAATAAAATTCAAATTAAAATTACATTATAAATCTCCATAGTCAACAAAAATATCATAATACCCTCCCACAGCCTATAAGATAGATAGGCACAAGATAATGATGTCTTCAAAATATCCACTTCTTCATGTTTTTCCCTTAACTTTCATCGAGTGTAATATGAATATGAGCTTCCAAAAGTACCTACTCACATGAAACAAAGAAAATACATCGCGATGCATCGTGTGCATATAAAATAATTTACATAAAATTTCTTTCCATATATCAAAATCCCCTTAATTTTTCTCCCCCTATTTTATTCGAAATAGACAAGGAGTAGAAACTAATTACGAATTGCATAGCATCACAAATAAGAGAAAAATATCATCACAAAAATATAAAAATGGTAATTTTTTATTCATACATGCTTCATATGGTATTTTTTGTCTCGTGTGTGGGCTATTTGTGATTGCACATTATTTAGACTACATAAAGGTGATTTGTTGAGCTAGTAGTTGGTCGTTGTTTTCATCTTCTGTATTTTTATTTTTAAGATTTATGGGATGGCATAAGATTTTGTTAATGGCCTTGATAGTAATTCACATTTTTTAATACTGTAATTGGCATAATTCTGGACAAAATTGTTTAAGTCCTAGGTTAAACTTTTCGTTGTGATCCCATAAAGCCTATGACGTATTGTGTTGACGACATTGCGATAAATCTTCAATGGTGATATCGTGCCATGTTTATCTTTAAACACCTCCTTTTGTCCATGACGTCTCAAGTATGAATGCTAATGAATTGGTATATTATGAATTATTTTTAAGGATGTATTTTTAATCTTAACATATTTTTGGGTCTTTAAAAATTATTTTAAAGCCTCCTTTTAATATCTTATCAAAGTGTTTTTCATTCAAAGGAATTTTATGTTAGTTTAAATGAAATTTACATTTCATTTGACCGAACTTAAGACGCGTTAGAATGAAAGTACATTTTCATTTGAAGTCGTTCAAAACTTGTTCTAAATGAACATAGAACGGGAGCACACTTTTAGGCCTCGTTTGATTGTCATTAGATATCGGTTCAAATGAGATAGTGATCTCATTATAATGATCATGGTTTTTGTTTGAACGACATGACGTTCTCAATCAAATGGGCCAAGTTTTTATTTTTACGAGTAGTCATCTTATATTTCATGTACCACTATAAATGGTGCTTTAGATTCTACAAACATAAGAACTTTTGATGAAAAACATTTCTACATCTATTTAGGAAAGTTAATAAACATTTAAACATCATATTCGTTTTCAAGGTCTAAATCATATACGTCATATGCTATAGTGATCTTGATTTTAGCACCGAGTTTACTTTTTCCATTCGAAATATTGACTTTTGTGTTGTGGAATCCAATCATGATGATTATGATGAGAAAACGGTGGACTCCTTGCTCTGAATCGTAGACATTAGTTGAGGCTGTATCGATACATACCGAGGTGCACATGAACTCGTGTATTGTGGAAACTTGAGTCTTTGGATTCCTACATTGTTGCTATGGAGGATATATAGAAAAGAAGAGGGAATTAAGGATTGTATGTGATCACATCATTGAGTAAGTCATATCAACACTTTTGTAAAACTGTATCACGGGGGACTGTTTGGCCTGGCCGTCTGAGATTTTTTCCCTTAGTGGTTTCCTCATACATCGACATCTTATGCTGTGTTTGATGTATTTACTTTAACTGATTAATCACCTTAAATGCATACAATAGGTTTAAAATGATAAAATTTGGTAAATAAAATTATTTTCAAAAGATAAGTTTATTATTGTTAAGATAAAATTGAGAAAATATTGAAAAAATAGACTTTGTCTAAATAACACTGCTTAGGGGCATTCTCAGATATTATTTTCATAACAAGCATTGGATATAAAATTAGAAAGTGATAAAGATTATTTAACACTATGCACAAAATGGAAATACTTTCTCCTTATTCCATTTTCTTCCTTTTATCTTCTTTTTATCTATTTTTCTTTTCTTTTTTCTTTCTACCTTTTGACGTTTTCATTTCTTTTCACTCTCACATTCTCAATTACAACTACAAAATTGATAACATCATTCAATCCCAAATATCATTCGAAAAACAAGCGAGGAATAAGTATTTATGATTTATTACTCTAATTTTGAGTTGGTTATGGAATTTTGGGTTATGAACTGAATGGCTATATTTAGTCTCAAAGGGGTAGACGAGGGGAAATATTTAAGATGACGTCTAGGTCAATATAGGTGACATAACAAAAAGTCCCTACGATCATTTCCTAAAGTTTACCCAATTCTCAAAGCAAAACCACTTTGAAAATCATGCTCAAGCCACACATTTAAAAAAATTGATTAATAAATAATTAATGAAAGAAAAGTTAGATTACAATTGACTTTAACGTTTTCATGGGGGAAAGAGAAATGTATGATGTTCATAAATAGAAAGAAAAAAAAAGCACAACGCTCATTTAGTGGAAGTATATGCAATAAAAAATTAAGGAGTTATAAAAATCATAAACCAAATCAATTTAATAAGAAAAGTGCATGTGCTCATGGGTTTAAAGTTTGATTCAAGGAGTTTTTCATAATATCAATGATTCAAGGACTAAAATCTAACAACTTCTAAAATTGAGAAGATGCATCATTGAATTATCTATTGGATTAGGCATTTATTTAAAATTTATTATCAGAACCAAACATGGTTTAATTGTAAAAATGGACAAAGTCAAAAATATTCCCACACCCCTAACTTAAACCTTGCACTGTCCTCAATATGAATCGAGGACCAAGTTAAAGAGAGGAAAATAGCGACATTGCTTAAAATGGAGCAATCTACGAAAAGTACAACTAGAAATATTCCACAAAACATGTTAGCACCAAGAATAACGGAAAAAAAAAGAATTAAACTTAAACTAATTACACTATACAATAAGTAAAAAGAAAAAAAATCAAACACTAGGAACAATATACAACTTTAGCTTCTAACTAACTATACACTAGAAGTTGAAATTTTGTAGAGTCCATCCAAAATACAATTTGACTTTCAGGGATAATCAACATCCCCTCATTTGTTCCATACCTTCTCAAAATAAGAATTTCATTTGAGCCACAGAAGGTATTTGTAAGACTAAAGAAAGGAGCCATCACCATTTAAAAAAAAATTGGTGGATAATGCGGGGGTTTGGGATAAAATAGTTGGCGCGTCTCGAGTGAGTACACTAAGTTAACATGAATAATATTTGTGCTAATTAACCAATTTAAGAACTTGCTATGTTTAAACTTTTTTCTACTCGGGTTCTGACCCGTTTTTTTGCAAATATCTTTTCTTGTTACTTTTATTAGGTGCTTAGCCACAGGAACACCAGGCTTGGGAGATCTCGATCATTTGACGAGCTGTAGATGTTGTGGAAGCTACATGACATTTCTAGTAGACGCTTCGTATTCTGTCCTTATTTATCTATCAATTATTTACTTCGGTTGGACATGTTGTCCCTTCCTATTTTACATTCAGAGATTTAGATATTTTATTCTATTTGTAGGCTTTTATTTCATGGCTTTAGATTATTGTATGGGATTTTGACTGGAAGTGTTTACTCCAGTTCTTTATTTTAATTCAACTAGTTCTTTCCTTATGTTTTTGGGATGAAAAGTATTAGTTAATTATTTCGTTAGTTGATGTTAACTAATGGCAAGATAAAATTTTGACACCAACTTTTTTAAATTTTAGGTGGTTAGTTTTAAATTAAATTAAAATTTGAGTTGTTCGACAGTGATGCATTTATCTGAACCAACTTGATATTCTGAAATTAATTAATTAATGACTGATTACCCAGTAATTAATTAGGCGGGGTGTCACAGCTTGGTTTCGGACACCTCCACCGTACACGTTTCATCTTTAAAGGAAAAGCTAAAACACATGTCATGCATTTAGAAAAGGCTAAAACATGTGTCGCCATTTGGTGAATAAAAATTGCAAGACAGCTCTTTTACGCGACACGTTAAGGCTGACTCACCAAAATGAAAGCTTAGTCACCCTGACACGTGTCAACACCCAAATACCTTTAAAATTTTATAAATATAGCCCTTAGGATCACTTATTACACGAAATCACTCCAAAATCTTACAAAGAAGTAGTGAGAGAACGTGCGGGAAATTTTAAGAAAAAGTTTCATCTTTAGGGAACCGAGACTCGATATCTGTAACTTTGTACTTGTGTTTTAGGTGAGTATTCTATGACATTCCTTGCGTATTTTTATTATATGATATTATGCAAAACATATATTTATTTTTGAAATGCTTTTATTCTCAAATTCATCTAATACCAATGATTTCATCGTTTGTTATATGTGTATGTCTCTTGATATAAACATCGCATTTGAATTATGAAATTACTGATTTGGACTATCGAAACTCTTATAATATATCGACCTTGACTACCAGGTGGAAATATTTGGGTGGTACCTTCCCATCTATTTTATTTTTTGTGTGCCCTAAACAAGGCGTTATTTCAAAGATCATGATTTTATGTATGTGTTGTTACTATGTGGAAAAATTTGGTGAAACTATCTATCTATCTGGGTATTAGAGTGAACATGGCCATTACAATTTAGAAATTTAATTATTGATATATTTCTCATTTGCTTATCTGTACTGTTCTGAACTTTTTATAGTAAAAATATATATTATCGGTTACTTTATATATATTACTGCAAATTTATATCTCTCTCTTTATATTCCTTCTGTTCTAAATTGAATAGGTATCAATTTTGAGAAAAACCTGAAATGTCTAGAGAGTGAATCTCACCCAGCTTTTAGTTGATGTTGCATAAATAACCATTTCTCAACAAATAAGTAGGCTCGCGGAGGGAACGTAAAAGGACTACATTGAAGATTCATCTTTTAGAGCTCTTTTTATTATTTAAATAAAATGTTTGTGTAACACCCCGTAATTCTGTTTAATTTTAAAATTACGTAAGTAGAGTCATTTAATGGGATTAAATACGCTTTAATTAAATTACGTGAGTAGAGTAATTTAATGTGATTAAATATGTTTGATTTAAATTACGTGAGTAGAGTAATTTAAATAGATATTATGTTAATAAAGATGAAAATAAATTTTCAATGTTAATATGTACGGTCTAGTGACTATACGGACGTACCAGATGTAGCTTGACAAAATTTAAGGATGAGAGTAGAAAAATATTTACGAGACTCAAAAGATAATTTAGAGTCCACGGTTGATTCCGAAAGGGTCGAATTAGTCAAAATAGTGTACCCGGGGGTACTAGTTGAGTGCCGGGTCATTTTCGGGCTAAACCGGGACCATTCGGGGGCATTTTCGTCTCTTTACAATTAGGGGAAAGAAGACCTACGAATTTTTGTAACCCTAAATCTGATTATAAGAGGGGTGGCTAGGGTTAGACAATTAGAGTTACACCATAGCCATTAGAGAGAGAGAGAGAGAGAGAGAGGCAAATTCCTTAGGCAAGAAGGAAGGAGGGATCATCTTGGGAAGATTTCACCATAAGATTGTTGGGAAGAAGGATTGAGGCACCAACATCATCAATCATCATCAACAACCACGAATTCAGACCCTACAGACCTTAAGGCAAGTGGTTATTTGCAAAATAATTGAGTTATAATACCCATGTTTAAGCTTGAGGAAGGACATGATTTTTATGATATTCTTGGGAACAAACAGTTGATAAAAATCCATGATTGATTAGGATTTGCATGTAGGACGTTTTTGAATTACCAAGTATGTTTATATCATAGAAAACTTGATGAGAAATTCGTATGAAAATCTGGAACTTTGATGAAAAATATAAAGAATGCAGTTTTAGGGTTCTTGAATATTATAGAGATTTTCATTGAATTTAGCTAAGATTTATAATGATTTTGATGTTTTAAATCGTTAGTAATCATCCCAGGACATGTAGGAATGATTAGAAATTGTTGGTTGTGAATTTGATGGCCTATCATGAAAGTTAGAGATGTAAAAATGGTGAAACCCGTAGGAAGAAGATGAACTCGGTCTGTCACTGCTTGATCGATCGTTCTACCCTGGAGTATCGATCGATCGAAGCAGTCGATCGATCGATCGACCCTGTCTGAACTATAGAGAATTCGTGTATAAATTTCTTTAATTGCCGTTACTTAATGGGAACCTTAGAAATAATATTTTTCCTATAAGGAGACTTGAAAATTACTAGTAGGTGTACCATAGGGTTCCTCCACTTATGATTGAGTAGTAGTGTTGGAGAAATGGAATGACTAAAGAACGATTGACTTCACCGTGAGTTGAGATGGTTAATTTAATTTCGGTTAGAGTGAGACTTAATTCCGAAAAGAAAATACCAGTAGGTTAAAATTTACTTAACTACTGAATTAAGGGAGGGGTAACTAGGGCCCTTAGAGTTACGCGAATACTCGAATAAATACAATAGTGAGTTATATTGTAATTAATAAGTACGGAGAATATAAGATAAATATATTACGTACGGGTATGATTTATTAGGTCGGGTGCGTACCTACTGAATTTATATAAATGATATTGGGTGAAGAGAACACTACCTAAATTAATTATTTTAGGGTCGTTGTGACATTCCGAACTAACATAAAGTTATATTAAATTTGGGGTCGATGTTAAATGCCGAACCAAACTTTGGACTGGTGTCGCGATGAAAGAGTCTCGAACCAGAATATGTGTATATATTTATATTTCTATATAGTTGGGGTCGATGAACCATTCCGAACCAACTTTCACTTGGAGTCGATGAATTATTCCGAGCCAAGGGTCCTTTGTGTGTAATAAGGATATATTAGTGGTAACTAATATTATATACATTATTGTGGGATAAAATGTTATATGTGCTTAATCTACAAATTGAGAATAGTAGACAATGTTATGATAAGTAAATGTCCTGGTAATAATTTATAGCATATTGTAATTATTACAATAATAAGGTAACGAACGGTAAATGAGTTAACTACGGTTAAGGGTAGTATAACTAGGTAGACTAAGTCTCCTCGATAGTTACATACTATGAAAGAGAGGTGAGGAGGTTCAAGGGAGTGTGCGAAACCTTAATATGTGTAATCAATAACTTAATTGTGATAACCGCTTGCAAAATATTTTCAAATGTTTTGAGTACTAACTCTTGCTATGTAAAATTTTAAAAACCTTTTAGGTGCCCAGCCACAAGGACACCCAACTTGATTTCATGTCAGAGATTTGGGAGCCGCAGCCAGTGTGGAGGTTGCAGGGATTGTTTAGACGCTTCTTTCTTTTCAGATCTAGTGCAGGATCTCAGTTTTATTATTCTTTGTTGGAACATGTCGTTCCACCTTTTCTATTACAGTTTATTCTAGTTATGGATTTGTAGTTGTCTTTTTGGGCCGTGGTTTACGGCAAGACTTTAACTGCTTTCAGATTTCTTTTACATGTTGCGTATTCATATCTAGTTTTGGTAATGTATGGTTTGGATTATTGGTTGTTTAAGAAAGTTAAAATTTGGCACCCGTTTTAATTTCACTTAGGTGGTTAGTAAATTTTTTTAAAAAGCGTTCGATAGTGATGCTAAGAATGAACCATTAAAGAAACCTGTTTATATTAAAATAAGGCTTGATCACCCAAGGTTTAATTAGGCGGGGTGTCACAGTTTGTTTTATCATATAGAGCATGTTTGGCTCTCTTGTAATAAGTTTTAAATTTTGTCTAAGTTGTAACTCGTTATTACTTTTAATATAAACGAAATTTCCTATAGAAAGCTCTGATGACGTAATTCCTTTATTTTTCAGGATTTTACGATTCATAACTGTGTGATTGTATTTATTTGCATACATTATAAGAAACATTTTAAAGAAAGAATATTCATTGCCATGGTGGCATGTCAAGACACTTGTTCCCTACTATTATTTAGGGTCGGGGTCGTGACAGAGGTGGTATCAGAGCATAGGCTATAAGATTAAATATCTGACTTATGTGATAAACCTCCATGTATCTTACATTTTATACAATTGTTTATATATAATTATTCTTCTCATTTGTAATTTGGAGATAGTAAAATACATTTTACATCTGGCCGTGACTGTAGAAAATGACCAAGACAAGATCAACTGCGAGAACTAGTGGTTCGAGTAAGGCGATTGAGAGTCTAGCAAAGGTTGTGGATCATCAAGTGAATAATGGAGCACTAAGGAATCTTGAACTAACTAAATGTACCATTGAACAGTTCAAAAAGTTGAATCTGCCTTCTTTTAAACGTACTCCTAACCCTACTAAAGAAGAAAGTTGGGTGATGTAGATGGAAAAGATGCTCGATGTTCTTAAATGTACCGATGAACAAAGGATTTTATTTGCAATATTTATGTTTGAAGGTGAAGCCAAACATTTATGGATAATGACTAAGAATACACGAGGAGGGGAATACTTACATAGGTTGGAATGACTTCTTAGTGATCTTCTATGAGAAATATTTCCCTAATACGGTGAAAGATGAAATGGCAGCTGAGTTCGTGAGTTTAGTGCAAGGGAATATGACGGTTAGTCAATACGAGGAAAA
The DNA here is from genome assembly GCA_949130495.1 of Sambucus nigra. Lineage (NCBI taxonomy): Eukaryota > Viridiplantae > Streptophyta > Magnoliopsida > Dipsacales > Adoxaceae > Sambucus > Sambucus nigra. The sequence goes on from OX422223.1 coordinate 2,456,794, forward strand.
TTTTACAGAGCTATCTTGTTTTTCACTATATGTTGTGATAATCGACATTTTAAAAGCCAAGAAATTTGAACATGGTTTAAAGTTGAATATTCGTAGTCGAATTTCCATCCTAAAGTTGACATCATATTGTGACATCGTGGCTAGGGCTACAATAGCTGAGAGGGATGGCGGGGAGTACATTCAAATAAGAGATGGTAAGAGGAAGTTTGGGGAACAAATAGGGAAGAACCCAAATAATAGAAATAATTTTAGGAGTACATCCAATATTAGGGGAGCTAGTGATAAAAAAAAGTTTAATTACAAGATATTCAGCTTTGTGGGAAGATGAATGGAGGACGAACTTGTTACAAGGATACGAGATCTTGTTTTAGATGTTGATAGAAAGGACATTAGATAAAATACTTCCCAACTCCAGCAAGGATTCTCATACAGTCTTTAGGTGAAAAGAAGGACTAAGGGAGACAAGGTAAAGTTTTTTCTCTTTCTGATACCCAAGCTTCTAACACAGTAGTGTCAAGTACACTTTCTATATGTGCACAACCTTTTCAAGTTTTAATAGATCGTGGTTCTACCCATTCATTTGTATCTATGCATTTTGTTAACCGCTTTCCTAATATGCACGAACCTTTGAATAATAGCATACACGTTTTTAGTCCTTTGGGTGAGATATTGACGGGAAAATTAGTATATAAGTCTTGCCCTATAGATGTTAGTAGTTATAAACTATTCGCCGATTTGATAGTTATAGACATAAAAGACTTTGAAGTCATTTTGGTTATGGATTGGTTAGCATCGTATCATGCTAAGGTAGATTTTTTAAGAAGAGAGTTACTTTCCAAATTCCTAACCAACTATAATTCAGTTTTGAAGGAATTGGCATCCTATCTCACATGTGTATTATCTCTGCAATGCAATATTGTAGCTTTTTAAGAAGGTATGTCAAGGATTCCTTGCAAATGTCATTAATTTACAAAGAAAAGAGCCTAGTTTGGAAGATATTTCGATAGCTAAACATTTTCCAAATGTTTTTCCAGATGATTTACCCAGTATTCCTCCTAGTAGACAAATAAAGTTTACGATTGGCCTTATGCCACGTACTATACCAATCTTGAAACCACCTTATCGCATGGTAGCTTTAGAATTAAGGGAATTAAAAGTTCAATTACAAGATTTGTTAGACAAGGGTTTTATTAGACAAAGTGTATCCCCTTGGGAGGCTCAGGTGTCCTTTGTTAAAAACAAGGACGGGACGATGAGGTTATGTATAGATTATCGTGAACTAAATTAGAGGACCATTAAGAATAAATACCCCTTACCTTGTATAGATGATTTGTTCGACCAACTTCAAAGAGCGAAAGTATTTTCAAAGATGTACCTTAGGTCAGGCCATCATCAATTGAAGATTAAGGAGGAGGATATTTTGAAATTAGCTTTTCGTACTAGATATGGTCACTATGAATATCTTATAATTCCATTTGGACTAACTAATGCACCAGTCTCTTGTATTGATATAACGGATAGGGTGTTTAGAAAATATTTTGATCAGTGTTTGGTTTTTCTCATTGATGTCATCCTTATTTATTCCGAAGGTACTGAAGAGCATGAAAAGCATTTAGAGATAGTGTTACAAATGCTTAGGAAGGAAAAATTATATGCAAAATTAAAGAAGTGTGAGTTTTGGTTGCCTAACATATTTTTTCTAGGATATGTCATTTCGAAGGACGGAGTGTCGGTTGACCCTCAAAAGATCGAGGCTATACTAGGTTTGCCTAGGCCAACTAATGTGATGGAGATTCGTAGTTTTCTTTGATTATTAGGTTATTCTCAAAGATTTGTTAAAGGATTTTCTAGTATTGCCAAACCTCTATCTATATTAAACCAAAAGAAGATGAAATATGAATGGCCTAAGGAAGTTGAGAATAGTTTTCAAGAACATAAGAATCGATTACTAAATGCCCAAATTTTGACTATTCCTTCCGGTACAAGGAATTTTTTATTTATAGTGATGATTTTAAAAATTATTTGGGATGTGTGCCAATGCAAAATGGAAAAGTAGTAGATTATGCTTCGAGACAGTTAAAACCACATGAGAAAAATTATCCAACCCATGACCTAGAATTAACAGCTGTAATTTTTGCTCTTAAGATTTGGAGACATTATTTGTATGGCGAGACTTGTGCGATTTATACCAATCATAAGAGTTTGTAATATATTTTTACCCAAAAATAAATGAACATGAGAAAAAGAAGGCGGTTATAATAAATGGAGGATTATGATTTGAATATTCATTATCACCCGGGGAAAGTTAATATAGTAGTTGATGCCTTATGTAGGAAGTCTACACCAAATTTAGCATGTCTAATTGCAATCCAAGAAGCTCTGTTGAAGGATTTAAGAAGTATGGAAATGGATGTTTGTATTTATAGCAACGGAGGAATAATCGTAAAATTAAAATTACAACCCATGTTGATGGAAATGATAAAAATTGCAAAAGTAAATGACCCACAACTGAAGAAAAATAGAGAAGAAGTTTTTGAACGGAAGAGGATTGAATATAGGATACAAGATGACATATTGAGGTTAGGAAATGTAATAACCCTCGCTTTTGAGGTCCTATTTTATATTTAATTTGCTAGATATAGTAATTAGATATAAAAAGTTGATATGTGGAGTAGGTATTAATTTAAGAAAGAAAAGTTAATATCTACTATGATGTTGCATATTTACCGTATGTAGAGGTGAATTTTGCTATGTTATGTTTTGTAATGTCATATGATTTAAAAATGACATTTGGCTTAAAATGAAACCGAAACCTAAAATGAAGTATAAAATCTCCAAATTATAATTTGGAAGGTGCCAATAGTTTCGGGAGGTTTGAGATAGTCAAATTGTGTGCCGTATCGTATTTCTGGTTTCCGGGCACTTTTGGCGGGTTGTAGCATATATAAGTAGTTGCGTATTATTTTACCGCATAATAATCACTTAAGCTGGAAATTTGGACTCAAGCCACGATTTGTGTCTTAAACTAAGTCACTATACCCCTAATTGAATTGGTAAACCTAGAGAAAGAAAGTGAAGAAGAAACCTTGGGAGAAAGTGAGAGTTTGAAGCTTGAGTGATTGTTCTTGCATACAACTTCATCAAAATCTGAACTTGCAAGCTTGAGGCAAGTTTTCTACTTGCTATTTTATGATTTAAGTAGAGTAATTTGTATTGATAGTTGTGGTTATACATGGTTTAATAAACATAGGGCTTTTAATGGATTTGTGGGCTTGGAATGTCGGAGATTGATTTGAATGGTTATTGATGGTGAAATTATGGTTGTTGGATGTATTTATGCCCAATTAGTAGCAATAAATGTTTAGGGTTTGGGTTGGTTGAGTTTGGAGGAAATTAGGAGTCCAATACTCCATAGCCAAAATTGGTAAAATTCGTAGGACCGAATCGATTCGGCTCCTGGCCGAATCGATTCGCATAGAGGCAGTGTCCAGGTCTGGTGAACCGAATCGATTTGGTCATCCCCCGAATTGATTCGGTTGTTATGCCGAATGTTGGTTTTCCTGATCGAATCGATTCGGCTAGGCCGAATCGATTCGCCCTAATCTGAATCGATTCGGATTTTTTACATTTTCTTTTAAATTTTGACCCTTTTCCCTTAGGATTATGACCTAGGGCCCTTCTTGAATGAAGTAAACACAGGATCCTAGAGTTTTAGTCGAGTTTGGTCGTTACCCTATAGTTGAATGGGATCACTTGGGGTTAATTAAGGGGTATTTAAAGTGATGTTTAGGCCACACTTTTTTCTTGGTAGATAAATTGGAAAATAAAATCCTAAGCCCATATGTGGAGATTTTAGAGGCCTTTTTGAGGTATATAAAACCTTGAGACCTATGAGATTTTGGGAGATTGTTTAGAGAATACTTCGGGACCTAATTATATGATGATTTGAATAAGAAATATTCAAAGATAAATGTTTCAAGTAAAATGAAACACATGAGATTCATAGTAATGAAAATGAGATTAAATTGGTAATTGTTAAATTACTTAATACACACCTCTCTAAATGCTATCATAAGGGAATCTCGCACATGAGGTGATGTCCCTTGACTATTGAATGCATGATGACTATAGTCCTCATCCATATACGGGTTTTATATATGTTTTTCTGCGCTAGTGAGGTAATTCCGGGTGTAGTTATGACTCACTCGTACGCATATGGCCACTTCTCGACATGCGTTAGGTGCCTAGGTTGTCTTGTATAGATAGGCCCTGGAAGATGATAGTCATTTAGGGGCGCGCCCAGTGGGGAAACTCGGACTGGCGGTCTTATAAACGTTATATGTATAAGAATATAACCTTTCTAGCTCAAGTGGGACTTGAGGGAGGTAAATTGACATAAGATATGAGATGGTAATTATATTCCTGTTAAGGAATGGAAAATGATAAGATATGAGAAGAAATGAGATTTAATTTTATTTGTCTTGCTTAATTTAATAACTGTTAGAAACCTATATAAATGCATTATTCACATTTGATGATTAGGTTGTTAGAATTCTCATTCATATTGTCCATATCTATCATGTTTCTTACTCTGCTGGGAATCATATATAAATCGGACCCTGACCCCTTCATTTTCCATGTTGTGCATGTTGTTGTATCCACTCAGGTGCTCCTCCGCAAGGGCGCCCGTTATGATTTTCCTACTCTTATGCTTTTGACGAGCTGTATGACCTTGCGGATTATTACAGGATGTTAGTTAGACGCCCTCATTTTTGGAATCTAGTTATGATTGGGTCTTTCATTCGGGCTAGTCGCCCATCTTTTGTACTTGTTAATGAATGTAGTATGTAAAATATATTGATTTGATGAAACACTTGTATGTAACCGTGGACCGACAGATTATTCGGTTCTTTTATTGTATGTTGTTTTGGTATTCATCTATATGTTCATTTCAAATTCCACTTACATCAGATTTGGGTTATTTAGTTTATTTCTAAAATCTTTATTAAATCAAAATTTTGACAACCTGCTTTCTGATTTATTGATTGGTTTTCCCATATACCAATTTTATTATTATGACGTTGAGGATGATATCCATCCATGATTCCGTTATGTCGAGGTATCGGGCTGGCCACCCTTTATTTTGGAATGCGGGTTATCACAGATGGTATCAGAGCATCAGGTTCTAGAGTCTTTTGGATCTTTGTGGACTTGTCACGTTCTACCGTAGCGTTCTTTGACATAGAGCCTAATGTTAGGACTGCTTTGTTGCTTATGCTTACGATCTTCTGCAAAAAATAGATTGTTTTAAGTAGAATTCTAACTCTATTATTTCTCCATCTCAGATGCTACCTAAAGGAGGTCGCCTGACAAGACGCAATAGGTTATTAGATGAGGATGTTGGTCCTCCTCCGGTGCCACAAGGAACATTCAATGTCGCGGATGTGGCAAATATAGTGGCTCAAGCCGTTAATGCGACCATGACAGCAGTTACCCAACAAGCGCTACAGGCTCAACATAGAGCGCCAGATGCCCAAGATTCTACCGGACCTTCTCCGTGGGAGAGAGCTAGGGAATCTTTTCTGAAGGGTCATCCCCCGGAATTTGACGGGAGCTCGGATGTTATAAAGGCGAATCAATGGAAGAAAGATATACAACACCATCTGCGAATGGTGGAGTGTGGTGAGGACAGGAAGCAAGTCCTTGCTACTTTTAAATTGGTTGGGGCCGCATTACACTGGTGGGAGTCTGTGATTATGCCTGAACAGAGGGATACAATGTCGATCTCTGAATTCTGGGTTTTGTTTGATCATAAGTACTTTCCTCCCACAATTCAATGGGAGATGATAAGGAGGTTGTAGGACCTTGTGCAAGGGGAGAGGTCAGTAGTGGAATATGAGGAGGAATTAACCCGGTTGGCAAGTTTTGTACCGAATTAAGTGACTCCTGAAGAAAAGAAAGTTTCAAAGTTTATGAGAGGGTTGAACTGGAGAATCCGGAAACACTTGATGGGTAATCTAGTTTTATAGACTTTTGGGGATGTAATGAATGCAGCTCTATTACATTGCCAAAAGCATAGACTATTTTTGCAAAATGGCAAGAAGACCTCTGTAGTGGGGCAAGCCGGAAGGCCGGGAGGTGGTGGGATTGGAGGAGGAGTCTTTCCCTCGTCCCAACCTTCGGGCAATAAACAGAAAGAAAGGTAACCTCAATAAGGCGACTTGTCGAAGAGGCAGCATTTTGGTGGGTTTAATTTGGGGAACCATAATAATAGGCACGGTCAGGGTGCCCCACAACAACAAGCAGGTCATGGTGGTCAGGGAGGCAGAGGCCAGCAGGGCCAAGGTTTGAATTAGTTTAGAAATAATCGTGGTCGAAATGCCGAAAATATGATAGGTCGGTGTTTCCAATGCTGGGAAGCGGGTCACAATAAGAAGGAATATCCTCAGTTGATGGGGGGACAATTTACTTGAGCTCCATACCAGCCGTACGTTCAGTTCCCTCCATAGGTGCCTAACCTAGTTGCTCCTCCACAATAGGGTCAGTTATAGTATGGTAGGGTCTACCATATTCAGGATGATATGCTTCCACCAGCTCCTCCTGCACCGCCAGCCATTGAGGTTAAGTTCCTTATTCAGGGACATATGGGTCGTGTTTTATTTGATACTGGTGCAACGCATTCGTTCATTTCTTAGAGCTTTGCTCATACCACCGAGTTGATTAAATTTTCTGATAGAACTTTTACTAGTGTGCAGTCCTCTATGGGTGATGGTTCACTCATCTTCTTTGTTTGTAAAAATATAGAAATCTCTCTCGGTAATTTATGCTTTGAGGCCAATTTACTCGTCCTGGACATGGTCGGGTATGACGTGATTTTGGGTATGGATTGGCTTATGAAATATCATGCTATAGTAAATTGCTACGGGAAGAGCATAGTCTTCGTCGTTCTGAGACAAGAAATGTTCATGGTAGTTTTACCTCGTTTAGAGGGGAGTACTAGTACTTATTTGTATTGCATTGCCGAGGAGACTTCTAGGGATGTAGTTGTTCCTTTGGATTATATTCCGGTTGTGAAAAACTTTGAGGATGTTTTTCGGGAAATACCAGGTTTGCCTCCTAGCCGTGAGATTGAGTTTGTAATTGATTTAGCGCCGGGAATGAGGCCTATCACGAGGGCTACATATAGAATGACTCCTATTGAAATAAGGGAGCTACGGGATCAAATTTAGAAGTTGTTGGAGTAGGGATTTATTCGGCGTAGCACATTACCATGGGGTGCTCAAGTGTTGTTTGTTAAGAAAAGAGATGGTTCTCTCCGATTATGTGTGGACTATAGAGAATTGAATAAGGTAATCATCTGGAATAAATATCCTTTACCTCGTATCGATGACTTGTTTGATCAACTTCGAGGAGCGATGTACTTCTCCAAAATCGATTTGAGGACGGGGTATCACCAATTGAGGATACGGGAGGAGGGTGTATTTAAGATTGATTTTCTAACAAGGTACGGGTCCTATGAATTTTTGGTTATGCCCTTTGGACTAACCAATGCCCCCGCTGTATTTATGGATCTCATGAATAGGGTGTTTCGATATTTCCTGGACCAATTTGTTATTGTGTTCATCGATGACATTTTAGTCTATTCTCGAACGGAATCTGATCGTGCTATGCATTTAAGGTTGGTCCTACAGAGACTACGGGACCATCAACTGTATGCCAAGTTCGAGAAGTGCGGCTTTTGGTTATAGGAAGTACAGTTTTTGGGTCATGTGGTGACGTCCCAGGGTGTATCGGTGGATCCAGGTAAGGTAGCTGCGGTGAAGGAGTGGGGTCAGCCCACGACACCTATCGAAGTTCATAGTCTTCTGGGTTTGGGGAGGTTATTACCGTCGGTTCATCAAGGGTTTCTCTAAAATAGCTAGCCCTTTGAAAAATTTGACCCGAAAAGGGGTGAGATTTATTTAGGATGATTCTTGCCAGGCTACATTTGATGAACTTAAAGATAGATTGACTTCGGCTTCGGTCCTTGCATTGCCAAAACCAGGATTAGAATATCTAGTCTTCACCGATGCATCTCTTCAAGGATTAGGAGGTGTACTTCAGCAAGAGAGACGGGCTATCACTTATGCTTCCCGTAAGTTGAAGCCCCATGAAAGAAACTATCTGGTGCATGACTTAGAACTAGCCGCAGTTATTTTTGCCTTGAAGATATGGAGGCATTATCTCTTGGGAGAGAAGTTTAGTCTTTTCACGGACCACAAATCGCTGCAATATTTATTTTCACAGAAGGACTTGAATATGCGACAACGCCAATGGTTAGAGTTCGTGAAAGATTATTAATTTGATATCCGTTATCATCCTGGTAAGACGAACATTGTAGCAGATGCCTTAAGTAGGAAGCCCGATGGAGAATTAGTTGAGGTATGTAGAGCTAAATGGAAAGAACTCAGTCAGGAGGATGCGGTGGTGAGAGCATTCATGTCGGTAATGACCGTTAGTCCTACCATTGTGTCATGGGTGGTAGAAGCCAAAGGAAGGGATAAGGAGTGTCAAGACCATATTCGCCGATTATTATCCAAGGGAGCAGAGTCCTACTTAATTGGTTCTGAGGGTGGATTACGCTTTCATGGAAGACTCATTGTTCCGGAGGAAGGAGATTTGAGACGGGAAGTGATGACCTAATCTCATGGGTCTAGGTTCACGGTTCATCCTGGTGGGGACAAAATGTATCAGGACATGCGCCATCAGTATTGGTGGCTAGGTATGAAGAGGTATATTTTGGAATTTGTGTCCCAGTCCACTACTTATCAATTGGTCAAGATCGATCATCAGAAACCGTTAGGTTTGTTGTAACCGTTAGAAATCCCGGTGTGGAAATGGGAAAGCATATCGATGGATTTTATCACACGCTTACCAAGATCACAAAGTGGATGTGATTCTATTTGGGTGATTGTCGACCGCTTGACGAAGTCAACACACTTCCTACCCGTGCGGACAGATTATGACACTCCTCGGTATGCCCGCTTATTCATCGAGAAGGTGGTGAGACTCCATGGGGTGCCTTTGAATATAGTTTCCAATCGAAACAAAATTTTTGTTTCCCACTTTTGGAGGAGTTTCCAAGAAGCGACGGGGACCGAATTGAGGTTAAGCACTTCGTAACATCCTCAAACAGATGTCCAAACTGAAAGGGTAAACCAAATGTTGGAGGATATGCTTCGCATGTGTATGCTTGACTTCAAAGGTGGTTGGGAACAATATCTCCCATTGGTTGAGTTTGCTTATAACAACTCTTACCAATTCACAATTGGAATGGCACCTTATGAATCTTTGTATGGAAGGCCGTGCAGATCACCCGCTTATTGGTTGAAAGTGGGTAATAATAAATTTCTTGGACCTGAAATGATCCAAGATACTTCCTCAAAAATTGAATTGATTCAAAATCGCATTCGGATATCCCAAGACCGTCAAAAGAGCTATGCTGATGCGGGTCGATGACACATGGAATTGGAGATTGGGGACCGAGTCTTGGTTCGAGTGTTGCCCATGAAAGGTATAAAGCATTTTGGTAAGAAGGGAAAACTTGTGCCACGTTTTGTTGGACCTTTTCCAGTTATTGCGAAGGTGGGTCCAGTGGCATACCAGCTTGCTTTATCGGAACCATTGCAATAGATTCATAATGTATTCCATATTTCCTCTCTAAAGAAGTATAGGAGGTGCGAAGGTGCTCTTTGGCACATCCCTTTTGAGGATATTGATTTCCAACCCGATGTTTCATATGAAGAATAACCGGTTGCTATATTAGAGCATGGGGAGCGTAGATTAAGATCTCATGTATTGCCCTTGGTGTGGGTTCAATGGAGTCACCATAACGCCAAGGAATCGACTTGGGAACGCGAGGATGACATTCGGGAAAAGTATCTGCATCTCTTTATACAAGGCACGCCTCAATTTTGGGGACAAAATTCCTTCATAAAGGGGGGAGTATGTAATAATCCTCGCTTTTGAGGTACGATTTTATATTTAATTTGCTAGATATAGTAATTAGATATAAAATGTTGATATGTGGAGTAGGTATTAATTTAAAAAAGAAAAGTTAATATCTACTATGATGTTGCATATTTACCGTATGTAGAGGTGAATTTTGCTATGTTATGTTTTGTAATGTCATATGATTTAAAAATGACATTTGGCTTAAAATGAAACCGGAACCTAAAATGAAGCATAAAATCTCCAAATGATAATTTGGAGGGTGCCAATAGTTCTGGGAGGTTCGAGATACTCAAATTGTGTGCCATATCGTATTTCTAGTTTCTGGGCACTTTTGACTGGTTGTAGCATATATAAGTAGCGAATTATTTTACCGCGTAGTAATCACTTAAGCTGGAAATTAGAACTCAATCCACGATTTATGTCTTAAACTAAGTCACTATTCCCCTAATTGAATTGGTAAACCTAGAGAAAGAAAGAGAAGAAGAAACCTTGGGAGAAAGTGAGAGATTGAAGCTTGGGTGATTGTTCTTGCATACAACATCATCAAAATCTGAACTTGCTAGCTTGAGGAAAGTTTTCTACTTGCTATTTTATGATTTAAGTAGAGTAATTTGCATTGATAGTTGTGGTTATACATGGTTTAAGAAACTTAGGGATTTTAATGGATTTGTGGTCTTGGAATGTTGGAGATTGATTTGAATGGTTATTGATGGTGAAATTATGGTTGTTGGATGTATTTATGCCCAATTAGTAGCAATAAATGTTAAGGGTTTGGGTTGGTTGAGTTTGGAGGAGATTAGGAGTCCAAGACTCCATAGCCAAAATTGGCAAAATTCGCAGGACCGAATCGATTCGGGTCCTGGCCGAATCGATTCGCATAGAGGTAGTGTCCAGGTCTGGTGAACCGAATCGATTTGGTCATCCCCCGAATTGATTCGGATGTTATGCAGAATGTTGGTTTTCCTGACCGAATCGATTCGGCTAGGCCAAATTGATTCGCTTGTCTGGACGAATCGATTCGCCCTAATCCGAATTGATTCGGAATTTTTGCATTTTATTTTTATTTTTCTTTTAAATTTTGACCTTTTTCCCTTAGGATTATGACCTAGGACCCTTGTTGAATGAAGTAAACATATGATCCTAGAGTTTTAGTCGAGTTTGGTCGTTACCCTATAGTTGAATGGGATCACTTGGGGTTAATTCAGGGGTATTTAAAGTGATGTTTAGGCCTCACTTTTTACTTGGTAGATAAATTGGAAAATAAAATTCTAAGCCCATATGTGGAGATTTTAGAGGCCTTTTTGAGGTATATAAAACCTTGAGACCTATGAGATTTTGGGAGATTGTTTAGAGAATACTTCGGGACCTAATTATATGATGAATTGAATAAGAAATATTCAAAGATAAATGTTTCAAGTAAAATGAAACACATGAGATTCATGGTAATGAAAAAGAGATTAAATTGGTAATTGTTAAATTACTTAATACACACCTCTCTAAATGCTATCATAAGGGAAGCTCGTGCATGAGGTGATGTCCCCTGACTATTGAATGTAGGCTGACTATAGTCCTCGGCCATATGTGGGTTTTGTATATATTTTTCTGCGCTAGTGAGGTAATTTCGGGTGTGGTTATGACTCACTCGTAGGCATATGGCCACTTCTCGACGTGCGTTAGGTGCCCAGGTTGTCTTGTATAGATAGGCCCTGGAAGATGATAGTCATTTAGGGGCGCGCCCAGTGGGAAAACTCGGAGGGGAGGTCTTAGAAACGTGCTATGTGTAAGAATATAACCTTTCTAACTCAAGTGGGACTTGAGGGAGGTAAATTTCCATAAGATATGAGATGGTAATTATATTCCTGTTAAGGAATGGAAAACGATAAGATATGAGAAGAAATGAGATTTAATTTTATTTCTCTTGCTTAATTTAATAACTGTTAGAAACCTATATAAATGCATTATTCACATTTTATGATTAGGTTATTAGAATTCTCATTCATATTGTCCATATTTATCATGTTTCTTACTCTACTAGGAATCATCTATAAATCGGGCCCTGACCCGTTCATTTTCCATGTTGTGCATGTTGTTGTATCCGCTCAGGTGCTCCTCCGCAAGGGCGCCCATTACGATTTTCCTACTCTTATGCTTTTGACGAGCTGTATGACCTTGTGTATTATAACAGGATGTTTGTTAGACGCCCTCATTTTTGGAATCTAGTTATAATCGGGTTTTTCATTCGGGCTAGTGGCCCATCTTTTGTACTTGTTAATGAATGTAGTATGTAAAATCTATTGATTTGATGAAACACTTGTATGTAACTGTGGACCGACAGATTATTCGGTTCTTTTATTGTATGTTGTTTTGGTATTCATCTATATGTTCCTTTGAAATTCCACTTACATCAGATTTGGGTTATTTAGTTTATTTCTAAAATCTTTATTAAATCAAAATTTTAACAACCTGCTTTCTGATTTATTGAGTGGTTTTCCCATATACCTATTTTATTGTTATGATGTTGAGGATGATATCCATCCATGATTCCGTTATGTTGTGGTATCGGGCTGGTCACCCCTTATTTCGGAATGCGGGTTGTCACAGGAAATAGAATGTGCATGCCATGTGATGGCCAACTAAAGAGGTAAGTTTTAGACGAAAGTCATTACTCAAGATTCCCATCCCGGATGTACAAACATGTATATGGATCTTTGAGAAGTATTTTGGTGGAATAACATGAAAATGAAGATAGCCGAATTTGTATCTCATTGTTTGGTTTGTCAACAAGTAAAAGCTGAACATCAGAAACCATCAGGATTACTAGATAACCTACCTATCTCTGAGTGGAAATGGGAATATACTACTGTGGATTTTGTGACAGTTTTACTAAGGAGCTTAAATGTCAATGATTCTATTGGGGTAATTATTGATAGGTTAACTAAATATGCTAATTTTCTTGCCATTTAGGTTACCCATTCTTTAGAAAGTTAGATAAGTTGTATGTGCGGGAAATTATGAGACTTAATGGAACCCCAGTTTTAATTATTTTTTATCGTGACCCAAGATTTGTGTCTCGCTTTAGGAAAATCCTACAAGAAGACATGGGAACACAATTGAATTTGAGCATCACTTCTCATCCTCAAACAAATGGAAAATCTAAGAGAACCATTCAAACCTTAGAGGGTATGCCTAAGGCATGTGTACTTAATCTACAGGGGAATTGGGATAATCATTTACCATTAGTGGAATTTGCATATCGTAATAGTTATCAAGAAAGTATTCAAATGGCTCCATATGAGGCACTATATGGTAGAAGGTGTCATTCCCCTGCATGTTGGGTAGAAGTTATAGAAAGAAAATTATTGGGACCAGAATTAAATCAGATCACAATAGAGAAGGTGAAATTAATACAAGATTGACTTCGAATTGCTCAAAGTCATCAAAAGAGTTACGTTAACAATCGACACCTCCAACTAGAATTCCAAAGACGAGATTATGTGTTCTTGCGAGTATCACCGAAAAAAGGAGTAATTCGATTTAGAAAGAAAGGAAAATTGAGTCCAAGATACATAGGACCTTATGAAATCCATGAAAAGATATGAGCTGGTGTTTATAAAAAAGACTTACCCCCTGAACTCTCTAGTGTGCATAATGTGTTTCATGTTTCAATAATGAAGAAATGTGTCCTAGATCCGACGCCTATCTTAAGTCATAAATCACTTGAAGTTACATAAGATTTGATCAATATTGAGCACTCAATAGATATTTTGGACCATAGAGATCACATATTATGAACCAAAGAATTATGGCACAATCCTTCCATTGAAAAATCAACAAGGGAGTGAAAAGATGAAATAAAGGAGTGATATCCATACCAGTTTGAAAATTAATTTAAGTCAAGTTTGGGGACCAAACTTTTTACAAGGAGGGTAGAATGTAATGACCCCACTTTTATATGCCAATATATAATTGTTTTTACAATTATGCCTTACTTATTATCTAATAATGTTGTATTATTACAAATGTGATATTTTGAATTCTTAATATAACAAATACCATTTTTAAATTTGAAGAATCGACTGTAAAATGGGTCAAATTGAAGTTTTATGACACATCCTAAGCAAAGTAATATGTTTGGGGTGGAAAATGTAATTTTATAAATCTTTAGGGACTTGTAGTATTCTGAATTCTATATAAAACAATACATGCTTTTAAATACGAATAATCAACTGTAAATTGGATCAAATCAAAGTCTTATGGAATATCCTAAGCTAAATGATAAGTTTTGGGGTAGAATATATAATTTTATGACACTTTACGGACTTGGTTTTAGTTAAGAAAATTTCAAGGACTAAAATTAAAATACAAAAAGGACCATTTTTAAAATAAAATATTTTCATCGAGCTCGAAGAAATATTGAAAATTTGTGGTGTAAAATTACCAAAATACCATTTATATGTAAAATGACCCTTATAACCTTAATACCTTTCCACCACATGCTTGACACCTCATGCTTGGTTTTGGACACCTCCATCGTACACATTTCATCTTTAAAGGAAAAGCTAAATCATATGTCATGCATTTAGAAAAGGCTGAAACACGTGTCGCCATTTGGTGAATAAAGACTACAAGATAGCTCTGTTATGCGAAACGTCAATGCCGACTCACCAAAATGAAATCTTAGTCACCCAGACACGTGTTAACACTCAAATACCTTTGAAAAATAGAAATATAGACCTTAGGATCAGTTATTACACCAAATCACTCCAAAAGCTTACAAATAAATAGTTAGAGAAAGTGCGAGAAAATTTAAGAAGAAGTTTTGTCTTAGTGAACCAAGACTCAATATAAGTGACTTCGTACTTCTATTTTAGGTGAGTACTCTATGAAATTCCTTGCGTATTTTGATTATATGATATTAACTACATATATTTTATGAAATGCTTTAATTCTCAAATTCATCAGATACCAATGATTTCGTCATTTGTTATATGTGTATATCTCTTGATATAAACATCTGATTTGAATTATTAAATTATTGATTTGTCCTATGGAAACTCTCATACTATGTTGGCCTTGACTACAATTTTTCAGGAAATAAGTAGGCCCATGGAGGGAACATAAAAAGACTATGTTGAAGATTCAACTTTCAGAGATATTTTTGTTATTTAAATAAAATGTATGTTTTATCTCATATAGCATCTTTGGATCTCTTGTAATAAGTTTTAAATTTTTCCTTAAGTTGTAACTCTTTATTACTTTTAATATAAACGAAGTTTCCTATAGAAAGCTCTGATGACATAATTCCTTCATTTGTTAGTATTTTACGATTCATAACCACGTTATTGTAATTCCATTGCATACATTATAAGAAACATTTTCAAACGAGAATACTTGTTGCCTTTGTGGCATGTGAAGACACTCTTTCCTTACTACTATATTGAGTCAGGGTCGTGACAGAAGGACTTGGTTAATTATATGAATTATTGTAATTTGCGGAATCAGATTGGGCTTAATACATAACATTAATGAATCGAAAATGAGTAGCTAAGTGGTGAGGAATTAATAATATGATTATGAAAAGGAATTAACGATTGAAAGCGATATTGGGAAAGAATTGACAAATCTAGTAATAAAAAAACTACCAAATCTGGGTTGTTATGCCATTTCGAATCGATTCGGCATTGGAGCGAATCGATTATGTCTGGCAGTGAATTGATTCGGCTAAGAAATCAAATCAATTCGGTTGTGGGGACATGTTGGTTTGGGACTAGGGTTCATTTTGGGGTGTTTCTAAAAGTCCATACGAGTTGATGGGATGGTGTTTGGGTCAACGATGAATTTATTAAAAATGAAAAAGTTGCACGTATAATTATTGGGAAATTATATTTAATTATATAGTTAAATAATCTTTTAAATAATAAGGAATTAATAATTAACTAGATGGTCAATTTAATGGATGAATATTTTTAGACATCATGTGGAATACTTTAGGTAATTTTAGAGTAATTACATGCACATATTATATGATATAATAGATGTTTATGTCACCTTCACAAGATATGTGAGACTAGGATGCCTTGGGAGTGGATAATATTAATGTAGAGGATTATGTTTTATCAAGTTGACTATAGTTAATGAATTTGGTATTAATTGAAATTGTTATCATATATCATTTCGGGACTCGTTTGGATGTGCTTAATATCACACTTAGATGGCGGGTGAGATGTTAATCACATGTGAGTGACAATGGGGGATATTTACTTTGAATCAATTGTATTTATTGCACTTTATATTTAATAAGTTAATTCTTGCAACTCAAGGGTCCTGACCCAAAGAAAATATTTCCCCCCTGGGTTTATGTAGACATGGATGGCAGAACTGACAGAAGATGAGATTTGTGGTCATATTTGCACAGAGATTACTTTTGTTCATTTGATTCTAGCATAAGTTATTGTTTTCACTTCAGTTAGTTTAGCTTCTTTCAGATTATTATAGAAACATGAACCCGAGTTTATTATTCCGTTATGTGGGACAATTTGTATTATTATTAGATTCTATGACTAGTCAAGTGTTGAACTATTTTTATTTATTATCAATTACTGTGTAAATGGTTTGTTATGTTTTTCATTTAAAAAAAGAAAGAAATATAAACGTTTTATTGTGGTTTGATGCTGAGAATGATATATATATATATATATATATATATATATATATATATATATATATATATATTGTATAACAAGACGCATCTTTGGCATACTATGTTTGGATAACCTTTACGCCAAAAAATGGGGGTTATTACAATTGGTATCAGAAAATCTAGGTTCTAGTGTCCTTAGGATTTGTGTTGCACCCATTTTGTTTTTTGCTTAGCGTTCTTTGATGTGTCTAGAGCCCGTTATAGGATTTGGTAATCTGGTGTCATGATGACTCGTGTGACGATATTGTTCGCTATCATTTGAGCATTAGTAAGTGTCTTGTCTATTTGAGCTTAGAAAAGCATGAGAATGAAGACCGTTGCGAGTTAATGGCTAAGCGTTGAATGACTGATTGGACAAAGGTGTCCATTATAGTTGTGAAAATTACTATGCAATATCATCTTATTTGGAAGTAAAGTCTACAACGTAAAGACTCCTAGGGGCATAAATTAATGGATGTCTCTGAGGTTGAGTCCATTTTTGGAAATATTAAGGGATTTTAGTTTCTAAGGAGCCTTTTAGAGTTTTGGATTTTTCTTATGGTAATATGGATTGTGATGAAAATTTATCCTAGTCGAATGATCTTATGATATTTTTGTGCACGTAAGCAAGAAGGAATTGGTTATTTTGTTTTAGAAAAATATAAGTATTTTGACGTTGAGATTAATTCTAATTAAAGGGCAAATTAGTGTTACATTCAGATTCGAGCAATGATCATTTATGTGGTGAAACCTCTTGTGATCTCGATGATGATAAAATGAGAATGTTTAAACTTAGTAGTAGGTCCATCATGTCATCACATAATATGGAATGGAGACTAGTTATATAATTTGTAATACACCTACATGGGTGGAGATTTGAAAATAGAGGATTGATTTTACAGGTGGTTCGAGTTGAGAGAACCCTTTTAGATAAGTGTATAAGGATGAAGTTACACGTGCACTATAGGCATGTATTTTGTTATGTGTATTAGTTATAAACAAGATTAAGGAACAAGCGAGCTCCAAGAAACTCAAAGAAATGGAAAGTTTCGACTAAGCATTTTAATTTCAAAGTAAGCATTGAGAGTACCCTTATTAGAGACAATTAGGGGAAAACGAAAGATGACGTTAAGGAATGGCTTGTTGAGATGAGAGGGAGGACTCCAAAGGTCAATTGAGATTTCAATATCACGACAAGTGATTATGGTAACATGTTTACTAGTTGCCCGAATGCGGATTATGGGTATAATAGAGTAGAACCAGGAATGGTTATATTGAGGTTTTATAGATTTTATATGATGGACGTTTCAACAAAACATTGGGTATAAATTTGTGTTTCATATGATTAGGGAAGTAGCGTCTGGTTAAGAGTGGGTGCCATGATGTGATGATTTTAGGTCAGCTATTAATGAAGTTCTTGGAGTACATATATAATGAAGTATGATTTTCATGATATCTATGCATTTTATGGTGATGTGTCTTATTTGGGCATGGTGGTCATACTGAGAGTTGTCTCTTTATAGGTGGATTGACTGTGAACACAACACGTGGATTATGGGTTGGTGTCCAATAGGATTTGGTATTGGTGGTGGTAGACCTCATTCCATATGGAAGTGGATATGAGATTGATCCTGTACAAGTAGATTATTTGTATATTCTCACCAAGATATTGGATAGTGGTGGCCATGCGAGTATCACCTAAGTTGTTATTATTTATTTTTATATTATGAGAGGGCCTAATGATTGATGGGTTCCATAAACGCATTATGGGTTCCATTAGTTATTCTTGGGCAATTGTGATACCCTACAACCGACTTTCGTAGTGAATGTGATGATAAGATTGATTTTTGGCTTACGATATGAATTTGTCTATTGGAGCTGTGTTTTGAATTTGAAGTATTGATATGAGTTATATGCATGTGAGGGTTAGCTGATGAAGAATTTATTTTTAGTATTAAATATATGTGTGAGGATAAGTAATTATATGATAATTTTAATACAAGAGAGAACCATGTAGCGATATGATTATGAGAATTTTTATGACACCCCGCCTAATAAAATACCAGGTGATCAATCTTATACCAGATTAAAACATGAATCTCATATGGTTCATTCTCAACATCATTGTCGAAAACCAATTTAATTACTAATAACTTATTAGGCTGGCGTCAAAATTTTATATTAACTAATCTTTTTAATCAAACCAACTAAATAAAGCATCACAACAGTTTATATATACAACAACTGAGATGAAATAAAATAATCGAACTCTCGGTACAATATAATACAACCAAATTGAATGCCGCACTAAAAGGATATAAAGGAATAAATGAATATAGATGGTCTATCGGCCCGAGTGTTTCTAAAGTACCTCCTATCTAGATTATAAGGATATAAGCATCTATAGTAAACCTGCTTGCATCCGCAGCTGCTGCAGCAAACATCCGACTCGAAGGAATCATCATTCAGGTATCCCTGTGCCTGGACACCTATATATATATATATATATATATATATATATATATATATATATATATATATTACAAGAGAGGGGAAAAATAGAGAAACGGGTTAGAGCACGAGTTTTGAAAATATTTAGCAAGTGCATAAATGCCATATTTTAAAATATGAAATATCTCATATGTAAATTGGTATCACACTCTCATGAGATACATCTAATAGTGCACACCTATCGCATACCTTTTAAACCACCTAGTTAAGCTACCCTGCCTACTAATTTGTTTCACCCATCTTTTAAATGTCCTTATAAACTCGAGTACTAAGGGCTAAACATCTCCCCATTCCTAATATTGCACTACGTTCGTGCGTGGGGTGTCTTACGAAGCAAAATCCAAACAAGGAACCCCCCCGATACACTACTACATGACAATGTTAATCGTTGAGATTTATTAGGCCCTCAGTACGTAACACATATTATAAAATCCCACAGCTATATATAGTTCTCACTAGAACCTATGATTCATACTCATATAAATTCGGATACGAATCTACCGGTAGGAGAATAATACCTTATACATTATTTATAAAATATTCTAAGCTATCGCCTGAGCTAATACATTATAACCTCTCACTTATGATTCATCCTTACGTTATGAATAACTTTTACTAGTTCTTTACACTATTCACATTTTAGTGTTATTAACCTTGTATATAATATTCTCATCTTTATATACGTATATCACCTATTTTATTCTAGATTTTATACTCCCGAAAGATTCAAAATTTATCTCACATTCCATTCTTTATTATGTCCGTATATATATGTTTCACATCTCATATAAATATATATATATATATACTATACACATCAAGTATATCCATACTTATATATAACACACTATATAAGTATAATAACCATTCCTCAGAGTTATAACTCAATGGATGTAGTCTATCAATCCTATCATCTTCCAAGGAATTACTCAACATACCATCCTGGGTACCAGCGGTCGGACTCTCACACCGACTTGGTAAAAACCAAATCACAATGTATGGAAAGCGGTCATAGTTACTCACCGAAAATGATAACGAAACATACCCACCATGTCTCACCCCCAATAAAAATCACACAATATAAAATGGACGCTATGACCTAGGGACTATACGCTCCCTGCTCCTCAAGCCAGGGGCCTCACCCACATCAAGCAACTTTCCATGATAGCATTAGAAGGGTAGGCTTCACATAAATATATTGTTCACACACAGATATATTTGTAATTATATCATATATATAGTGTATCAACTCTCCTGTACATAGTATATATCACTTCTCAATATATATGGCTATAATTGCCAAACTCTTATAGCGATAGCGAAAACCTCTAATGTTCCCATTCGCGATAGTATATAAGTATTTATACACTCAAAATACTAAAACCACAAGTATTATTATAATATAAACCCTAATATACCAATTGTCAGCGGTGGTGCGATATTTGATATATGTGGCGCCCAACAGAACTACGAGGCTGCGTCCGGCGCCGCAGCGACCCAAGCAATCAGAGGACTTGACGGTGACGTCAGGAGGGGCTATACTTGAGATAATTTGGAGGATTTCCATGGAGCCTTGTCTCCGACACTATTTGTTGGTGCATACCCTGATTTCTTTCTCTTTATCTTTCTCTACTACTTCTACTTTAACAATTTTCGGGGTGTAATTCAGTGATTGTAATAGTAATGGGGAGGAATGAGAAATTCCAACAAATCTCAGACCTCCTTCTCTCATGTCTATCTTCTAAATTCTAATCCTTAAAAAAAGAGCTATATATTAATTTGAATACTTTACTAGTTTTTTTGCCGGCGTGATGCGTGGCACTTACTTAATTACTATACTTCATTAAAAATTTTATAAAAAAATTATAAAGGGTATGACATTTAATAATTTTATTGATTAATAAATCTTTATTATATATATAAAGTTGTTTGCTTTAAGTTATAGGCTAACCTCAACTTGACACGTGGTAATATTAATGGAGGTAATATTTTGTAGACAACAAAACTAACTTCAAAACTCACGTTGGCTTTCTCAGTTCCAGAAAAAAAAAGTTACCTCTCAATTCAAAAAAATAAAAAGAAAAACTAAAAAGTTGCCTTATTAACCAAACTCCAATGTCCATTAATTTTTCAAAAAGGGAAATTTAAGAGACACTTTGTTTTGTAGGCTTAAAAACTCACTTCAAAACCCACTTTGTCTCTCTCAATTGAAAAATAATAGAACGTAAATGTTTCCTCATTAACCAAACTCCAAAGTTCATTGTTTTTTCAAAGAGGAAAATCCAACAGATACTTCCACTTGAGGATTCACCCTTTGTACTGCAATACCCCGTAATTTTAAATGACTTTTAAAATGGGTTATATTTTAAATTAATGGATTAATTGGATTTTATTATTAATTAATTCATTCAGGTTTTATCTAGACGGTGGTTATTAAAATGGATGATTATGAATATTACTTAAAGATATTTAGGTAATATATGAATGTGATGTCATTGATATGACTGTAGGATATAAATTCGATAATTTATATTTTTAGTCAGACGCGGTTTGGGACGTGTCGGGACTAGTTTATGAAATTAAAAAGGAAATTTATTTTCTATCGACCTTATAGTCATTTTGACTGCGTAGTTGCGTCCGTAAGGTTCGAAATAGTCAGAAAAGTCTATTTGGATGTTAATTTTGAGTCTCGGGTCATTTGGAAATGAATAGACAACCCAAAAGTTCGTATATTGTCCATGTTAGAATAATTATGAAAAGAGATGATTTTCTTGTTTGGAAGACATAATGGAGTTCTTATATGGATTTATAGAAACTGAAATAATATAGGAAGTAAACTTATATTGTAGGATGATATTAATCCACGAAATGATCATGAATATGTTGAAGAAAAATCTGAAAAACCATTGAAGTATTCTTGAAGTTAATATGTTGATGATTTTCTGGAAATAAGGAGAGAAACATGCTTTTAATCCAATCCCTTGATGATTTTAGGATGTTTAGAGTATTGGAAATCGTTCATATATGTTGATATATCATGTAGAAATAATTATATCTCGTTTTGGAGGTTAATATGAAGGTTTGAATGAGTAAAAATGGTGAAACCCGTAGTTGCAGAAAATGCAGAAAACCAGGCTTGGACCTGAGGGATCGATCGATCGACCCCTGCCTTCGATCGATCGACCTCCCCAGAATATGTAAAGTTGTTTTTTTTAAATGTTGATTCTTATCCCAAACCTTTTGTGGATCTTTGGTGATTATTATTTGGATATTATGGGACTTAGAAAATATCAGTAAACCCTTGATACGATTTGAATTAATTTGATTTGGATTCAAGTGATTAAAATGTTGAAAATTATATCGAATGGAATTTCGGTTGCTATATTCATTTGTTAAATTCTAAATGGAGATTTTTGAGGATTAAAGATTGGACTAGTAGGGGTGATTGAATATAACACCTGGGTATCCTTAAGTTTACAAGAGGGCCTAATCAAAAGTGAAAGAATATGTGTTTATAAGAGATTTGAAACTATCGATTTTAACCTTAATTAAAAGGAGAACTAAACTCGTAGTAATTCGGGAGAAATGAGGTTATGGACCAGTAGGATATTAATGAATTCTTACTGAATATATGTTGAGAAAAAACCTATTTAAATCTTGTGAATTGAGTGAGGGTAGCCTTAGGGTTAAAATTTGAACATCAAGGACTGAGTTTAAGCTCAATATTTATTTCGCAAGGACGGAGTGTAATACAAGAACGTAGTGGTGTGTCTCATGGATAGAGATGGGAGTTTAGAACACATTTGGTTGAAAGAATGTATGAGGTTATCCCGATCGCATAGTTGAAGTTGTCGGACCTGCTCGATCGACAGAGTTAAGTAGTAGTGTATTGGAGGGGTTCCTTGTTTGGATTTCGCTTTGCGAGACGCTCCGCGCATGAACCTTAACGACGTCGGGAGTGGAGAGATGTTATAGGATGGGAGGATAATTAAATTATGAAGTAAATATATGATTTATTAGTATTTAAAAGAGATATAATGCTACGTATGTGAAATATCTTAGGGTAGTGATATTACCTTATTGATATTATATTATAGGTATGATAATACCTATTTGATTGATTGATGATTTATGTGTATGACATACCTAGCTTACTTGCTATCGGTGGGAGGTTTGCGCGTGAGGGAAGTCATATCCTGATGAATCCATGGGATCTTTGATTTGTCGCTCGATAACATAGGTCTATGAAAGACTTATCGGGGAGTTGATAGGTCTGCTGACTGTGGGTACGTAGGTATGTGCGTGACCCATGGATACGAGAACTATGTTCACCTCCAATGTTTGTGATGTTGTTTGTGGTTCGTGGAATCTTACCAAACCTTTAGTCCCCTATTCGGCGACATGCGATGATGGGACATGATAGCAAAGTAATGCATTGCACCGCAGCTATGACTCGGGGTGACGTATTATATATGAATATATACATAATGGATTAAATGATTGATTGGATATATACATTGTGGTGAAATCTATCTACGGTGATAATTGTAGATAACGGTGAATAGAGAAAGATAATGGAATTAAGTTAATGTATGTTTATGCTTATAGAATTTAAAAGCTTAACTCATGTTAATGAGAAAGGATTCATATTAATGAGTAATGATTCATGTTAATGAGAAACGATTCATATTAATGAGTAATGATTCATGAAAATGAGAAACTAATCATATAAAGGAGAAATGTAAATGCATAATAATGTGACGTATGGTATGGGACATACGGGGATTATGATATGGGAATGGAATTATAATATGGAGACTAGAAAAGAGGAACCATTAACTAGGAGGTTAATAGGAAACGTTAAGTGTGCACTCTAGTTGAGAGGTGAGAATATCAAGTGAGAGTTGGATCTAACATGTACATAATAAATGCTTTATTGCACTTGTTAAATACTTGCTCTTTTAAAAATCATCTACACATTCGGGCTCTGACCCGTTTCCTTGCATATTTTCTTTTCTATTGTATCTCTATATCAGGTGTCCAGCAACAAGGACGCCAACCATAGTTGATTGTGACGAGCTATGGAGCTATGGAGTTTTTCTTAGACGCCTATCTTCATTTGATTCACAGTATTCTTAGTTAGGGAATGTCGCCCAAAGGATTTTCAGTTATCTTTTCTATTGAGGTCAAATATTATTGTATTCGGGTCTCTTTAATACAGTTGTTATTGATGGGATTACTGTAATGGATTAATATTATTTGGGAATGTTTATTCCAATTGCATTTAAAT
Source organism: Sambucus nigra (assembly GCA_949130495.1). Taxonomy (NCBI): domain Eukaryota; kingdom Viridiplantae; phylum Streptophyta; class Magnoliopsida; order Dipsacales; family Adoxaceae; genus Sambucus; species Sambucus nigra. Next base: position 2,481,267 of record OX422223.1, read on the forward strand.
TCTTTTGTGTTATTTATTGGGTTATCAGTGTTGTAGAATAAAATGTGTTGTGTTATTCTTAACTAAAAATGGTTTTGTTGAAATTTAAATTTGGAAAGTTTTTAACACCAGCTTAATTGGGTATTGGGTGAGTTGTAATTGTTTTCGACAGTGATGCTAAGAATGAGCCAACTGTATATTCTATTTTAATTTGGTATGGGACTAGCCACCCGGTATTTAATTAGGCGCGGTGTTACAGGTGGTATCAGAGCATCAGGTTCTAGTGTCCTTTAGGATCTGTACGACTTACTGTGTTTCCAGTTTAGCGTTCTTTGATGTAGAGCCCTATGAGTAGGATTATTGCTTTTCTATTTACGCCTACAAAGGTACGATGACTGCGGCCGAAGTTGGTGCAATTGTCGCTCAGGCAGTCAATGCTGCTGTAGCTGTTGTTCGGCAGGCTCCAGCACCGGCACCGTTTGTGCCACCCGCGCAAGGGAAAGTGTTTCCTACTGTATGGGAACGAGCGAGGGATGCCTTTCAGAAAGCGCACCCACCTGAGTTTCAGGGAGGATCAGATGTTGTGACTGCTACCCAATGGAAGAAAGATATCCAACGGCACTTGAGAATGATCGAATGCACTGAGGTTCAACGTCAAATACTAGCCACATTCAAGCTAGTAGGGGCAGCTTTGCAATGGTGGGAAGCTACGACCACTACGGAGGAGAGGGACATAATGACTATCCAAGACTTTTGGATACGGTTTGATGGGAAGTATTTTCCTTTCGCCATCCAGACAGAGATGAGACGAAAGCTACTTGATTTGAAACAGGGAGAGAAAATTGTGGCAGAATATGAGGAAGAGTTTACGAGATTAACTAATTTGGTACCAAATGAAGTACCTACTGAGGAGAGGAGAGTCCTAATGTTCACTGATGGGTTGAACTATAAAATTCGCCAACATTTATTGGGGAATCTTTCATTTCATATGTATGGCAAATGAGGGCCATTGGACGGATAGCGGAGATCGTACTTAGGAGGTTATGAAGTATATTTGAGTATGATGACCGTAGTCGAGGTCACCCCTATTATGGAAAAATTGAGGAGAGTCATCAGTAGAAGTTCTTGAAATGCGTGAATTGTGTATGTTCCTCAACGAAGGCAATATATTGAAAGGCTTGGGTATATAGTGGAGTGTGGTTAACTAGAACTGAAAATTTAGGGTAAAATTTTTCTTGACTCATCGGAGCAAAGTTATAATATTGGGATTCAACAACCATCACCCGCAAATGAAGGTATGCTTCCTATCTAAGGAAGTATGAGGCGTATTGATTTTTGTAGTGATTGATATTGTGTGGGCAAACGGGTGGTTAAACTTAGCCTATGGCATCGTTATTTACGTAGACTCACTGAGGGGTGTGGGACACCTATATAGTACTTGTTATCACGTGGGTTTGATTTTTATGGGATTACTTACCTTGGGCATGTCCGAGCGTGATGTGACTATTGGCATGCATTGACTTGTGGTCTATGAGAGCATATGTCTGCATCTTGTCTTCTATAAGAGAGTAGATGCGTAGACTCTATTTGAAATTGATAAAAACCAAATTTTTGTTTTAAATCGATAAACCTGATTTTTTTTTATAATCCAAATTTTTATATTATTGACTAAAGACCTTAGGAGTTTCGATGACCGACTACTTTAGGAAGTAGTGTATCGGGGTGGTTCCTTGTTTGGATTTCGCTTGCGAGACACCCCACGCATGAAACTAATAACCGCTGGGAGTCAAAATAAGTTAGGTCTTTGGGAAACGAGTTTATAACCTTTGCGAAAACTTTTAATATTGAAAGCGGTACGAGAGGGTGTATGGGCGCCCTGGATGATTGAATTGTAGTATTTTTCATAATTGTGAAAAAGGTAAGTAATTGAGACGATAGGATTTATTTGTTCACTACGAGAGCATCATTTTTCCCAAAGTTTGTCATGAGGACGGTATATGGAAGATTAGGTAAAGTCTAAATTTGATTCAGTTGAAACTATATGGTGAGGCTTGGCGTATAGCATCGATAGGGATTTTGTTAATGTGTTGTATGGGCGGTACATCTTGGATTTCTTGCGATGTGAGATTTATACTCGGAGTTGACCTTACCGGTATGACTTATATTCCTGAATTTCGGGACGAAATTCTGATATAAAGGGGGAAGTATGTAATACCCCATAATTTTAAATGACTTTTAAAATGTGTTATATTTTAAATTAATGGATTAATTGGATTTTATTATTAATTAATTCATTCGGGTTTTATCCAGACGGTGGATATTAAAATGGATGATTCTGAATATTACTTAAAGATATTTAGGTAAAATATGAATGTGATGTCATTGATATGACTGTATGATATAAATTCGTTAATTTATATTTTTAGTCAGACGCGGTATGGGACGTGTAGGGACTAGTTTATGAAATTAAAAAGGAAATTTATTTTTTATCGACCTTATAGTCATTTCGATTGCGTAGTTGCGTCCGGAAGGTTCGAAATAGTCAGAAAAGTCTATTTGGATGTTAATTTTGAGTCTCGGGTCATTTGGAAATGAATAGACAACCCGAAAGGGCATTTTGGTCATTTTTCTAGGGGGGTGAATAGTGATTTCGGATTTTGGCCTATTATAAGTATTGGTAGATTAAGTGTATGTGGGTTATTCATCTCCTCTACACAAAATAGAGAAGTCATCTTCCTAGAGAGAGTGAAAGAGTGCTTGGGAAGGGAAAAGCCTACTTGGGAAGGAGAAGAACAAGAACCAAGGTTCACCACCACCAACCACCACCGGAGTTTGACCGGAGAAGGGACAACCAACTGAGATATACTACACCAAAGGATCAGGCCTTCAGTAAAGGCAAGTGTTTGATAATTGCAACTTAAGTTCGTATATTGTCCATGTTAGAATAATTATGAAAAGAGATGATTTTCTTGTTTGGAAGACATAATGGAGTTCTTTTATGGATTTATAGAAACTGAAATAATATAGGAAGTAAACTTATATTGTAGGATGATATTAATCCACGAAATGATCATGAATATGTTGAAGAAAAATCTGAAAAACCATTGAAGTATTCTTGAAGTTAATATGTTGATGATTTTCTGGAAATAAGGAGAGAAACATGCTTTTAATCCAATCCCTTGATGATTCTAGGATGTTTAGAGTATTGGAAATCGTTCATATATGTTGATATATCATGTAGAAATAATTATAACTCATTTCGGAGGTTAATATGAAGGTTTGAATGAGTAAAAATGGTGAAACCCGTAGTTGCAGAAAATGCAGAAAACCAGGCTTGGACCTGAGGGATCGATCGATCGATCCCTACCTTCGATCGATCGACCTCCCAAGAATATGTAAAGTTGTTTTTTTTAAATGTTGATTCTTATCCCAAACCTTTTGTGGATCTTTGGTGATTATTATTTGGATATTATGGGACTTAGAAAATATCAGTAAACCCTTGATAAGATTTGAATTAATTTGATTTGGATTCAAGTGATTAAAATGTTGAAAATTATATCGAATGGAATTTCGGTTGCTATATTCATTTGTTAAATTCTAAATGGATATTTCTGAGGATTAAAGATTGGACCAGTAGGGGTGATTGAATATAACACCTGGGTATCCTTAAGTTTACAAGAGGGCCTAATCAAAAGTGAAAGAATATGTGTTTATAAGAGATTTGAAACTATCGATTTTAACCTTAATTAAAAGGAGAACTAAACTCGTAGTAATTCGGGAGAAATGAGGTTATGGACCAGTAGGATATTAGTGAATTCTTACTGAATATATGTTGAGGAAAAACCTATTTAAATCTTGTGAATTGAGTGAGGGTAGCCTTAGGGTTACAATTTGAACATCAAGGACTGAGTTTAAGCTCAATATTTATTTCGCAAGGACGGAGTGTAATACAAGAGCGTAGTGGTGTGTCTCCTGGATAGAGATGGGAGTTTAGAACACATTTGGTTGAAAGAATGTATGAGATTATCTCGATCGCATAGTTGAAGTTGTCGGACCTCCTCGATCGACAATGTTAAGTAGTAGTGTATTGGAGGGGTTCCTTGTTTGGATTTTGCTTTGCGAGACGCTCCGCGCATGAACCTTAACGACGTCGGGAGTGGAGAGATGTTATAGGATGCGAGGATAATTAAATTATGAAGTAAATATATGATACCTAGAATTTAAAAGAGATATAATGTTATGTATAGGAAATATCTTAGGGTAGTGATATTACCTTATTGATATTATATTATAGGTATGATAATACCTATTTGATTGATTAATGATTTATGTGTATGACATACCTAGCTTACTTGCTATCGGTGGGAGGTTTGCGCGTGAGGGAAGTCATATCCTGATGAATCCATGTGATCTTTGATTTGTCGCTCGAGAACATAGGTCTATGAAAGACTTATCGAGGAGTTGATAAGTCCACTGACTATGGGTACGTAGGTATGTTCATGACCCATGGATACGAGAACTATGTTCACCTCCAATGTTTGTGATGTTGTTTGTGGTTCGTGGAATCTTACCGAACCTTTAGTCCCCTATTCGGCGACATGCGATGATGGGACATGATAGCAAAGTAATGCATTGCACCGCAGCTATGAGTCGGGGTTACGTATTATATATGAATATATATATAATGGATTAAATGATTGATTGGATATGTACATTGTGGTGAAATCTATCTACGGTGATAATTGTAGATAACGGTGAATAGAGAAAGATAATGAAATTAAGTTAATGAATGTTTATGCTTATAGAATTGAAAAGCTTAACTCATGTTAATGAGAAACGATTCATATTAATGAGTAATGATTCATGTTAATGAGAAACAATTCATATTAATGAGTAATGATTCATGTTAATGAGAAACTAATCATATAAAGGAGAAATGTAAATGCATAATAATGTGACGTATGGTATGGGACATACGGGGATTATGATATGGGAATGGAATTATAATATGGAGACTAGAAAAGAGGAACCATTAACTAGGAGGTTAATAGGAAACGTTAAGTGTGCACTCTAGTTGAGAGGTGAGAATAGCAAGTGAGAGTTGGATCTAACATGTACATAGTAAATGCTTTATTGCACTTGTTAAATACTTGCTCTTTTAAAAATCATCTACACATTCGAGCTCTGACCCGTTTCCTTGCATATTTTCTTTTCTATTGTATCTCTATATCAGGTGTCCAGCAACAGGGATGCCAACCATAGTTGACTGTGACGAGCTATGGATCTATGGAGTTTTGCTTAGACTCCTATCTTCATTTGATTCACAGTATTCTTAGTTAGGGCATGTCGCCCAAAGGATTTCCAGTTATCTTTTCTATCGAGGTCAAATACTATTGTATTCGGGTCTCTTTAATACAGTTGTTATTGATGGGATTACTGTAATGGATTAATATTATTTGGGAATGTTTATTCCAATTGCATTTAAATTCTTTTGTGTTATTTATTGGGTTATCAGCGTTATAGAATAAAATGTGTTGTGTTATTCTTAAACTAAAAATGGTTTTGTTGAAATTAAAATTTGGAAAGTTTTTAACACCAGCTTAATTGGGTATTGGGTGAGTTGTAAATGTTTTCGACAGTGATGCTAAGAATGAGCCAACTGTATATCCTATTTTAATTTGGTATGGGACTGGACACCCGGTATTTAATTAGGTGGGGTGTTACATGTACATTCTCCATAACTCTGTCTTTCACATTTTTATATTAACTTTATATTAATACTAGTCACTAGAGTGGACAGACCATTAAGAATTGAGTTAAAATTTAAAACCTTTATTTAATTAATGGACTACATAAAAGAAGCTTGAGCTTTGGTTCAATCTCATCTAAAATTATCTTTCAATTTGATATCTGAGAAGATAAAGGACAAAGGATAAACTTCATAAGTGGGGAAGCATAAACTCTAAGATCTGTGTTCTTTGCAATCAAGACATTGAAACAAGAGATCATCTCTTCTTCAAGTGTCCTTTCTCTACTCTGGTGTGGGATATCTGTTATAAAATTTTGGAGGGAAGAAGACATGCTACTACAACCCAGGTGGAATCTTGTCAATAATTATAATAAACTTCAGAGTGACATCAGAAAGCATTGCCTATCTACTATGGACAATTTTCTATGGAGGGAGATGTGTAATAGAACTTTTAATGTTACTACCAAAAATTCCGGCTAGACTGGGGAGGAAATCAAAGAGTCATTGTTCACCTCGACATGCAGATGGGGAAAATCAAAAGGAACCCAAAAAAACTGGGAGGTTGTTAAAAGTTTGAGCTTATATGAAAAAAAATCCTTGATTCATGCTAGATTTATGGAGATTCTTATCTAGATTTTTCTTATTGATGGTTTTTACTGGCTGAGCTTTTTCTTTCTCTTTTAAGGCTATTTCTCTTCAATGTTGAAGTGGGTTCGTTGGATCCAATTGCATGTCTCTGTTTTCATCAGTTATGAGTTCAGGCGCCTATTCCTTTTGTTGGGCTGTTCTTCTATCCTTAGCTCCAGTTCCTTTTTGGAATTTATTCCTTGCTTTGTTGAAGTTTTTGTTAGTTCTTGCTCCAGTTTGGGCTGATAAATTGGTTTGGGGTCAAAAGTTTTCTTTTTGTTGTCTTTTTTTAGAGGTGTTGGCTGCATTTTGATTTTGGGTTCTTGTTTAGTTAAAGGGTTGACTTTTTTCTTGGAGTTAGGAGCGTGGCTATGGGGTTTGATGCTTTCTTGCTTGTTTTAGCTGTGGAGTTCGAATGATCCGTATGTGGTTCTTGGTGGGTGATGTAGTTTTGGTTTGTGGTTTGTGGCTTTGGTATGGCTGATGTTTTTAGCTGTTAAAGAGTGTTTTGTTTCTAGCTTTGTCTGACGTGTGTCCCTGTCTAGACCTTTCATGTGCTTTCTTGTTCTGAGTTTGTTCCTGTTTGGGTTGTTTTGGAGTTGGGGTAGTGTTGTGTGGGCCTGTGTTTTCCTTGTGTCCTAGTCGGTTTGTTTCGATTTAATTGATAGAGTCTGTTTCTTTGGGCCTTGGTCTTTTTTGTTAATCACAGATAAAATAAATGAGACAAAGAAATTTTAAAGTGGTTCAGCCTTATAGGAATGGCCTACGTCCACTGTTATGTTATTGCTGACTGTTTGGGAATTCTCGATTACAAGTTTTATCAAGAAATTTCGGTCCCTTTACAATGAGGATAATACAATGTATTTATAGCCCTAAGGCTGTAATGTGAAAGGGTAATACATTAAATGCCCCTTAAGCGTATACATATGTATGATAATAAAAAGCATTTAATGCACAGTCAAACTGTTGGTTGTCCTGCTATTAATGCTTTATTCGAGGTGCAGCTCGGACCGCCTAAGCTGCTCGGTACTCAAAAGTTCCTCGGTATCCAAAAGTTCCTCGTAGAGTTCTTGTTGGTCGGAGCATCTGAGTTGCTAGGGGAAACAGTGCTCCTCGTTGCAGTATGGTTCCTCGGAGTCAAGGTGTTGTTCGGAAGTGTTTGTTGTTGCCATGCAGATTGCCATGTGTCTTCACTCAATTGAGCCATGTCAGCAGACTAAATTTGGTATCAACAGAAGCCCCCAATGTTTCATAGTTCGAAATTTGAGGAGTGTAGAACATTCTTTCTCAAAATATGGTGCTTTTAAATGGTCATCCTGAAATTTAGGAGTCTTTTCTTTTGTATTTATTTCTCCTTCCAAATTCGTAGGATCGATCTTTGTTGAATTTTTCTACCTGCTTCGATTCCCGCGCCATTTTTATCTTTTTAACCGCTAGTATTATAACCGTCTCTTTTTGTAATCATTACTTTTACCTTTTCCCAAGGCAGAGTATTTAAATGTTGCAGAAAATCCCATCGTCTTCTACTTTTTCAAATTTGTCTCTTTGAGTTTTCCATTGTCTCTCTCTCTCGTGTGCGTTCATCTCTTTCATCATTTGTTGTCAACAGACTCATCTCTTTCCTGTAAAATTTTCTTCTTTCTCTTTGATTTCCTTCTTTCATCATGGTTTATCCTGTAGAATCAATTGATAAATTTCGCTCGGATTTCTCGATTCCCACATGGGTTATTTTGGAAGAGATTTCTGAGCCTTCAGACTATTTTTGTTTGGCTGAGGGACATTGGTTCCCCAGTCTCTTTGTCGCTGAGTGCGGCTTTTCTTTTCCCCCAAACCCTCTATGTCTGGAATTCTGTCAATACTTTGACGTGGTTCCTGCAAGAATAGCCCTCAATACATGGAGAATAGTTAACGGTGTTTATTGATTAAATCAAATTCATGGAACTTATATAGGAATTCCTGAAATTATGTTTTGTTATAGATGGGTTGTGGGGGATAATACTTTTTATGAAAAAACTAGGTTTTTAAATAGAGCTTTAGTGGTCAACCTCCCATATGCCAATAGGGACTACTTTGAGCATGGGGTTGTTATGAAAAATTGGCAACACCCTCCACTAACTGGAGATGATGTTTAACAGGGTCCCAGATGTCCTCCCTATGGCAATGGGATAGGTTGTTTTTATTTTATTTTCAAAATTATGCTTCTTCGATGTTTGATAAAATGTACCACTGATATTTTAATTTTGATTTATTTACAGTTGACAGCAAAAAAAAATCTCCAAAAGATGCTGACGTTAACATAAGGCATTTAAAACTTATTTGGAGTTTGCATCAGACTGTTACCGATGAGCATATTAAGACAACTTCATATTTGTTGTAGTACAAGAGTTACACCTCCTCTTTTACTGCTCGTCCGGTGATAAGCGACGCAGAACCAATACCAGCCTACAAGTTCTTCGCCTGAGTCACATATTCTTTTGAGTGAAAGGATGAAGAAAATAAGACCTCCCACCCTTTTTGAGAAATCCGCCTCTGGTGCTGGAGAGGCAAAGAGAACTAAGATTGATGTCCCAGGAGAAGGGACAAAGAAAATTGACGCACCTCCTTTCGCTTCTCCTGTGAAGGTTGTTGAGAAGCCCCTAGTGGTCCCGAGCAAGTCTATTGCTCCAAGTGAGGTGATTGTCATTTCTCCGACTAAGACTACCTCGTTAGTCGAGAAAGTTGATGCTCCTCTGAGGAGGCTGAAGAAAAGCTCGGTGAAGACTTGGATCATTCTCGAGATCCAAGGCATTGAAGAAAACCTTTCTCGGGACACGGTTACCACATTAGCAGCTCGTTATATTTCTTCTGTAAGTCCTATTGTCTTAAATTTTCATTCTTTACTTTTTGTATCTCTGCACTAACTTGCTTTCGTTTTCTTTTCACAATTGGTGAGCTGTTTTAATACAATTCTGAAGAAAGATGAAGCTATTAAAGCTTCAAGCTCCTCGTCTAGTGTAGCATAAGCTTTGATGGGCCTGGTGCAGTCTCTGAAAGATTCTCGTAAAAAATATAGCGATGACAAGGCGATTTGGGAAAAGAAGATTACTTCGACCGAGCACGAGAAGGCTCATGTTATTGAGGTCTCCAAGGGGTTGGAGAAAAAAATAAATAATTTGGAGGAGAAGAATAAGGAGCTTGAAGGGAAGCTCAAAAATGCTGGGGAGCTTGAAAATAAGATCAAAGCTGCTGAGGAGGAGTTGGGTCAACTTTGGGAAGTAAGTCGTCAGAAGGAGGAGGTTGAGAATAAATTGAATGCTTCTGATGACCTTCTTTCCGAGAAGCTTTCCTCGGAGAAGACAAAAAGTAAATTGTCTGTTAAAAAATCCTTCAGCGTCGTCTAGGATAAAGGGTGGAATAAAGGTTTAGCTGCCATGATGTCACAAGTGGAATATGGCAGCCTCAAATACTTTAGAGATGGATGGGTAGCTACTCTGAAAGAGATGAGAGTTGATGAAAATTCTGAATTATTTCAGTGACACATCCCTGGTCCCCCTCCAACTCCTGAAGACGAAGAAGAGGATGCAGCTGCCTCTGAAGATTCTTCCATGGTGATGGGAGATCAAGTTTCTCATCCCCCAGCTATTCAACCCACTAACGAGGAGCTTCAGCAACTCGTTACTTCATCCGAGCAATTGCCAGCACTTCCCGAGTAACCCTTTGTTACCTTCGAGCAACCTACCTCCTCGTCCTAGCCTCCCGAGAAAGTTTTGGGAGACAAGGAAAAGGTGTAGAGTTGTTCGGATTTCTCTCTATATTTTATTTTTCCTTGTAAAATGAACTCTGAACTTTGTACTTCTCCTTTATAATGTAATAAAATTTGAAGTTTTGCCTATTCATACTGTTGTTTCTCATCTTCATGCTCTGTTTGAACTCTTATTGATTGTTGCTTTTTCTTCCTTTACTAGTTTCTGGCCAGGATGGAATTATTGACTGCTCATGATACAAAAATGTTAAGGCAATGTAATGAGTATTTCAAAGATGGTCATACAGACATGAGTGCAGCTCAAATCATTAACATCCTCAGTCAAGATGCTTCAGAGCAAGAAATTGAAGCCTATCAATATTTGAAGTGCCTGCTCGACCGCGTAGTGGCTAACAACGTTGCATACTATAATATGATTGAGGATCTCCAAGGCACTCTTGAAGAAATTCAGCAACAATATAAAGAATCTACTTCCCTTTTGCACGAGGGGTACTAGAAGAAGTATCAGCAAATCATTGCCGATAAGGGATACGATAAATGATTTGCTACTTACGATGTGAGGGAGAGAACTTTGAAGGCTGAGGTCGAAGAGCATAGACAAATAGCTGAGTTGTTAGAGCAAGAAAATAATAACCTGCAAAGAGAGTTGTCCCAGTTAAAGTCTGCAGCTTCCACCTCAAACGCCTTGATCCCTGTGACCGACGAGGGATTCTCTTTCTTGGAGGTCAAAAACGCCAACCTGAGGGACAAATTGGAGACCTTGAAGAGAGTTGGCCCTTCTACATCTTCTCGGGGACGAGCAAGATCTCCTCGGGGACGAGCAAGAGCTTCTTAGATTTTTGTCGAGGAACAGAGAACTCAATCTTCTCTAGAGAACCAGGCCTTCCAACTGATGGCAAAGAAGCAGGCATTGGCTGAGATGTCTAAAAAGATCAGTGGTCTGGACGAGCACCTTTCTGAGCCAAAATCTATCTTGGAGAATAAAGAACTCTTTATAAAAAATCTCCATGAGCAACTGGAAAGATTGACATATCAATTCCACAAACAGCCCAGAGAATTCTAGATGGCTGGCTACAACGATCCTCTCTACCATTTGGATGATCGTATCCAAAATTCAAATAATGAGGGTTACAAACAGGGATGGTTGAATGCCTTAGGTGTGATGCAACTGAAACAGGGTCATTACTTGTGGGATTACCACAATCTTGGGCTGCTCGACCTACCAGTGCCACCATTCAAGGTTGATATGAGTTGGATCCCTGCTCGGGCCATCCCTTGGTATTTGATTTCCAAATACCTTGGCAATTACAATCTCCATTCCAATGTTGAGATATCTCATCCCGAGCACCTACTAGATCGACCATCTATGATGAATATCAGGATGCTTAAAGATCTTAACTTCGTAAATTCCCCTCATACTTTAAATAATTCACCTGCTGGCGAGGAACCAGTTTCAAAAGCAGAGGGGAAGAAACCATTAGAATAGGAATCTTGATGTAATAAATTTGTATTTCATTCTTGATGTATTTTGTTCAACATTTAATGAAATAATTTTATTTGCAAATCTTGACTGCCATTGTCTTGTAATTATAAAACACATCTGTGCATGTATATCTGTTAAAAAGATAACAACATTGTGTTATTCGTCGATCAACTTATTGTCGACTAGTTTGAATTTGTGGTAATCATTTGACAAAAAATGATGTTTTGTTTCTCGACCAACATAGTAGTAATTTAAAAAGTTATGAGTATCAAAAATTTTGCTCGATCACTTTCTTGTATTCATAAACTTTTTCTGAAGAATCAAGGTCGGTAAAATTTCCTTTTCGACTAACTACAGTTAGTGGGTTTTTTCTTACCGACCAACAGATTGGCATTTTGTGGAAAAGTTTTACTTCCCGCCCAACCTTAGCTGGCGTTTTCGAGAATAGCTTTACTTCCCGACCAACCTTAGTCGGCGTTTTCAGGAATATATTTACTTCCTAACCAACCTTAGTTGGCATTTTTAGGAATACATTTACTTCCTAACCAACCTTAGTTGGCATTTTTAGGAATACATTTACTTCATACATACATTTACTTCCTAACCAACCTTAGTTGGCATTTTTAGGAATACATTTACTTCCTAACCAACCTTAGTTGGCATTTTTAGGAATAAATTTACTACCTAACCAATCTTAGTTAGCATTTTTAGGAATACATTTACTTCTTAACCAACCTTAGATGGAATTTTTAGGAATACATTTACTTCCTAACCAACCTTAGTTGGCATTTTTAGGAATACATTTTTTTCCGACCAACCTTAGTTGGCGTTTTCGGGAATAGATTTGAGTAGTCCGAGTTTTACTGACTAGTATGTTACTCGACAAAGTATTCAGAGGATCATAAATCAGAAGAATCAAACACGTGAAGTTAGCACTCAGTTGCTCGGCATAGGAGGCAGTTGGTCGGCTAGCAAACCAATCAACATACTTGAAGATTATGACAAGCTACAAGTTGCATACTATGGCATGGATGCATCTAAATTCCCAGGGGTGATACATAGCACACGGAGTTCCTCAAAAGAAATATTAGCAACCATCGATCAGCCTGCATCATATGTCGTCTAGGAGATAATGCACTTTATGTTGAACAAATCAAGAAGGTAGATCAAGAATTTCACGAGCACCGAGCAACACTGCAGAATAAATACTCCATCCTTTCAAGTAAACCATAAAGCATGGAGCATTGGGGGCTTCTGTTAACGCAAAAATTCTCCATCTATGAGGACCAATCAGAAAAGGACACATGTCATCCTACGTGGCAATATTCGACACCCAGGAGAGTTGGTCGACATCCGAGGAGTCTTAGTCGACACCCGAGGAGAGTTGGTCAGTACTCGAGGAGAATTGGTCGGCACCCGAGGAGAGTTGGTCGGCCCCCGAGGAGAGTTGGTCAGTACTCGAGGAGAATTAGTCGGCCCCCGAGGAGAGTTGGTCGGCACCCGAGGAGAGTTGGTCGGCACACAAACCAGGAAGATCAAAGTATAACTATGCATTTAATGTGCATTAATGAAGATGACAGCGCATTTAATGAGCCTTAATGTACATTTATACTGTATTAATAGATGACAACCCATAGCATACCAAGCAATTCAATAATTAGATTCATTGAATGTAGACATAAATGTCTACATACAATGAATCTCTTTATCTCCCATCACTATAAATACATGTATCACCTTAGCTAAAAGGGAGGATATCCGAGATAACTAAGAAACACCATACACAAGATACACGTCCCTTCTCTCTCTACACCCTATGGTGCTATTATAAACCCCTGGGAATAAAATAACAGTGGAAGTAGGCTTTATTCATAGCCGAACCACTTTAAAAACCTTTGTCTCTCATGTGCTTGATTGAATTGTTTTTATCTATTTATCTGTGATCATAAAAATGGGATTCGGTCCAGTTTTTTGCGTCAACACTGGGTAACAATAATACAACCAAATTGAGTTCCACAGAGAAAGGTGATATAATAATAAATAAAAATAGTTGGGTTACTAGACCGAATGTTTATACAATACCTCCTATCTAGATGATAAGGGTAGAAGCATCTATAGAAAACATGCAAGCATCCACAGCTGTCGCAGCACACGTATGACTCGAAGGAATAATCATCAAGGCGTCCCTGTGTCTGGACACCTATATATATAACATATAGCAAGAGGGAGAAATATATAAACGGGTCAGATCCCGAGTTGTGAAAATATTTTGCAAGTGCATAAATGCTTTGTTTAAGAAAATATGTTTTATTTCATATTTAAATTGGTATCGCACTCCCATGAGATACCCCTCGCCTCTCTTCTAATAGTGCACACCTAGTGCATACCTCTAAACATCCTAGTCAAGATACACTGGCTAACTAATCTGTCACCCCCAAACTCTAGAAAATCCTAAGCAAACCAAGTACTAAGGGCTAAACTTCTTCCCAGTCTCAACACTATGCCATGTTCGTGCATGGGGTGTCTCACAAAGCGAAATCCAAACAAGGAACCCCCCGATACACTACTACTCGGAAAGTTCGATCGTCGAGATCCATTAGACCCTTAGTATGCAACATATATAGATATACTCATAATCACATATATATTATCATACTCACTTTCATATGCATATCACTATATACGTCCGGATATAATCTCCCAGAATTAGAATTAATCATTTTTCCATTATATCTCATTTCTCTAATAGAGATATATAATATCTTGTTCTCATACATAAGTAATATACTATACACACAAGTATAATAACCATCCCAATAATATACCATACACATCGGTATAATAACCATCCCAATGAGCTATAACTCGAGGATACGGTCTCTCAATGCTATCATCTTCCAGGGCATCACTCACATACCATCCTAGGGACCACCAGTAAGACTAAATGACACCTACTTCGTGGTCATAGGTCACAACGTATGGGAAGCGGTCATAGATCCAAACCGATCAAGTGAGAATGACTCATACCCAAGACTTATCACCCCTAAAATATAAAATCACACAAATAATAAGGGACGACTATGACCTGGGGAATATCCACACCCTGTTCCTCAAGCCAGGGTCTCACCCTCATCGCACAACTTCCCATGATAGCGTTAGAGGGGGTATGCTTCACATATATATATACCATTCACACTCACACACACACACACACACACATATATATATATATATATATATATATATATATATGTACACACACATCCGTATCATATTATATTTATATACTTTAATCACATCGTATATATACATTCCACATTGTACCTCTATTATCTATAAATGGCCATAATTTCCAATCACACATAACAATGGACAATAATCCCAAGGATTCTCAAAAATAATAATTATTCACGTACTCATACCATCACGATACTAAACCCAAAAGTATGCCCTCACTTTATAAATAATCTGTACCTTATTCACATTTGAGTATTTATATAATTTCTCCAACTATACCAATTTACACTAAGTAACTAATTATAATCCCAAATTTCCATCCTAGTCACCTCATAGGATTTTATGTAATTATAGATGACACCTTTCTATTCCATCCACATAAATATACTCATATGTGCTTACCGAATAAATTCTCCAATTTTCAGTCACTTCTTAAGCATTTAATAAGTCCATACCCTGGATTAACCTCTTAAATAACCCAAGGTTAAATCAACATTCCTCAAATCCTTTAGAACATAACTCTATTAAATACTCTAATTTAAAAGTCCCTAAACTTTAAACTTAAAGGGGTGAAAGAGTAATAATCTCCAAAATCTTGGGCTGAAAATAGTGTACCGGTCGACCAGCCCTGGTCTCCCGATCAACCGCGCCCATGAAATAAAGTTAAAGGGGTGAAAGGGCATACTGATTTTGCAATTAGGCAACCAACAACACAACAAACACTAAAACATCAATCAATTGGGGGATTAAATCAATTTTTCTTGGATTGGAATCTAAAAACCCATATAAACCCTAGTTTTTCCCATTTCCCCCGTTTAATTCATTTCTTCACTTCATTTACATGATTTTAACACTAGAAATCATTAAGAGTTTACATTACATCAATATGTAAACTCATACTCAAATTACCCAAACTTATTTTAAGGGTTTTAACCCAAAATTATATAGTTTACCAACTATAATATGAGATATGTGCACAAAATGAAATAAAGCAAGTACACACTTGCCTGGAGGATAAAATCCAACGATCTTGAGTCGAACCCTACAGAGTTTGGCCGGAATCTCCCTTTTCTTCCTCTTTTCCCTCTTCTTTTCCTCTCCTATTTCATTTTTCTCTTTGTTTTCCTTCTCGCACTCTCTAATGCCTTAAATAGGAGACAATTAAGGGTTTATCCCTTTTAAACCCAAAAATGACTCGTTTACTCAATTACGAGTTCCTTTTAATCCAAAAATTCCCGAAACTCAAATACGACCCCCGGATACTCTATTTTGACTGTCTCGGCCATTCCGACACCAATCGTACACTCAAAATCTACAACTGAGTTACTTCACCGTAAGTCACTAACCAACACAACTTAATGCAGTTTTCTAATTAAAATATTACCCTTTGTCTCTTTATCTAGCTGCGATAAATAACAAAATACTCCTACTCATTCACTTAATCCCAAGAGTAAATATAATACACATTGAAAATCATTTAATCCTTGAAAACCTTAAAAATTACTATTCACAATAATTTTTTAAATTCCCAAATTACACTGAATTATTGAATTTAATTTCCCATAAAAGTGCGGGGTATTACACCCTAACATCTCTAGAAAGTTGGTACATGGATGTTGCATACTATATGTTTTGAATTTTGTTCGCTTTGATGAATCGATTGATTTTAGAATAAAAAATAAGATTTATGTCGCATGATATCACTAATGCCAATTGAAATATGTGTAAGTAATTGGTAAACAATATGTATTTGAATTGATTATTTCAGACGATTGTACATGTATTTTGTATGCTATAAATAATTTCGGTTGATGCATTCAAAGTCTTTGTAAAATTGTCCCTAAATCGTTTATAAAATTGTTTACAATTTCTCTTTGAAAATGCTTTTTAGAACACGTTATTTATTGTCTAAATATTAATGAATCGATTGATTTTAGAATCCAAATCAAGCTTTAGTTCTCATGATATAACTAATGTCAATTGAAATTTGGAAAACTATAGAAATAAGATAGTTAAAGAGAATAAAAAACTTAAAGTTACTAGTAAACCAGTCACAACTAGAAAAGGGATGGTTTAAGTGCATATGATATAACTTCTAACCCATATTCCCCTGTATAAAATTGTGAAAAATGTATAAAATACCTATTGTGTAAGATCACAAATGTATTACATATTATAACGATATCTTATGCTCATGCATCTTAATTGTGGATAGGTTATTGATAATATGCAAATACTGCGTATTTCATCCTCCGAACCTATGCATTTTAGCCCCATCGGGTACCTTAATCTCTATATTTATGCTCGTTAACCAGAAAACCTCGGTTTATATTATTAGCATGCTATATGAGGTGTAAGAGGGTAGTTTAGATAAGATGGAGGCGTAACCTCTTTTGAGTATGGTAATGATAAGTTAATTAGCCCAAGACCTTGGATTAATGACGGGACATACAAACACAAACCCAATGAAGATGAACTCATTTTAAACTGTCAAATATCTTGTGTATAACTCAGAAAGTAGCCCTTACACCACCCCTGATGCAACTCAATCATCAACGCCTGTGAAAGACATCCCTCATTCTTTATTTCTCCAACATTAAATACCTGATGCACTAGCTGCCTCCACGTCATAGGCATTAAATGCCAAGATATGCCTTTTTCCTAACCACTGTGTGTCAGGGACTGTTGCCGCAGAGGTTGCCTACCAACTGTCTAACAGCCCCAAATACCGTAGTGGTTTAATCGAGTGCAGATTTGATATTGTCTAGCTGGCTAGTGACATCACCTACAATAGATGGGACATAAAGTAGAGGGCTCTTTGGTTCACAGCTAAACTCCCAATGGAACTCGAAGCTGCTCCGCTCGAGGTTCCACGACGAGGGTCCCTCGGTGTTCTTACCAGGTGTATGTAAGATGGTCACAACAAGCCCCAATGGTGCCTCACTTCTCAATCCCCCAAACCAAGTCCCTCTAAAGTTCCCACGGTGAGGTCGTTCGATAGATCATGATAGCTCTTCTAGGCCCTTCCAAGCCTGGTCTCTTGCGAGTACCGTGTAATACCCCGTATTTTCGTGATATTTATTTTTGGGATTAATTAAATTAAATATGAATTAATTTAGGAATTAATCCGGATAAAATACTAACGAGATGTGAGTTGGTATTTGGTTATAATGTGTATATATGACTATATATGAATATTGAACTATGAAACTTGTCGTGAGATTGAAATACGGCAATTTGGAAATTTTGTTGAGACGCGTGTGACAGTCGCGTCAGGAATATTATTATTTTAATTAAAAAGTGAATTTTAATTCTATTAACCATATGGTCATTTTGAGTGCGCCAATGCGTCGGGAAGGGTCGAAATAGTCAAAAAACACTAGCCGGGGGTTTAGCTTGGGTCCCGGGGCATTTTTAAGCCATACCGGGAACGAAAAAGGGTAGTTCGGTAATTTTAGATTTTTGGGAATTAAAACCAACGAAAATTAGGAAATAAAAATCTGATTTGGTAATTACCCACTAAACCCACTAACTACACCTTATGACCTAATGGGCTACGGGGGTTATTAGAATTAGTTCCAAGAGTTTCCCAAGGCAAACCCTAACAACCGTTGTCACCTTACAGAAGAAGAGCTTGTAGAGAGAAGAGAGAGGAGAATTCTGCAGAAAGAGAGAGATAGAAATTCATCAATTCAACATCAAAACCAGAGAAAGACATAAGGCAAGTGGTTTAAATTTCGTTAATAGCATTGAATGTTTTCTCCATGCTTAGACATTTCTGAAATTTCATTGTTGTTGGGGGATTGATAAAAACCCATTAAAATTGGAATTGAAACTTACTTTTTGATGAGGAATTGCATGTAGAACTGTATTTAGGTGACTATTCTGATGATAATATACCAGGTATGAAACAAAAATGGATTTAATTATACCCATTGGTGACTTTAAAATTTTAGGGTTCATGTTCATGGGATTTGGGGATAAATGAGGGGAATTAATGATTTGATGATGTTTAGGAAGTTTTGGCCATATATAATTGTTTAATTATGACCTACGATTGTTTGGCATGGATTAGAAACCTTAAAATAATGTTGGGATGATTTTTATGTGGGATTAGATGTGAAGAAAAGATGGAAAAATGAAAAAAGGAAATCTGGGCTCGAAACTGGTCTCTCATTAGAAGACCTACCCAGGTCGTTCGAACGAGTTTCTAACGAGTTGACCTTTGACTTCTAACGAGGGGGATGTTCATTCGACACCTGTCATTCGAACGAGATCTCGTTATAAAGCCCACTTCGTTCGAACGAACTCTCGTTCGAACAGCCTCGTTCGAACGAGACTTCTAACGAGCTGACAGTTTAGGTTTTTGGACTGTTTTGATTTCGCGTGTCCCGTAACCTTGTTCAAATTTAGAGATAACACTTCCTTGATGATTAGTTGATATATTTGGGATTTTTTGGATATAAGGAGGAGTAAAACATATGAGTGTGATTTGAACCAAATGAAAATTATGGATTAGGACGTCAGTGTCTATAACGGTGTGAGAATAATTGGCAGCTTGAATAATTATATTAACTAGAGATATGTATATCGTGTAACAATATAAGTTGGTATGAGAATTAGAAGTGTACCATAAATAAATTATGGTGATTACTAAGATGTGTGCATACTTAGTACATGTATATGATTTTATGTGTATGACATACCTACCATACTTGCTATCACGGGAGGTTTGCATTCGCTTAGGGCCATCTATCCTTGTGTTGCCTACGGGGGTGATTTAGATTGGTACCTCGAGAACATAGGTCAAAGAAGGACTTATTGGGTTGTTAATAAGTCTGCTGATCCTAGGAGCGTAGGTATGTGCGTGACCCATGTGATGTGATTGTGTTCGCCTCCATTGTTTGTGATTGTTGTTATCTGAGAGCGATTCCTGAGAGATTCGAAATGCGTGATCCTTATGTACATGATGTACCGGGATTGATAGAAAAGTATGTGTGCACCACATCTTAGTCTCGGGGTGCTTGTATTGTATATTTATGACGTGAATAATATACACTAAATTAATGAGAACTTTCATGTGGTATTGTGTGTATAAATATGGAAACACTTTGGGAAAATATAAACGGATAACCTGAAATGAATTGTATTGCTTAATTGAGAATCCGAGTGTATGTAAAGCTTATATTTAACTGATAACATTAGAATGTATAATGGAAACCGAGTAGAAAGGTTAGAACTTATGTCAGTTTAGTTAGATGTAATTATCACTTAGATGGGTGCTATACGTTAGGGGTGCACAATTAGACGAGAGGTGAGTATTTCATGTGAGTGCACGTCCTAACATGCATTTTGCATTCATTGTTTTAATGTTATTAAAGCACTTGCTATTTTAAAATACTCTCCAGTTTCAGGCTCTGACCCGTTTGTTTTCAAATCTACTTTTTGTAAAAACCATTTTAGGTGCCCAGCCACAAGGACACCATTCTTAGGATTCTCATTCAGGTGACGAGCTGTAGCTATTTGTGGAAGTTACAGGGCCTTTCTAGTAGTCGCTTCATTTGTATTGACTCCATATTCAGTATTCATCAGTTGTAGGGCATGTCGCCCATTTCTATTAGAGACATTTCCCATTCCAGATTTTCAGACTTTTGGCATGTAATTAATTCAGGATACTGTGTTTTATTCATTTCAGTTGTGGGATTGTTGTGAGGAGTTTTCCTCCGGATTTATTAATATTTGTTGGGTATTTCATTACTTCGTTATGGTGAATGGATTATGTTGTTCTTCCATTATTCTTTTGTTGCATGTTAATCAGACTAAATTTAAAATTTGACATCTTTCCTTTTTAAATACTAGGTGGTTAGTAATTTTTAAAATGTTTTCGATAGTGATGCTGTTAACTGAACCAACTTGGCATTTTGTATTAATTTAATAAAGGAGTAGCTACCTGGTATTTAATTAGTCGGGGTGTCATAGGTGGTATCAGAGCATCAGGTTCTAATGTCCATAGGATCTGTACGGCTTATTTCGCTTTCAGCTTAACGTTTTTGCTATAGAGCCCTATTTTTAGGATTGTTGTATTTCTGCTCTTATGTTTAAGTCTTCATCTATTTGAGATTTGATGATAACTGTAGACTAATAAACTTTTTAACGTTTCAGATGGCTCCGAGACGTGCTCCGAAGGATAGGCATGCCCATGCCGAGCAGCCAGCAGCTCCGGCACAGGGTACTATGAATGCCAACGAAGTTGCCGCCATTGTTACTCAGGCGGTAAATACCGTGATAGCGGTGATTCAGTAGGCTCCACCCCAGGATCAGGCAGTGGCGCCAGTACCAGCACGACTTCCCTTTGCATGGGAGAGGTTGAGGGATTCTTTTCAGAAGGCGCATCCACCTGAGTTCTCTGGTAGCTCCGATATTGTCACAGTTAGCCAATGGAAGAAAGACATCCAGCGGCATCTCCATATGTATGAGTGCACCGATGTGCAAAAGCAGTTATTGGATTCTTTTAAGCTGGTGGGAGCGGCGTTGCAGTGGTGGGAGTCCACTACCACTTTGGAGGAGAGGGACACGATCCCTATTCAGATGTTCTGGGAGCGGTTTGACCGCAAGTACTTTCCACCTGCAGTGCAGAATGAGATGAGGTGGAGATTACTAAACCTGAAGCAGGAGAATCTTACTATAGCAGAGTATGAGGAGGAGTTTACGAGACTTCTCACTATTGTGCCAGATGAGGCACCAAATGAGGGCAAGAAGATCATGTTGTTTGTCGACGGGTTAGCTTAGAGGATCCGTCAGCACCTTATTGGGAACTTATCCCTGAGTATTTTCACTGATGTACTCAATGCCGCATTGCTACATTGCCAGGATCACCGCTTCCACCTTCAGGGAAGCAAGAGAGCAGGAGAGTCCAGCCAGCAGGGCAGGACCGGGGGTAATGGTGCTAGTGGAGCACCATCTCATGGACAGACTCGTCAGCACGAGAAGAGTTCCCATCAGGGGGACCTGCTAAGAGATTCCGTTGAGGTGATTCCAGGCACGGATATGGGGGTTATAGGCAGGGCCAGCAGGGCCAGCCTAATCAGCAGGGCCAGCAGGGCCAACATCGATAGCAAGGTCAACATCAGGGCCAGCAGGGCCAACAGCGTACACATCAGGGCCAACAGGGCCAGTGGCGTGGAGGTAACGGCCAGTAGGGTCGTGGTCAGTAGGGACAGAGGGGAGGTAATTTCAAAGGACGGTGTTTTGTGTGCGGCAAGCATGGCCATAAGCGTCAGGATTGCCCAGAGGGCGACAGGGCCCCACAGCAGCAGGGAGCCCGTAATGAGCCACAAAGGCCACTTTTTCCACCTGCCCTCCCAGCTCCAACCCAGGTGCCTGCCCTACCAGCCACTCTAGTAGCTCCAGTGCAGCAGGGGAAGTTACAGTATGGACGTGTCTATAACGTCCACCAGGCAGCAGCTCCACAGGCACCACCTGCGATTGAGGGTATGTTTCCTATCAATGGTACTATAGGTCGGATTTTGTTTGATACGGGGGCAACGCATTATTTTATATCTACACATTTTGCGAAGGCCTTAGGGTTGTTAGCCACAGCAGAGAGCACAGTGACGTGTGTAGACTCACCATTGGGGAGTGGGTCACTTATTTTCTTTATATGTTGGGGAGTGGGGGTAGAGATTGGTAGTTTGGTATTACCTGCAGACATGTTGGTATTAGATATTCATGTGCACGATGTGATTATCGGTATGGATTGGCTCGCAGCTCATAGAGCCATGATTAATTGCTTCGGTGGGAGCATTGTTTTTGCCTTTCCGAGGCAAGAGATGTTTGTAGTGGCGATGCCTCGCCCAGAGGGAGGATCGATCGCTCATTTGTATTACATAGAGGAGGATACCTCTAAGGAGGTTGTGATCCCTTTAGATTCGATCCCAGTTGTCAGGGAGTATTCCGATGTGTTTCAGGAGATACCAGGCCTCCCCCCCAGTCGAGAGATAGACTTTATCATAGACCTATTGCCAGATACAAGACCTATAGCATGCGCACCGTACCGTATGGCTCCGGCAGAGATGCGAGAGCTACGAGATCAGATAGAGCAGCTATTAGGTCAGGGCTTTTTTCGCAGGAGTACCTCACCTTGGGGCGCTCCAGTTTTGTTTATGAAGAAGAGAGATGGTTCACTGAGATTGTGTGTGGACTACCGGGAGTTGAACAAGGTCACGATACGGAATAAGTATCCGTTGCCTCGAATCGATGACCTATTCGACCAGTTGAGGGGAGCTTCTTTCTTCTCGAAGATTGATTTGCGATCGGGATACCATCAGTTGCGTATCAGGGAAGAGGATGTCTCGAAGACTGCGTTCTTAACGAGATATGGTTCTTACGAGTTTCGGGTTATGCCTTTTGGCTTGATCAACGCTCCAGCAGTGTTTATGGACTTGATGAATAGGGTGTTCAGATAATTCCTTGATCAGTTCGTCATTATCTTCATTGATGATATTCTGGTTTACTCCCAGATAGAGGAGGAGCACGCCGAGCATTTGAGGCAAGTTTTGCAGACGCTGTGTCAGAACGAGCTATATGCAAAGTATGAGAAGTGCGGGTTTTGGCTGAAGGAGGTACAGTTTTTGGGGCATATTATTTCTGATCGGGGAATATCCGTTGATCCAGGGAAGGTATCCACGGTGAGGGAGTGGGGACAGCCCACGACACCGATTGAGATCCGTAGTTTCTTGGGCCTAGTAGGATACTACAGGAGGTTCATTCGGGGATTTTCGAAGATAGCGTGTCCTTTGACCCATCTGACTCGTAAGGGTGTGCCATTCATCTGGAGTGATGACTGTCAGTTGGCATTTGATGAGTTGAAGGATAAGTTGACCTCAGCACCTATGTTAGCATTGCCGAGACCGGGAGTTGAGTATCTAGTCTACACCGATGCGTCCTTGCAAGGACTTGGAGGTGTATTACAGCAGGAGAGTCAGGCCATAGCTTATACTTCCCGTAAGCTAAAGCCTCATGAGAAGAATTACCCCACTCATGACTTGGAGTTAGCGGCAGTGGTATTTGCCCTTCGAACTTGGAGACATTACCTTTTGGGGGAGAAATTTTGATTATTCACGGACCACAAGTCCCTACAGTACCTATTCACGCAGAAGGAATTGAATATGCGGCAGCGAAGGTGGCTTGAGTTTGTGAAGGACTATCAGTTTGATATCCAATATCACCCGGGGAAGGCTAACGTGGTAGCAGACGCGTTGACCCGTAGGCCAGTAGATGAGGTAGCGGGGGTGTGGAAGGCCAAGTGGAAGGAGTTGGGACACCAGGATGCCGTGGCCCGATCGTTCATATCTGTGATGACCGTTACACCGCAGATTGTCACGAAGGTGGTAAAGGCACAGGCAAATGAATCGTTCTGTCAGGAGCAGATAGTTTGTTTACTAACAGAGGGATCCGAGTCCTATACCGTTAATTCTGACGGGGGATTACGCTTCAATGGGAGATTGGTAGTTCCGGAAGGGGAGGAATTGCGACATGAGGTGATGGCAGAGTCGCACGACTCACGGTTTGCGGTACATCCTGGAGGGGACAAAATGTACCAAGACATGAGACGACAGTATTGGTGGAGCGGGATGAAGAGAGATATTGCCATGTTTGTTTCTAAATGTGCCACTTGTCTGCTGGTAAAAGTGGATCATCAGAGACCGACAGGACTTCTACAGCCATTGGAGGTCTCGATGTGGATGTGGGAGAGCATATCCATGGATTTTATCACGGGGTTGCCTACGTCACAGAGGGGTCACGACTCCGTTTGGGTGATTGTGGACAGGTTGTCCAAAGTTGCTCATTTTTTACCTGTAAGGACAGACTACACTACGGGACAGTATGCCCAGCTCTTTATTTCAGAGATAGTGAGACTTCATGGTGTGCCCCTAAATATCGTATCTGACAGAGACAAGATATTTGTTTCACGATTTTGGGAGAGTTTTTAGGATGCCATGGGCACGGAACTGCGGTTGAGTATGGCTTATCAACTGCAGACCGATGGGCAAACCGAGCATACAAATCAGATGTTGGAGGACATGCTACGTATGTGCATCATTGATTTTGAGGGTGGATGGGAGCAGTATCTTCCACTGGTGGAGTTTGCTTACAACAACTCCTACCAGTTCACCATTGGCATGGCTCCATTTGAGGCGCTGTACGGTAGACCTTGTCGTTCCCCATCATATTGGTTGGAGGTGGGGGACAACAAACTACTTGGGCCGAAAGTAATTCAGGATACTTCGGCAAGGATATAGCTGATACAGAGTCGCATTCGGGTAGCTCAAGACAAGCAGAAGAGTTATACTGATGCGAAGAGGTCCTTCAGGGAATTTGAAGTGGGGGACCAGGTTTTACTCAGAGTATCTCCTATGAAGGGGATTATGCGATTTGGGAAGAAAGGGAAATTGGCACCGAGATATGTGGGGCCATTTCCTATTATTGAGCGGATTGGACCGGTTGCGTATAGACTTGAGTTATCAGAACATTTGCATCGGATTCACGATGTATTTCATATTTCCTCACTAAGGAAATATCTTAGAGAGGATTTGGCTCATTCTCATATTTCTTTGGAGGACATCGATCTCTAGCCTGATAGCTCCTACGAGGAGGGGCCGATTGCTATTTTGGACCGAAGTGAGCGGAAACTGCGGCCAAAGATAGTTCCGTTAGTGCGTGTTCAGTAGCGACATCACAATGTCGAGGAGTCCACATGGGAGCACGAGGATGAGATGCGCGAACGTTATCCAGAGTTATTCTTACAAGGTACTTTCTAGTTCTGAATTTCGGGACGAAATTCAGTTATTAGGGGGGAAGTATGTAATACCCCGTATTTTCGTGATATTTATTTTTGGGATTAATTAAATTAAATGTGAATTAATTTGGGAATTAATCCGGATAAAATACTAACGAGATGTGAGTTGGTATTTGGTTATAATGTGTATATATGACTATATATGAATATTGAACTATGAAACTTGTCATGAGATTGAAATACGACAATTTAGAAATTTTGTTGAGACGCGTGTGACAGTTGCGTCAGGAATATTATTATTTTAATTAAAAAGTGAATTTTAATTCTATTAACTATATGGTCATTTTGAGTGCGTCAACGCATCTGGAAGGGTCGAAATAGTCAGAAAACACTAGCCGGGGGTTTAGTTTGGGTCCCGGGGCATTTTTAGGCCATACCGGCAACGAAAAAGGGTAGTTTGGTAATTTTAGATTTTTGGGAATTAAAACCAACGAAAATTAGGAAATAAAAATCTGATTTGGTAATTACCCACTAAGCCCACTAACTACACCTTATGACCTAATGGGCTACGGGGGTTATTAAAATTAGTTCCAAGAGTTTCCTAAGGCAAACCCTAGCCACCATTGTCACCTTGGAGAAGAAGAGCTTGTAGAGAGAAGAGAGAGGAGAGTTCTGCAGAGAGAGAGAGAGAGAGAAATTCATCAATTCAACATCAAAATCAGAGAAAGACATAAGGCAAGTGGTTTAAATTTCGTTAATAGCATTGAATGTTTTCTCCATGCTTAGACATTTCTGAAATTTCATTGTTGTTGGGGGATTGATAAAAACCCATTTAAATTGGAATTGAAACTTACTTTTTGATGAGGAATTGAATGTAGAACTGTATTTAGGTGACTATTCTGATGATAACATACCTGGGATGAAACAAAAACGGATTTAATTATACCCATTGGTGACTTTAAAATTTTAAGGTTCATGTTCATGGGATTTGGGGATAAATGAGGGGAATTAATGATTTGATGATGTTTAGGAAGTTTTGGCCATATATAATTGTTTAATTATGACCTACGATTGTTTGGTATGGATTAGAAACCTTAAAATAATGTTGGGACAATTTTTATGTGGGATTAGATGTGAAGAAAAGATGGAAAAACGAAAAAAGGAAATCTGGGCTCGAAACTGGTCTCTCGTTAGAAGACCTACCCAGGTCGTTCGAGCTTCTAACGAGTTGACCTTTGACTTCTAACTAGGGGAATGTTCGTTTGACGCCTGTCATTCGAACGAGATCTCGTTAGAAAGGCCACTTCGTTCGAATGAACTCTCGTTCGAACAGCCTCGTTCGAACGAGACTTCTAACGACCTAACAGTTTAGGTTTTTGGCCTGTTTTGATTTCGCGTGTCCCATAACCTTGTTCAAATGTAGAGATAACACTTACTTGATGATTAGTTTATATATTTGGGATTTTTGGGATATAAGGAGGAGTAAAACATAGGAGTGTGATTTGAACCAAATGGAAATTATGGATTAGGACGTGAGTGTCTATTACAGTGTGAGAATAATTCACAGCTTGAATAATTATATTAACCGAAGATATGTATATCGTGTAACAATATAAGTTGGTATGAGAATTAGAAGTGTACCACAAATAAATTATGGTGATTACTAAGATGTGTGCATACTTAGTACAGATATATGATTTTATGTGTATGACATACCTACCATACTTGCTATCACGGGAGGTTTGCATTCGCTTAGGGCCATCTATCCTTGTGTTGCCTACGCGGGGGATTTAGATTGGTACCTCGAGAACATAGGTCAAAGAAGGACTTATTGGGTTGTTAATAAGTCTGCTGATCGTAGGAGCGTAGGTATGTGCGTGACCCATGTGATGTGACTGTGTTCGCCTCCATTGTTTGTGATTGTTGTTATCTGAGAACGATTCCTGAGAGATTCGAAATGCATGATCCTTATGTACGTGATGTACCGGGATTGATAAAGAGTATGTGTGCATCGCATCTTAGTCTCGGGGTGCTTGTATTGTATATTTATGACGTGAATAATATACACTAAATTAATGAGAACTTTCATGTGGTATTGTGTGTATAAATATGGAAACGCTTTGGGAAAATATAAAGGGATAACCTGAAATGAATTGTATTGCTTAATTGAGAATCTGAGTGTATGTAAAGCCTTTATTTAACTGATAACATTAGAATGTATAATGGAAACCGAGTAGAAAGGTTAGAACTCATGTCAGTATAGTTAGATGTAATTATCACTTAGATAGGTGTTATACGTTAGGGGTGCACAATTTGACGAGAGGTGAGTATTTCATGTGAGTGCACGTCCTAACATGTATTTTGCATTCGTTGTTTTAATGTTATTAAAGCACTTGCTATTTTAAAATACTCTCCACTTTCGGGCTCTGACCCGTTTGCTTTCAAATCTACTTTTTGTAAAAACCATTTTAGGTGCCCAGCCACAAGGACACCATGCTTAGGATTCTCATTCAGGTGATGAGCTGTAGCTGTTTATGGAAGTTACAGGGCCTTGCTAGTAGTCGCTTCATTTGTCTTGACTCCATATTCAGTATTCATCAATTGTAGGGCATGTCGCCCATTTCTATTAGAGACATTTTCTATTCCAGATTTTCAGACTTTTGGCATGTAATTAATTTAGGATACTGTGTTTTATTCATTTCAGTTGTGGGATTGTTGTGAGGAGTTTTCCTCCGGATTTATTAATATTTGTTGGGTATTTCATTACTTCGTTATGGTGAATGGATTATGTTGTTCTTCCATTATTCTTTTGTTGCATGTTAATCAGACTTAATTTAAAATTTGACATCTTTCCTTTTTAAATACTAGGTGGTTAGTAATTTTTAAAATGTTTTCGACAGTGATGATGTTAACTGAACCAACTTGGCATTTAGTATTAATTTAATAAAGGAGTAGCTACCCGGTATTTAATTAGTCGGGGTGTCACATACCGTTCAACCTCACACGGATTCATTATTCTCATTATAACATTACAATCATTATAGCTCATAGCCAATATAAAAAAAGATACAATATGACTAAGTAATCAACAAGATAAAGTATGAGTTGCCATGCTAAGCTGTCTCGCTTGAGCTGCCACGTTGTCTTAATCCCAAACACTGTTGCCAATGGATGGATTATCCCTAATCTTAGGATTACCTCCAAACCCCCTCGGGTGCCTTAATCTATATATTTAAGACCGTTAACTAGACAACCTTGGTTTATATTGTTAACATGCCATATGAGGTATAATTCGGCTTTTGTAGGAATTTAGGTACTAAGTATGGAGTTCAGACGCATTCCGGTGAAGTTCCGTACGCAATTGCACGTTCAAGGGCATTTTAATCTTTTTACAACTTGCGTACCTGGCCTGACATCCCATGAAAGTTGTATCACTCCTCGCTAGCTTTGCATGGCCACGAACGGTGCGCTATTACGAGTCCGTATGAAGAAGTTACGGCGATTTCAGCGGACGAGAAAAGCTTGGAAACCAAAACAGCATTGCAGTGTACTGCCTCTGCTTGATCGATCGATCGACGATTATGGTCGATCGATCGACCATTCTAAATTGTCGAAATTTGGCCTTGATCAATCGATGCTCTATTTTTCAGCAGATATTTTCCATTTCTTTTATTTTCTCTTTTCTTTTATTCCCACTTACTATATAAAGCAATTTTGTTGTAATAAGAACATAATCAATATATACACGATTTTACGGTAGAATAGCTTAGGGTTTGGGGGTTTTTGCTTGGTTCTTCTTCATTTCTCTTTGGTTTGACACCCCATTTGGATTGTAAGTTGACTATTCATCTCCCCTACCATTTAATATAGTTGTATTTCATTAATTCTTGCTTTGTAGTGTAATTTACAAGCTTTTTTTATTAGTTTACATGCTTTTATTTAATCACTTTGTTGAATAGTTTTATCGCGTTTATTTACACGCTTTCATTTACCACGTTTTTAACATGCTTTCTAGCTATTTTATATTAGGTTGTGTTTGAATTGAACTCACTAGAGTTGACGCGTTGCTTTGCTTTGGTGATGGTGTTTACGGGTCTATTTCGGGTGCGTTGTCCTAGTTATTGTGCCTAGGAGATTTGGCGGGGCATATCATGTATGTCCCTTGCTTACGACCTTTCGTGCGGAATTTCCTGGATATTTGTTAACGCCAAAATCTTATTAGGCTTTTATGCGGATTTAGGGGCGTAACAACCCTTGGTTCAATTAACTTTCGAAACGAGACGCGTTCTAAATAACTCGTCGACCCATGCGACCATTATATACAAATTAACTCGGGTGAGGTATATTCGAGGCAACCGAAAGTTTTTACTCGCTTTCATAATCTAGTTTCAATACATTGTCTAGATTAACATTTCCCTTTTATGCATCTTTTCATTTTTAGTTTGTAATTATCTTTTACACTTTTATTTGGGAATATTAAACCTTATAAATTCTAGCAACTTATCTCTATCGATTTTCGATACCCAACTTACCATTGTGCTTGCCTCGCAAGTGTAGTAGTAATTTAGGTTTGTTTGTATAGTCTCGGCGAGACGAAAAAAACGACTGTGCACTTTACACACGCACACCTCTCGCGCACTATCAAAATGGTGTCGTTGTCGGGGACTAGTTTGTTTTAGACTTTATTTGATTTAGTATTTCATAGCATTTTCTTTCTATTTGTATTATTTGCTAATATTTTACAAGACTTCCACATTTGAGCACTTAGAAACGCTCGAATGTTTCCCGCGCACACTTACTTTGTGGAATTCGCCACTTGAGCCATTTTTGGGGTAGGGATGTCTTATTCCAATTCTTTCGGTTATCCTTATTATAATTCTCAAAATTCTCGCAAGCCTATGACTTTCGGTGAATACATAGAATCCCAAAAATTTACAAATTCAAACATGACTTTGGGCGAGTATAACGAAAGTCAAAACATAGGTTATTGGAATTTTGATGATGATGAAAATGATTTTGGGCCTTTACCTCTTTATAATATGAATTTTGAAACTAGTTCGAATAGTTTTTAAAATTCCTATAATAATGAGCTTTCATTTAAGTCCGATAGTAACTTTCAAAGTTCCCATTTTCATGCATCCGCACCTCAACCCACGACATTCGGTGAGGGCTTGCGTATGTATGAAAATGAGAAAATTGGAAATCGTTATCGGGAAGAAAATCGTTGTGGGAACATGAGTTGGATTTATTATTTGAGTACGACGACAATTTTGCTTCTGAGACTTTCAAGGTCGAGGACTGTTTTGAACCAAATGAGGTACTTGTACCTACTTTGGAGCAAGCCATTCTAGACTTTGCCCATTGCGTAATAGATATTGAAAGTGAGGATGAAAATGACGTAATATCCATTTGCAATGAAATGATTTCTTCTTTGGCCCCCGAAGAAGAACATTTCTTTGAAAATGATATTATTTTCTTCGAAACTCAAACTTCATGCGATGATGATCCATCTCATGAGTTTGAATTTCTTCCATCCCCATTTTCATTATCTGTTATCACACCGAAACAAGTACCCGATGATTCGGTTTCAAACTTTAATGTTTTAATCCTTTTTGCCGATGAGGAGTACTTTCTCGAGTCGCCCTCCACAATCGCATCTTTGCTTTTGTGAGTGTCGCCTTCCATTACACTTGCTAAATCCTTAGGAGGATATTCGGCTTTTCTCAGTCCCCATTTATTTTTGTCACCTATTCAATCCAAACCCCCCATCGTCCTTGACGATGGTTCCTTTCTTCCGCCTTACACATGCCTACCGTTGTTCAAACGGAATTCATATTTTTAGGAGGGCATGCTTGTATGTGAGGGTACACCGATTATCCTCCAAAGTCAAATCATTTTTGCAGTGGACCCTCAACTACTTAGACTTCTAGTGTATAGTTAGTGTGACGTCTAAATAGTAGGTTGTATATAGTTAGCTTTTTATTCTTTCTTTCTTTTTATCTTTCTTCTTTTTAATTTAGTCTAGTGTACTTAGTTAACTTTTTATTATTTGCTTCTTCTATGCTCGGTACTAACTTTTTTTGTAGATTCTTTGGACTTGTTCTTATGGGGATCGCTCCAATTTTGGGTAATATCGCTCTTTTCCTCTCTTTAACTTGGTTCTTAATTAACATTAAGGACAATGTCAAGTTTTAAGTTAGGGGGTGTGGGATATTCTATCCATTTTCATTTAGCCCATGTTTTTGCTCACATGTTAGTTACTTAGTATGTTTTTCTTAGAAAAATTCAAAAATTTCAAAAATATTTTCTTTCTTTTTTCTCCTTTTTTTGGCCTTTTTGCCTTTGTTTCTGATGATAAATTTCAATAATTTCCCGATCCAATAGACAACCCAATGATGCATGTTTTCGATTTTAGAAGTTATTAGACTTTAGTCTCGATCATTGGTATTGTGAATAACTTCATGAATTAAACTTTAATCCCATGAGCACATGCACTTTTATGATTTTATTGATTTAGTTTAAGATTTTTATAACTCGGTAATCTTTTGTTTCATTGTATATACTTACACCGAGTAAGCTTTGTACCTTTCGTCGTTTGTGAGTGTTATACACTATTCTTTCCTCTTTGGAAACGTTGAATTCGTTCGTAATCTCACTATTCTTTCATCTTACCGTACATTAATTCAGTTCATACTTGAAATGTGTTACTTGATCATGATTTTCATATATTGTTTTGATTCGAGAATTGCGTAAACTTTTGGAAATGATCATAGGCCATCTTTGTTATATCAGCCATATTGACCTTGACCTCACCTTATATGTTTAACCTCGTTAACCCCTCTAAGCCTAAATATAGCCTTTCGTTTCATAACCCCATTGCCATAACTAACTCCGAATTGGAGTTATAAACCATACATACACTCTCCACACCTTTGTTTGAAATGTTACATGGGATTGAATGATGTTGTTGTGATGTCGGTTGCAATTTAGGCATATGAGAGTTTGAAAAGTAAAGAAAAAGAAAGTGTAGAGAAAAAGAAAGTGTAGAGAAAAAGAGAAAGAAAAAAGCAAAAGAAAAGAAAAGAGTAAATGAGAAAAAGAAGAAAAGAAAAACAAAGAGAAAGTTGTAAATGTTGTATATAGTTCAACAGTCTTTGATTACTCTCCCCGATGATATATTCGATGCCTTTTTGGAACTTGTTTTCGAATTTTGATATTTCCCTCATCTTCCCATTATGCCGAGTTTTCATTTCGAACACTTTGAATCCGTACATACATTCCTTCATTTCGCACCCTATCCATACCTACATTATAACCCTATACAAGTCCTATGTGATCTTAGCTTGATTAATTTAAAAGTCATAATAGTTGTGATAATCTGTGAAAATGCATTTCGCCTCTTTTAGTGTGCGATATCTTTCATTGAGATTACAGTTTTTCAGTTTATATAAAGTGTTCTTCATCTGCGACATGTGCACGGCCTATTTTCCATTTACGTTTACTCCTTATGCCCGCATGTCCCTTGTGTTACCTCCCTGTTTCGAGTGAATTCAGTTACCTCCCTGTTTCGAGTGAATTCGCTTGATGAGTGTAATGCCTGTAAGGATTGAATACATGCTTGCTTTAATGCTTATCCGGTTTATTTAAGTATTTCGCCAAATCACAATTTGCATGTGCTCGCTCCCCTCCCACATTTTAAGGTTTCAATTCTATGAGGTGCATTCTATAATGCTAATGATTCGGACTTTTGTTTAAATTCATTCACTTTGATAATAATGCGTATGAAATGCTTTTTGCTACTGTTGGGCTTGTCGCATGTTGGGTTGGGCATATTTTGAGGAAACCTTGTGATGTTTGTGGGTACCATCTCTGAAACCCCTCGCGAGACGACACTCGTCCACTAGGGTGATCTAGGGGTTTAACGGCTTATTGCATACGCTAAATGCAATTGAATCGCCCGCGAAAGTGGCCTTTTGCTTTTATATCACACCTTTGTACTATCTCCTCCTTTTGGTTTGCTTGTAGTTCTTGTTGCATCCTATTTCATTGCTAGGAACTAGCAATGTGTAAGTTAGGGGGTGTGATAATATGTAAATACTGTGTAGTTAATCCTCCGAGCCTACACATTTTAGCCCCCTCGGGTGCCTTAATCTCTATATTTAAGCCCATTAACCAGACAACCTCGGTTTATATTGTTAACATGCTATATGAGGTATAATTGGGCTTTTGTAGGTATTTAGGCACTGAGTATGGAGTTCGGACGCATTTCGGTGAAGTTCCGTATGCAATTGCACGTTCAAGGGAATTTTAGTCTTTTCACATCTTGGGTACCTGGCTTTATATCTCACGGAAGTTGTAGCCCTCCTCGCTAGCTTTGCGTGGCCGTAAACGGTGTGCGATTACGAGTCCGTATGAACAAGTTACGACAATTTCAGCCGACTAGAAAAGCTTGGAAATCAAAACAGCATTGCAGTATACTGCCCCTGCTTAATCGATCGATCGACGATTATGGTCGATTGATCGACCATTATAAATTTTCGAAATTTGGCCTTGATCGATCGATTGACCACAGGCATCGATCGATCGATGCTCTGTTTTTCAGCAGATATTTTCCATTTCTTTTCTTTTCTCTTTTCTTTTATTCCCACTTACTATGTAAAGCAATTTTTTTGTAATAAGAACATAATCAATATATACACGATTTTAGGGTAGAATAGCATAGGGTTTTGGGGTTTTTGCTTGGTTCTTCTTCATTTCTATTTGGTTTGACACCCCATTTGGATTTTAAGTTGACTATTCATCTCCCCTACCATTTAATATAGTTGTATTTCATTAATTCTTGCTTTGTAGTGTAATTTACAAGCTTTGTTTATTAGTTTACATGCTTTTATTTAATCACTTTGTTGAATAGTTTTATCGCGTTTATTTACACGCTTTCATTTACCGCATTTTTAACATGCTTTCTAGCTATTTTATATTAGGTTGTGTTTGAATTGAACTCACTAGAGTTGACGCATTGCTTTGCTTTGGTGATGGTGTTTACGGGTCTATTTCGGGTGCGTTGTCCTAGTTATTGTGCCTAGGAGATTTGGCGGGGCATATCATGTATGTCCCTTGCTTACGACCTTTCGTGCGGAATTTCCGGGATATTTGTTAACGCCAAAATCTTATTAGGCTTTTATGCGGATTTAGGGGCGTAACAACCCTTGGTTCAATTAACTTTCGAAACGAGACGGGTTCAAATAACTCGTCGACCCATGCGACCATTATATACAAATTAACTCGGGTGAGGTATATTCGACGCAACCGAAAGTGTTTACTCTCTTTCATAATCTAGTTTCAATACATTGTCTAGATTAACATTTCCCTTTTATGCATCTTTTCATTTTTAGTTTGTAATTATCTTTTACACTTTTATTTGGGAATATTAAACCTTATAAATTCTAGCAACTTGTCTCTATCGATTTTCGATACCCAACTTACCATTGTGCTTACCTCGCAAGTGTAGTAGTAATTTAGGTTTGTTTGTATAGTCTCGGCGAGACGAAAAAAACGACTGTGCACTTTACACGTGCACACCTCTCGCGTGCTATCAGTTATAACCTACCTAGGAAACTTTATAAGGACAAACATATAGCATATATGAAAGGAAAATTGTTATGCTCATGAGTCTCATATGTGGTTATGTTATAATTTACATAATAATAATTTTTTTTATAAATGACATATCTCATCGAAAAGGAAGTAATATATTCAATACATATTAACTCTAGGTTAGTTTATTCACATTCCTCAGTTTTAGTGTTCTCATTCATTCAATCCGTTCTTTGTTTTCGAGAATAGGTTTCTATGGGATTATTTTTCTTTAAATATAAATGTCTACGCACAGTAGCATAAAATGAGGGAGTTGTGGTTTAAACAACTGTTATTATGATTCTACCTTTTCTATTTGTTGGTTGATCGAACTCAGTTTGCTATGTTATAATTCTAGGAATTTTAGAAATTGATTAAAGTGGTGATTCTATTAAAATTTTCAGGCACTTGCATTAATTTATGACATTAATTCTTTACCATGTTCAAGCACTTGCGTCATTCAAAATTCAATTTTTATCGATAAGCTTCGCTACACAAACCAGATAAGGTACATGAAACTAAAGAAAATGATCGTATTAAGGTTTGAAAATGATATACGAACCAAAATGTTGCTATGCTTTCATCCATTGTCTTCTCTGCATTTTATAAGTTCAACTTCATATCATATATGACATAATTTTCATGACTTATCATATCAATATAGGAATATAATTGTTGATACCAAATTTAGTCTGCTGACATGGCTCAATTAAGTGAAGACACGTGGCAATCTGCGTGGCAACAACAAACACTTTTGAACAACACCTTAACTCCGAGGAACCATACTGCAACGAGGAACTCTGCTTCCCCGATCAACTCATACGCTCCGACCAACGAGAACTTTACAAGGAACTTTTGAGTACCGAGCTACTTAGGCAGTCTGAGCAGCTTAGGCGGTCCGAGCTGCACCTCGAACAAAGCATTGATACCAGGATAACCAACAGATTGACTGCGCATTAAATGCTTATTATTATCATACAGATGTATACGCTTAAGGGGCATTGAATCTATTACCCTTTCACATTACAGCCTTAGGGCTATAAATACATTGTATTATCCTCATTGTTAGGTGATCAAAATTTTTAGATAAAACTTGTAATCGAGAATTCCCAAACAGTCAGCAATAACAGAAACAGTGGACGTAGGCCATTCATATAAGGCTGAACCACTTTAAAATTTCTTTGTCTCACTTTATTTAATCTGTCATTAAATAATTAGATATAATCTAATTTTTTACATCAACAGATTGGCACCGTCTGTGGGAAACGACTGGTAATATCATTTTACATCGAAAACAATTCATCACAAATGGCTGATATTCTAGAACCCAGCAATCGAAACGCTGGAAGCCCTCCAAATACATCTGCTCCGCCAAATATTCCAGATTTGGCTGGAATAATGACAAATCTAGCCCAGGGCCAGACACTCATACAAGAAACTATGTGCCAACTCATAGTGGAAGCTACTGAAAACATCATTCTGGATGACGAGCACCCTGAACGAACTACTCAAGTAGGTTCATTGTTGGAAGCCTCACTAAAACAAGAATTGATAACTTTCCTAAGAAGCAGAAAGTAAACTTTTGCGTGGAGTCATGAGGATATGCCCGGGATAGATCCAAATTTCTTATGTCATGAACTCAATGTGAATAAGGAGATCAAGCATGTGAAGCAGAGAAGAAGAGTATTCAGTCCCGAGAAGAATCAAGCTATACAGGAGGAAGTCGAGAAGCTCCAGAAAGCTTGCTTTATTGAAGATGTTAAATATCCAAACTGGTTAGCAAATGTGGTGATGGTGAAAAAGAAGAACAAAAAATGGAGGATGTGTGTAGACTTCACCGACCTCAACAAAACATGCCCAAAAGATCACTTTTCGCTGCCCCGAATTGATTAAATAATGGATGCTACCTTAGGACACGAGCTGCTGAGCTTTATGGATGCTTATTCTGGTTACAATCAGATTAAAATGAAACCTGAAGACAGGGAGAGTACTTCTTTCATTACCCCTAGGGGAACTTATTGTCATAATGTTATGCCTTTTGGTTTGAAAAATGCAGGTGCAACATATCAGCGGCTGATGAACAAAGTGTTTGCAGAACAAATCAGTTACAATATGGAAGTCTATGTTGACGATATGCTGACAAAGAGCAAGAAAGTTGCCGATCATCTACTTGACTTAGGCCAAACCTTTGATTAGTTGGATAAATATCAAATGAAGTTGAACCCGACCAAGTGCATATTTGGAGTACGAGAAGGCATGTTTCTCGGGTACATTATCAATCAGCGAGGCATTGAAGCTAACCCTGAAAAGATCAAAGCTCTGTTAGGGCTGCGATCCCCGATGACGAAGAAAGAGGTGCAAAGTCTTACAGATTTGTATCGTGAGCAACTGATCGATGTCTCCCATTCTTCAAGACGCTCTGAAAGACTTTTGAGTGGAATGATGAATGTGAGAAGGCTTTCCAAGACTTGAAGAAATATTTGGGAGCACCTCCACTGTTATCCAGGCCAGTGATGGGAGAAAAATTATACTTGTATCTGGCAGTGTCCAAGAATGCAGTTAGTTCGGTATTGATAAGAATGGAGAATGGAGTACAAAAACCAATCTACTACACAATTAAGGCCTTCCGAGGAGTAGAGATCAGATATCCAAGGCTGGAAAAATTTACACTAGCATTGATCGAGGCAAGTAGAAGAATGAAGCCATACTTCCAGGCTCATACAATAGTAGTATATACTGATATGCCATTGAGGCAAGCCCTTCATAAACCAAAAAAATCAGGAAGATTGATGTACTGGGCAATAGAACTTGGTGAATATGATATAGTTTATGAACCCAGATCATCGCTAAAAGGGCAAGCGGTAGCAAATTTTATAGTAGAGTTCACCTATCCTGATACCCCTGAGGAGTAAAAGTTTCTCACTGATCAACCTGTGGATGTTACAGGATCATCAAATTCAATCCCAGACCAGCTTAGGTTGGTAAAAGGGCAAGAAAAGATGATCGACGAACATCAAGAAATATCAGGAGATGGTGAAAGGAAGCAACAAATTTTCCACTGAGGAACTCTGTCAGATCAGAAATTTGAAGACGAGTTACCTATATGGAGTCTATATGTGAATAGTTCATCTTGCACTACAGGATGTGGCGCAGGGATAGTTTTAAACAGTCCGGTCGAGGTCGATATGGAATACGCCTTACGTTTCCAATTCAAATCTTCGAATAATGAGGCTCAATATGAAGCCATGATTGCAGGTCTTAGTTTGGCAAAAACCATGGGAGCATAACAAGTTATTGTCTTCAGTGACTCGCTATTGGTCATAAATCAAATGATGGGAGTATATGCTGCCAAAGGAGAATTAATGATCAGATATCATGCAAAGGCAAAGGAGCTGGTGTATGAATTTGCTTCTATTCAGCTAGTCAGAATACCAAGAATGGAGAATGCGAGAGCAGAAGTCTTAGCTCGATTAGCATCAACTACTCGTACCGAGGTACGAAGAATAATCCTAATTGAAGTTTTAGCTGGTCGAAGTATAGATGAAGATCTGACGATAAACTTTAATACCCTCTATTTAGGATCATCCTGGATGGATCCCATCAGGGCATATATTGAGAAAGGGGAATTACTAACTGACAAACTTACAGCCAAGAAACTAAAGTTTAAGGATGCTCATTATGTACTGACTAATGGTATTCTATACAGACGAGGAATTATAGCAGGTTTGCAAAGATGTGTGCATCCCACCGAGGTGAAAGATTTGATTGAAGAGGTCCATAAAGGGTCCTGTGGAGCCCATGTAGCAGGTCGAACACTTTTGCAAAGAATAATGACTCAAGATACTACTGGCCGACGATGAGAGCTGATTGTATAGCCTATGCCAAAAAATGTGACAAGTGTCAGCGCTTCTCCTCCATCCGAAGAACTCCCCAAGAATTATTGACACCCATTACTTC
The DNA here is from genome assembly GCA_949130495.1 of Sambucus nigra. Taxonomy (NCBI): domain Eukaryota; kingdom Viridiplantae; phylum Streptophyta; class Magnoliopsida; order Dipsacales; family Adoxaceae; genus Sambucus; species Sambucus nigra. The sequence goes on from OX422223.1 coordinate 2,520,472, forward strand.
CCCTTGGCCATTTTCCATATGGGGAATAGATTTGTTCGGGCCACTGCCGAAGACCAGGGGAAGATTTAAGTATCTTGTGATCGCTGTGGATTATTTTACTAAATGGGTGAGCCTGAGCCTCTCATTGATATGACGTACGACAAGGTGTACCAATTTATTTGGAAGAACATCATTTGTCGATATGGTCTTCCTCATTCCTTCATCACAGACCATGGAACATAATTTGACAACGAGGAGTTCGCTGCCTATTGTCATCAGTCAAATATCTTGAAGATCCACTCGGCACCAGACGATCCTCGAAGAAATAGACAAAGTGAAGTGACAAACAGAACGCTGCTGAATGGTTTGAAAAAAATACTGAATGACGCGAAAGCAAACTGGATCAACGAGCTACAATCAATGCTGTGGGCTTATCGAACTACTCCTCGAGCAGCAACAGGGGAATCTCCATATATGCTAGCATTTGGAAGTGAAGCTGTTATACCCGTCGAATTGGGTCTCCCAACACATAGAATACTGAATTTCAATTCCCCTGTCAGCGATTTAATGAGAAGGTTAGACTTGGACATGCTCGAGGAGGTTAGGGAAGAAGCAACCATTAGAAATGCTGATTACCAGCAACGAACAACTTTTTTGTACAACAAGAGAGTGAAGAAGTGCGACCTGAAAGAAGGAGACTATGTGCTAAAGAAGGTGATTCAAAAGCATAACAAATTGGAAGCGAACTGGCATGAACCCTACCGAGTTAAGGAAGTTGTTCGACCAGGGACATACAAAATAGAAACTTTAGAAGGGGAGGAGTTTAAGAATGCATGGAATGCATGGAATGCAGAACACCTGCATAAATATTATCAGTAATGTAAACTCTCATGTAATGCAGTTTCATCAGTATGAATAAAGTGACAATGTTCTGCCCAGTTCTTTCCTTTTGTTGGAAATTTTTTGCGGAATACTAGTGCTACATACTACTCAGCAAAACTCAGACTACTCAAATCTATTCCCGAAAATGCCAACTAAGGTTGGTCGGAAAGTAAATCTATTCCTAAAAATGCCAACTAATGTTGGTTAGGAAGTAAATGTATTCCTAAAAATGCCAACTAAGGTTGGTTAGGAAGTAAATGTATTCCTAAAAATACCAACTAAGGTTGGTTAGGAAGTAAATGTGTTCCTAAAAATGCCAACTAAGGTTGGTTTGGAAGTAAATTTATTCCTAAAATTCCAACTAAGGTTGGTTAGGAAGTAAATATATTCCCGAAAACGCCAACTAAGGTTGGTCGGGAAGTAAATCTATTCCCGAAAACGCCAGCTGAGGTTGGTCGAGAAGTAAATGTATTCCTAAAAATGCCAACTAAGGTTGGTGAGGAAGTAAATGTATTCCTAAAAATGCCAACTAAGGTTGGTTAAGAAGTAAATCTATTCCCGAAAATGCCCACTAAGGTTGGTCGGGAAGTAAATCTATTCCTAAAAATGCCAACTAAGGTTGGTTAGGAAGTAAAACTATTCCAAAAAGTGCCAAAGTTGCTCATTAAGAAAAATTCCACTAACTATGGTTGATCGGGAATAAAAACTCACTAACTGTAGTTGGTCGAAAAGGAAATTTTACCGACCTTGGTTGCTCGAAAACATTTTATGAAGACGAGAAAGTGATCGAGCAAAATTTTTGATACTCGTAACTTTTTAAATTACTACTAAGTTGGTCGAGAAACAAAACATCATTTAGTTTGTTTAGTTGTCAAATTATTACCACAAATTCAAAATAGTCGACAATAAGTTGATCGACAAATAACACAATGTTGTTATCTTTTTTAACAGATATACATGCACAGATGTAAAGTGTTTTATAATTATAAGACAATGGCAGTTAAGATTTGTAAATAAAATTATTTCATTAAATGTAGAACAAAATACATCAAGAATGAAATACAAATTTATTACATCAAGATTCCTATTCTATTGGTTTCTTCCCCTCTGCTTTTGAAATCGGTTCCTCGCCAGTAGGTGGATCATTTAAAGCATGAGGGGAATTTATGAAGTTAAGATCTTTAAGCATGTTGATGTTCATCACAGATGGTCGATCTAGTAGGTGCTCGGGACGAGATATCTCAACATTGGAGTGGAGATTTTAATAGCCAAGGTATTTGGAAATCAAACACCGAGGGATTTCCCGAGCAGTGATCCAACTCATATCAAGCTTGAATGGTGGCACTGGTAGGTCGAGCAGCCCAGGATTATGGTAATCCCACAGGTAATGAACTTGTTCCAGTTGCAGTACACCTAAAGCATTCAACCATCCCTGTTTGTAACCCTCATTATTTGCATTTTGGATACGATCATCCAAATGGTAGAGAGCCTCATTATAGCCAGCCATCCAGAATTCGCTGGGCTGCTTGTGGAATTGATATGTCAATCTTTCCTGTTGCTCGTGGAGATTTTTTATAAAGAGTTCTTTATTCTCCAAGATAGACTTCTGCATAGAAAGCTGCTCATCCAGATTCTTGATCTTCTTAGACATCTCAGCCAATGCCTGGTTCTTTGCCATCAGTTGGAAGGCATGGTTCTCCAGAGCAGATTGAGTTCTATATTCCTCGACAGTAATTCGAGCAGCTCTTACTCATCCCCGAGGAGCTCTTGCTCGTCCCCGAGTACATGTAGAAGGGCCAGACCTCTTTAAGGTTTATAATTCATCCCCCAGGTTGGCGTTTTCGACCACTAAGAAAGAGACTCCCTCGTAATTCACAGGGACCAAAGCGTTTGAGGTGGAAGCTGCAGACTTTAACTCAGACACCTCTCTTTGCAGGTTATTATTTTCTTGCTCTAATAGCTCAGCTATCTATCTGTGCTCTTTGACCTCAGCCTTCAAAGTTCTCTCCCTCACAGCGTAAGAAGCAAACTGTTTATCGTATCCCTTATCAGCACTGATTTGCTGATACTTCTTCTCGTACCCCTCATGCAAAAGGGCAGTATATTCCTTACATTGTTGCTAAAGTTCTTCAAGAGTGCCTTGGAGATCTTCAATCATATCATAGTATGCTACGTTGTTAGCCGTTGCACGGTCGAGCAGGCACTTCAAATACTGATATGCTTCAATTGCTTTCTCGGAAGCACCTTGACTGAGGATGTCAGTGATTTGAGCTGCACTCATGTCTGTATGACCAACTTTGAAATACTTATTGCATTGCCTTAATAGTTTTGTATCATGAGCAGATAATAATTTCATCCTGGCCAGAAACTAGTAAAGGAAGAAAAAGCAATAATCAATAAGAGTTCAAACAGAGCATGAAGAAGAGAAACAACAGTATGAATAGGCAAAACTTCAAATTTTATTACATCGTAAAGGAGAAGTATAAAGTTCAGAGTTACGTTTGACAAAGAAAAATAAAATAGAGAGAAATCTGAACAACTCTACACCTTTTCCTTGTCTCCCAAAACTTTCTCGGGAGGTTGGGACGAGGAGGTAGGTTGCTCGGATGGAACAGAGGGTTGCTCGGGAAGTCCTGGAGGTTGCTCGGATGAAGTAACGGGTAGCTGAAGTTCCTCGCTAGTGGGATGGATAGCTGGGGGATGAGAAATTTGATCTCCCATCACCATGGAAGATTCCTCAGAGGCAGCTTCGTCCTCTTCTTCTTCTTCTTCAGGAGTTGGAGGGGGGACCGGGATGTGTCACTAAAATAATTCAGAATTTTCATCAACTTTCATCTCTTGCAGAGCAGCGACCCATCCATCTCTAAAGTATTTGAGACTGCCATATTCCACTTGCGACATCATGGCAGCCAAACCTTTATTCCACCCTTTATCCCAGCCAGCGCTGAAAGATTTTTTGACAGCCAATTTCCTTTTTGTCTTCTCCGAGGAAAGCTTCTCGGAAAGAAGATCATCAGCATCTTTCAATTTATTCTCAACTTCCTCCTTCTGACGACTTACTTACCTAAGTTGACCCAACTCCTCCTCAGCAGCCTTGAGCTTATTTTCAAGCTCCCCAACATTTTTGAGCTTCCCTTCGAGCTCTTTATTCTTCCCCTCCAAATCATTTATTTTTTTCTCCAACCCCTTGGAGACCTCAACAACCTGATCTTTCTCCTGCTCGATCGAAGTAAGCCTCTTCTCCCAAATCGCCTTATCATCATCATCATATTCTGACGAGAATCTTTCAGAGACTGCGCCAGGCCCATCAAAGCTTCCTCTACACCATACGAGGAGCTTGAAGCTTTAATAGATTCATCTTTCTTCAGAATTGTATTAAAACAGCTCACCAACCGTGAAAAGAAAACGAAAGAAAGTCAGTGCACAGATACAAAAAGTAAAGAATGAAAATTTAAGACTATAGGACTTACAGAAACAATATGACGAGCTGCTAATGTGGTAACCGTATCTCGAGAAAGGTTTTCTTCAATACCTTGGATCTCTGGAATGATCCATGTCTTCACCGAGTTATAGCAGAGCTCGGGGGAACAAAAGTGGGAACACCACTTGTCGGGGGCTGAGAGATGGATTCAGCCAAATTGATAGAGGAGCTTTTCTTCAGCCTCCTTAGAGGAGCATTAACTTTCTCGACTAACGATGTAGTCTTAGTCGGAGAAATGACAATCACCTCACTTGGAGAAACAGCCTTGCTCGGGGCCACTGGAGGCTTCTCGATAACCTTTACAGGAGCAGCCGAAGGAGGTTCATCAATTTTCTTTGTCCCCTCTCCTGGGACATCAAGCTTACTTCTCTTTGCCTCTCCAGCACCAGAGGCAGATTTCTCAAAAAGGGTAGGAGTTCTTCTTTTCTTCATCCTTTCACTCAAAGGAATATGTGACTTAGGTGAAAAACTTATAGAGGCTGGTATTGGTTATGCGTCGCTTATCACCGGACGAGCAGTAAAAGAGGAGGTGTAACTCTTATACTGCAGCAAATATGAAGCTGACCTAATATGCTCGTCGGCAACAGTCTGATGCAAAATCCAGATAAGTTTTAAATTCCTTATGTTAACATCTGCCTCTTTTGAAGATTTTCTCTTGCTGTCAACTGCAAATAAATCAAAATTAAAATATCAATGGCACATTTTATCAAACACAAAGGAAGCATAATTTTGAAAATAAAATAAAAACAACCCATCCCATTGCTATAGGGGGGACATCTGGGACCCTGGTAAACATCATCTCCAGTTAATGGAGGGTGTTGCCAATTTTTCATAACAACCCCGTGCTCAAAGTAGTCCCTATTGGCATCTGGGAGATTGACGACTAAAGCTCTATTTAAAAACCAAGTTTTTAAATAAAAAGTATTATCGCCCACAGCCCATCTATAACAAAACATAATTTTAGGAATTCCTATAAGAGTTCCATGAATTTGATTTAATCTATAAACACCGATAACTATTCTCCACGTATTGGGGGCTATTCTTGTTGGAACCACGTCAAAGTATTGACAGAATTCCAGACATAGAGGGTTTGGGGGAAAAGAAAAGCCACACTCAGCGACAAAGAGACTGGGGAACCAATATCCCTCAGTGAAACGAAAATAGTCTGAAGGGTTAGAAAGCTTTTCCAAAATAACCCATGAGGGAATAGAGAAATCAGAGCGAAATTTATCAATCGATTCTACAGGATAAACCATGATGAAAGAAGGAAATAAAAGAGAAAGAAGAAAATCTTACAGGAAAGAGATGAGTCTGTTGATAAAAAATGATGAAAGAGATGAATGCACAGGAGAGAGAGACAATGGAAAACTCAAAGAGACAAATTTGAAAAAGTAGAAGACGATGGGATTTTCTACAACGTTTAATTACTCTGCCTTGGGAAAGGGTAAAAGTAATGATTGCAAAAAGACACGGTTACGTTACCGGTAGCTAAAAAGACAAAAAGGGCACGGGAATCGAATCGGTTATAAAAATTCAAAAAATACCGATTCTACGAATTTGGAAGGAGAAATAAATACAAAAGAAAATACTCCTAAATTTCAGGATGACCATTTAAAACTGCCATATTTCGAGAAAGAATGTTCCACACTCCTCAAATTTTGAACTGTGAAACATTGGGGGCTTCTATTGATACCAAATTTAGTCTGCTGACATGGCTCAATTGAGTGAAGACACGTGGCAATCTGCGTGGCAACAACAAACACTTTCGAACAACACCTTGACTCCGAGGAACCATACTGCAATGAGGAACTCTGCTTCCCTGATCAACTCAGACGCTCCGACCAATAAGAACTTTACAAGGAACTTTTGAGTACCGAGGAACTTTTGAGTACCGAGCTACTTAGGCGGTCCGATCAGCTTAGGCAGTTCGAGCTGCACCTCGAACAAAGCATTAATAGCAGGATAACCAACAGATTGACTGCGCATTAAATTCTTATTATTGTCATACAGATGTATACGCTTAAGGGGCATTGAATGTATTACCCTTTCACATTACAGCCTAAGGGCTATAAATACATTGTATTATCCTCATTGTAAGGGGACCGAAATTTCTGGATAAAACTTGTAAGCGAGAATTCCCAAACAGTCAGCAATAACAGAAATAGTGGACGTAGGCCATTCTTATAAGGCTGAACCAATTTAAAATTTCTTTGTCTCACTTTATTTCATATGTGATTAAATAATTAGATATAATCTAATTTTTTATATCAACAATAATTATATCTCCCGTTTACATATGGTCCGATACATCCATATATTTAACTAAAAATAACATTTCTTTGGGTAGTTAATGCTTTGATTAGTAACTATTAAACAAGTTTCGAAATTGATGAGATTCAAAAAATTGTACATTATAAATATAAAGTTGTTGTGAGTAATTAATGACTTGATTAATTATTGTATATTAAGTTTTGAAATTGATACATTCAAAAAATGGTAAGGGGTGATTATAAATTTATATAAAAGGAAATTGTGTGTGCTGTTAATGTCATAAAATTTATTAAACATGTGTATGGATTGACCATGTTTACTATTGCATAACTTTAAACTGAAAATATAGTTTAGGTGATGTGTGTATTTTATGGAATCAATGACTACCCATATGCAACTCATTGTATCTCTTTATCAATATTATGTTGTTACATAGAAATGATGAGGTGATATGATTTTAATATTATAAACCTAAACTTAAATGGGTTTGTTGTAGTTGTTTATTTTGGAAACATAAATAAAGTACAAGTGTTGTTTTATGTTTTGAGTACATTTCCATTTATTGAGATGTTTTTGTTGAAGTTTTTTTATCAAGAATGACCATTGTTTAACATATTTGTTAATGTGAGACTTCCTCAGCTGTCATTAAACCCTTTACACATCTTTTGAACCTGATGTAGTTTACGTTTCTAGACATAGTAAAATATAAATATATGTATTGAAACTTACATGAATATTATACATTACTTATTTAATAGTAATTGATGTGTGATTTTGATGATCAAAAGTGGACTCCTACTGTGATAGACATTGCATTGCACCTTTAGATAATTTTTTCAATTTTATAGATTTCGGCTACCCACCCCAAATAATTGGGAAGATTTTTTATTAAGTGGAGTTTACTGCTTTGGGTTCATTAATTTTTCTCAATTATTTATATATTTATTTTTGTGTTTTCTATAGTGTGTGGAATATATTTCATAACTAAATTGGGAATGACGTCTGAGTGAAACTAGTGCATCTTCGTATTTACTTTTTCATAGAGGAAGTAAAAACAACTTTGGATGTGGTATGTTTGAGGACTGCACACTTCCCATTCCTTCTTTCTTTGAGCAGTGTCCTTTCTCATAGTGCCGGGCTTCGCTTGCTTAGCCTTCAAAATGTTCATTCTAGTTGTAACTGAAACTTAGTCGTTACGTACATTTTTATCATTCAGATATGTCAATGATTTTAGATCAGGCACCTGAGGTCCGAAACTTGGCACCTTTGGCAGCTGCGTCTCAAGCACCCCGGTTCAAAACTTGACGGTTGCGTCTTGGGGCCAAGATATAGAGGGATTATCCCTCCGTAAGATTATCATCACGCCGAAGGGATGATTCTCGAGGTGCGCGTAAGATAACCCATTGATTACCATATGTTATAAAAAAATTATTTTAGATCAGAAATTATATAATTTAGGGGTATGTTTGGTCTAATTGAGGAATGTACACTCATAATTTCTCCTATCAATGATGTTCTGAATTGTTAAATTGATGTCATATCTATATAATTATGTGTATGCCTAAGTAATTAGATCTTCCTCAAAGTTCATTATTTATTTCAAAATTTATTTAATATTTTGTAAGTTTAAAAAATATCTAATCAAGTTTTTTCGATATCTTTTTTACTTAAGTCTTTTATAAATGGGTACCTTCAAAAGGATTCTATTACTAACACTCTCTTCCAATCAACGCGTTAATGCAAGATGCTATCATTTCCATTCATAAAATTGTGGAGCCAATTATCAATAAGGGGAGCAACATAAGATCTTCAAACAAAATAAAAAATTCCAAGTTAACTACAAAAATTATGTAACTATCAATGATAGACATTTTTATGTTTTATTACTTTAGAAATACTCTGCAACTAATTAAACTATATTTAAATATTTTGCAGGGGCAATGGAATAAAAATCAAGGATTAAGTAAGTTCAAACTTATGGATTTATGAATACTTTCACTATATTCAATTAACATAAACTTGTCATTTTCATAACATCTCAAGAATTGAATAATTTCCTCTTTTATTTAATAATGACATGGTCATTTTAACGACGTTGTCTTTTAAATTAACTGCTCAAGACGTTTTCTCATATCAATATATAATGCGTTACATATTCTACACAACTCTTTATATTAAATAAACTCTTCTATACGCAATTACTTTGTTTTACACATATATGCCCATGCATCGCGCGGGTTACATGCTAGTAAATATAAAAATGGTGTCTATAAATATATTTATACGCCAGTGTATTATGGTTTTCAAACTAAAATCCAGTGTCTTCTGGATTCCAAAATAAAACCACAAAATTCATTTTAACTAATAAAAACCAACAGTTAGAAGCATCGTCCATGAACACAACTATTCCTCTACCTTAAGTTTACTTTATTATCTTAAACTCACAACCACAAATTGCTTCTTGGTCCTATCATATTTGCCTCAAATTTGGACACTCTCCCCTTTCTCTTATTCTTAATGATTGATCTTCAAAAAACTTCTCATCATCCACTCCACTTTTTTATGTTCATGCTTTTTATAAGTTATCCCGTCTTTTACTCCCACTCAATTAGTTTCTAAACCCCAATTTATTCTACATAAATTTTTTTCTCTGTCTCTCTTATCTATCTACACACACACACATACACACACACACACACGTATATATATATATAATTTCCCATTATCTATTTGAGTATATAAATGGTTGTATTTATTATATTTGTGTAAAAAAATACTTAAGTAGGTTTCATGATGTTGAAGAATTCACTACAACCTTGCCAACTTTACTGTCTCTATAATTCTGTTACTGATCATGCAAGCATGAGTGTGAACCATTCTTAAAAATTGATTCTTCCAACATAATTTTACAAAAGAATGTGATAGTAACTAAACACGAGTTAAAGTTTGTATCCATAAACTATACCCCATATATAATTGATGTATGATACATTTTATATATTATTGAAGTGGATATGTGATAATGTTTGCAAATTCGATCATATGAATTTATTAGTTCATTAGTAGATAATTATATAATTATGCAATTATTTGTGCACTTTTAACTGAAGAATTGATTTTATGTTTGCACCATTATATGGAAAAACATTAAAAAAAATCTGATAAAACATACAATCACACTCACTCTGGATCATTAATTGGTTAATCGCTTTGAAGAATGCAGAATGAACTAGTAAAAATATTACAATTCATTTGGTTTGTATGTTAATTGTTGAGTAATCTATTTTCATAATAAAAAATAGCTATAAAATTATTAAATGGTTTACTGAAATGAATAAATATCATTAATAAGGAGTGCAAAATAAGAGGCTACCACTACCAAATTAATTTTTATTGGTTGCATTTTTTATACTTTATTAGGAAGCTCATTTTCCTTACGGATGAAATAAATATGTTACATCTTGTGTTTGTTGATAAGGAACAACCTCACTTTGAATATCTCTGAAATATTTGGCATTGACTAAATCATTCTTCAATGATTTTTCAATGTAATTGGTTTCTTATGCGGTTGGAAAATAATTAAAGGAGTATGTAGTAGATCAATTACCGATTTCTAGCCATATATGATCTCATCATATAGTCATTATTATGATGATGTTCATGGTGTTTACAAATACACTTATTGTAATATTCCATTAAATAATATGAACATGATATTTGGATTGTATTAAATTGTGAGGTTGATTATTTTAAATTTCCAGTCACACTTATAACGGTAAATAGAGATATGATAATATAAAGAAACCATTGCCTTGCATTATTCAGATTCTAGAATTGAATTATCCGTTAATATTGTAATAAATAATTTATAAATCGCCCGCGCATTGCGCGGGGCTAAAACCTAGTTTGATGAATATTGCAAGGTATGAACATTAGTAGCTTTGGAACTTGGTCGCATAATCTAATAATTTTTTAATGTGTTTTTTTTTATATTTTATTCCTCTATTTTTGTAGGAGATTTAGTAACAAATTTCTTATGGAACTAAAAGAAAAATACTCATTTATGTCAGTCAAAAACTAACATAAATTGTCATTTATGTCAGGTTTAGAATTTTTCAAAACTGACATATAAAGTCCTAACATAAATGTTCGTAAAACTAACTGAAGTAATATGCTAATACATGTCACTTTTCAAAAATACACATAACAATTACGTCATTTAACATTTTTTTAATCATATTTTCATGAAAATTTATGACAAACAAATTCACATTTATCAGAGTTTTAATTATTATATCGAAGGAGCTAATTATTTTTTAAAATTGACTTTATATTATTGTTTCTTTTATGCAAGATTCTTCCCTTAGCGCTTGTACGTGCCCTTGGAGAGGCTTTTTCTACATCTATTAACAAAATATTTTCCTTTTATAAAAAAAAAAACTGACATAAATGCCGATATAATTTTTTTTTGAATAAAATTAAAATACATACTCCATCAATAGACAACTATTATTTGAGACTAAATCAACCCCTATGACGTTAATTTTTAGCTATTACAAATATAGAATAACTAAGGGCATAAATATCACTTACTTAATATACATCAAGACATTGACGATAAAAACAAATAGTCATGTGAGTTGCATCATAGCCAAAAACTAGTTAGCATGTGAGCTACATGATACTATCCAAAAATAGCTATTGTGTGAGTTACGTAATAATATCCAGAAATAGTGATGGAGCAACACAATATTCACAAACTAACATTGTGAGTCATATCATAATATCCATAATCTGAATAATACTCAAGCTAAAGGTCATCGTCGAAACGTAAAACTCGAACAAATCAGTTCTCAAGTCTATCCAACCCATAATGAGTAACCATGCAATCAAATATAATCAACACAGTATTCATCAAAACACATTCATCTTAACAAATTTTCTTATAACATAACAAAATATAGTTATTCGAAAGTACCTAATATATATAATTCGTAATGAATTCAATGAACTCCATTTGCATTTCATTTAACTCATTCAGTGTGTATGTCACTTTATCGGGTAACTTTCTCATCTAAAGATTGAAAAAGTAATTGAATTTTATTATAGCGGTATAAAAATAGTTAATAATTAAATAAATTAGAATTTTTTTAAATCTCCCAAGTATACTAACAATTGATTTTCTGACTGAGCTATATGAGTGATTCTTTGGAAGTGTCCATGTCTTTTATCACTACATATATTTTTGTTTATTCAAATCATTAAATCTTGAATGTCATTGTCACAAAGAAAATCCTTCCAGTTATCATTAAAATAAAAAAAATAGGAAAAAATGGAGTGATAGAAGACAACATCCAATGGCATTTAACCTGACATTTTAAAACCAGTATATATACGTACAACAACTATAGGTTCATTGTTGGGTTTATCTCATTTTTTTAGTTAAACTGTGAAGAATTTGAGGTTATATTAGTCACACTTTTATATAATCTAATATAAATTATATTTCATTTAAGTCATATTTATTACAAATGTTTAGAAAGATGAGCCTCGTCCTTAAACTAAGAAAAATGGTATTATATAAATATTATTTATCTCATTTATATCCTATGGGACATAACGTCATATTTAAAATTTCCATAAATGACTGTTATGTGACGTGGCGTCAAATTTAAAATTGACATAAAAGCTTATCAAGATTTAATCTCATTTTCACAATTGATTAAATCTAGAGTTGTCACCCCTTAAATCCCCATAAACTCTTAATTGATTTTGACGTCAATAAATATCCCAAAGATTATACACGCAAGGTCGTAAATACGCGACATACATGATATACCCCATTAAATCTTCCATGCTTAGAATAAATAACAACCTAACCCATTTAAACTCATCTAATCCATCACACAAGCAAAGCAAACCATTAATCTAAGGTGAGTTCAATCATCAGAACCAAAGTTAATTTAACTACAAAGCTTATTAAATGACATGTATTGAAAGGAAATAAATAAATAAGAAACTTAATCTAATTGAAGAAAAGCTTGTAAACTAATTAGAAAAGCAAGAAATGGAAAAAGAAAGATTGAATTAAAGGAAGAAGAAGATGAGTAGTGGGTTACATACCCCAATGGACAAACCCTAAGAGAGAGGAGGAAAAGATCCCAACATCCAACCGAAACCATATTCTAATATATAAAATTTGATTATGTTCTAATAAAAAACAAATTTCATATATATATAGTGAGTAATTGATATTATTATTTTTAAATAAATAATGAATTTATTAGGATAGCAATGAAGAAAATCCTTCATCAGTGGCATACATAAACGAAAATGAAAACTACTAAAACAAAATAACAAAAAACGTGCATAGAAGTAAATGAAACTTTATAAATAAATTTAGGACCTATGATATCTTGAACGCGTTTTCCTATGGACGACATGCCAATTGTTATGATTCGAAATAGATTTTACGCCATTTGATACAATATTGGGGATTTCCACATATAAATTAATGCCTCGATCTTCATGAATTTGAACACTACTAGAATTAACTTGGATTTTATCTTCACGTGGGACAATGTTCTGTAAAGGAGGCCTATCTTCTTCACTTTTATTGTTTTCATCAGAAGATGAAGACTCAATAATGTCATTGCGCAAAACTACTTTATCTCCTTTTAACACGATGGAATCATATTGGATTAATTGATGAATATAGCTATGTTTTTGCTTATGTGAGGAGTTGACAGTGTCTAACTGATTTATCAGAGATGGGCAGCATGTGGTCAAAACCTCCTTACACGTTTGGAAAACCTCCTTAGAGTTTTTCTTAGGAACAATCACCTCCTCATTTGAAGGTATATCCGGGATATCGATTTGAGTAAAACAAAAAAGATTTTAATTGTCCTTGTTTCCAACAGATGCGGTCTTTTTTGAAATAGATTCATAATATTGTTAAACATGTACTGAAAAGTCGGACTAAACTTTCAAAAAATCTAAGTTTATCTTAGGTTCACCATCCACCAAAATAAGAGATCCGAGACTCGAATAAAAACTATTTTTTCTAAAATGCAGCCTATTTAGAGGACCTGACATAGTCTGAAAACCTGTCGGATCAGACCACTATTTGATATTACATTTATTGCTTTGCTCCTTCTTAGTCGCAGATAAGTTATATAGATTACCTTTATCACATGGATGTAAGGTTTCCTTAGGAGACAAAAAAGTAAGATCTTTACTAGTATACACCTCCTCAGGATTAACCCCACCTTGAGGGACTTCTTAGACTACTCTAGTCACTTCTTGAAACTCTTCTCTTGGGTATTTCTTGAAGTCTATAATGTTTGAACTACCATGCGCGCATGTTTCCCACTCTAGATAGTTGCAGGCTTATATGAGAATTTATTGGAAACCTCTTATTTTCTTGTATTTGTCTTAGTTGGAACCTTATTGATTAGATTCTTAAAAATACATTTGTTCTCACAGTGACCCTTTTGTATGCAATACTGGCAAAAATAAGGCATATTCTCATACAAAATTAATTGCTAAAAACCTTTGGAACCATAGTCAATCCCTGTTCTCTTTGGTCGTTCCTCAAAAAGATTAATATATGTAATTAGCAGAATATGGGTTCGTGGATCGATCAATGAAATTCGATCAATAGATTGATAAAGGGTAATTTGAGCTATTGGTTGATCAATGAAATCGTCGATCGATATCTCATCGATCCATCAATGAATGTTCATCCATCAATCAATCAGTGTTTCAAACATGATTCGTCCAATAAAAAATGTCGTAACTTCTTCGTTACAGATTGAAACGAGGCGTGTTCAGAGGCTACACAAAGATTTCGTAGGGATACTCTTATATAAAGACTTTGAACCATAAATCCATATGTTGAGATAAATAAATTACCTTGAATATGCACTTTATGACAAAACTTTCTAGGAATACAATCACATTTAACGCTTAGTACTTTAATGTTTACAAAAGATGAATTATACCTCATAAAGCATATAAACATACATGAAAAATGTTGTTTGGTTAACGAGCATAAATTTAGGCGTTGATACGAAAAATTATCCTATTACGTTGGCCAATCAGAAATAGACATGTGTTATTCGTCGTCGCATTAGTCGTAGTCAGCAAGGCCTATTTATCAGAATGAATCCAAAAAGTCCGACCAGCATACGAAAGAAACTCGACCAACACCATAAAGATCGACTAATACCTAGAAGACTGACCAACACATGGAAGACCAACCAATAGAGGTTATCAAGCGTTATTAGCTGTATACATTATGAATGTTGTATTGATGTAAATGTTTATGTTGTAAAAGAATTCCATCCTTTAACATTCTGCTTCTGGTACACCCTCAGGGATATAAATACATTATGCTCCCTATAGTTAGGGGACATAGAACAAGAGATAACAAATAAAAGGCAATATACACCAGTGGACACAGGCTTTTTCCTTTTAGACGAACCACTTTAAAAACCTTTTGTGTCTCTTATTTACTTATTTATTTATGATCAAATAATTAGAGATAGTCTAATTTTCTGTTCATCTAATCATTTTCATCCATTCAAATGGTTGATATTACTGAATCAAGCCGCCGAAACGATGGCATCCATCCTATTCCTTCTGATCCACCAATCACCAATGATTTGATTGGAATTTTGTCCAGTCTCACTAGAGGGCAAGAGTCTATATAATATACCATGAGGCAGTTAGCTCAGACCTTGCAAGCCAGGGAACCTTCCTTACCCACTCATGGAAATATGCTACCTCCTCCTCCTCCAATAAGTAGTAGACATATCCAATCCAGGACTACTAGATATACCTCTTATCTCCCAAGATTAAGTTATTCTCTTTGAACATTGAAACCCTATGATGATCAGTCTTTTACTCCTGGAAGATTGAGTGCCTTAGAAAGGCTTAGTAGGGTATCTCCTTTTGACCATTTGGGACCTAGGGGAAACAAAAATATTCCTAGGGAATTATCGAGGAATACTCGATGACCAACCATTCAAAGGGAAGGCTCAGCCCAATCTAGATTAGATGCTCGATGAACCACCCGCACCGAGTAGCAATCCTAGGAAGAAAATTCAGCACAAATAGTTGGTAGGAATAAAAAAGTTATAGAGCACATATATAATGCTAGAAATAACGCATGGAAGGGTTCCATCCAACGCTGGGAGGATAGAATGGGAGAAATAGCTAAAGACAAGAACCTTTTGTAATGAAGCGTTGTGGAAGGATCTCCTTTAATATAAGTTATTATTGATTTTCCTACACCTTTAAAGTTTAAAGCTCCTGTAGTTACACCCAAATATGATGGAAAGACTGATCCTATCCATCATATCGAGTAATATTGGGTAGCAGCTAACATATATGTATTCCCCAATAAGATGAGGTGCAGAGCATTATCTGTAACAATTATTAGTTCTGCTCAAATTTGTATAATAAATTTCATCGGGGGAAAATTTCTAGCTTTAATCAACTAGTCGAGCTATTCATTAGAAGAAAAAAAAAATGGTCCAAACCATTAAAAAGGGTAGCTCCTTTGCTAAGTGTGAGACAAATGGAAGGAGAAAGTACTGTAAACTACATCACTTGTTTCAACAACGAGAAATTAGAGGTTGTGGATTATGAGGAGAAGAATACTATTACAGCTCTTATGATTGGACTGCTCCTCGAGAAACTCTACTACACGCTTGCTAAATATCCCCCAAAGACAATGACAGAGTTAATGGCGAAGGCAACCAAGATCATGAATGCAGAGGAGGCAATGGCAGCTAAGCGGAGATCATGTACAAAAGGTTAAAGAAAAATTGATAAAAGGGAATGCAAATATTCTAATGAACATAGGCAATCGAAACAGAAAGGGATTATAGATCGGCTCAAGAAGTACAATAATTACACTCCATAAACAATGGGTATTCACCATATTTTGGAGGAAATTAAACATAACAAAGATGTACATTGGCATTAGAAGTTAAGGAGATGTGACACCCTACCTAAATAAATACCGGGTGATCATTCCTTTATTAAATTAAAATCAAGGTGAACGGTTGGTTCATTCTTAGCATCACTGTCGCAAAATAAATATTTCCAATTTAAACACCCTAAATAATCAAGCTAAGTGTCAAAACAATTTAATGTCTTGTTTTATTTAATAATGCAAATGATAAAGATACCAATCATCCAACGAACCATGCCAACTAGATTAGCAAATCCAAATAATTAACCACAAACCACAGATAATGTGAGAGATAAAATAATCCCAAATGAAAACAGAGTACTGAAATGATAGAATTATGAAATACCTATCAAGTCTAAACAAGTCTGGAAATGGGTGACTCATGCCCTAACTAAAAGAGTTCAACAGAAGTCTGAGGAACCAAAGGATTAAGCGTCTACTATAATATCCCGCAACTCCCAGACAAGCTGCAGCGCATCCAGTCAAATGATTCTACACTTGATGCCCTTATGGATGAGCACCTATAATATATATATATATATATATATATATATATATATATATATATATATATATATATATATACAAGAGAGAGATAAAATGACAAAAAACGGGTCAGAGTCCGAGTGTAAAACAGTTTTAAAAATAGTTTATCAAATATTTAGAATGCTTACTAGCTAATATAACCACCATGTTACTATGCAACACTCTCTTGAGAATTCTCACCTCTCATCTAATGTGCACGCCTACCGTACTACTAAATCTCGTAAGTTTATATAACTTATTTCCCAATGATTTTATTTTGAGAAGTCACAAGGGTATTATATTTACTTTAAAGATCAATCTCTTAATGATTTCTTACGTTGCTTAATATATCTCATTACCATTATAAAGTTCCAGAACACTTTCTCTACAATTTTGAAGCATTTAGTCAATACTTAACTACTTATATGCACGGTAGAAGTTTTTCATATATCAGTATACATATTAATCATTCATATAATATATATGCTATCGGCACCCCATATCAAATCTATGGTGCAGGCATACCCCTGTATCACTCGTACTAAGGGAAATGCTAGTTCGGAATCACTCTCAAATTGTATTAACAAAATACACACAAAATGGAGGCGAAACATAGTTCCAAGTCACTAAGAGGTCAACACGTACCCTTATGTCTCTTAGGACCATCTGACTATCATTCTCAGATAGCCTGTACCAAGGAATCCTATGTTCTAGGGTAGAAGACCATATCCCCCACAAAGGTCCCATCGAAATAAGGCTATATCAGCGCGGCAACCTCCGTGATAGCAAGTAGCGAGGGTATGATTATTCTTAAATATAATGTTTTGTATATCCACACAGTCACACGCCATTTATATAAATATTCACATTTTCGAATTAGGTTCGCCCATGACCCATAATAACTATTATTAACCTTACTTAGTACAATTTTACCCAATTGCCTCACATAATGGATTCATCCCTTTTATTCTCAATTCTAATGATTTCATACTTATTTCTCATCTCTCGATGTATTCTCTCTTACTAAAGGTAATTTCAATAGGTACACCCTCTCTAACATTCTGGCCTAAGTCTTTCACGAGTCTCTTAATTCTTTAGTGAACATATGCACAATTTCCAATGTGTGACGAAACCTCCTCGTTAACCCATGATTTCATCCCCTATAAAATTTCACTCAACGGAGTGTACTTAGACCCTACTGATCCTCTTCATGACCCATTATACTCTCTAAATGATATTCAAGGGTTCCTACGTATTTTATCTAGATTAAAAAAAAGGAAAAACGTGTAGTTTTCAAGGAGGAATTGATCGATTGAGGAAAGGGGTCGATCGATCAACATTATCGGGTCGATCAATCGATCGACATTCTTGGATCGATTGATTAATCAAGCAGTTCTTGCACAAAAAACTACAAATTCAACCTACGGGTTTCACCCAAGAATACTCTTATTTCCTCTAAGGCATGTGATTTAAATTCCCTAAATCATCAAATTCTTCCATGAAACATATTTTCATAAATTCTATTCTAACATGGTAGAAATATTAACTAGAAAATAAATAGCAACATAGATACTTTCCTAGAATTTGAAGGCCTGATTTTTTGGTGATAAGGATATGGCTGCGTTCGTTATCTTACGATCTATGCCCCGATGGTGTTAATCTTAAAAGAGGTGCTATGGTTTGTGATCAATTCTTGAAAAGCTCTCTACCTTTCTTCTCTAATGGTCGTTCTATGTTTATGTGATTGTTAACCCTAAAAGATAAACACTAATAGCTTATATAACTTCGGAAAATTCGTGGTTTTAATTACATAAAAATACATAATGACTATAATACCCTCTCGGGATGCATGTTAGGCCTAAAAATGCTCTGAGATCCAAACTAAACCTCCGGATACACTTTTCTGACTATCTCGACCCTTCCGGACACGTTTTCGAACTCAAAATGGCCATATGGCTGAGGTATAATTTATTCACTTTTATAATAATAATATTGTCCCGACACGACAAAAGCGCGTCCCGACTTAATTTGCATAATTATCATATTATTCACTCGTGACAATATTAATAAATTCAATTATATATATTAATTTACTCATTTAGTAATATTCAACAAATTTTCAATAATTACTAACTCTCGTCAAGCTAGTAAATATTTAAAATAAAATTTTGGGTTAATATTAAATTAATAACTCAATTAGATTTAATAAATCCCCAAATTTTAAAAGCCATAAAAATACGGGGTATTACAGGAGATCCCCTATCAAGAGGGATAAATCCAAATACTATGAATTTCATAGAGACCACGGTGACACGACAGATTATTATATTGCTCTGCAAAACAAAATTGAAACTCTCATTCGTAGAGGCAAATTAAACCCGCTTGTTGATCAATAGAACAATGAAGGATCTCGACAAAGGTCAAAATTGCCTTGCAAATCTAGAGACGATAAAAAGAGGACCCATGAAGATAATCAGGAGAATGATCCCGACCTACCCCAGAAGCCTAGGCAACTAGAACGTAAGGTATTCATGCTCAGCTTTGGTTCTTTTGATTGACAAATGATTACAGGTGGAGATGCAGGAGGAGGAGATCATACAGTGGAGTGGAAGGCTTACCTCAATGAGGCATAAGCTTGTTCCTATATATTGAGAATCAATCTAGCTGAAGAATATTCGACTGAGGAAGGTCAACAAAGATAAACTGGTGATTAATTTCTTTTCAAAAAAACCTCTCAGGAATATTGTACACACATGATGATCCTGTAGTAATCAAAGTCGGAAAGAAAAATATCATTATTTCTAGATTACTAATTGATAGCGGCATCTCGATAGATATTATGTTCTATCCTTGCTTTGAAACTCTGGATTTTTAGCTCAGCCAATAGGATCCCTACCACGGACCTTTAATATGTTTTTCTGGTGAGAAAGTATTACCTTTGGGAATAATTAAGGTAGAGATGTTAATTGTCACTTGGCCAGCCAACCGAACAGAGAATATATATTTCTTTGTAATGGATAAAAATGTTCATTCAGACTATAACATGATTATTGGAAAGGTAGGTTTGAATAAATTCAAAGCCGTACCATCTATAGTCCATCAATATTTGAAGTTATCGACCAACTTTGGACTAGGCTTTGTAAAGGGCGACCAAAAAGTAGCTCGGGAATGCTACCACTCATCTGCCAAGCAAGAAGGTCTAGAAGAAATAAAAAAGAAAAACACCACTTACTAAGTGGACCCCTCTGAACCTGATGAAGAATCTGAGGTTGAAACCTTTGATCCAAGGGAGGAAACAGAATTGGTTAAGGGCCAGATAGTAGAGGCAACAAAAAACATTGTGTTGGATGATGACAAGCCAAAATGCACCACTCAAATAAGAGCAACGCGGGATTCTGTTCTTAAATAGGAACTAGCGAATTTTCTTAGACAGAGAAAGCATGTGTTTGCATGGAGTCAAGAAGATATGCCAGGGATTGATCCTAACTTTCTTTTCCATGAACTCAATGTTAACAAAGAGGTCAATCCTGTAAAGCAGAGGTGAAGAGTTTTTAGCCCTGAGAAGAACCAAGCAATACAGAAAGAAGTTGAAAAGCTTCAAAAAGATACTTTTATTAATGAAGTAAAGTATCTAGATTGGTTGGCCAATGTAGTTATGATCAGGAAAAAGAATAATAAGTGGATAATGTGTGTAGGATTCATAGATTTGAATAAATCATGCCAAAAGGATCATTTTCCTTTGCTATGAATTAATGAGCTTGTGGATGCTACATGGGGACATGAATTAGTCAGCTTCATGGATGCCTACTCTGATTATACCCAGATTAAAATGAATCCTGAAGATCGGGAGATCACTTCCTTCATTACCCCTCGAGAAACTTACTGTTATAACTTTATGCAATTTGGTTTGAAAAATGCAGGTGCCACTTACCAGATTAAAATGAAATCTAAATTGTGAATAAAGTCTTTGAGGAGCAAATAGGCAAAAATATGAAAGTTAACTTGGATGATATGATGACCTCAACCAAACTTTCGACCAACTAGAGAAACATCAGATACGACTGAACCCGACCAAGTGTGTGTTGGAAGTGCATGAGGGAATGTTCCTAAGGTATATAGTAAATCAAAGGGGAATTAAAGTAAACCCAAATAAGATCAAGGCATTGATTAAGATGCAGTCGCTTACTTGTAAGAAGGATGTACAAAGACCAACTGGGCAAGTATCCGAACAGATTTATGTCCCAAGCTATAGATAGGCGCCTACCATTCTTTAAAGTGCTTAGAAAGAGTTTTGAATGGAACGAAGAGTGAATAAAATATTTTCTGGAGCTGAAAAATTACTTGGGGTCACCCCCATTGCTTTCTTGACCAATTTTGGGAGAAAGAGTGTACTTATAATTAGATTTTTTTTTAATCGGCTGTAAGTTTTGCCTTAATTCGAGATGAAATTAGAGTTCAAAAACCATTCTACTACACCAATAAAACTTTTCGAGGAGAAGAAATCATATACCCACACCTAGTGAAGTTGGAATTAACACTAATTGAGGCATCCAGACGAAGGAAGCCATATTTTCAATCCAATATGATTATAGTGTAGACTAATATACCTCCAAGGCAGGCCTTACAAAAATCGAAGAAGTTTGGCAGATTCATGTACAGGGCAGTATAATTGGGAGAGTATTATATTATTTTTTAACCAAGATCTTCTTTTAAAGGTCAAGTTATAGTAGATTTTACTGAAGACTTCACTCACCCCGAGGTTACCGAGCAATAAGATATGCTAGTAGAACAAGAATTAGGAGAAATATTTTGAAAGGAGCTATTGGGAATCAATCCCCCGAGAAACCTTCATCAGAAGAAAGGTCAAAAGAAATCACTTTCTCCCTACATGTTTCCTCTTCTATAGATCTGGAGATGTCAAGGCAGTATTAGGAAGCAATGAGAAAAACATTCGATTGTGGGAGCTTAAAAAACCAAGCATTGACCACAATATTCGAACATGGAACTTGTACGTTGATGGGTCATCTTGCACAACTGGTGGTGGAGTAGGTATCCTAATTAACACTCTAGATGGAATGGATATTTAATATGATTTACGATTCCAATTCTAGGCCTCAAATAATGAAGCAGAATATGAAGATCTAATTATGGGTTTGAGTTTGGCCCAATCACTGAATGTCGAACAAGTTGTGGCGCGCAGTGATTCTCAGTTGGTGGTGGGTCAAATATTGAGCTGGAATTGATGACCAGGTATTTGGCCAAAGCATTGAAACTAATAGAAACATTGTCTGCAGTTCGAATGAGAAGAATTCTAAGACTGAATAATGCCCGAGCAGATGCACTTGCTTAGCTAGCTTCAGTAATAAGAGTCGACCTCCGACAAACTATTACAATTGAGATTTTTTCCAATAGGAGTATAGATAAGGATTTAATGATCAATTTTATTGTACTAGACATGGGTCCATCTTGGATGGATCCCATCAAAGCATATATGGAAGAAGAAACTTTGTCAAGAGATATGATTGAAGCCAAAAAATTAAAGTATAAAGTCGCCAGATATGTGCTAGATACTGGAGTCTCATACAGGAAAGGGTTGACAGTTAACGTGTAATATTGCGTTCATCCATTAGAGGTTCCAGACTTAATTCAGGAGGTGCATGAAGGATCGTGTGGTGCCCACTTAGCAGGAAGAACACTGTTAAAGCGAATTAGTGCACAAGGATACTATTGGCCTAATATATGAGCAGATTGTGCACTGCTTTCCAAAAAATGTGACAAGTACCAAAGTATTCTAGCACTCTCAAAATTCCATAGGTTGCTCTAACGCAGTCACTTCACTTTGGCTATTTGCCATATGGGATATAGACTTGGTCGACCATTGCTGACCACCTGAGGAAGATTTAAGTATTTGGTTATTGTTGTGGACTACTTTACGAAGAGGGTTGAGGTAGAATCATTGATAGACATGCCCGATGAGACGGTCTACCAATTAATATTTAAAAATATCATTTTTAGATGTACGTTTCCCTATGCCTTAATCATCGGCCATGAAACATAATTTGATAATGATAAATTTACTACCTACTGTGCTCAGTCCAATATCCAAAAAATACATTCTACTCCAGGTCATTCTTAGCATAATGGGTAAACTGAAGTTACAAGTATAACTCTGCTCAATGGGTAGAAAAAAAATACTTTATGATACAAAGGTAAATTGGATCAACGAGTTACATTATGTTCTATGGATATACCGAACAACCCCGAGGACTGCAACTGCAGAATCCCCATACATGCTGGCATTTGGGACTAAAGCCATAATACCTGCTAAATTGGGCCTTCCATCCCATAGAGTTTTGAACTTTAACTCTGTTATAAATGATCTAATTCAAGGATTGGATTTGGATATGTTGGCATAAGTATGTGAAGATGCAGAATTGAGAAACACTGCTTACTAGCAATGAACAACACGTTATTACAACAAGCGAGTGAAGCCGACCAACCTAAAGGAAGAAGATTATGTGTAAAAAATAGGTTATCTAGAAGAATAAAAAAATTGAGGCCAATTGGCATGGGCCACACCATATTTCAGCAATTGTCCGATTTGGAACCTAAAAATTTGAGACTTTTGAGGGAGAAGAATTCAAGAATCCATGGCATGCCAAACACCTTAGGAAGTACTACCAATGATGTAATAAATTGTACTCAGTTCAATATCAATTTTTAGTATCAATAAAACGGTGATTCCTTCCATTTTTATTTTTGATTTTTTTGGGAGTAGTGTTATGCACTACAATATCAAGTTGCTAGAAAAACTTCAAAACTTGCACCACACTATTGGTCGTCACTCATAATAGTTCCATTGCAATAACCACATAGTTGATATCAAATGTTAGTCGGCTTAGGAAAGAAGTTTCTCCGCATGAACAAAACTTGATTGGCAGCTGAAGAAAACCCAAGTATAGCAGGATATTAAGCCATCAAGAAACTTAGTCAACAAAGATAAGGATAAAATAAGATCTTTATCCTATAGGGAAAGGTGAAGGAAGAACATTGTGAAGATTTCTCAAGAGGAACGCAGACACATATTCCACATATGCCTAGTCACACCACTGGTAACTAATGCAGGAAACCTAAAAATTTCGGTGCATTAGTAGAACCTATGGAGACACATGGGTAACTAGTGCTAAATTTATATTTTAATCTAAGTAAACTAGTAGAACCTATGTATTCATTAATAATTTATTCTTAAGGGTGTCAATAGAACTAATGAAAATATAAGACAATCACATTTAAAGATTAATAAGATAAGTTGATTAAATACATTTCATTCATTTACTGATAAATACATGATTTTGTTCATAACATAATTAGAGAAAATTACTCTAAGGGACGTTTTCCCTCAGCCTTAGAAACTGTCTCCATACCAGTCGGAGGATCCTCTAGGGTATAAGGATAATTGATAAAGTTATAGTATTGAAGCATCCTTCTATTGCTGTTGCTTGGTCAATCTAATAGATATGGAGGATGGATAATTTTTAGCTCATCGTGAAGTCCATAGTCCCCTAAATATAGGGAAATCAGGAGCTGGGTAATTGTATTGATAGGAATCCAGTCAATATCCAATCTAAAGGGGGGAATCTTCAAGGTCCAATAAGCCAGGATCATACCATGCCCAGAAAGGGGTATTTTGTTCCACCTTCAGTACCGTCATGCAATTGTACCATCCCCATTTATAACCTTTACTCTGAGATTGTTTAAACCTCTCATCAAAAGGCCCTAAAGCGTTATTGTACCCCTTCATCCAAATTTCCATAGGCTGCTTATGGAATTAGAAGGTTAACCTACCGACCTGGTGTTGCAACTTCTTTATAACCCTATCTTTAGCTTAAAATTGAGTACACTGAGTAACAAGCCTCTCTAATTGTGTTTGAATCTTTTTGGACATTTTAGTAAGGGGTTCTTTTTGGCTTCCAATTAAGTAGCATGATTTTTAAGAGTCTACTGTGTCCTTGCCTCATATGTAGTAACTCGACCAGGTTTAGTTCTTGCTCGAGAAGAGGAAGCAAATTTGGTCTTTTTAGTGACTCCACTTCTTCCATTAACTGAGCATTTTCAGCCTCCAAGAACGAAAACCCTTCATCATTAGTAATAGCCATGGAAGAGGAAGTTTTTAAGGCATTCAACTTATCCCTAAAATTAATGTTCTCCTCCTCCAGGTGCTTGGTAATATCCCTAGCTTCTTCCACTTCACGATTAAGTAAAAAATCTTGTCTTCTAAAATGCGAAGCATATTTCTCCAGTTTCATCTTCGCTTAAAGATTGATATTTTTGTTCCTAGTCAGCATGAAAAAGGGCCCTGGATTCCTTATTATTCTCTTTCATATCGTTAATCATTTTATAGTAAGCCATGTTATTGGCCACTTCCCGATTAAGGATCCATTTTGAATAAAGGTAGGCTTCCTTAGCTCGATCTGAAATATCTTCCCTAAGTAACTTTAATAGCTCTTCCTCGATCAAAAATAAATGACCAGATTTGAAGATTTCATTGCATCTTTGAAGTAGCTCGGTGTCAGTTGTGGAGAATTGGTCCAGTTTATCTGTGAACTATTAAGAGGAAAAAAGTTTCCAATCAATAACAATATGTGAAATAAGGAGAAAAGACAGGAAAATTATAAGTAAAATTTATTTTTATTGATAAACTATTGAGTACAAGTACATCAGCATTAAAGAAAAGAAAAATTACAATTATAAAAAAAAAAAAAAAAAGGCTGCTCAGGCAATTAGTATACACCTTCTTCATATATGAAGTAGACACAGTAGGATTAGAAGTTAGAGCATCCAAGGTAGGGTGATCATAAGATGGAGGAGTAAAGGAGTCAACTGCAGCAGTTTGGTGTTAGTCGGCTGATTCTAGAACAAAATTAGATTCACTTAATTTCCCATCATCTTCAATCTCCTCATCCATGTTAGGACGAGATCATGGGTCATGTCTAAGGAATGTTTCATATTCTTGGAGAGTGATAACCTCCACTATGGGTGCTGACTAGCCATCCTTGAAATATTTTTTCTTTGCAAATTCAATTTTCTTAGAAGCAGCTATAATGGACTTACCCCAAACTTTGTTGAAGGTGAACTCCCTTATCTTAGCTCTTTTAGCCTTCTCTGTAATAACCTCCGCTTTTACAACATCTAAATTCTTTTACAGATCAATAACCTACCCCCGAGCAGTAGTATCATCCTCTTCAGTAGTTTTTATTTTGGACTGCCACTTCTTATTCTCATTAGCTAATGCTTATTGGGAGTCAAGTACTGATTTCTTCAATTCGTCAAAAGCCTCCTCAACCTCAGTTGAAGAAGAATGCAGAACATCTCCCTTCTCTAACATGATGTTGAAGTCGACTAAGAACTGCAATTAGAAAACAGAGCAAGTTATTATAAATAGTAGCAAATAAATGAGTGAAAATAAAAAGAGAGGATAGTACTTACCATAGGCAGACTTTGAGAATCCCTTTAAAAAAAATTGGTCAGGACATTACAGAAGCAGCACCCTTGTGGTATAGCAATGTACCAGACTTTATTAGTTATCTTGACAAGCTAGGAACAAGGGCCACTAATGAGATAGGTGCAGATAAATCAACTAACTCTTGTTAGTCAGTGTTGACTGAAGACCTTTCCCTCATCCTAGAAGGGAGCACTCATTTAAGTTCGTTTGCGATGGCCTTCATCATGTTTCTTGGCTAGGAACTTCTTCCCAGAATCCTCCTTATTAGCTGGGGCTTCTTCCCAGCATATTCTTTGTTCTTGCCCCCAATTAGTAGCCTACATGGAGGAACCATTATTAGCAATTTAACCTAAAATGTTAGGAAATTTTCTCTTCCACGTGGTAGCAGCAAGAGGTAAATCTGAGTCTAGAGACAAGGGGGAAGCAACAACAAGTTTACCACTTCCAAATGCTATGACTGAGGATGCAGAGATGAGCTCTTGGTCAAGTGTAATTAGAGGTGAAGCCACAACAATAGTAGGATGAAAAATGAAATAAGTAAGAGTCTTCTGGTATTGCAACAAATATGACGCTGATCTTGTATGCTCCTCACCAATTTTCTAGTGAATGCCCCAGATGCACTTCAACTCTCTAAGGTTGATGTCAGTCTCTTTGGGATAATTTCTTTTTTGATCAACTGCAATCAAAATTAACAAGGTAAATATCAGGATTGGCATTGAGCAGAATGTGCAAAAAAAAATAGATAAACAAATGCAACATATCCCATTGACATTTAGTGGGCACCTAGGCCCATGATACTTAGCATTTCCAGTCATGGGAGCATGTTTCCAATTTTTGACAATTACTCCAAATCAAAGTAATCTCTATTTGAGTCTGGAATATTAACAACTAAATCTTTATTTCCAGCCTTAGTTTTTAAATAATATGCGGTGTCACTTGTGACCCATTTGTAACAAAACATAATTTCTGGGATCCCTATATGGGTCCTACAGAGTTTCTTTAACCTATAAACCATATTAACCATTCTTCAAATGTTGGGGACTATTCTAAAAGGAACGACATCAAAGTATTGATAAAATTCAAGACAAAATGCGTTTGGGGGAAAAGTAAACCCACACTCAACAATGAAAATGGAAGGTAACCAATGGCCCTCGGGCAAAGAAAAAAATAAGTGGGAAGACTAAGGAGGTTCCAAATCTACCCATAAAGGGATATTCCATTCATTTCTAAATTTTTCTAAAGAGGTTACAAAATAAACCATATTCGAAGAAAAAGAAATTGGGAAAAGAAAATATTATTAGAAGAATTTAGGGATTCAGCAAGAATTGAAGAACAGGGGAAACGATCGTACATATAGCACAAATAGATAACGTCAAAAAACTTAAAAGATTTTGAGGTAAGAGACAATTTTCGCTTTTCCCACCTCTTATAGTTTACCTCAAAACTAGTGAAGGTAATGATTAAAAGAAGCGTTTATTGAATTGTTGGCGACTAAAGCCAAAAAAGACACATTTGCCCAAAAATGATTCGTTAAAACAATGGATAATTACAAAAATGTCATACACATTATGAGCCTATAATCAAAACATTATCTTTGTAAGTATGTGAAGTTGGTACCTGTCCAATACTCGAAATTATTGCCCGAGCAAATTTAAGAGCAAAATATTCCATACTCTTATACAAACCTTAAGCATGAAACATTGGGGGCTTCTATTGATACCAAAAATTATCCTATTATGTGGACCAATTAGAAACAGACATGTGTTATCTGTCGTGGCATTAGTCCTATCTAGCACGGCCTATTTATCAAAATGAATCCAATAATGCCGACTAACATAAGAAAGATGACCGACCAACAGGGGGGTTATGAAGTGCCATTGGTTCTATACATTATGAATGTTGTATAGATGTAAATGTCTATGTTATAAAGGCATTTCATCCTTTAATATTCCACTTCTAGTACACCCTTAGGGATATAAATACATTACAATCACTACAACCAAGGGACGCAAAACAAGAGATAATTGAACAAACACAATGCAATATACACCAGTGGACGTATGCCTTTCCATTTTAGCCGAACCACTTTAAAAACCTTTTTGTCTCTTATTTACTTATTTATCTGTGATAAAATAATTGGAGATATTCTTGTTTTTTGCATTAACAATAGGAATAAAGGTACCCGAGAGGGCTAAAATGCATAAGTCTAAATTGTAAATATATGCAATATTTTCTACGAATCACACCCCCTAACTTGGCATTACTAGTCCCTAGAAGTGGAATGAAAAGAAATAAGAACTGAAAGTATTACCATAAGAACGTAGATAAATAAAAAGGAGATAAACTCCACTTTCTTGGGTGAACAATTATATTTAGTTCATGCAATAAGCCGTTAACCCCCTAAGTTACCTCAGTATACGAGTGTTGTCTCGCGAGGGTTTTCAGGGGTGAAACCGACAAACATCAAAGGTTCCTCAAAATATACATAATCAATCAAAAAGACATGCTCAACAACAACAAAAACATTTTAACATGCTATTAGCAACGTGAATGAATTCAAACCAAATTCATTAATTATTAACATTATATAATGACATTAATCGAATTGAAATCTTAACCGTGGGAGGAAAAGTAATAATATGAAAAACATTTGAATTGGCAAAACTGTTATAAACCAGATAATCACTAAAGTATGCATGATATAAATCATCGCCAATGTATACACTTAGGAAATGAAATCACTATGAATGAGAGGTACTACGTGGGATATGCGGGGAAAAATGGAAATGGAAACTAAGTCGCACACATATCACTAATGCGGAACACTATATATATATATATAATCTTAATGAAAGATACAATTCATTAAGGGAGGCTAAATACATTTGCAAATATTATCGCACTTATTATGACTTTTGAATCAAAGTCACTTTAGGATCGCATAGGACTTTTATAAGGTCCTAATGTCATCTTGGCTCAGGTTATGAAATCAAGGGAATATTTATGGATTTAGAGGTGTTTGGGGATGAAACACTTGGGATAATGAAAAATTATGTGAAATTTCAAAATTGGAATATTGTGAGAGGTGAGAATAACTAATTATTCTGATACCAGTTTCTAAAAGGGAGTGCGCTATCGGGATCTTAATGGAATATTTATATGATTAAATATCAAACACACACAAATCCAAAATTTTCTTTTTATACCAAGACATGCATTTAGGTGATAAAATTGATAAATTAAAGCATGAAAACAAATAAGAAAATTTGAGGGAAATGTAATACCTTGTGAAGTTAGGACAGTAAATTTAATTATTTTTGAGGAGAAATTTTATTTATCTAAATTGGAGAATTTTAATTTGGCAATTGCGGGCAAAATTTGAGGATGTTAGAAAGAATTTCGAATAACGATTCTGAAAGTGTGGTTGATCCTGGATGGGTCGATATAATCAAAATGACTGTACATGGGTCTTATTTGGGTTTCGAAAAATTTTAATTTTGTTTGACTCGAATTTGAGTAACCGAGTCATTTAAAGTGTGTATTATAACTTAAAGTCGGGTATTTTGGAGATAAGGCTTAAAAATCCTACATGAGATAACAATCTCAATTATGAGATTTAGAGAAAGCCCTAGAGAGAGAGAGAGAGAGAAGAGGAAATGAAGAAGAGAAAGAAGAAAAGCTTGGGGATTCTAGCCAATACGCGATTTCGAGGAAGATTTAAACTTTACAACTTTGAGGCAAGTGATTACACTTGCTAAATAGTTCATGTGTGTCATTTATTTCATGGTTTGTGGATATAAATATGGATTTTGAGTTAGTATGTTAAAACCTAGATTTTTGGTTTAAATCTTACATTTTATGTTATAAATATGGATTTGAGATGTAAACTAGTTGAGTTAATCTATTTGATGAGTTTTAATGTTAGAAACATGATTGGGTTGAAGATTTGTTGTTGGAAGTTAGTATTTTGGGGTTTTTGGAATATTTGGTTTCTTCCAAATTGAAGGTTGGTCGAGATATTTGGTAAGGCCGGTCGACCACGGCCAGGAGGCCGGTCGACCGCGCCTCAAGGGAAAACCCTACTGCCTCCATCTTAAGGCGAAATTTAGAATCATGATCGACCAGGGGTCAGGGACGGTTGACCGATCCTTTATTTTAATCCTAAGAGTGGGATTTTAATCCCATCCCTTTTCTTTTGGATCTGAAACTTAGGAACTGTGAACCGTTAAATATGTTATGAGAAGTATTTTTTGGAGACTTTTAGTTAGTTTCACATATAATGAAATATTGGGGGCGTATCAAGTTATTTCGAAAGAGTACAAATTGAAGATTATCGTATCGACTAGTGGGGAATCCTACTATCTTCTAGATTTCCTATTTGGAGATAATTATGGGTCAATAAGAGAGAGGCAGGATGCGCTTAGTGATGTTGGATTTTTGTATTAAATAACAAAGGTGATAACGTTAATGGTTCGTATGATCAACTGAACCAAAATCTAAATTGGGAATGTTTTAGGATATTACCGACTAGAATAAGTTGGGTATCTACTTATAGTCGGGTTAATCATATATCGGAGGGTATATAAATATAAATGGTGTGGATGTATATACTTTGTGTGATAATTTACACATATATGATGTGATAGCGTATATATCTAGTGTGAATGATATATGAATACTTATTGTGTGGTCATACCCTCCAGTGCTATCATCGGAAGTTGCGCGATGTGGGTGAGGTCCCTGGTTCGACGAGCAGGGAGCGTATAGATCCTATATTATAGTCTTCCATTAATTATTGCGTGAGTTTATTCTGGGTAAGAAGTCTTGGGTATGATTCGTTCTCACTTTCAGGTTTGGAATTATGACCGCTTCCTATACGTTGTGATTTGTTTTTATTACCAGGGCGGTGTGATAATATTTTGATAGCTGGTAACCCGGGATAAAGCGAGTAATTCCTGGAAGATGATAGCATTGTAAAGTATTTTTATATCCATAAGTGATTATATTTTGGATACTTAAATGTACGCTAAGAGTGCTATGTGTACGTGCTTGTTAGGGTAAAATGATTCTTCTTTATAACTAGAGTAATGTTATATAGACCCTAAAGGTTCGGTGCAATATCTTATTTGTGATATTAGACATTTTTGCTCATAATAAGTTGTCAAAGTTATGCTTTGGGTAACGAGGATGTAATGTATCTCAACGACTAACATTGTCAAGGAGTAGTGTATCGAGGGGTCCCTTATTTTGATTTTGCTTTGCGAGATGTCCCACGCACGAAACGCGGTGCAAAGTTGGGAGTGGCAGGAAGTTTAGTCCTTAGTACTCGAATTTATATGTTATAGCGAAACAATTCTTTATGAGAATAATTAGAGTAATACTTTATATAAGTAATTGATGTTATATGCGTCGTGCACCGAGGGCGTAATGGATCTTAACAATTAACATTGTCAAGGAGTAGTGTATCGGGGGGGTTTCTTTTTTGGATTTCACTTTGCGAGACGTCCCACGCATGAAACGTAACACAATGTTGAGAGTTGGGAGAAGTTTATTCCTTAGCATTTGGATGCTAATAACTCGTGTAAGTTAATAACTTGAATCCGCTAAATTATAGTAAGATTTAGGTATACGTACATTTATACGAAAACAAAATTTTAGATACGCACGTGGGTTAAGGTAGAATAGGAAGTTTATGGTTATGTGTTGGTTGAAGGTTTAAGCGAGTGTGGATTAGGCATAGGTTATATTAAATTGTCCCTAGAACGTGTTGGGTAGTTATTTGAGGACCATATGCATGTGTTTAGGTGTGTGCTCTAGTTGAGGGGTGAGTTGGATTTTCAGGAGAGTGCGACTCCACTACAATCATGTTGTACTGCATTTGTAATTATTATACATTTTAATGCACTTTCTAAAATAGTTTTACACATCGGGCTCTAACACGTTTATATTTGTCTCTTGCTATGCATATATTGTATGATATTAGGTGTTCCTCCACAAGGACGCTAATGATGCTTTTCTATCCAGTATTCGTGGAGCCGTAGCAGATGCGGACTGTTGCGGAACTTTTGTCATAGTTGTTTCCTATCTTTTGTAAATCCAGTTTAGGATTTAGTTTGTATATCGGGTTTACACTCAAGGGTTGTGTATTTAGTACTTTTGTATTTCTTTCCTCAGGATGTCGTATTGTCTGTGACCCGACAGCATATTCGAGTATTTCCTTTTGTGTATTTCTGGTATGCTATAGAACTATTATCTTTTATCTTAGCATGTGTGTGCACTTCATCATGTTCTATAGTTATTACATTGCTGGTTGGTTAATTCTTGTTGTTCGATTTAAAAAAATTTGGCACCCTCATTTTATAATACTGGGTAGTTAGCTATGTTTATTTTTAGTATCATCGGTAGATGCTAAGAATGATCCACTTGAGATTCCTGATTAATTATAGTATATGGCTAGCCACCCGTTATTATTTTGAGAGGGTTGTCACAGGTTGTATCAGAGCATCAGGTTTCATTGTCTTTTGGATCTGTGTGGGTTTTCTGCATTCTTCCATAAGCGTTCTTGATGTGGAGCCCTACTATTAAAACTTTTGTGTTCATTACACCTATATTTTCTTATGCGATATGTAATCACTTGAATGACGTTCTGATACAGTTACTTTTGTTTCAGATGCCATCGAAGAGAGGTCGGCCAGGTAGGGAAAATAAAGGGGCTGAGAATGTGGAACCCCAAATGCCTCAAGGGACTATGACCACAACCGAAGTAGCCAATACTATGGCACAAGCGGTAACTGATGCCATCTCTGCAATGGCACATCAACCTACAGCTCTAGTAGCCCAAGTCCACATAGGACCATCTGCGTGGGAAAGAGTATGGGAAGATTTTTTAAAGGGACACCCTATAGATTTTTGGGGGGGAGCTGATGCGATAGTCGTAAGTCATTGGAAGAAGGGCATGCAAAGTCACCTTCAAATGGTTGAATGCAGTGAGATGCAGAAGCAATTCCTCACCACCTTTTAATTAATGGGAGAAACTCTCAAATGGTGGGAATCAATCACCACATTGGAGTAGAGAGATTCGATGCCCATAGAAGATTTTTAGGAATGCTTTGATTGAAAGTATGTTCCTTTCACGATCCAAACGGAAATGACGAGGAGATTACTAGATGTGTCTCAAGGTGATCGAACGGTGTTGAGTACGAAGAAGAATTTACTCGATTGTCGAATTTAGTGTCTGATGAGGTAAATATAGAGGAGAAGCGAATAGCAAAGTTCGTGGGAGGTTTAGAATGGCGAATTCGGTAGCATTTTCTAGGGAACCCTACATTATTGACTTTTACCGAGGTGGTGAATGTGACATAGTTACAATGTTAGGAATATCATCTTGGTTCGCAAGGGGGAAAGAAAATTAGAGACCCAGGTTCATCAAGTAAGTATGGAGAAGAAGATGTAAGTGGAGCAAGGTGGTTTAAGTAGGATTATCTAGGGTCGTAACAACGTTTTATTCCTCATGATGGGTATAGAGGATTTTCTGTTAGATGTTTATTTTGTAAAGAAATAGGTCATAGGAAGAGAGATTGCCCCAAAAAAGGTAGAGGGCAACTTTTTGAGGAGGTTTTGGATGTGCAGCACCCACAACAAATCATAGGCCAATTTGCGCAGGAGGACTTTGAGAAGGAACCCATCGATGAAGCGATGCAGTCGAACTAGAGAGGTAATCTGTAAATTATTTTCCTTTATGGTTTAGTTATGCCTTGAGGGGTATTGGAACTATTGCAAGTAAGATTTTAATGAGTGGTTAGTTATTATAACCCTGCTATGTATGGAATAACTTGGAAGGGAGGAGTGAGAACGTAGGTCACTTAGATGATATATTTTGAGAGAATAGATGGTCTTGTGTTGTACTAGTATAGAGTTGTGTTTTTGAATTTTTAGGAGTGCAAACTGTTACAACTTATTGAGTAGTAACGGTAAAGCTATCGTTTTATAGTCATGTTAGACTTATGTATTTGTAATGTTCTAGCTATGGAAGGGCCTAGTGTATGGAAATATTTTGTTATGATGTAAGGGATTCTTGTTATTGAAGAGATTCAGGGTTTAGAGGGATATTGTTGAGCTATAAATTTTAGCTCACGGTTGTGCTAGTTTTGAGAACTAAAGGTTGGTAAGAGTATTATAATTGTTAGCCCCTTGTGTCTTGAGCATGAGGTATATGATTGGAATATCGAAAGACATAATTTTTTTTAGTATTACTTTTTTTTATAGGCCTTTGGGCCATATCAAAATGATTTAAAAATATTTCTTTTAAACCTTAGTCCCGATCTAACTGATCTTGATCCCCGACAGAGCTACGTAGTAGTGTATTGGGAGGGTCCTTATTGGGATTTCACTCGCGAGACCTCCACCGCATGAAAGTAGAGAATGTTAGGAATTGAGAAGAGTTAAATATTTGGACATTTCTAAAAATTTTATACAATTAGTAAGTTATAATGTATTAATTCGTTTCGAGTTATTGTACGATTTAAGGATAAGTGGAGCCGGGTAATATTTTTATAGTTGAGCTCGGGTACAAGGTGTATGGGTGCCCTGGTTAACTGATTTGGTTTAAAATTAGAATGATTCACCATGAGAAGTGGGAGGAATTGATATAGTGATCTTGAGAGTAGGAGTTTTAGGAGCTAGTAGAGGTTTGGAGTACTAGGCAAAACTTAATTTTGAGGATGAAATTCTTGTAAGGGGGAAGTCTGTAATACCCCATGAATTTAGGACTGTAAATTTCATTATTTTGGGGGAGAAATTTTATATATCTAAATCAGATAATTTTAATTTGGCAATTGAGGTCAAAATTTGAGGATGTTAGAAAGTATTTCGAATTACTATTCTCAGAGTGCGGTTGAACCAGAATGGGTCGAGATAGTCAAAATGACTGTACTTAGTTCTTATTTGGGTTACGGAATATTTTAAGTTCGTTTGACTCAAATTTGAGTAATCGAGTCATTTTAAGTGTGTATTATCATTTAAAGTCGGGTATTTTGGAGATAAGGCTTAAAAAGCCTACGGGACATAACAATCTTAATTGTGAGAATTAGAGAAAGCCCTAGAGAGAGAGAAGAGGATAGGAAGAAGAAAAAGAAGAAAAGCTTGGGGATTTTGACCAATACGCGATTTCGAGGAACATTCAACCACTACAACTTTGAGTCAAGTGATTAAAATTGCTAAATAACTCATGTGTATCATTTATTTCATGATTTGTGGATATAAATATGGATTTTGAGTTAAGATGTTAAAACCTAGATTTTTGGGTTAAATCTTACATTTAATGCTTATATATAGATTTGAGGTTGTAAATTAGTTAATTTAATCTATTTGATGAGTTTGAATGTTAGAAACATGATTGGTTTTAAAGATTTGTGGTTGGAAGTTAGTATTTTGGGGGTTGGAATATTAGGTTTCTTCCAAATTGAAGGTTGGCCAAGATATCTGGTAAGGCCGGTCGATCGCGGCCAGGAAGCTGGTCAATCACGCCTCAAGGGAAAAGCCTACTGCCTACATCTTAAGGAAAAATTTAGAACCGCGATCGACTAGGGGTCAGGGTTTGGTCGACCAACCCTTTATTTTTAGGCCAAGATTGGGATTTTAATCCCACTCCTTTTCTTTTGGGTCTGAAACTTAGGAACCGTTAAATATGTTATGAGAAGTATGTTTCGGATACTTTTAGGGAGTTTCACATGTAATGAAATATTGGGGGCGTGTTTAATTATTTCGAGAGAGTACAAATTGAAGATTATCGTATCGACTAGTGGGGAATCCTACTATCATCAAGATTTCCTATTTGGAGATAATTGTAGGTCAATAAGAGAGAGGCAGGATGCGCATAGTGATGTTGTATTTTTAAATTAAATCACAAAGGTAATAATGTTAATGGTTCGTATGATCAACTAAACCGAAATCTGAATTGGGAATGTTTTAGCATATTACCGACTAGAAGAAGTTGTGTATCTACTTATAGTCGGGTTAATCACTGTATATCGGAGTGTATATAAATATAAATGGTGTGGATGTATATACCTTGTGTGATGGTTTACACATATATAATGTGATTGCATATATATCTAGTATGAATGATATATGTACACTTATTGTGTGGGCATACCTCCAGTGCTATTGTGGGAAGTTATATGATGTGGGTGAGGCCCCTAGCTTGAGGATCAGGGAGCGTATAGTCCTCGGGTCATAGTCATCCGTTATTTATTACATGATTTTATTCTGGGTGAGAAGTATTGGGTATGATTCGTTCTCACATTTAGGTTCGGAACTATGACTGCTTCCTATACGTTGTGATTTGTTTTTATTACTAGGGCGGTGAGATAATACTCCGATAGCTGGTAACCCGAGATAAATCGAGTAATTCCTGGAAGATGATAGCATTGTGAAGTATTTTTATATTCGTAAGTGATTGTGTTTTGGATACTTAAATGTACGCTAAGCGTGTTATTTGTACGTGCTTGTTAGGGTGGAATTATTGTGCTTTATAGCTAGAGTAATATTATATACACCCTAAAGGTTCGGTGCAATATCTTATTTGTGATATTAGAGATTTTTTCTCATAATAAGTAGTCCAAGTTATGTTTTGGGTACCTATGGCGTAATGGATCTCAACGACCAACATTGTTAAGGAGTAGTGTATCGGGGGGTTCCTTGTTCAGATTTCACTTTACGAGACATCCAACGCACGAAACGCGGTGCAATGTTAGGAGTGGGTAGAAGTTTAGTCCTTATTACTCGTATTTGTATGTTATAGCGAAACAATGATTTATAAGAATAATTAGAGTAATACTCTATATAAGTAATTTATGTTATATGCGGCGTGCACTGAGGGTGTAATGGATCTCGACAGTCAACATTGTCAAGGAGTAGCATATCGGGGGAGTTCCTTGTTTGGATTTCTCTTTATGAGATGTCCCACGCACGAAACGTAGGACTATGTTGAGAGTTGGGAGAAGTTTAGTCCTTATCATTTGTATGCTAATAACTCGTGTAAGTTAATAACTAGAATCCGCTAAATTCTAGTAAGAGATAGGTAAATGTACATTTATATGTTAACATAATTTTAGATACACACGTGTGTTGAGGTAGAATAGGAAGTTTATGGCTATGTGTTGGATGAAGTTTTACGCGAGTGTGAATTAGGCATATGTTAGATTGAATTGTCCTTAGAACGTGTTGGGTAGTTATTCGAGGACCATGCGCATACGTTTAGGTGTGCGCTCTAGTTGAGGGGTGAGTTACATTTTTAGGAGAGTGTGACTCCACTTTAACCATGTTATAGTGCATTTATAATTATTATGCATTTTAATGAACTTGATAAAACGTCTCGGGCTCTGACCTGTTTATATTTTTCTCCTACTATGCGTATATTGTATTATATTAGGTGTTCCTTCGCAAGGATACCAATGATGCTTTTTCTATCCAGGATTTGTGGAGCCGTAACAGATGCAGATTGTTGCAAACCTTTTGTGATAGTTGTTTCCTATATTTTGTAAATCTAGCTTAAAATTCTGTTTGTATATCGGGTCTACACCCAAGGGTTGTGTATTTAGTACTTTTATATTTCTTTCCTCGGGATGTTTTATTGTCTGTGACCCGAAAACATATTAGGGTATTTACTTTTGGGTATTTCTAGTATAATATAGAACTATTCTATTTTATCTTAGCATGTGGGTGTACTTCATCATGTTCTATAGTTATTATATTATTAGTTGGTTAATGATTACTGTACGTTTTAAAAAAATTTGGCACCCATTTTTTATATTACTGGGTAGTTAGTTATGTTTATTTTTAGTATCATCAGTAGATGCTAAGAATGATCCACTTGAGAATCCTAATTAATTATAGTATAGGGTTGACCACCTGTTATTATTTTAAGCGGGGTGTCACAGAAAAATCCACTATGGGCAAGACCTTTTATTCAACACATCAAAAATATTACAAGACAGTCGACTTACATTAATACCTGATATCAACCATAAGTATAATTACATAGTCTTCTCGAGTATCTAAAGAATATTACTAGGTAAGGGGCACTCCACATGTGGCCTTCCAAGCTTATTATCCATCAATCAGCCTTTGTATTCATCAATGATCCCCTGAAGAATAACAATGGCCAGCCATGAAGAAACTCTTTCCATAAGAGTTATGTTTGCAAAGATACAAACAATTATCTCTTAAAAAGATTCACACAAATATATTTTGGTGATGTGTTTTGTGAATCAAAAAGGTTTTCTAAACTCATATGTGTGAAAACTTTTGCGAAAGATATGCACAAATAGTTTTGGTAAAACTCTTAAAAAATAAGAGAAAAATAGGTATTTAAAATGTGAACACAAATTTCTAGGTGATGTTACTCAGTCGAACAAAAACTAATAGCATATAATTAGAACAAAAACCAAGTTCGTTCAAACAAAACATTATCTCGTTTGAACCAGCTTCAAATGACATTCAACTGATGTGACACAATATGCCCTCGTTAGATGAATGTTAGTAAAATGATTAGATGAGCTTCGAAAAAAAAGGGAAACTCATTCGAACAAGAATCTGATCTCGATTGAACAATGTCAACGAACATAAAAAATAAAAAGACCTAAATTTTTAATAACAAAAAATTTTCATTCAAATTTGATAAAAATAAAACATCCCAAAATATATTTAATGAGAAAAATTATTCTCTTAATAGCATTGTATCTTAATAATGTCGAGATCCATGGAACTTAAAGATGTTTAGGATTTGGTTCTTCGTGATGGTTCGACCCAAATGGTAATGGAATATGCTAAAATCTATGTAGGCCTAAGATATGAGAAAATGATAGAAATTATGCTCTTACAAATCTATGCCTATTTGGGTATTTTGGTACAAAAATAAAATTCAAATTCAAATTACATTATAAATCCCCGTAGACAACAAAAATATCATAATACCCTCCCACACCCTATAAGATAGATAGGTACAAGATAATGATGTCTTCAAAATATCCACTTCTTCATGTTTTTCCCTTTACTTTCATCGAGTGTAATATGAATATGAGCTTCCAAAAGTACCTACTCACATGAAACAAAGAAAATACATCGCGATGCATCGTCTGCATATAAAATAATCTACATAAAAATTCTTTCCATATATCAAACTCCCCTTAATTTTTTCTCCCCCTCTTTTATTCGAAATAGACAAGGAGTAGAAACTAATTACGAATTGCATAGCATCACAAATAAGAGAAAGATATCATCAAAAAAATATAAAAATGGTAATTTTTTATTCATACATGCTTCATATGGTATTTTTTATCTCGTATGTGGGCTATTTGTGATTGCACATTATTTAGACTACATAAAGGTGATTTGTTGAGCTAGTACTTGGTCGATGTTTTCATCTTGTGTATTTTTATTTTTAAGATTTATGGGATGGCATAAGATTTTCTTAATGGCCTTTATAGTAATTCACATTTTTTAATACTTTAATTGGCATAATTCTAGACAAAATTGTTCAAGTCCTAGGTTATACTTTTCGTTGTGATCCCATAAAGCCTATGACGTATTGTGTTGAAGACATTACGGTAAATCTTCAAAGATGATATCGTGCCATGTTTATCTTTAAACACCTCATTTTGTCCATGACCTCTCAAGTATGAATGCTAATGAATTGGGATATTATGAATTATTTTTAAGGATGTATTTTTAATCTTAAAATATTTTGGGTCTTTGAAAATTATTTTAAAGCGTCCTTTTAATATCTTATCAGAGTGTTTTTCATTCAAAGGAATTTTATGTTAGTTTAAATGAAATTTAAATTTCATTTGACCGAACTTAAGACTCGTTAGAATGAAAGTACATTTTCATTTGAAGTCGTTAAAAACTTGTTCTAAATGAACATAGAACGGGAGCACACTTTTAGGCTTCATTTTATGGTCATTAGATATCGGTTCAAATGAAATAGTGATCTCATTAGAATGATCATCGTTTTTGTTTGAACGACATGGCATTCTCAAAAAAATGGGCCAAGTTTTTATTTGTACGAGTAGTCATCTTATATTTCATGTACCACTATAAATGGTGCTTTAGATTCTACAAACACAAGAACTTTTGATGAAAAACATTTCTACATCTATTTAGAATAGTTAATAAACATTTAAACATCATATTTGTTTTCAAGGTCTAAATCACATACTTCATATTCTATAGTGATCTTGATTTTAGCACCGAGTTTACTTTTTCCATTCGAAATATTGACTTTTGTGTTGTGGAATCCAAGCATGATGATTATGATGAGAAAACGGCGGACTCCTTGCTCTGAATCGTAGACATTAGTTGAGGCTGTATCGATACATATCGAGGTGCACATGAACTCGTGTATTGTGGACACTTGAATCTTTGGATTCCTACATTGTTGTTATGGAGGATATAAAGAATAGAGGAGGGAATTAAGGATTGTATGTGATCACATCATTGAGTAAGTCATATCAACACTTTTGTAAAACTGTATCACAGGGGATTGTTTGGCCTAGCCGTCTGAGATTTTTTCCCTTAGTGGTTACCTCATACATCGACGTCTTATGCTGTGTTTGATGTATTTGCTTTAACTGATTAATCACCTTAAATACATACAATAGGTTTAAAATGATAAAATTTGGTAAATAAAATTATTTTCAAAAGATAAGTTTATTATTGTTAAGATAAAATTGAGAAAATATAGAAAAAATAGACCTTGTCTAAATAACACTGCTTAGGGGCATTCTCAGATATTATTTTCATAACAAGCATTGGATATAAAATTAGAAAGTGATAAAGACTATTTAACACTATGCACAAAATGGAAATACTTTCTCCTTATTTCATTTTCTTCCTTTTCTCTTCTTTTCTTCTGTTTTTCTTTTCTTTTTTCTTTCGACCTTTTGACGTTTTCATTTCTTTTCACTCTCACATTCTCAATTACAACTACAAAATTGATAATATCATTCAATCCCAAATATCATTCCAAAATAAAGTGAGGAATAAGTATTTATGATTTATTACCCTAATTTTGAGTTGGTTATGGAATTTTGGGTTATGAACTGAATGGCTATATTTAGTCTCAAAGGGGTAGACGAGGGGAAATATTTAAGATGACGTCTAGGTCAATATAGGTGACATAACATAAAGTCCCTACGATCATTTCCTAAAGTTTACCCAATTCTCAAAGCAAAACCACTTTGAAAATCATGCTCAAGCCACACATTTAAAAAATTGATTAATAAATAATTAATGAAAGAAAAGTTAGATTACTAATGACTTTAACGTTTTCATGGAGGAAAGAGAAATGTATGACGTTCATAAATGGAAAGAAAAAAAAGAACAACGCTCATTTAGTGGAAGTATATGCAATAAAACATTAAGGAGTTATAAAAATCATAAACCAAATCAATTTAATAAGAAAAGTGCATGTGCTCATGGGTTTAAAGTTTGATTCAAGGAGTTTGTCATAATATCAATGATTCAAGGACTAAAATCTAGTAACTTCTAAAATTGAGAAGATGCATCATTGAATTATCTATTGGATTAGACATTTATTTAAAATTTATTATCGGAAACAAACATGCTTTAGTTGTAAAAATGGACAAATTCGAAAATATTCCCACACACCTAACTTAAACCTTGCACTGTCCTCAATATGAATCGAGCACCAAGTTAAAAAGAGGAAAAGAGCGATATTGCTTAAAATGGAGCAATCTACGAAAAGTACAACTACAAATATTCCACAAAACATGTTAGAACCAAGAATAACGAAAAAAAAAAGAATTAAACTTAAACTAATTACACTATACATAAGTAAAAAGAAAAAAATCAAACACCAGGTACAATATACTACTTTAGCTTCTATCTAACTATACACTAGAAGTTGAAATTTTGTTGAGTCCATCCAAAATACAATTTGACTTTCAGGTATAATCAGCATCCCCTCATTTGTTGCATACCTTCTCAAAATAAGAATTTCATTTGAGCCACATAAGGTATTTGTAAGACTAAAGAAAGGAGCCATCACCATTTAAAAACAATTGGTGGATAATGTGGGGGTTTGGGATAAAATAGTTGGCACGTCTCAAGTGAGTACACTAAGTTAACATGAATAATATTTGTGCTAATTAACCAATTTAAGCACTTGCTATGTTTAAACTTTTTTCTACTCGGGTTCTGACCCGTTTTTTTGCAAATATCTTTTCTTGTTACTTTTTTTAGGTGCTTAGCCATAGGAACACCAGGCTTGGGAGACCCTGGTCATTTGACGAGTTGTAGATGCTGTGGAAGCTACATGACATTGCTAGTAGACGCTTTGTATTCTATCCTTCTTTATCTATCAGTTATTTACTTCGGTTGGATGTGTTGTCCCTTCCTATTTTACATTCAGAGATTTAGATATTTTATTCTGTTTGTAGACTTTTATTTCATGGCTTTAGATTATTGTATGGGATTTTGACTGGAAGTGTTTACTCCAGTTCTTTATTTTAATTCAACTAGTTCTTTCCTTATGTTTTTGGGATGAAAAGTATTAGTTAATTATTTCGTTAGTTGATGTTGACTAATGGAAAGATAAAATTTTGACACAAACTTTTTTAAATATTAGGTGGTTAGTTTTCAATTAAATTAAAATTTGAGTTGTTCGACAGTGATGTATTTATCTGAACCAACTTGATATTCTGAAATTAATTAATTAAGGACTGATTACCCAGGAATTAATTAGGCGGGGTGTCACATCTTGGTTTTGGACACCTCCACCATACACGTGTCATCTTCAAAGGAAAAGCTAAAACACATGTCATGCATTTAGAAAAGGCTAAAACATGTGTCGCCATTTGGTGAATAAAGATTGCAAGACGGCTCTGTTACGCGACACGTTAACGCCGACTCACCAAAATGAAAGCTTAGTCACTCTGACCCGTGTCAACACCCAAATACCTTTAAAATTTTATAAATATAGCCCTTAGGATCACTTATTACACGAAATCACTCCAAAATCTTACAAAGAAGTAGTGAGATAAAGTGCGGGAAATTTTAAGAAGAAGTTTCGTCTTAGGGAACCAAGACTCGATATCTGTAACTTTGTACTTGTGTTTTAGGTGAGTATTCTATGACATTCCTTGCGTATTTTTATTATATGATATTATGCAAAACATATATTTATTTGTTAAATGCTTTTATTCTCAAATTCATTTAATACTAATGATCTCGTCGTTTGTTATATGTGTATGTCTCTTGATATAAACATCGCATTTGAATTCTGAAATTATTGGTTTGGCCTATCGAAACTCTTATAATATATAGGCCTTGACTCTTGGGTGGAAATATTTGGGTGGTACCTTCCCATCTAGTTTATTTTTTGTGTGCCCTAAACAAGGCGTTGTTTCAAAGATCATAATTTTATGTATGTGTTGTTACTATGTGGAAAAAATTGGTGAAACTATCTATCTATCTGGGTATTAGAGTGAACATGGACATTACAATTTAGAAAT
Source organism: Sambucus nigra (assembly GCA_949130495.1). Lineage (NCBI taxonomy): Eukaryota > Viridiplantae > Streptophyta > Magnoliopsida > Dipsacales > Adoxaceae > Sambucus > Sambucus nigra. The sequence continues at coordinate 2,564,628 of OX422223.1, forward strand.
TTAATTATTGATATATTTCTCATTTGCTTATCTGTACTGTTCTGAACTGTTTATACTAAAAATATATATTGTCGGTTACTTTATATATATTACTGCAAATTTATATCTCTCTCTCTTTATATGCCTTCTGTTCTAAATTGAATAGGTATCAATTTTGAGAAAAACCTGAAATGTCTAGAGAGTGAATCTCACTCAGCTTTTAGCTGATGTTGCATAAATAACCATTTTTCAATAAATAAGTAGGCTCACGGAGGTAACGTAAAAGGACTACATTGAAGATTCATCTTTTAGAGATCTTTTTATTATTTAAATAAAATGTTTGTTTTATCATATAGAGCATGTTTGGCTCTCTTGTAATAAGTTTTAAATTTTGTCTTAAGTTGTAACTCGTTATTACTTTTAATATAAACGAAGTTTCCTATAGAAAGCTCTGATGACGTAATTCCTTTTTTTTTTAGGATTTTACGATTCATAACTGTGTGATTATTTTTTTTCATACATTTTAAAGAAATAATATTCATTGCTATGGTGGCATGTCAAGACACTTGTTCCCTACTATTATTTTGGGTCGGGGTCATGACAGAGGTGGTATCAGAGCATAGGCTATAAGATTAAATGTCTGACTTATGTGATAACCCTCCATATATCTTACATTTTATACAATTGTTTATATATAATTATTCTTCTCATTTGTAATTTGGAGATAGTATAATATATTTTACATTTGGCCGTGACCGTAGAAAATGACCAAGACAAGATCAACTGCGGGAACTAATGGTTCGAGTAAGGCGATTGAGATTCTATCAAAGGTTGTGGATCATCAAGTGAATAATGGAGCACTAAGGAATCTTCAACTAACTAAATGTACCATTGAACAGTTTAAAAAGTTGAATCTGCCTTCTTTTAAACGTACTCTTAACCCTACTAAAGTAGAAAGTTGGGTGATCTAGATGGAAAAGATGCTCGATGTTCTTAAATGTACCGATGAACAAAGGATTTTATTTGCAATATTTATGTTTGAAGGTGGATCCGAACATTTATGGATAATGATTAAGAATACACGAGGAGGGGAATACTTACATAGGTTGGAATGACTTCTTAGTGATCTTCTATGACAAATATTTCCCTAATACAGTGAAAGATGAAATGGTAGCTGAGTTCATGAGTTTAGTGCAAGGGAATATGACGGTTAGTCAATACGAGGAAAATTTTACGGAGTTATACCGTTTTGCACGACATGTTGCGATAATCGACATTTTAAAAGCCAAGAAATTTGAACATGGTTTAAAGTTGAATATTCGTAGTCGAATTTTCATCCTAAAGTTGACATCATATTGTGACATCGTGGCTAGGGTTACAATAGCTGAGAGGGATGGCAGGGAGTACATTCAAATAAGAGATGGTAAGAGGAAGTTTGGGGAACAAATAGGGAAGAACCCAAATAATAGAAATAATTTTAGGAGTACATCCAATATTAGGGGAGCTAGTGATAAAAAAAATAGTTTAATTACAAGATATGTTAGCTTTGTGGGAAGATGAATGGAGGACGAACTTGTTACAAGCATACGAGATCTTGTTTTAGATGTTGACAGAAAGGACATTAGATAAAATACTGCCCAACTCCAGCAAGGATTCTCATACAGTCTTTAGGTGAAAAGAAGGACTAAGGGAGACAAGGTAAAGTTTTTTCTCTTTCTGATACCCAAGCCTCTAACACAGTAGTGTCAAGTACAGTTTCTATATGTGCACAACCTTTTCAAGTTTTAATAGATGGTTCTACCCATTCATTTGTATCTGTGCATTTTGTTAACCGCTTTCCTAATATTCCCGAACCTTTGAATCATAGCATACACGTTTTTAGTCCTTTGGGTGAGTTATTGACGGGAAAATTAGTATATAAGTCTTTCCCTATAAATGTTAGTATTCATAAACTATTCGCCGATTTGATAGTTATAGACATAAAAGACTTTGAAGTCATTTTGCGTATGGATTGGTTAGCATCGTATCATGCTAAGGTAGAGTTTTTAAGAAGAGAGTTACTTTCCAAATTCCTAACCAACCAGAATTCAGTTTTGAAGGAATTGGCATCCTATCTCACATGTGTATTATCTCTACAATGCAAGATTGTAGCTTTTTAAGAAGGTATGTCAAGGATTACTTGAAAATGTCATTGATCTACAAAGAAAAGAGCCTAGTTTAGTAGATATTTCGATAGCTAAACATTGTCCAAATGTTTTTCCAGATGATTTACCCAGTATTCCTCCCAGTAGACAAATAAAGTTTACGATTGGCCTTATTCCACGTACTATACCAATCTTGAAACCACCTTATCGCATGGTAGCTTTATAATTAAGGGAATTAAAAGTTCAATTACAAGATTTGTTAGACAAGGGTTTTATTAGACCAAGTGTATCCCCTTGGAAGGCTCCGGTGTTTGTTGTTAAAAAGAAGGACGGGACGATGAGGTTATGTATAGATTATCATGAACTAAATTAGAGGACCATTAAGAATAAATACCCCTTACCTTGTATAGATGATTTGTTATACCAACTTCAAAGAGCGAAAGTATTTTCAAAGATTGACCTTAGGCAAGGCCATCATCAATTGAAGATTAAGGAGGAAGATATTTGAAATTAGGTTTTCGTACTAGATATGGTCACTATGAATATCTTATAATGCCATTTGGACTAACTAATGCACCAGTCGCTTGTATTGATATAATGAATAGGGTGTTTAGAAAATATTTTGATCAGTGTTTGTTTTTTCTCATTGATGACATCCTTATTTATTCTGAAGGTATTGAAGAGCACGAAAAGCATTTAGAGACAGTGTTACAAATGCTTAGGAAGGAAAAATTATATGCAAAATTAAAGAAGTGTGAGTTTTGGTTGCCTAGCATTTGTTTTCTATGATATGTCATTTCGAATGAGGGAGTGTCGGTTGACCCTCAAAAGATCGAGGCTATACAAGGTTGGCCTAGACCAACTAATGTGATGGAGATTTGTAGTTTTCTTTGATTATCAGGTTATTCTCAAAGATTTGTTAAAGGATTTTCTAGTATTGCCAAACCTATATCTATATTAAACCAAAAGAAGATGAAATATGAATGGCCTAAGGAAGTTGAGAATAGTTTTCAAGAACATAAGAATCGATTACTAAATGCCCAAATTTTGACCATTCCTTTCGGTACAGGGAATTTTTTATTTATAGTGATGCTTTTAAAAATTGTTTGGGATGTGTGCCAATGCAAAATGGAAAAGTAGTAGATTATGCTTCGAGACAGTTAAAACAATATGAGAAAAATTATCCAACCCATGACCTAGAATTAACAGCTGTAATTTTTGCTCTTAAGATTTGGAGACATTATTTGTATGGCAAGACTTGTGCGATTTATACCAATCATAAGAGTTTGAAATATATTTTTACCCAAAAATAATTGAACATGAGAAAAAAGAGGCGGTTATAATAAATGGAGGATTATGATTTGAATATTCATTTACCACCTGGGGAAATTTAATATAGTAGTTGATGCCTTATGTAGGAAGTCTACACCAAATTTAACATGTCTAAACGCAAGCCAAGAAGCTCTGTTGAAGGATTTAAAAAGTATGGAAATGGATGTTTATATTTATAGCAACGGAGGAATAATCGTAAACTTAAAAGTACAACCCATGTTGACGGAAATGATAAAAAATATAGAAGTAAATGACCCAAAACTGAAGAAAATTAGAGAACAAGTTTTTGAAGGGAAGAGGATTGAATTTAGGATACAAGATGACATATTGGGGTTAGGAAATGTAATAACCCTTGCTTTTGAGGTCCTATTTTATATTTAATTTTCTAGATATAGTAATTAGATATAAAATGTTGATATGTGGAGTAGGTATTAATTTAAGAAAGAAAAGTTAATATCTACTATGATGTTGCATATTTATCGTATGTAGAGGTGAATTTTGCTATGTTATGTTTTGTAATGTCATATGATTTAAAAATGACATTTGGATTAAAATGAAACTGAAACCTAAAATGAAGTATAAAATCTCCAAATGATAATTTGGAGGGTGCCAATAGTTCCAGGAGGTTCGAGATAGTCAAATTGTGTGCCATATCGTATTTCTAGTTTCCGGGCACTTTTGACGGGTTGTAGCATATATAAGTAGTTCCGTATTATTTTACCGCATAATAATCACTTAAGCTAGAAACTTGGACTCAAGCCACGATTTATATCTTAAACTAAGTCACTATTCCCCTAATTGAATTGGTAAACCTAGAGAAAGAAAGAGAAGAAGAAACCTTGGGAGAAAGTGAGAGATTGAAGCTTGGGTGATTGTTCTTGCATACAACTTCATCAAAATCTGAACTTGCAAGCTAGAGGCAAGTTTTCTACTTTTTATTTTATAATTTAAGTAGAGTAATTTGCATTGATAGTTGTGGTTATACATGGTTTAAGAAACTTAGGGCTTTTAATGGATTTATGGGCTTGGAATGTTTGATATTTATTTGAATGGTTATTGGTGGCGAAATTATGGTTGTTGGATGTATTTATGCCCAAATAGTAGAAATTAATGTTAAGGGTTTGGGTTGGTTGAGTTTGGAGGAGATTAGGAGTCCAAGACTCCATAGATAAAATTGGCAAAATTCACAGGACCGAATCGATTCGGCTCCTGGCCGAATCGATTCGCATAGAGGTAGTGTCCAGGTCTGGTGAACCTAATCGATTCGGTCATCCCCCGAATCGATTCGGATGTTATGCAGAATGTTGGTTTTCCTGACCGAATTGATTCGACTAGGCCAAATCGATTCGCTTGTCTGGCCGAATCGATTCTCCCTAATTTGAATCGATTCGGAATTTTTGCATTTTCTTTTTGTTTTTCTTTTAAATTTTGACCCTTTTCCCTTAGGATTATGACCTAGGACCCTTATTGGATGAAGTAAACATAGGATCCTAGAGTTTTAGTCGAGTTTGGTCATTACCCTATAGTTGAATGGGATCACTTGGGGTTAATTCAAGGGGTATTTAAAGTGATGTTTAGGCCTCACTTTTTACTTGGTAGATAAATTGGAAAATAAAATTCTAAGCCCATATGTGGAGATTTTAGTGGCCTTTTTGAGGTATATAAAACCTTGAGACCTATGAGATTTTGGGAGATTGTTTAGAGAATACTTCGGGACCTAATTATATGATGAATTGAATAAGAAATACTCAAAGATAAATGTTTCAAGTAAAATGAAACACATGAGATTCATGGAAATGAAAATGAGATTAAATTAGTAATTGTTAAATTACTTAATACACACCTCTCTAAATGCTGTCATAAGGGAAGCTCGCGAATGAGGTGATGTCCCCTGAGTATTGAATGCAGGCTGACTATAGTCCTCGGCCATATGCGGGTTTTGTATATGTTTTTCTGTGCTAGTGAGGTAATTCTGAGTGTGGTTATGACTCACTCGCAGGCATATGGCCACTTCTCGACGTGCGTTAGGTGCCCAGGTTGTCTTGTATAGATAGGCCCTGGAAGATGATAGTCATTTAGGGGCGCACCCAGTGGGGATACTCGGAGGGGCGGTCTTAGAAACATTATATGTATAAGAATATAACCTTTCTAACTCAAGTGGGACTTGAGGGAGGTAAATTTCCATAAGATATGGGATGGTAATTATATTCCTGTTAAGGAATGGAAAATGATAAGATATGAGAAGAAATGAGATTTAATTTTATTTCTCTTGCTTAATTTAATAACTGTTAGAAACCTATATAAATGCATTATTCACATTTGATGATTAGGTTGTTAGAATTCTCATTCATATTGTCCATATCTTTCATGTTTCTTACTCTACTGGGAATCATATATAAATCGGGCCCTGACCCGTTCATTTTCCATGTTGTGCATGTTGTTGTATCCGCTCAGGTTCTCCTCCGCAAGGGCTCCTGTTATGATTTTCCTACTCTTATGCTTTTGACGAGCTATATGACCTTGCGAATTATTACAGGATGTTGGTTAGACGCCCTCATTTTTGGAATCTAGTTATGATTGGATCTTTCATTCGAGCTAGTGGCCCATCTTTTGTACTTGTTAATAAATGTGGTATGTAATATATATTGATTTGATGAAACACTTGTATGTAACTGTGGACCGACAAATTATTCGGTTATTTTATTGTATGATGTTTTGGTATTCATCTATATGTTCCTTTGAAATTCAACTTACATCAGATTTGGGTTATTAAGTTTATTTCTAAAATCTTTATTAAATCAAAATTTTGACAACCTGCGTTCTGATTTATTGAGTGGTTTTCCCATATACCTATTATATTATTATGATGCTGAGGATGATATCCATCCATGATTCCGTTATGTCGAGGTATCGGGCTGGCCACCCCTTATTTTGGAATGCGGGTTTTCATAGATGGTATCAGAGCATCAGGTTCTAGAGTCTTTTAGATCTTTGTGGACTTGTCACGTTCTACCGTAGCGTTCTTTGACATAGAGCCTAATGTTAGGACTGCTTTGTTGCTTATGCTTACGATCTTCTGCCAAAAATAGATTGTTTTAAGTAGAATTCTAACTCTATTATTTCTCAATCTCAGATGCCGCCTAAAGGAGGTCGCCCGGCAAGACGTAATAAGGTATTAGATGAGGATGTTGGTCCTCCTCCGGTGCCACAAGGAACATTCAATGATGCGAATGTGGAGAATATAGTGGCTCAAGCCGTTAATGCGGCCATGACAACAGTGGCCCAACAAGCGTCGCAGGCTCAACCGAGAGCGCCAGATGCCTAAGTTCCTACCGGACCTTCTCCGTGGGAGAGAGTTAGGGAATCTTTTTTGAAGGGTCAGCCCTCGGAATTTGATGGGAGCTCGGATGTTATAAAGGCGAATCAATGAAAGAAAGATATACAGCGCCATCTGCGAATGGTGGAGTGTGGTGAGGATAGGAAGCAAGTCCTTGCAACTTTTAAATTGGTTGGGGCCGCATTACACTGGTGGGAGTCTGTGACTACGCCAGAATAGAGGGATACAATGTCGATCTCTGAATTCTGTGTTTTGTTTGATCATAAGTACTTTCCTCCCGCAATTCAAGGGGAGATGATGAGGAGGTTGCAGGACCTTGTACAAGGGGAGAGGTTAGTAGTGGAATATGAGGATGAATTCACCAGGTTGGCAAGTTTTGTACCGGATGAAGTGACTCCCGAATAAAAGAAAGTTTCAAAGTTTATGAGAGGGTTGAATTGGAGAATCCAGTAACACTTGCTGGGTAATCCGGCTTTACAGACTTTTGGGGATGTAATGAATGCAGCTCTATTACATTGCCAAGAGCATAGAGTATTTTTGTAAAATGGGAAGAAGACCTCCGTAGTGGGGTAAGCGGGAAGGCCGGGAGGTGGTGGGATTGGAGGACGAGTCTTTCCCTCGTCCCAACCTTCGGGCAATAAATAGAAAGAAAGGGAGCCTCAACAAGGGGACTTGTCAAAGAGGTAGCGTTTTGGTGGGTTTAATTCGGGGAACCATAATAATAGGCACGGTCAGGGTGCCCCACAGCAACAAGCAGGCCAAGATGGTCAGGGAGGCAGAGGCCAGCAGGGCCAAGGTGTGAATCAGTTTAGAAATAATCGTGGTCGAAATGGCAAAAATATGATAGGTCGGTGTTTCCAATGCGGGGAAGTGGGTCACAATAAGAAGGAATTTGCTCAGTTGATGAGGGGACAGTTTCCTTGAGCTCCATAACAGTCGTACGTTCAGTTCCCTCCATAGGTGCCTAACCTAGTTGCTCCTCCACAACAGGGTCAGTTACAGTATGGTAGGGTCTACCATATTCAGGATGCTATGCTTCCACCCGCTCTGCCTGCACCGCCAGCCATTGAGGGTAAGTTCCTTATTCAGGGACATTTGGGTCATGTTTTATTTGATACTGGTGCAACGCATTCGTTCATTTCTAGGAGCTTTGCTCAGACCACCGAGTTGATTAAATCTTCTGATAGAACTTTTACTAGTGTGGAGTCCTCTATGGGTGATGGTTCACTCATCTTCTTTATTTGTAAAAATATAGAAATCTCTCTCGGTAATTTATGCTTTGAGGTCTATTTACTCGTCCTGGACATGGTCGGGTATGACGTGATTTTGGGTATGGATTGGCTTATAAAATATCATGCTATAGTAAATTGCTACGGGAAGAGTATAGTCTTCACTGTTTCGAGACAAGAAATGTTCTTGGTAGTTTTACCTCGTTTAGTGGGGAGTACTAGTACTTATTTGTATTGCATGGTCGAGGAGACTTCTAGGGATGTAGTTGTTCCCTTCGATTCTATTCCGATTGTGAAAGACTTTGAGGATGTTTTTCGGGAAATACCGGGTTTGCCTCCTAGCCGTGGGATTGAGTTTGTAATTGATTTAGCGCTGGGAACGAGGCCTATCATGAGGGCTACATATCTAATGGCTCCTATTGAAATGAGGGAGCTACGGGATCAAATTCAGAAGTTATTGGAGCAGGGATTTATTCGGTGTATCACATCGCCATGGGGTGCTCTAGTGTTGTTTGTTAAGAAAATAGATGGTTCTCTCCGGTTATATGTGGACTATAGAGAATTGAATAGGGTCACCATCCGGAATAAATATCCTTTACCTCGTATCGATGACTTGTTTGATCAACTTCTAGGAGCGATGTACTTCTCCAAAATTGAATTAAGGACGGGGTATCACCAATTGAGGATACGGGAGGAGGATGTATCTAAGACTGCTTTTCTAACAAGGTACGGGTCCTATAAATTTTTTATTATGCCCTTTGGACTAACCAATGCCCCTGCTGTATTTATGGATCTCATGAATAGGGTGTTTCGGAATTTCCTGGACCAATTTGTTACCGTGTTCATCAATGAAATTTTAGTCTATTCTCGAACGGAATCTGATTATGCTATGCATTAAAGGTTGGTCCTACAGAGACTACGGGACCATCAACTGTATGCCAAGTTCGAGAAGTGCGGCTTTTGGTTACAGGAAGTACAGTTTTTGGGTCATGTGGTGACGTCCCAGGGTATATCGGTGGATCCAAGTAAGGTAGCTGCGGTGAGGGAGTGGGGTCAGCCCACGACACCTACCGAAGTTCGTAGTTTTCTGGGTTTGGCGGGTTATTACCGTCGGTTCATCAAGGGTTTCTCTAAAATAGTTAGACCTTTGACAAATTTGACCCGAAAAGGGGTGAGATTTATTTGGGAGTATTCTTGCCAGGCTACATTTGATGAACTTAAAGATAGATTGACTTCAGCTCCGGTCCTTACATTGCCAAAACCAGGATTAGAATATCTAGTCTTCACCGATGCATCTCTTCAAGGATTAGGAGGTGTACTTCAGCAAGAGAGACGGTCTATCACTTATGCTTCCCGTAAGTTGAAGCCCCATGAAAGAAACTATCCGGTGCATGACTTAGAACTAGACGCAGTTGTTTTTGCCTTGAAGATATGGAGGCATTATCTCTTGGGAGAGAAGTTTAGTCTTTTCACGGACCACAAATCGTTGTAATATTTATTTTCACAGAAGGATTTCAATATGAGACAACGCAGATGGTTAGAGTTCGTGAAAGATTATCAATTTAATATTCGTTATCATCTAGGTAAGGCGAACGTTGTAGTGGATTCCTTGAGTAGGAAGCCCAATGGAGAATTAGCTGAGGAATGGAAAGCTAAATGGAAGGAACTCAGTCAGGAGGATGCGGTGGTGAGAGAATTCATGTCGATGATGACCGTTACTCCTACCATTGTGGCATGGGTGGTAGAAGCCAAAGGAAGGGATAAGGAGTGTCAAGACTATATTCGCCGATTGTTGTTCTAGGGAATGGAGTCCTACTCAATTTGTTCTGAGGGTGGCTTACGCTTTCATGGAAGACTCATTATTTCGGAGGAAGGATATTTGAGGCGGGCAGTGATGGACGAATCTCATGGGTCTAGGTTCACGGTTCATCCTGGTGGGGACAAAATGTATCAGGACATGCGTCGTGAGTATTGGTGGCCAGGTACGAAGAGGGATATTTTGGAATTTGTGTCCCAATGCACTACTTGTCAATTGGTCAAGATCGATCATCAAAAATCGACAAGTTTGTTGCAACCATTAAAAATCCCGGTGTGGAAATGGGAAAGCATATCGATGGATTTTATCACGGGCTTACCAAGATCACAAAGTGGATGTGATTCTATTTGGGTGATTGTCGACCGCTTGACGAAGTCGTCACACTTCCTACCCGTGCGGACAGATTATGACACTCCTCGGTATGCCCGCTTATTCATCGAGGAGGTGGTGAGACTCCACGGGGTGCCTTTGAATATAGTTTCCAATCGACACAAAATTTTCGTTTCCCACTTTTGGAGGAGTTTCCAAGAAGTGATGGGGACTGAATTGAGGTTAAGCACTTTGTACCATCCTCAAACTGAAAGGGTAAACCAAAAGTTGGAGGATATGCTTCGCATGTGTATGCTTGACTTCAAAGGTGGTTGGGAACAATATCTCCCATTGGTTGAGTTTTCTTATAACAACTCTTACCAATTCACAATTGGAATGGCACCTTATGAAGCTTTGTATGGAAGGCCGTGTAGATCACCCTCTTGATGGTTGGAAGTGGGTGATAATAAATTTCTTGGACCTGAAATAAACCAAGATACTTCCTCAAAGATTAAATTGATTCAGAATTGCATTCGGATAGCCCAAGACCGTGAAAAGAGCTATGTCGATGCGGGTCGACGACACATGGAATTAGATATTGGGGATCGAGTCTTGGTTCGAGTGTCGCCCATGAAAGGTATAAAGCATTTTTGTAAGAAGGTAAAACTTCCACCACGTTTTGTTGGACCTTTTCAAGTTATTGCGAAGGTGGGTCCAGTGGCATACCAACTTGCTTTATTGGAACCACTGCAATAGATTCATGATGTATTCCATGTTTCCTCTCTAAAGAAGTATAGGAGGTGCGAAGGTGCGCTTTGGCACACCCCTTTTGAGGATATTGATTTGCAACCCGATGTTTCATATGAAGAATAACCAGTTGCTATATTAGAGCATGGGGATCATAGATTAAGGTCTCGTGTATTGCCCTTGGTGTGGGTTCAATGGAGTCACCATAACGCCAAGGAATCGACTTGGGAACGCGAGGATGACATGCGGGAAAAGTATCCGCATCTCTTTATACAAGGTACGCCTGAATTTTGGGGACAAAATTCCCTCATAAAGGGGGGAGTATGTAATAACCCTCGCTTTTGAGGTCCTATTTATATTTAATTTGCTAGATATAGTAATTAGATATAAAATGTTAATATGTGGAGTAGGTATTAATTTAAGAAAGAAAAGTTAATATCTACTATGATGTTGCATATTTACCGTATGTAGAGGTGAATTTTTCTATGTTATGTTTTGTAATGTCATATGATTTAAAAATGACATTTGGCTTAAAATGAAATCGGAACCTAAAATGAAGCCTAAAATCTCCAAATGTTAATTTGGAGGGTGCCAATAGTTCCGGGAGCTTCGAGATAGTCAAATTGTGTGCCATATCATATTTCTAGTTTCCGGGCACTTTTGACTGTTTGTATCATATATAAGTAGTTGCGAATTATTTTACCGCGTAGTAATCACTTAAGCTAGAAATTTGGACTCAAGCCATAATTTATGTCTTAAACTAGGTCACTATTCCCCTAATTGAATTGGTAAACCTAGAGAAAGAAAGAGAAGAAGAAACCTTGGGAGAAAGTGAGAGATTGAAGCTTGGGTGATTGTTCTTGCATACAACTTCATCAAAATCTGAACTTGCAAGCTTGAGGGAAGTTTTCTACTTGCTATTTTATGATTTAAGTAGAGTAATTTGCATTGATAGTTGTGGTTATACATGGTTTAAGAAACTTAGGGCTTTTAATGGATTTGTGGGCTTGGAATGTAGGAGATTGATTTGAATGGTTATTGGTGGTGAAATTATGGTTGTTGGATGTATTTATGCCCAATTAGTAGCAATTAATGTTAAGGGTTTAGGTTGGTTGAGTTCGGAGGAGATTAGGAGTCCAAGACTCCATAGACAAAATTGGCAAAATTTGCAAGACCGAATCGATTCGGCTCCTGGCCGAATCGATTCGCATAGAGGTAGTGTCCAGGTTTGGTGAACCGAATCGATTCGGTCATCCCCCGAATCGATTCGGCTGTTATGCAGAATGTTGGTTTTCCTGACCGAATCGATTCAACTAGGCCAAATCGATTCGCTTGTCTGGCCGATTCGATTCGCCCTAATCTGAATCGATTCGGAATTTTTACATTTTCTTTTTGTTTTTCTTTTAAATTTTGACCCTTTTCCCTTAGGATTATCACCTAGGACCCTTCTTGGATGAATTAAACATAGGAACCTATAGTTTTAGTCGAGTTTGGTCGTTACCCTATAGTTGAATGGGATCACTTGGGGTTAATTCAGGGTATTTAAAGTGATGTTTAGGCCTCACTTTTTACTTGGCAGATAAATTGGAAAATAAAATTCTAAGCCCATATGTGGAGATTTTAAAGGCCTTTTTGAGGTATATAAAACCTTGAGACCTATGAGATTTTGGGAGATTGTTTAGAGAATACTTCGGGACCTAATTATATGATGAATTGAATAAGAAATATTCAAACATAAATTTTTCAAGTAAAATGATACACATGAGATTCACGGTAATCAAAATGAGATTAAATTGGTAATTGTTAAATTACTTAATACACACCTCTCTAAATGCTATCATAAGGGAAGCTCCCACATGAGGTGATGTCCCCTGACTATTGAATGCAGGCTGACTAGAGTCCTCGGCCATATGCGGGTTTTGTATATGGCCACTTCTCGACGTGCGTTAGGTGCCCAAGTTGTCTTGTATAGATAGGCCCTGGAAGATGATAGTCATTTAGGGGCGCGCCTAGTGGAAAAACTCGGAGGGGCGGTCTTAGAAACGTTATATGTATAAGAATATAACCTTTATAACTCAAGTGGGGCTTGAGGGAGTTAAATTTCCATAAGATATGAGATGGTAATTATATTCCTGTTAAGGAATGGAAAATGATAACATATGAGAAGAAATGAGATTTAATTTTATTTCTCTTGCTTAATTTAATAACTGTTAGAAACCTATATAAATGCATTATTCACATTTGATGATTAGGTTGTTAGAATTGTCATTCATATTGTCCATATCTATCATGTTTCTTAGTCTATTGGGAATCATATATAAATCGGGCCCTGACCCGTTCATTTTCCATGTTGTGCATGTTGTTGTATCCGCTCAGGTGCTCCTCCGCAAGGGCGCCCATTATGATTTTCCTACTCTTATGCTTTTGATGAGCGGTATGACCTTGCGTATTATTACAGGATGTTTATTAGACGCCCTCATTTTAGAATCTAGTTATGATCGGGTCTTTCATTCGGGCTAGTGGCCCATCTTTTGTACTTGTTAATGAATATAGTATGTAAAATATATTGATTTGATGAAACACTTGTATGTAACTGTGGTCCGACAGATTATTCGGTTCTTTTATTATATGTTATTTTGGTATTCATCTATATGTTCCTTTGAAATTCCACTTATATCAGATTTGGGTTATTTAGTTTATTTCTAAAATCTTTATTAAATCAAAATTTTAACAACCTGCTTTCTGATTTATTGAGTGGTTTTACCATATAACTATTTTATTGTTATGATGATGAGGATGATATCCATCCATGATTTCGTTATGTCTTGGTATCGGGCTGGTCACCCCTTATTTCGAAATGCGGGTTGCCACAGGAAATAGAGTGTGCATGCCATGTGATGGCCAACTAAAGAGGCAAATTTTAGAGGAAAGTCATTACTCAAGATTCCCATCCCGGATGTACAAACATGTATATCGATGTTTGATAAGTATTTTGGTGGAATAACATGAAAAGGAAGATAGCCGAATTTGTATCTCATTGTTTGGTTTGTCAACAAGTAAAAGCTGAACATCAGAAACCATCAGGATTACTACAACCCCTACCTATCTCTGAGTGGAAATGGGAATATACTACGGTGGATTTTGTTACAGTTTTACTAAGGAGCTCAAATGGCAATGATTCTATTGGGGTAATTATTGATAGGTTAACTAAATATGCTCATTTTCTTGCCATTAAGGTTACCCATTCTTTAGAAAGTTAGATAAGTTGTATGTGCGGGAAATTCTGAGACTTAATGGAACCCCAGTTTTAATTATTTTTAATTGTGACCCAAGATTTGTGTCTCGCTTTAGGAAAAGCCTACAAGAAGACATGGGAAGACAATTGAATTTCAGCATCACTTCTCATCCTCAAACAAATGGACAATCTAAGAGAACCATTCAAACCTTAGAGGGTATGCTTAAGGCATGTATACTTGATCTACAGGGGAATTGGGATGATCATTTACCATTAGTGGAACTTGCATATAATAATAGTTATCAAGAAAGTATTCAAATGGCTCCATATGAGGCACTATATGGTAGAAGGTGTCATTCCCCTGCATGTTGGGTAGAAATTATAGAAAGAAAATTATTGGGACCAGAATTAAATCAGATCACAATAGAGAAGGTGAAATTAATACAAGACTGACTTCGAATCGCTCAAAGTCATCAAAAGAGTTACGTTAACAATCGACACCTCCAACTAGAATTCCAAAGACGAGATTATGTGTTCTTGTGAGTATCACCAGAAAAAGGAGTAATTCGATTTAGAAAGAAAGGAAAATTGAGTCCAAGATACATAGGACCTTATGAAATCCATGAAACGATATGAGCTTGTGTTTATAGAATAGCCTTACCCCCTGAACTCTCTAGTGTGCATAATGTGTTTCATGTTTCAATAATGAAGAAATGCGTCCTAGATCCGACGCCTATCTTAAGTCATGAACCACTTCAAGTTACAGAAGATTTGATCTACATTGAGCACTCAATAGAAATTTTGGACCATAGAGATCACATATTACGAACCAAAGAATTATGGCACAATCCTTCCATTGAAAAATCAACATGGGAACGAAAAGATGAAATAAAGGAGTGATATCCATAGCAGTTTGAAAATTAATGTAAGTCAAGTTTGGGGACCAAATTTTTACAGGGAGGGTAGAATGTAATGACCCCACTTTTATATGCCGATATATAATTATTTTTACAATTATGCCTTACTTATTATCTAATGATGTTGTATTATTACAAATGTGATATTTTGAATTCTTAATATGACAAATACCATTTTTAAATTTGAAGAATCAACTGTAAAATGGGTCAAATTGAAGTTTTATGACACATCCTAAGCTAAGTAATAAGTTTGGGTGAAAAATGTAATTTTATAAATCTTTAGGGACTTGTAGTATTCTGAATTCTTTATATAACAATACATGCTTTTAAATACGAATAATCAACTGTAAATTGAATCAAATCAAAGTCTTATGGCATATCCTAAGCTAAATGATAAGTTTTGGGGTAGAATATATAATTTTATGAAACTTTACGGACTTGGTTTTAGTTAAGAAAATTTCAAGGACTAAAATTAACATACAAAAAGGACCATTTTTAAAATAAAATATTTTCCTCGAGCTCGAAGAAATATTGAAAATTTATGGTTTAAAATTACCAAAATACCATTTATATATAAAATTACCCTTATAACCTCAATACCTTTCCACCACATGCTTGACACCTCATGCTTGGTTTTGGACACCTCCATCGTACACATGTCATCTTTAAAAGAAAAGCTAAATCACATGTCATGCATTTAGAAAAGTCTGAAACATGTGTCGCCATTTGGTGAATAAAGACTACAAGATAGCTCTATTATGCAAAACGTCAATGCCGACTCACCAAAATGAAATCTTAGTCACCCAGACACGTGTTAACACTCAAATACCTTTGAAAAATATAAATATAGCCCTTAGGATCAGTTATTACACCAAATCACTCCAAAAACTTACAAGTAAATATGAGAGAAAGTGCGAGAAAAATTAAGAAGAAGTTTTGTCTTAGTGAACCAAGACTCAATATAAGTAACTTCATACTTCTATTTTAGGTGAGTACTCTATGAAATTCCTTGCGTATTTTGATTATATGATATTAACAACATATATTTTGTGAAATGCTTTAATTCTCAAATTCATCAGATATCAATGATTTCATCATTTGTTATATGTGTATATCTCTCGATATAAACATCTGATTTGAATTATTAAATTATTGATTTGTCCTATGGAAACTCTCATACTATGTTGGCCTTGACTACCATTTTTCAAGAAATAAGTAGGCCCGCAGAGGGAACATAAAAAGACTAAGTTGAAGATTAAACTTTTAGAGATCTTTTTGTTATTTAAATAAAATGTACGTTTTATCTCATAGAGCATCTTTGGATCTCTTGTAATAAGTTTTAAATTTTTCCTTAAGTTGTAACTCTTTATTACTTTTAATATAAACGAAGTTTCTTGTAGAAAGCTCTGATGACATAATTCCTTCATTTGTTAGTATTTTACGATTCATAACCATGTTATTGTATTTCCATTGCATACATTATAAGAAACATTTTCAAACGAGAATACTTGTTGCCTTGGTGGCATGTCAAGACACTCTTTCCTTACTACTATATTGAGCCAGGGTCGTGACAGAAGGACTCGGTTAATTATATGAATTATTGTAATTTGCGGAATCAGATTGGGCTTAATACATAATATTAATGAATCTAAAATGAGTAGCTAAGTGGTGAGGAACTAATAATATGATTATGAAAAGGAATTACCGATTGAAAGAGATATTGGGAAAGAATTGAAAAATCTAGTAATAAAAAAACTACCAAATCTGGGTTGTTGTGCCATTTCGAATCGATTCGGCATTGGAGCGAATCGATTATGTCTGGCAGTGAATCGATTCGGCTAAGAAATCAAATCAATTCGGTTGTGGGGACATGCTGGTTTGGGACTGGGGTTCGTTTTGGCGTATTTCTAAAATTCTATACGAGTTGATGGGATGGTGTTTGGGTCAACGATGAATTTATTAAAAATGAAAATGTGGCACATATAATTATTGGGAAATTATATTTAATTATATAGTTAAATAATCTTTTAAATAATAAGGAATTAATATTTAACTAGATGGTCAATTTAATGGATGAATATTTTTAGACAACATGTGGAAAACTTTAGGTAATTTTAGAGTAATTACATGCACATATTATATGATATAATAGATGTTTATGTCACCTTCACAAGATATGTGAGACTAGGATACCTTGGGAGTGGATAATATTAATGTAGAGGATTATGTTTTATCAAGTTGACTATAGTTAATGAATTTGGTATTAATTGAAATGGTTATCATATATCATTTCGGGACTCGTTTGGATGTGCTTAATATCACACTTAGATGGCGGGTGAGATGTTAATCACATGTGAGTGACAATGGGGGATATTTACTTTGAATCGATTGTATTTATTGCATTTAAATTTAATAAGTTAATTCTTGCAACTCAAGCATGCTGACCTAAAGAAAATATTTCCCCCCTAGGTTTATGTAGACATGGATGGCAGAACTGACAGGAGATGAGAATTGTGGTCATATTTGCACGGAGATTACTTTTGTTCATTTGATTCTAGCATAAGTTATTGTTTTCACTTCAGTTAGTTTAGCTTTTTTCAGATTATTGTAGAAACATGAACCCGAGTTTATTATTCCGTTATGTGGGACAATTTGTATTATTATTAGATTTTATGACTAGTCAAGTGTTGAACTATCTTTATTTATTATCAATTACTGTATAAATGGTTTGTTATGTTTTTCATTTAAAAAAAAAAGAAATATAAACGTTTTATTGTGGTTTGATGCTGAGAATAATATATATATATATATATATATATATATATATATATATATATATATATATATATATATATATGTATGTATGTATATATATTGTATAACAAGACCCATCTTTGGCATACTATATTTGGCTAACCTTTACGCCAAAAAATGGGGGTTATTACAATTGGTATCAGAAAATCCACGTTCTAGTGTCCTTATGATTTGTGTTGCACCCATTTTGTTTTTTGCTTAGCGTTCTTTGATGTGTCTAGAGCCCGTTATAGGATTTGGTAATCCAGTGTCATGATGACGCGTGTGACGATATCGTTCGCTATCATTTGAGCATTAGTAAGACGTCTTGTGTATTTGAGCTTAGAAAAGCATGAGAATGAAAACCGTTGCGAGTTAATGGCTAAGCGTTGAATGAGTGATTGTACAAAGGTGTCCATTATAGTTGTGAAAATTACTATGCAATATCATCTTATTTGGAAGTAAAGTCTACAACTTAAAGACTCGTGGGGGTATAAATTAATGATGTCTCTCAGGTTGAGTCCATTTTTGGAAATATTAAGGGATTTTAGTTTCTAAGGAGCTTTTTAGAGTTTTGGATTTTTCTTATGGTAATATGGATTGTGATGAAAATTTATCCTAGTCGAATGATCTTATGATATTTTTATGCAAGTAAGCAAGAAGGCATTAGGTTATTTTGTTTTAGAAAAATATAAGTATTTTGACGTTGAGATTAATTCTAATTAAAGGGAAAATTAGTGTTACGTTCAAATTCGAGCAATGATCATTTATGTGGTGAAACCTCTTGTGATCTCGATGATGATAAAATAAGAATGTTTAAACTTAGTAGTAGGTCCATCATGTCATCACATAATATGGAATGGAGACTAGTTATATAATTTGTAATACACCTACATGGGTGGAGATTTGAAAATAGAGCATTGATTTTACAGGTGGTTCGAGTTGAGAGAACCCTTTTAGATAAGTGTATAAGGATGAAGTTACACGTTCACTATAGGCATGTATTTTGTTATGTGTATTAGTTATAAACAAGATTAAGGAAGAAGCGAGTTCCAAGAAACTCAAAGAAATGGAAAGTTTCGACTAAGCATTTTAATTTCAAAGTAAGCATTGAGAGTACCCTTATTAGAGACAATTAGGGGAAAACGAAAGATGACGTTATGGAATGGTTTGTTGAGATGAGAGGGAGGACTCCAAAGGTGAATTGAGATTTCAATATCATGACAAGTGATTATGGTAACATGTTTACTAGTTTCCCGAATGCGGATTCTGGGTATAATAGAGTAGAACCATGGATGGTTATATTGAGGTTTTATAGATTTTATACGATGGACGTTTCAACAAAACATTGGGTATAGATTTGTGTTTCATATGATTAGGGAAGTAGCGTCTGGTTAAGAGTGGGTGCCATGATGTGATAATTTTAGGTTAGCTATTAATGAAGTTCTTGGAGTACATATATAATGAAGTATGATTTTCATGATATCTATGCATTTTATGGTGATGTATCTTATTTGGGCATGGTGGTCATACTGAGAGTTGTCTCTTTATAGGTGGATTGACTGTGAACACAACACGTGAATTATGGGTTGGTGTCCAATAGGATTTGGTACTAGTGGCGGTAGACCTCATTCCATATGGAAGTGGATATGCGATTGATCCTGTACAGGTAGATTATTTGTATATTCTCACCAAGATATTGGATAGTGGTGGCCATGCGAGTATCACCTAAGTTGTTATTATTTATTTTTATATTATGAGAGGGCCTAATGGTTGATGGGTTCCGTATACGCAATATGGGTTCCATTAGTTATTCTTGGGTAATTGTGATACCCTATAACCGACTTTCGTAGTGAATGTGATGATAAGATTGATTTTTGTCTTACGATATGAATTTGTCTATTGGAGGTGTGTTTTGAATTTGAAGTATTGATATAAGTTATATGCATGTGACGGTTAGTTGATGAAGAATTTATTTTTCCTATTAAATATATGTGTGAGGATAAGTAATTATATGATAATTTTAATACAAGTTAGAGAGAACCATGTAGTGATATGATTATGAGAATTTTTATGACACCCCGCCTAATAAAATACCAGGTCATCAATCTTATACCAAATTAAAACATGAATCTCATATGGTTCATTCTCAACATCATTGACGAAAACCAATTTAATTACTAATAACTTATTAGGCTGGGTCAAAATTTTATATTAACTAATCTTTTTAATCAAACCAACTAAATAAAGCATCACAACAGTTTATATATACAACAACTGAGATGAAATAAAATAACCGAACTCTCGGTACAATATAATACAACCAAATTGAATGCCGCACTAAAAGGATATAAAAGAATAAATGAATATAGTTGGTCTATCGGCCCGAGTGTTTCTAAAGTACCTCTTATCTAGATTACAAGGATAAAACCATCTATAGTAAACCTGCTTGCATCCGCAGCTGCTGCAGCAAACGTCCGACTCGAAGGAATCATCATTCAGGTATCCCTGTGCCTGGACACCTATATATATATATATATATATATATATATATACTAGCATATGCCCGTGCCTGAAGGCACGAAGAAAATTTTTCAAAGTACATAATCTTGAAACGGCGACAATTTTTCGAAGTACTTAATAGCGAAACGCAAAAATTTCAAAGTGTAATTTTAAAACAAACAACAAAAAGTCCAATAACATTCAAATAGTCTTAATTTATCAACTAAATTCACATTTGATACGAAATATATAATATTCATCCATCGAATTCACATTGTTTCTCAAAAAACAAAGTGTCAATTTTTTTAAAAAAATGGGCATAATCTCCTTTGTTTATGAAACTATTCACCCTGATTAAGAAATAACAAATAGTCCAACATCCAAATTCTCTTAATTCCTTAAACAAATTAACATATAAAATGAAATATAAAATATTCATCAATCAAATTCAATGTGTCTAAAAAAAACAAAGTGTCAATTTTTAAAAAAAAAAATTGGGCATAATCTCCTTTGTTTATTGGACTATCCACCCTATTTAAAGGGTAACAACAAATCCAACAATATAAAAAATATGCCAAATTCGGATATACAAAAATTCATTCATGGCAGCCACCTATTTTGCAAATTTATCATCATCTGCTCTGACTTCAGTAATAGCCTCACAACATCTTGATAACCCACTGCTTTCCTTAACCTCTTCAAGTTAGTTGCTTTCACTTCATCATGCACCATTAATCTCAAGAACTCCTTGTGGATGTATTGCAATGTGACTCTTCTACCAAATTCAATGGGAATGTTATCTATATCAAAACGTGACCTCATATGTTCTATCGGTAGCCACTTCGAGGTTGAAATCCTGAACAAAATGAAAACCTGTTAGTGATAGTGAAATGTATACCATGATTTATTTTCAAAACCAAATTGGTTCACCGTATATTACCCAAGCCATACATATACATCATAATCCAATCCAATAAATATAATACCATCTAAAAAGACGATGTAAATATATGGAATGTACACCCTACTCTAAAACGACATATAGGATTACAGTAATGCATCAGACAATTCAAATAACCAAATCATATGAAGTTTTAAATTGTATTTATATATGGGAGAAGTTACATGACATTGATTGAACTTCACATCTGCATATATATATATATATATATATTGCACTAAATATATGCAGTGCATATATAGGCATATGCATATATATGCAGCAGCATATATATGCAATCTGCATATATATGCAGTGCAGCATATATATGCATATGCATCAAAATTGTGAGCCCCCACTCTCGGCCCTAAAAATTTACCTCAAATCCCATCTCAGAGGCTATAGGTTTCATTCCCTTAATATTACTCACAAAAAGCTTTCTGAAATTATCTCGAAGCATATCAACACCATCCTCAAGTCAGATCCCATCTCATAAACGGTGGTGGGGGGGGGGGGGGCAACACTTATTATCATCCAAGGCTGCTCTTTTACCATTTTTCTGTACAACCTGCTTCTGATCCTACTGCTTTGGCACAACAGATGACTGTCATGTGGCAGCTCAAGCTTGTCCACAGCTTTCTAACTTGACACAAAAGTGGTCATACCTGCAACAAATTATAATAAGGGTCATGAGTATTTAGGTTATAAACAGATTAAGAAATAAAATAATGGAATCCTTACAAAGATCCCTTTAGAAAGCCATCAAATTATATGGATTAATAGACGGTGGTTCATTAATGGTGCATAATTACATTGATATATTCCTATATTATGTTATAGAATAAACGTCCAGTCCAGGTTTGAAAAAACCTTAATTGGTGTAATAGTAACCTCTAAAGAATCCTGATCATGTTTATTCATTCCTGAACAGTGACATGACAGTTCGTCACAACTCCCCCCCCCCCCCCCCCCTTTCCCACTTTTTAATCTTAAAAAACTGCTTAAGAATGTATAAACATCTGCCCAAGTTCATATTTTTTTAAATGTCAACAATGAGTTGAATTTAAGAATCAAGAACATAGAAACATTTAAAAACAGAAGGTTTACAATAAGAATTTTCCAGTAGAATATGAATTAACTGCATGACTATTAATATGCTTAAACTCACGGGGAAAATACATTTACCGTTCTTGTTAACAACACTCACGGGGAAAATACATGAACAATAAGAGCATAATGAATATACATGAATAGTGAGGGTAGAATAATACCCTAACTGAAACTCTGGGGGAAAATTTTCACTCCATTAACATGAAATATTTTGTGATTGAAGCTCTTCGGTACTTTGATCTTCACCATCGGGGGTCATACTGGGTTAGGGATATCATCTTGTCCTTATTGTCCAAGATTCGTATAAAATTGGGCCCGAGAATCTGAAAACAGCTTGCTTGTAAAATCAATCATCTCTGTTGCAAACATATGAACCAAAAACTCATTTGAGTAAATAAGCTACAAACTACAAACCCAAACCCGCAAAATTAGTTAGTACTTGAAAAATGAAAACCCAAGAGATGAGAAATATATATAGTCCTCCAACGATGATAAAATGTAATATAATACAAATGAAATTATGAACATGAATTTGGAGAAAAAATTGAGTGATACCCTGTCTCAGGCACCTCACTCATAGGAAGAGCTTTCTTCTTAGCTTCCCCTGTCTTAGGCACCTCAAGTCACATCTCTAACATTTTCCGGCACGATTTTGCACTGCCAATTCAGCTATTGCTAAATAAGGTAAGTAAAAAGATAATAAGTAACAAATGAGATAGTGAAATAAAAAAAGTATTCACGCCACCCACAAATCTTCATCATTTCTTGGGATTTGAAGAGAAACATAAAAATTAACCTTGAAAAATGTAAATGAGGTATCAGAATAATTCTAAATCCCAATTACAATCTAAGATTTGCAACCAACTATATTTACTAATTCCCAATACAAAAATTTAAGGAAGAGGCTCAAATACTTGATGAAATTTTTATTCCCAAAAATAAGGGTGAGAAAAGGTCCAATAGGAAGCAAATTAATAACAGAGAAGTGAAGTAATTCACAACAGATCCCAGAAAAATATGGTTAATGGAATGAAATGTAACCTAGAACATGAAATTTATTAGGCATTAATCAATTTTTATAGTGGAAACAAATTAAACACGTCAGGAGCAATCTATAATGTACAACATATCTCTAAAGTAGATAACTTCCTTAAATTATGGTAGACAACTTTGATGGAAAACTATGATGGACAACTTTGAGGGTATGGTAGACAACTTTGTTGGAATATTCGGCCTTTAATATGTACACAAAGCCCTCAATATGAACCAAAAAACTCAAATATTCTTGATATGGAAGGAAATAAAAAATTATCTTACTGTAGTTTCAATTATCATGAATGGTAGCCTCTCAACCCATTGCATCCCCCTTAAATTAATGATGAAGTAGTAGCCTCTCCACCGATTGCAATAATAGATATATTGGCCTGATGGAATATAAATACGCAATAAAATTTATCAAGCACTTCTTTTAGGCTGACATTATGAAAGTTGTAAACTAAACAATTCAATCTGTGATGTAACTTACAATCACAATCATATACATTCAAGGGGAATTCAATCAATGATCTCACACTTGAATCACCAAACAAAGGCAAATCAACGTTCATCATTCGAAAAAAAAACAGAGTACAAATGCTTAACGAAGGGAAATCAACGTTCAACATTCCAAAGGAAAAAGAGTATTAGGGGAATAATAAAGCTAAAAAGGAAAAAAATGCTCAAAATAAAATAGAACATCACATATATACAAAGTTTGTATTACAAACATATATAAAGGTTTAATCGATTAAAGCCTAAAATCAACAATCTAAATCTAAAAAAAATAAACGATACTGACATAACCAAAAATCTATCCCCAAATCTAAAATCCATGTACAATACATCGAAGAGAAAGAGAGTACCTTTGATTTTGGGGGAGAAGCGACCAAAAAAATGGGTTCGGTGTGGAGGGGAGGTTGTTTCGGCACAATACAACGAAGAGAAAGAGAGTACCTCTGATTGAAAATCCTCCATATAAAGGTTCGTATGGAGGGAGGAGAGGGGAGGTGGTTTCGGTGAGGAGGGGAGGTGGCTTCGGATTGTTAGGGGGAGAAGATAAAGTCAGAGAGAGAGAGAGAGAGAACATACATTGTGATGTTTTGTTTAGGGGGGGGGGGGGGGGATTGTGAGTATACGGAGGGTTGTGTGAGAAGAGAGAGAAAAGGGTTGTCTTTGTGACACCCGACTAATTAAATACCGGATAGCTACTCCTTTATTAAATTAATTCAAAATGCCAAGTTGGTCCAGTTAATAGCATCACTGTCGAAAACGTTTTAATGATTACTAACCACCTAGTATTTAAAAAGTAGTGCCAAATTTTATTTAAAGTCTGGTTAACATGCAACAAGTGTAATGAAGAAATAAATAACACCATTCACCATACTGAAATAAAACGAATAACCATCACATAGTGTAAATAAAGTCTGGACGAAACTCCTCACTAAAACTGAATACTGAACCAATACATGCTAAAGTCTGAAAACTGAAATGTAATAGATGTCTCTAAATAGAAAGGGGCAACATGCCCTACAACTGATAGATAGTGACTCTGGAATCCAAAAGATAGAAGCGTCTACATGCAAATACATGTAGCTTCCACAAACAGCTACAGCTCGTCATCTGAATGAGTATCCTATGCTTGGTGTCCTTGTGGCTGGGCACCTAAAATGGTTTTACAAGAAAAAGATTTGAAAAGCAAACGGGTCAGAGCCCGAATGTGGAGTTATATTTTAAAAACCTGCAAGTGCTTTAAAAACATTTAAAACATTAAATGCAAAGTACATGTTAGGACGTACACTCACATGATATTCTCACCTCTCGTCTAACTGTGCACTCCAAACGTAAGTACCCATCTACAACGATATAAACCACTAGCTAAGTGACATCATAACTAGCTAGACTGTAATAATTCATACCCCTATTACCCGATTCTATTAACATATAACGCTCGTAATTAGATAGGGATTTAATGTAAACTCAGATGCTCAATATGCAATATATTTCTCTATCAGCTAACTCATTATGTTTCTCGAAACACTACCGTAATTATTTATACAACATTAACATGAATGTTCTTATTAATTAAGTGCATATTCTTCACATCATAAATATACAATATAAGCACCCTGAGAACTAGGCTGCGGTGCACACATACTCTGCTATCCATCCCGGTACATCACGTACATAAGGATCACGTATTCCGAATCTCTCAGGAATAGTTCAGATAACACAAATCCCAAATAGTGGAGGCGAACACAGTCACATCACATGGGTCACGTACATACCTACGCTCCCACGATCAGCGGACTTATTAACATCCCAATAAGTCTTTCTCTGACCTAT
Source organism: Sambucus nigra (assembly GCA_949130495.1). NCBI lineage: Eukaryota > Viridiplantae > Streptophyta > Magnoliopsida > Dipsacales > Adoxaceae > Sambucus > Sambucus nigra. The sequence goes on from OX422223.1 coordinate 2,590,399, forward strand.
GTTCATCGAGGTACCAGTCTATATCCTCCCCGTAGGCACACAAGGATTAGAGGGTCCTAAGCGAACGCAACCTCCCGTGATAGCAAGTATGGTAGGTATGTCATACACACAATACAACTACCAATACTAAGTAAACACACGTCTTAGTAATACCGTATTTTAATCGTAGTACATATCGCATTCTCGTACTAACTTATACTAATCACAATTTGTACTATCCCGGTTTGTAATTATACGCGCCATAATTTCTCACATCGTAGTAGACACTCACGTCTCAACCCAAACCGTCCATGTAATACAACTCTCGTATGTAAATTCCTTCTCATAAATACCCAAATGTCCCAATTCTATCATTACTACATCTACGGAATGATATCTATATCCTCGAATAAGTTTACGGAACTCCAAAAATAAAAACAGTCCAAAATGGGCCAAACTGCCAGTTCGTTAGAAGTCTCGTTCGAACGAGACTGTTCGAACGAGTTTGGACTGTCAGCTCGTTAGAAGTCTCATTCGAACGAGGCTGTTCGAACGAGATCCAGTTCATTGGAACGAACTGTCCCTTCTAACGATATCTCGTTCGAACGAGATATCGAACGAAATCCCTACTCGTTAGCAACGACTGGTCAACTCGTTAGAAGCTCGTTCGAACGAGTTCGTTCGAACGACCTGGGGACTGCTTCTAACGATTGACCAGTTTCGGCCCAGATTTTTCCCCAATTCATTTTTTCATCCATTTTAACACCTCAAATCTTCTAAACTAAGTCCCAACAATCGTTTAAAGGTTTATAATCAATACTAAACATATATAGTCACATCCTAACATGTTTTTAAGGGATCAATCCATCCTAACATCAATTAAATTTACAATTTCTACACTTTTTCCCAATATCTCAAGAACATGAACCCTAACTATATATCATCATCAAATCCCAGAATTTAATTCGTTTTAATTTCTCCTAATCACAGTTATTATGAGGGAAATCATCTACCTATCATACTACATGAAATTCTCTTCAAAATTTTCAAGTTCTAAACTCCAACTACATGGGTTTTCATTTAGTCTTTTAAGAACAATCACAATTCTTCAATTTCTAACATGGAAAAGACATTCTCTGAATTTAAATGGAATAAAGTCACTTGCCTTGGTTTGATTTCTAATTTTGGTGTAGGTTTGATGAAGTTTTCTGCAGAAATTCCTCTCTCCAAGCTCCTTCTCCAATGGTGGCTTAAGGTGGCTAGGGTTTGATTTGGGGAACTTAGAAAACCTAAATGATAACCTACGTAGCCTTCTAGGTTAATATGGGTTGGTTAATGGGCTTAATGGGTTTAATCCACCTCAGATTTACATCTCTAATTTTCGTCACTTTTAATTCCTAAAATGTAAAATTACCAAAATACCCTTTAAGTTGCCGGTATGGCCTAAAAATACCCCGGGACCCAAACTATACCCCCGGCTAGTGTTTTCTGACTATCTCGACCCTTCCGAACGCGTTAGCGCACTCAAAACGACCATACAAATTATAGATTTTAAATTCACTTTTATTATCAAAATATTACACCGTGATGCGACGGTCCCACGCATCTCAACAAAATTTCTAAAATGCCGTATATAAATCTCACGACAACTTTTCATGATACCAAATACATATATCAAAACATGTATGCACATAATCAAATACCAACTCGCATCTCGTTAGTATTTTAACCCGGATTAATTTCCAATTAGTACGCATTTAATTAATTAATCCCAAAAATAAATATAGCCAAAAGTACGGGGTATTACATACTTCCCCCCTAATAACTGAATTTCGTCCCGAAATTCGAAACTAGAAAGTACCTGCTAAAAATAGCTCTGGATAACGTTTGCGCATCTCATCCTCTCGCTCCCAAGTGGACTCCTCGACATTGTGATGTCGCCACTGGACACGCACTAAAGGGACTATCTTTGACCGCAGTTTCCTCTCGCTTTGGTCCAAAATAGCAATCGGCCCCTCCTCGTAGTTGCTATCCGGCTGGAGATCGATGTCCTCCACAGCAATATGAGAATGAGCCAAATTATCCCTAAGGTATTTCCTCAGCGAGGAAATATGGAACACATCGTGAATCCGATGCAAATGCTCCGGTAACCCAAGTCTATACGCAACCGGTCCGATCCGCTCAATAATATGAAACGGCCCAACATACCTTGGTGCCAACTTTCCCTTCTTCCCGAAACGCATAATCCCCTTCATAGGAGATACCCTGAGAAAAACCTGGTCCCCCACTTGGAACTCTCTGAAAAATCTCTTCGCATCAGCATAACTCTTCTGCCTGTCTTGAGCTACCCGAATGCGACTCCGAATCAACTCAATCCTTGCCGAAGTATCCTGAATCACTTCTGGCCCAAGAAGTTTATTGTCCCCCACCTCCAACCAACATGCTGGGGAACGACAAGGTCTACCGTATAATGCCTCAAACGGAGCCATGCCAATAGTGAACTGATAGGAGTTGTTGTAAGCAAACTCCACCAGTGGAAGGTACTGCTCCCATCCACCCCCAAAGTCAATAATGCACATGCGTAGCATGTCCTCCAACATCTGATTGGTGCGCTCTATCTGCCCATCGGTTTGCGGATGATAAGCCGTACTCAACCGCAATTCCGTGCCCATGGCCTCCTGGAAACTCTCCCAAAACCGCGAAATAAATATCTTGTCTCTGTCAGACACGATATTTAAGGGTACACCGTGAAGTCTCACAATCTCTGAAATGAAGTGCTGGGCATACTGTCCCGTAGTGTAATCAGTCCTAACGGGTAAGAAGTGAGCGACCTTGGACAATCTGTCCACAATTACCCAAACGGAGTCGTGACCCCTCTGTGACGTAGGCAACCCCGTGATAAAGTCCATGGATATGCTCTCCCACATCCATACCGGGACCTCCAATGGCTGTAGCAATCCTGTTGGTCTCTGATGATCCACTTTTACAAGCTGACAAGTGGCGCATTTCGAAACATACTCAGCGATATCTCTCTTCATACCGCTCCACCAATACTGGCATCTCATGTCTTGGTACATTTTGTCCCCTCCGGGATGTACCGCGAATCGTGAGCCATGGGACTTTGCCATCACCTCATGTCGCAATTCCTCCCCTTCCGGAACTAACAATCTCCCATTAAAGCGTAATCCCCCGTCTGAGCTAACAGTATAGGATTCGGCTCCCTCTGCTAGTAATCGAACTATCTGCTCCTGACAAAACGAGTCATTAGCCTGTGCCCGTACTACCTTCGTGACAATCTGCGGTGTAACGGTCATCACAGACATGAAAGATCGGGCCACTGCATCCTGGTGTCCCAATTCCTTCCACTTAGCCTTCCATACCTCTGCCACCTCATCTGCTGGCCTACGGCTCAACGCGTCTGCCACCACGTTAGCCTTACCCGGGTGATACTGGATGTCGAACTGGTAGTCCTTCACAAACTCAAGCCACCTACACTGCCGCATATTCAATTCCTTCTGCGTGAACATGTACTGTAGGGACTTGTGGTCCGTGAACAGTTAGAACTTCTCCCCCAAAAGATAGTGCCTCCAAATCCGTAGGGCAAATACCACTGCCGCCAACTCCAAATCATGCGTGGGGTAATTCTTCTCATGAGGCTTAAGCTTACGGGAAGCATAAGCTATGGCCTATCTCTCCTGCTGCAATACACCTCCCAGTCCTTGCAAAGACGCATCGGTGTAAACCAAATACTCAACTCCCGGTCTCGGCAATGCTAACACAGGTGCTGAGGTCAATTTGTCCTTCAATTCATCGAATGCCAACTGACAGGCATCACTCCAGATGTATGGCACACCCTTACGAGTAAGATGTGTCAAAGGACCTGCTATCTCCGAGAAGCCCCGAATAAACCTCCTGTAGTATCCTGCAAGACCCAAGAAACTACGAATCTCCGTTGGTGTCGTGGGATGTCCCCACTCCCTCACCGCTGATACCTTTCCCGGATCAACAGATATTCCTTGGTAAAAAATAATGTGACCTAAGAACTGGACTTCCTTCAGCCAAAACCCGCACTTCTCATATTTTGCATACAACTCGTTCTGACGGAGTGTCTGCAAAACCTGCCTCAAATGCCCGGCGTGCTCCTCCTCTGTCTGAGAGTAAACCAGAATGTCATCAATGAAGACAATGACAAACTGATCTAGGAAATCCCTAAACACTTTGTTCATCAAGTCCATAAACACTGCTGGAGCGTTGGTCAAGCCGAAAGGCATAACCCGAAACTCGTAAGAACCATATCTCGATAAGAACGCAGTCTTCGTGACATCCTCCTCCCTGATACGCAACTGATGGTATCCCGATCTCAAGTCAATCTTCGAGAAGAAAGAAGCTCCTCTCAACTGGTCGAATAAGTCATCGATTCGAGGTAACGGATACTTATTTCGTATCGTGACCTTATTCAACTCTCGGTAGTCCACACACAATCTCAGTGAACCGTCCCTCTTCTTCACAAACAAAACTGGAGCACCCCAAGGTGAGGTACTCCTGCGAATAAAGCCCTGACCTAACAGCTGCTCTATTTGATCCCGTAGCTCTCTCATCTCAGCTGGAGCCATACGGTACGGTGCGCGTGCTATAGGTCTCGTACCCGGTAGCAAATCTATAACAAAGTCTATCTCTCGACTGGGTGGTAAGCCTAGTATCTCCTGAAACACATCCGAATACTCCATGACTATTGGGATAGAATCTAAAGGAATCACTACCTCCTCAATAAAATACAGATGAGCGGTCGATCCTCCCTCTGGGCGAAGCATCGCCACTACAAACATCTCTTGCCCCGGAATGGCAAAAATAATGCTCCCGCTGAAGCAATCAATCATGGCCCTATATGCTACGAGCCAATCCATACCGATGATCACATCGTGAACATGCATATCTAACACTAACATGTCTGCAGGCAATACCAAACCACCAATCTTTACCCCCACTCCCCGGCATATAAAGAAAATAAGTGACCCACTCGCCAATGGTGAGTCGACACATGTCACTGTGCTCTCTGCAGTAGCTAACAATCCTAAAGCTTTCGCTAAGTGTGTAGCTATAAAACAGTGTGTAGCACCCGTATCAAATAACACCCGACCCATAGTGCCATGGATAGGAAACGTACCCTCAATCGCGGGCGGTGCCTGTGGAACTGCAGCCTGGTGGACGTTGTAGACACGTCCATACTGTAGCTGCCCCTGCTGAGCTGGGACTGCTGGAATGGGTGGCAGTGCTGCCATCTGCGGTGGTGCGGGAAGAGCGGCGGGAAACATAGGCCTCTGTGGCTCCTGGCGAGCACCCTGCTGCTGTTGCTGTGGGGCCCTACCCCTATCAGGACAATCCTGTCGCTTATGGCCAGTCTTGCCACAAACGAAACACTTCCCTGGGAAGTTCCCTCCTCTCTGCCCCTGCTGTCCCCGGCCCTGGTGGCCGTTACCATTCCTCCCTTAGCCCTGGTGAAACTGCTGCCCATTCTGTCCCTGTTGGCCCTGATGGCCGTTTGGACCCTGATGGCCCTGACGGAAACCTCCCTGTCCCTGTCTGTAGTTCCCTGACCGGAAGCTCTTATTATCCCCCTGCTGGGAGCCCTGCTCATTCTGTCTCTGCCCCTGACCAGATTGTACCCCGCTGGCACCACGTCCTCCAGTCCTGCCCGGATGGCTAGACTCTCCCGACCGCTTGCCCTCGGCCATATGAAAACGGTGGTCCTGGAAGTGCAACAATGCAACGTTAACCACATCAGAATAAGTGGCCAACGATAGGTTCCCTAGCAGATGCTGACGGATCCTCCAATTCAACCCGTCGGTGAACTTCTCAATCTTCTTCTTCTCTGTTGGTATCTCGTCTGGAACGATATTCAACAGGTTAGTGAACTCGGCCTCATACTCGGCCACTGTCTTGCCTTCCTTCCTCAGACTCATCAGCTTCCTCCTCATTTCCGTGTGAACAGCCGATGGAAAGTACTTGCGGTCAAACCGCACCCAGAACTCCTGAATCGTGAGGGTATCCCTCTCCTCTGCGGTGGTAATAGACTCCCACCACTGTAGTGCAGATCCCACTAGCTTGAAAGTAGCTAGAACCTATTTCTGAACATCAGTGCACTCATGCATCCTCAAATGCCTCTGTATATCCTTCCTCCATTGGCTCAAGACTACCACATCTGAGCTTCCTGCAAACTCTAGCGGATGCGCTTTCTGAAAAGCGTCACGTACACGCTCCCAAGCAGACGGGAATGCATTAACCTGTACTGGCGCGGCAACCGACGCCTGAGGTGGTGCCTGCTGAACAACGGCATTTACCGCTTGGGCTACTATAGCTGCAACCTCAGCGGCGTTCATCATGCCCTGCACTGGAGCGGGCTGGGGTTCGGGCGTTGCATCCCTGGGAACTCATCGTGCACGTCGCGGAGGCATCTGAAATAAGAATGAAGTTTATAAGTTCGCAGTTATAAACTTAAAATAGCTGAAGAACGTAGCATACACAAAAAGAGTACAACAGTCCTAAAATATAGGGCTCTATATCAAAGAAACGTCGCGAAAACATAATAGCCGTACAGATCCTAAAGGACACTAGAACCTGATGCTCTGATACCACCTGTGACACCCCGACTAATTAAATACCGGGTAGCTACTCCTTTATTAAATTAATTCAAAATGCCAAGTTGGTCCAGTTAATAGCATCACTATCGAAAACGTTTTAATGATTACTAACCACCTAGTATTTAAAAAGTAGTGCCAAATTTTATTTAAAGTCTGGTTAGCATGCAACAAGTGTAATGAAGAAATAAATAACACCATTCACCATACTGAAATAAAACGAATAACCATCAAATAGTGTAAATAAAGTCTGGAAGAAACTCCTCACTACAAATCCCACAACTGAAAAGTAAACTGAATACTGAAACAATACATGCTAAAGTCTGAAAACTGAAATGTTAAAGATGTCTCTAAATAGAAAGGGGCAACATGCCCTACAACTGATAGATAATGACTCTGGAATCCAAAAGATAGAAGCGTCTACATGCAAATCCCTGTAGCTTCCACAAACAGCTACAGCTCGTCACCTGAATGAGTATCCTATGCTT